>CM060910.1:713854802-714482302 GCA_030737875.1 Allium sativum
TGTATGAATAATTCTGCAAATAAAAATATAAATAGAATTTGGGTTTGAGATATTGTTTTTAAATATGAAATCAAACTGTTTTGATTATATAAAGAAATATTATTCACATTCTATGTGAAAAATTAGATTAAAGTAAATATTTTGCAAATAAAATATTATAAAGGAATTTGGGGTTTGAATTAGCAATTTAAATGGAATTACTAAAATTAGAAACTGACTGGAAATTAGTTGAGTTGAATGACTTTCTGGGTATCGATCTGATGTTGGTTTCGACTTTCGGGGTTTATACTTGGGAAGTTGTTCTCTTACTAGTTTATAGTTAGAGACTGATAGAGGTGGGAAGATATTGATGCGTGAATCAGGAATTGATACGTTTTCCATAGTTAATAACGTATATTTTCTAATTTTAGAAAATAAGGAATTTATGAATATATGGAAACGATAAATGGGAAATTGAGAAATGAAATGATGATTGATCAGTAAGATTTCCATTTGGAAATACGACTGTTGTTTGTATACATGTTTTCCTTTGATAGTTAAATAACCGACTACCAAAGGTTTGACCATTTACTTTGTCAATACGGAGAGATCGGGATTAGATATATTATCTGAAAACCACTCCGTATGGCATTAGCGTTGCGAATCAAATATGATGAAGATAATTGAAGACGGAGTTTCTGTAAATCCTAGGTAGAAATTGCCTAAGATGGATTTACAGAATAGTGCCTTCGGGTTATCCAGTCTCAGGACAACTTGAATGGACGAATGTCTGACATAGTATATCTGGTAGATCGCGTAAGTTGATCATTTCAAACGTATTTACGTTGGTGGCAGAGGAATTCGTTTCTCTCAGCTTATACCCATGGTATTTTTAGGGAAATCAATTTGTGATTTGATGGGTACGACGATGTGGCATTCAAAGTAAATAAAGGAGTGATCTGTCGAGATACGTTATGACCTCAAGCCTCATCAACCGAGAAATGACAGAAATCGGGCATGCAGCATGGCTAAGTGGGTCGCACCCAATTAGGGTATAATGTCACCACCTAGAGAATATTCATATTTGTTACTTCTTTCAATTCTGTATCTCCCAGGAATGGTTATGTTGGTATACCAACCATAAGGTGAAAATATATTCGGAACATTCAAGCGAAATGAATGGCCGGTCATGCGTGGCTAAGTTACAAGATGTTCTTGTTGAACTCCAGTGTATCGCTTCTAGAGTACACTGATCAGAAGGTAGTTCCATACCTTGTCATAGTTGGAATCCATTACCCAATAAAAGCCCGTGGTTTTTGATTGTATATTATATATGTAGAGCGTGAGATGAAAGCGTTGTACTAGATTGCTATCTACTTGATTTAGACATTCTTACAATATCAGAAAATATTGATCTGAAGAAATATTTTGGGTTATTGTAAGGTAAAAACCATCCGTATTTTTGTGTGGATCGGTCTTACGATTATCATTTCTTTTAAAAAGGATTTGGAAAAGTTAAACCAAATGTTTGGAGTTTACTCACACCAGTCACATGGCTGACCAAGATTTTTTTTGTTTTTCCTAAACTCTTGGGTGCCCAATTTTATACGGGCAGTCTAGTAGTCAGGATTTACAGATACACTAGATTGAGCTTGGAGCATGAGGCTTCAACAGCATTTTCTAGCTATTGTTTTTTTCCGCTATGATGTAAGTGTTGTACTCTAATATACAAATACAAATTTGTGTTTCAAAGTTATTTTGTATACTATATTTTATTCATTCCAATGTGAGATTCTTGTTTGCTCTTATGTTGTGTTCTTCTCCTTCTTCTATTCTAATTTTCTATCTTATACATTCTCATCCTCTAACTTCTTTCTATTAACAATCCGGTATTTCTGATTCTTGAATAGTTGATATTGAGTTTATGTCGATTACCAGGATCGCAAATTCCCTGGGTCGTTACAGTGGTATCAGAGCTAAAGTTTAAGTAATTACCTTGGCTCGGTAGTGAAACTCGATAGAGATAGGGTTAGTAATACCCTAGATTGAGTTTGAGTGTATATATACGAGAGAACATATTTGTAGATTTTATAAAAATTGTTTTTATATTGTGGAGATTTATTGATTGGGTTGTTTATAAGTTTCGGTCGATCAGTTTGATCCACTGTATCGGTAGGGGTTACTAAACACTCGAATACAATGAACCGGCACTGTAGTTTTGAAAAAAGAAATAATTTTACCCAAATTATATTTTGATATAAAAGAAAGTATAGATATTGGAAATATTATAGTATATTGGATGTGTTGTTTGTTATTATAATCAGATAAGGTATAATTAAAATGGTTATATATAACCGATCAGAATTCATATAAGTGAAATATATAAAATCGAAATGAATTAAATCTGAATTTAAATCAGGATTGGAACTAAAACTCCAGAAATTTGAATAAGTATTTATAAATGGATAGAATTGAATATATGAGAATTTTAAAATCCTGGGAGATTTTAAATTCGTTTACAAGCATTGAGAAGGATATATTGAAATAATTTCAAAATGGAAATTTTAAATATGGTTTTGAAAAGTGATATAGTATTGAACTCACTTGATCGCCGAGAAATAATTCTGATGGTGCTGGCCACATCATCAGTGTTTATTTTCGAGTTCTACGTAACGTATTACTACTCGAGATACTGTTTTGAATTGTTTTGAGAAAACAAGTTGTTTTGGATCACAAAAAGAAAAGTTTCATTTTTGATATGGTAAATGGTTTAAAATTCCCAGGAAAAGACTGCTTGAATTAAAATCATATTTGATTGAAATTTGTTAAAGCAAATTGGAATTAAATTGTAGTCAATTAAGTGGTAATTGAAATTAAATTGAAATAGAATGACGTCGAGTAAAATTGGATTGTGAGATGGGAATCGGGAATTATAATGGACAGGTAAGTTAAGAGCTGAAATTGGTAATGGCGTTTGAGTTGAGAATATAATTTGGCTTAGTTATAAGACAATGGTTAGATTTGAAGATAAATTGATTGGATCTTGATTGGGATGACATCAATATATTCTGAATTGGTAGCAGATGGAAATGATATAATGGTATGCTCGAATAAAAGGTACAAGTTTATTTTATATGAGTTTGGTTATTTATGAGCCTGTTTGGCAAGCCGCTTGGCTATTTGATTTTCTTTTGGGTTGGCGAAGGCCTAGAGAGGCGAGCTGTAGTTGTACCGATGGAGCCGTACAAAGGAGGTGCTGGCGAAATTTTTCAGAAATTTAGGGTGTTAGAAATTTTTTAGGATTTTTGAAAATTTTCATTAATAGAAATGAATTAATAACTTAATTAAAATTAATTGGTTCAATGAAACTAGTGTTAAGAAGTAAACAAATAATTTTTAACCTAGTTAATAGGGTTTGTTATCTACCTTAGCAATTTCGAGGACGAAATTATTTTAAGGGGGGAAGAATGTAACGACCCATATTTTTACGGTATTATAAATAATTTATTTAATTGTTTAAATAATGGTTTGGTAATTTAAAATGAGAAGAATTAAATAATATTGAATATTTAATTAATATAAATAATAGAATAATATATTTAATTTTCGAAATAGTCGGAAATATTGGAATTCACAATATTGTGTGAATTGGATCATTTATAATATATAATTCAGTTTAGAGTTGAATTATATTAACGAATATATTATATAAACAACAGTTGAATGTATAATTTATATTATAATTATAATCGAGCTTGAAATGGCGTGGCAGTTCGTAATTTGGCAATTCGAACTTTAAAAGAATATAAAGAATCCGTTTTAATCCAGATTTATGTGATTAGAGCTGGTGCAATATATTTTTCTAATGGAAGAGAAAAATCGATATTTCATCATGTAGATTGTTAGTTGTGTCCAAATCAAATTTTCGAAAAGTCATTATGAAATTCCTTTATAATTTATAATGATTTATATATATATATTATAAATGGATTTTCAATATAAACTGAATACTGATTTAATCTGAATTTGAAATGTTGAGTTATTAATTCAGATAGGAATATTTTGGAGCTGTATTATATTCTATGTAAATATATACGATAATATTAATTTATTAATATTTAATTTAATTATTTTTAAATATATTAATATTTAAATGGTTTTATTTAGAGCTTTAAAAATAGCCACTTATGTAAATGAACTCCATTTTTGATGAAACTAATTTTGTTGGATCCAGAATATTAGATTATTGCTAGATTTCAATTTTTGTGATTTTTGGAGTCTATATGTGGCCATACAAAATTTTAATGTGAAAAATAGAAAATAATTTGACTTTAAAAATAAGCTATGCAAGCAAATGGATTCCGAATTCGACGAAACAAGTTTCGTTGAGTCCGTAATGTCAAACTGTCGATGCATGTCCATTTTTATCGAATTCGGATATTTTATGTGATCATAGGAATTTTAAAGGACAAATACAAATAGCAGTTGATTATAAATAAATATAATAATCAATATAAATTTATAGAATCTACCTATAAATATCCTACCTCCTTTCACTAAACGCTAAACAATTTTCTTCCTGGTCAACAACAACAGAAATTCACGCCTCCATCTTAAAATCATATCATGAGTTTTAAAATCCAATATAATTGATATAAATTTTTATAAATCCTGGAATAATTATATGCGAGATCCTGGGGTAAATCTCTTCATTTCTATGTGAGTAATTTAGGGTTCGATATCATATAAGTTCGCTGGTTTTGCAATAGCGTGAGTTCGACTAGCTAGGGTTAAGTCGTTCTTCAAGTTGAAGCTGTTATTCAAGTTTTTGATATCATTTTTGGATTCAGAATGTGATATAGCACTTGCATGCAAAGCTAGGAAGGAATCGATGATGATGAATGTCGCGACTTTGCCTGTAGGGCGCGAGAACTTCCTGAACGACGCGATGTAAGTAAGGGAACCGAGTTCAGTGAAAATTATATGGGTAGATGGAGATTTCAGAGGAGAAGATCATGGCGGTTTTGGTTTGAAGTTTCGGTGAAGGGATGAAGTCTTGGAGGCTTTGGAATATTCGGTAATGGAGTTCGACATTTGAGAGCAATGGGTTTCTGTCTTGAATTGCTGGAAGAAGAATAATTAGGGGCAGCTGTTAAGAGAGATTAGCAAGGGAGGGTAATTCACGTGAGAAATGATGTAAGGATTTCCATTTTTAAATTAATTGTCTAAGTTAGTGAGCAAGTATGTATAATTATCATCCATGACATCCTATGGAGCAAGTAATGGGTTCGAACAATGAGCTAAGTAATGGGTTCGAACAGTGAGCTATCTGCGAAGAAAGAAAGAGATTTGGGTAGTTAATGCAAGGTTAATTAAATATTTATAAAATTGTAATGATGGTTTAAATCGATATAACTTGTAAAATGAATAACTAACTCATCCTTTATTAGAATCTGATGAAACAAGATCCGTTGGGATCGTATGGAAGAGGGCTTCACAATGGAACTAATTCTGAGTGAATTGGAGCTCGTTACAATTTATTGCAAAATAAATCGTCCATCTGAATCAAAGATAGTTAATCGTTATTTAACGATAACCGTCTAATGTGAGTAAATCTCATTGATCTGTCCAGTTTATATTTTTATAAATATAACCTAGTATTGATAAATGATGATTGATTGCTGCATGTTGATTGTTTGGTTGAATTGCTGATTTATTGGTTGAAAATATAGATAACGATATATATATAAATCTTCAATCAAATATTGATTTTGTTTATCATAATATTTCATATTTAAATGAAATCGATGTTATTTATATTGTTTAGCATCTGTGGATGCAGGGAAACAGGTTGGAGGGGTCCAACTGGATTCCTCAATATTTATAATACTGTTTGTTTTCATATATTGTGATATATGATGTGATATAAAACCTATGATTGATTATGAGGACACTAGTCTATTTAATTGGTATTTTAAATACCATAAGATATACCGTAATGTAAAAAAGAGAATTTTCAAAGTGTATATTGAAAATAATATATTTATAAAATAAAAATAATTATAAAAGGAATATTTATTTGTAAAGTAAAGAGAATTATAAAAGGAAGTACTTGGAAAATGAATCGAATTTTATAAAAAGAGAATTTTACATTAGGAAGGTTTAGACCCTTGCTTCGCACATGGGTGTAACATGATATTGATTTAAAGTAAATATTTAATAGAAATCTGTTTAACAGATAAATTGAGGAGAATAATTTATAAATGATGTTTATAAATTTAGGAAATATTTGTCATTTAATAAATTGAATATATAAATTTGAATTTATATAGAGAAGTAAAATCGGTTTTAACACCGATAATTGAAATGGAATGTGAACGTAGTAGTTATAAAGGAAATTTGCAATGAGATTATAAATGTTGGAAATGAAATAATATTTGTTTGAATAATTCTGCAAATAAAAATATAAATAGAATTTGGGTTTGAGATATTGTTTTTAAATACGAAATCAAACTGTTTTGATTGTATAAAGAAATATTATTCACATTCTATGTAAAAAATTAGATTAAAGTAAATATTTTGCAAATAAAATTTTATAAGGAATTTAGGGTTTGAATTAAGAATTTAAATGGAATTACTGAAATTAAAAACTGACTGGAAATTAGTTGAGTTGAATGGCTTTCTGGGTATCGATCTGATGTTGGTTTCGGCCTTCGGGGTTTATACTTGAGAAGTTGTTCTCTTACTAGTTTACAGTTAGAGACTGATAGAGGTGGGAAGATATTGATGTGTGAATCAGAAATGGAAACATTTTCCAAAGTTAATAACGTATATTTTCTAATTTTAGAAAATAAGGAATTTATGAATATATGGAAACGATAAATAGGAAATTGGGAAATGAAATGATGATTGATCGGTAAGATTTCCATTTGGAAATACGACCGTTGTTTGTACTCATGTTTTCCTTTGATTGTTAAATAACCGACTATCAAAGTTTTGACCATTTCCGTTGTCAATACGAAGAGACCGGGATCAGATATATTATCTGAAAACCACTGCGTATGGCATACCGTTGCGAATCAAATATAATGGAGATAATTGAAGATGAAGTTATGCAAGGGTTATTTTGTACATCCTAGCTTAAGATGGATTTACAGAATAGTGCCTTCGAGTTGTCCTGTAACACCCCACACCTGCTAAGGTCACTCACTAAGGGAATGCCTTAACTTCGGTGGAGCATTTTAAGTGAATATAGAACAGAAAAATTACAACAAGACAGATATAAATACTTGAAAATCTAAAACATCATTTCATTGCAGCAGAAGGTAAACATGTTTAGTTACAACACCATAAAGAGTCAAGTACTAAATATCCATCCTGATAAAACATAAGTACATAATCCCACTACATAAACAATAGTCATAACAGAGAAGATAAGCTGGGCTTTACATCACGGTCCAAGATCCAAGAGATAGATAAAGAAATCAGATCAAAGCCCACTAGTGCCAGGCCCAACCTGAGGACCTGAGGGGGAAAAAGATAAAAACAACGGGGTCAGACATAAGTCTGAGTGAGCCCTATAACTTTAACAACACAATCATTAAAGTAATTAAGGTATGATATAAACTTGGTACGGGATGACTGGGGATAAATGACTACACTAAGTAGCCAACTAGACATAGGATGAACTAAGATAACGGTAAAGACGCATCTACCCACCCAAGGGTAATTACTAACTGCACCACACCAGTCATTCCTACTTAAAGGTTGATCCCACCTAAGGACGTAGAAAATTTACCCAGTAGTTTCGTGTACCCCTAGCTGACTACATAGGTGCCGTCTGCCCCTATCTCCACTAGGTGTAACCACTACTCTCCAAGCGATCGGCTCCCTACCGTAGATACCCGTGCTGGCCGCATAGTGGAGTGTATCACTCCCGAAAGTGGCAACCCGATACAATCAACGGTGCACGGCTTATACCTACACGATGCAACAACGTCTTACCTACCAGCCCGGGTCCACACACGCATATGAAACCCGTTGGACTTGCGTTGCCACCGCTAACCCGTTTTGGCCTCTTATAATCAAGCCAAGTACGCGTGTCCCGTCCTCGACATGGGTCGAGCCCAATAAGATACATATGGGTTACTGGTTGAAATGGGCCCCCACAAGCTACCCACCTAAGCTTGTCACATTATCTAATGCATCCCACTTAACCCTTTAATCATGTTTAATTGCATGTTTCCACTTGGTTAAGTATTCTAATCGTATTTTCTATTGCCACCCAAGGCAACCCACTAGATTTCCACATGCCACCCAAGGCACTTACTTGATTTCCACATGCCACCCAAGGCACCCACTTAACCACTCATGCCCCACTACATACTTATTTGGTTAAGTGTTTCTTAATTGATTAAGAACGTAACCGTTGTAAAGACCTCTCATATTAGACGATCTTTTATGGCAGCTGGATTTGCCGGTTGGGTCCGGGCAGCCTTACGCCATAACCGAGTCTAACCTCGTGTCTATACACTTGTCACGTATTTGGTTTGTGCCTAAGACCTCTCACATTGGGCCAATCATTTGTAGCCGCTGGATTTGCCGGTCGGTTCCGGGCAGTCTTATGCTACAAAAGGGTCCAACCTCGTGTCTTAGTCGATTAATTACACCTAATTAATCACCCCCAAAATTTCGAATTAATTTTCCCTAATTAATTCCAATTTTAACGATGTACATAATTGACTCAATTATGTCCATCCACTTTATGGTATGCATAATCATACCAACTTCACACCATTTCATTAACATGTATATTAACCCCATCGTTCCCCACGTAATTCGCTAACATGGCATAAAAGGGAAGATTCATCACAAATACAATGGGTTCAACCAACATGGGTTTTAAAGGTGTCAACATGCATATAGCATCAACCCAACTAGCATAAATAATCAACCCAAACTTGCATGAATCACATATGTCATAAAGAGGTTAACTTGCATAAGTTACTTATGTCATACAAAGGGGTGAACTTGCATATGTATGTATGACATACAAAGGGGTTAACTTGCATATGTATGCATATCATACTAAGGTGTAAACTTGCACATGTTACTTGCATATAATCAAACACCAAACTTGCATAACATGTCATATAAGAACTTGCATATAATCATACACCAAACTTGCATAACATATCATATATGAACTAGCATATAATCATACACCAAACTTGCATATCATGGTGTCATAATGGATCAATGTTTATCATATGACTTGCATAACTTGCATAACATCATGATCACAAAGCATATGACTTGCATAACTTGCATAACATCATAAACACATAGCATATGTCTTGCATAACTTGCATAACATCATGAACATGTAGCATATGACTTGCATAACTTGCATAACATCATGAACATGTAGCATATGACTTGCATAACTTGCATAACATCACGAACATGTAGCATATAACTTGCATAACTTTCATAACATCATGATCACATAGCATATGACTTGCATAACTTGCATAACATCATGAACACATAACACATAACTTGCATAACTTGCATAACATCACAAACACATAGCATATGATAACATAATCTTGCATTGATCCACATTCATAGCCATAACCTCATTATATCCTATCATAATCATTTCAACAATTGGTCATTAAGGCTATAAAAAACTCACAACTTGTTGATTAGCACTCCTAAGAAGAAGATTAAGTTGCTAGAGTTGATTAGAGATTGATTTGAGAAGCTATCTTCCTCTTAATTTGATGGAGGCTCCTTCAAGTTGCATTTTGACGGCATAACGGTGTTGTATCTATTTTTAGTATGAATTAGGGTAGTCTTAGGGTGTATTTATAGAGTAGTTAGGTGTTTTAGGCCATTAGATTAACCCTAAATCAGATTAGAGCCGTCAGATCTCGTCCTAGCCACCAAAACACAGCCCAAAAGCCAAACTGGTGCACCCAGGTCACCTGGGCTCGACTAGGGAGGTCGACCCCCAGGTCGACACTAGGGTCGACACCCTAGTCGACCTGGTGGGCAGGTCGACACCCCTGTCGACCCCCAGGTCGACTCCCTGAGTCTGGCGGGAATTTTTCCGCCATTTCTGAAATTTGAATTTTTAATATTTAAAATCTGTTTTAAATTTTCTGAAACTTCTTCGGGCCTTAACTGGGTCATACGGACTCCGATTTTCGAAAACTCGGACTCTATTTCGCGTATTTTTCCGAGAAGAACGCAATGGCATAGCCCGTTTCCCCTGATTCAGATTTTAAAATTTAATTCTGCCCTGTTTTATATTATAGCAAGTTATTCAACATACGGGGTGTTACATTCTCCCCTACTTAAAGGATTTCGTCCCCGAAATCTCTAAGTCAAGAAGAACGTATCCTACCAACCAAACAACCATCTACTAAACCATCAAACACTGGCATCCATTGTCCTTAGAGTTTCTAATGCTGTATGAACATATGCATAAAGTGTGTGTATATGTTCCCTGTCTAATGCAAAATCAGGCGGCCTAGTGATTCAGTTAACCTCCTTAATGCAAACCATGATAGTGCCATGCATCCAATATGTATGCGAAAGAACCCTATCGACACATACTATTTCTACATGTGTGCACAATCATTCACCAAAATGCATCATCCATATGATAGCACAACCATTATACATCCGTTAATATAGCTACCTACACACAATTATATGCAATATGAAGTGACTGAGCCGATCTAGTGCCTAGAGTGTGTGTATATGCATCCACGAGCAACCACTAACAACCACTTGCATCCACACGCATCCATCAAACATAACATGTCTCAAACACATGTTTCAACCATAGGTTTACCCCATCTAAAGGTCAAAGGTACTAATGAGAGGACATACTAAAGATAAGATAAGTACTAGACAAACGATAAAGGAGAAGTTAAAAGACATACCCTCAAAAAGGAATGGGTATAGTGAACGCATCTTCGCTTCTGTCTCCCAAGTAGCATTACTCTCATCTTCTCCCCATTGCACTTTGACTAGTCGCACCTCTCTGTTCCTCAACTTCCTAATCTCTGACCCAAGGATGCGGGTAGGAGCTCGTCGAATAGTTGCATCACGCTCTACCTCCACTTCTTTAAGCAAGCTCGGCTCTACCACCTCTGCGGTCTCATATAGGCACTTCCTCAAATGTGACACATGGAATACGTCATGTACCCCACTAAGTCTCTCCGGTAAATCCACTCTATATGTCATCCGTCCAATCCTTTCCTTAATAGGAAACGGCCCAACAAATCTTGGTGCTAACTTCCCAACGGACCCAAAGCGAACAACATTCCGTAATGGAGATACTTTGACAAAGACCATGTCCCCAACATCAAACTCCAGATCCGTTCTCCTCTTATGCGCGTAAGATTTCTGCCTGTCTTGCGCCGCTTTCATCCTTCTTCGAATCAAATCAATATTTTCCGAAGTCTCCCTAACCATATCAGGCCCAAGCAAGATCTTATCCGTAGATTCCCACCAACATGTAGGTGATCGACAAGGCCTTCCATAAAGAGCTTCGAAAGGAGCCATACCAATACTGGACTGAAAGCTGTTATTATATGCGAACTCTACCAATGGAAGATGCTCTTCCCATGTACCTCCAAAATCTAAGATACAAAGCCTCAAAAGGTCTTCCAGAACACGATTCACCCTCTCGGTCTGGCCGTCCGTCTGAGGATGATATGCGGTGCTCAAACACAACTGAGTCCCCACCACTTCTTGCAAACTCTTCCAAAACTCGCTAGTGAAGATAGGATCTCGATCGCTCACTATGCTAGAGGGTACCCCATGCAATCAAACTATCTCTCGAAGATAAACTGAAGCTAGCCATGGAGCAGTCCTCTTGCTCTTCATGGCTATAAAATGGGCGCTCTTAGTAAGTCTGTCTACCACAACCCAAATTCCCGTATTACCCTTCCTCGATCTGGGTAACCCATCAATAAAATCCATCGAGACGCTATCCCACTTCCATTGCGGAACTTCCAATGGGTGAAGCAACCTACCAGGTTTCTTTTGCTCCGCTTTAACTTGTTGGCACACCAAGCATCTACCGACATACTCGGCCACATCTTTCTTCATACCGGCCCAAAAGAAAACTCGCCTCATGTCTTGGTACATCTTGTCCCCACCGGGATGAATGGTCATCCTAGAACGGTGTGCATCATCAAGAATAGCCTTCCTCAAACCCTCGTCTTGTGGTACACAAAGTCTACCGTCTCTACGCAAGCACCCCCTATCGTCTAGGGTGTACCTACTCAAATGGCTGGACGACTCCCCCCTTATGAGCCTCTCTACTAACTCAACCAACTGTGGGTCGTCCCGCTGTGCCTCGCCAATCCGTCCCAAAAGAGTAGGTCTGACCTCCAAGGATGCTAGCAAACCGGGTATATAGTCAACGGAAGGTCTGAAATCAAACATCGAGATAAATTCCAAGCTTCGTCGTTCCACGAACAATGGACTCAAGGACAACTTTTTTCTACTCAAGGCGTCCGCCACCACGTTACCCTTGCCAGGGGTATACGCTATCTCGAAATCATAAGATGCTAAGAACTCCATCCACCTTTGTTGTCTCAAGTTCAGATTCTTCTGAGAAAACAAGTACTTCAATGATTTGTGGTCAGTGAACAATTCGAACCTCTCACCAAGAAGATAATGGCGCCAAATCTTAAGCGCAAAAACAATAGCGGCCAACTCTAAATCATGGGTAGGGTAATTTTTCTCATGCTTTCTCAACTGCCTTCCACCGTAGGCTATTACCCTTCCCTCTTGCATTAAGACTGCGCCCAGCCCTGTCCCACAAGCATCGGTATAGACAACAAATGGCTTACTCCCATCTGGCAACACTAAGACTGGAGCTGTGGTTAAAGCTCTCTTTAACCGTCGGAACGTATCATCACAATCTACGTCCCATGCGAAGACTAGATTCTTCTTCGTCAAGCGAGTTAATGGGGCTGATATCTTCGCGAAGTCCTTGATAAACTTCCTATAGTAGCCAGCCAACCCCAAGAAACTCCTCACCTCGGTAGCATTCTTTGGAACCTTCCAATCTTGGATGGATACTACATTTGTGGGATCCACAGCTATCCCTTCCTTGGAGACCACGTGCCCCAAGAACCGCACTTTCTTCCTCCAGAAGTGACATTTAGAGAATTTAGCCTTAAGGCTATGCGCTCGAAGAGTCTCCAACACTTCCCTAAGATGTAGGGCATGCTCTTCTTCACTCTTAGAAAAGACTAAGACGTCATCCACAAAGACCACCACGAACTTATTAAGGTACTCCCTGAACACCCTACTCATCAAATCAACAAAATATGCAGGGGCGTTCGTCAAACCAAATGGCATCACCAGCCACTCATAGAAACCATCCGGAGTCCTAAAGGCAGTCTTGTCTATGCTATCCTCAGCCACCCTCAACTGATGAAACCCCGTGGCTAAGTCCAACTGCGAAAATACTGAAGCGCCAACCAACTGATCAAAAAGATCATCTATCCTCGGCAATGGGTGTCTATTCTTCTTTGTGAGCTTGTTGAGTTCTCTATAGTCTACACAAAGTCTGAGGGACCCATCCGCCTTCGTGGCAAAAACTACTGGAGCACCCCACTCCGATATACTTCGTCTTATGAACCCCTTCTCAAGCAACTCCCCTACTTGCTTATGGAGTTCCCCCCTCTCACGAGGAGCCATGTGGCGCACTGGTAAAGATACTGGTTTAGCATTGTCCACCAGATATATTCGGAAGTCTATCTCCCGCTTCGGAGGTAAGCCCTTCACCTCCTCAAACACATCCGAGTATTCCCGGACCACTCTAACAGATCACAAACTCTCGACCGAAGCATCAAGCGATTCAAGATAACTTAGCATAACAGAATCCATGGGATTACAAGAGATCTCGAGAGTGTTGCCTAAACGGGTCATGAGCCTAACAACTCTCCTTTCGCAATCAAGAACGGCACCATTACTGGATAACCAGTCCATGCCCAAAATCAACCCATAGCCCGTAAAGCCCAAAACAAAAGCATCACATCTAAACTCAATGCTAAGTATAGAAATCTTCAAACCCAAACATATCATGGACAAATAAGTGGAGCCCCCAATTGGGTTTGAAACAACCAAGGGATCATCTACTAGACTGGTGTCTAAGTGCAGTGACTCAACTAATGATGATGAGATAAACGAATGCGATGCGCCAGAGTCAAACAATGTACGGACAGGATGATCAAATAGAAAAACCAGACTTTCAACGGAAATAGTTCTACCTCTTTCCTGAATCGGTGGAACCGCGAGAGCCTGAACTTACCCTCTTGCCTGACCTGGTGCCATAAGAGCTTGCACCTGTCCCCCTGAGGTAGATCTCGTCCTTTGCCCCTTCTTAGGGCAATACTTCACTAGATGCTCTACTTCGCCACAGTGGAAGCAACCAGTCTTCTTCTTCTTACGACAATCTTTTCTTAGGTGGCCTGGTGTCCCGCAATTGAAGCACTTCTTCTTTCCCTTTCCACCGTTGCCTTTCCCACCTTTGTTTTGCTGTTGCTGTTGAGGTCTCTTTTGATCTCCTTTCTTCTCGGGTGCCTTATTAGCATTGGGACCCTTCTCTTCCTCATGCATGAGTGCCATGTCTACTAGCTTCTCAAAGGTGGCCCCCATAGGGATATGAGTCATAGCCAATCCATGCATTGGTTCATTCAAGCCTTTAACGAACCTCAAAGACTTCTTCTCTGGTGTATTCACCATGTCTATGCCAAACCTTACCAATTGATTAAACTTGTTGACATACTCCTTCACCGAGAGGTTTCCTTGCTTTAGAGTCAAGAACCTTTCCATATACAAGCTTTCCTCCGCCCTTGAGAGAAACTTTGCCTGAAATCCGCCCAAGAGTCAATAGGGCGCTCTCCATTAGTGACCTCCCACCAGAATAAGGCCTCTCCCTTCATTAACCAAGCAGCTAACTTGACTTTCTTTCCCTCTTCCATCTCAAAGATATATATTAACTCTTCCACCTCCTTAAGTCAATCCCTAGCTTCCACAAAAGTTTCTGATCCTTGAAAAGGTTTCCCTCCCATAGCCTTAAATTCCTTGCAAGTCTTAGCGAACGTATCCGTGCGAGGAGGAGGAGGGGGAGGAGGAAGATCGGGTGCTACTGTTGGTGGAGGAACATTTGCTGGACCCGCAGTGGTGGCCCTAGTGTGACGGCCCGCCCCGCACCAGCCTGCAATTCCTCCAAAAGTGCGCTGTACACATGCCCGACTAGCACAAGACGGTCGTCATAAGAAAGGAAAGGAGGGAATGGACTAATCAAAGAACCTGTAGAATGTCTCACAGCGCATGGAATAAAATATAATAATAACATACTTGACATAAAACAGGCGAGACAGTGCATAAGCTGATAACTAATAATCAACGTCAACATCAGAGCAGCGGAAATCCAAATACAGCTTATTACAACTTTCCAAATTTACTGTCTCTAACAAAAGAAAACTAAAGTAGAAGATGCACCACCAATGCCCAAGCAGTGATCTTCAACAACACAGGGAGAATAATAACATATATACATATTACGTGGAAGCCTCCTGCTCGTCTCCGGATCATCTACCCGTGCATCACCAGCTAACCTATCTCTAGTCTGCTCGTGTGAGCACCCAGAGTAATAAGAAGAGACATAAAACTCTGGGTCAGACATAAAGCCTGGTATGAGCGATAAGCATCTAAACAGAATAATAACAGGTATACTAAACCATACCTGAACCTGGACCTGCAACCAAAGAGTTAATACCACATACCGTACAATGCTCTAAGGTGCCATAATGAATAGTGTAAAGAATACGGGGGTGGGGTGTGTATGTCAAACAATTAAGCATAGCAACCATCCTCACGTCTCTCACTCAGTGCGTAAAGTATACGATATCTACCACTTTGGAACACTAGACAAACTGAGGTAACGACGAATCCCGACTTGTAGAAACCCCGCTTGTGACCAAGCCAAACACTTGGAGTCATGACCAAACATTTCAATGACCCACTTCATTGGTCGTAGCCCTTGGGTCTACCGATGCCATAATGGCCCTGAATCCGCCTTCGTACCTCCTACCATAGTGGTCCAAAGCTATAGACGTCGATAACTCCTTGGCACGCGTCCCGCAGCAAAGCCCAACTCATGAAGTGAACTCGTTGATTCCCATCTGAATCTTGAGCTCTAACTTCTCATTTGGACTTCCTTTGCACCTCGGGCTTTGGTCGTCATCTTCATCCTTCGAGTCGGTTCGGATCATCATCTCTTCCACCAAATCGGGTCGGGTCGGGTTCGTGACCACCCATTGGATCGGTCCGGGTCCACCACCTCGGTTCGGTTCGCACCCTCCATCCTGTCGTGGTTCGTGCCGCCTTCAACCACCAAGCATCAGTCCTCGGATCGGGTCGGAGCCTTCTTCACGCCAGGTCGGTTCGCACGCGAGAGCTCGGTCGTGGTGCCATCACTTCAGGCAGGTCGGTTCGTGGCGTCTTGGGCTCACCATCTCGGAGCGGGTCGGATCCTTCAGCTCGTGGCGCAGCTTGCTTCGCTATAACGATCCGGTTCGGTTCGTGGTGAAGGGAAATGGGCGGTTCGGGTCGGGTAGGGGCGATCCGATCCGATTTCCTGCACTAATCCCTGCAACTTCCAGCAAGTGTCTATACGCCTCTCGACGGCGTTTTCGACCAATCTAACTATTGGAATCAATCACAAAGCATACCAAAGGGTCATAGCAACATGTAACAGCAACCACAAGCAACAAACAACAATTTAAATGAATCAAAATGGATCAAAAAGTGGCCAAAACCTCACATTTTCCTATAATCCCTCTTAATCATGTTTAAGCATACGATTAGCAAAACACATCGAAATTAACCCAAATTTCTAACAGAGCCTTAAAACATTATTTTAGAATTTTAAGAATTTTTCCAGAATTTATTTACGTATAAATTCGCTAATCTTCACTAATTACCCTTAATTAACTGTAATTAGTGTCAAAACGATGCTATCACTCACCTTTGCCACAACTAGAACCCCAAAACTGAAATATTCTCTGATTTGGCGCTGTTCCCAATCTTACACAGCAGATCTACCTCGGTTCTCGTGCTAATACTCCTTGGTTTGATGTTTGCTATGCCTAATCTCCAATTAGAAAGTGGTTTTTGGGTGTTTTAGAGAGATTTAGAGAGTGGAGGCCATGGCTAGGTCAAGAGAAATGAAAGTGGCGGCTGGAAAATGTCTAAAGAAATGTTTTCTAACCCTAATCAGCCTCCATATACCCCTAAACCCGAAATTCCCCTTGGGCCTAGCTGCTAATCACCCGGTTAAGCCCAATTAAGCTGTTTTTCACCATCTGAAACTTGTTTCAGCCATATCTCCCAAACGGTAAGTCCGTTTGGCTATTATGACCACTCTACGGAAAGAGAAACCATCATCCGGAGCCAATGGAAGTGGTTTCAGGTCAAAAATCCTTTCCAGTCAAAAGTTATGGCCAAAACAGTGATAACTAGGGGTAAAATGGTCATTTAAAAATCGGGAAAAATCATGAACATGGGAAATGACCCCAATAGTCGTCCCCCAAAGTTACATGACCATACGACTTCGTATGTGAAAGAAATAAATATTCTACGATCCTATGATGCGTAGAATGCGGGTCGTTACACTCTCCCCTACTTAAGAAATTTCGCCCCCGAAATTCCTTAACCCAAAACATACAAAGGATCCCGCATGCCTAACAGCCACGTACAACAATCAAACATGCAAAACAAGCAAACAAGCCTATCCTAGCATGCGGAAAACTAAATTGAAGTCAAAATCTTACCAGGCAAAGAGTTCTGGGTGTGACTTCCTAATGTTCTCCTCTGTCTCCCAAGTACAATCATTCTCGTCCTCGCTCCACTGTACCTTGACTAGCTTCACCGCCTTCCTTCGAAGTTGCTTCATGTCGTGCTTGACAATACGGGCCGGCTTGCGGTTCCCAACCGCCTCGGGTTGTACTCCGAAGTCCTCTAACTGATCAGGTGAAATAGTCATATCTGAGTCGTGAACGAACTTCCTTAGTTGGGAAACATGAAATACGTTATGAACTCCTGCCATCTTCTCCGGTAAGTCAATTCTATATGCCAAATTCCCGACTAGTTCAAGAACAGGGAATGGGCCAACGAATCTTGGTGCCAACTTGCCTCTCCTGCCAAATCGTATTACGCTCTTCAACGGAGAAATCTTGACAAACACCAAGTCGCCAACGGAGAATTTTAAGTCTCTTCTCCTCTTATCAGCATAACTCTTCTGCCTATCTTGGGCAGCCTTCATTCGTTGTTGAATGATCTTAATCTTATCTGAAGTTTCCCTCACCACATCTGGTCCAAGCATAAACTCCTCACCAGTCTCTATCCAACATGATGGTGAGTTGCACGGTCTTCCATACAAAGCTTCAAACGGAGCCATACCGATACTGGATTGGTAGCTATTATTATATGCAAACTCTACTAGATGCAAATGGTCATCCCACGATCCACCAAAATCCAATATACATGCTCTCAAGAGATCTTCCAAAACACGGTTCACCCTCTCCGTCTGACCGTCGGTCTGAGGATGATATGCGGTACTGAGATGTAACTCTGACCCTAGAGCCTCTTGTAAGCTCTTCCAAAACCCACTAGTGAACAACGGGTCTCGGTCGCTCACAATGCTTTTGGGCACTCCATGAAATCTCACTACCCACTTCATATATAATTCTGCTAACTTAGCTGCCGTTCTGGTCGATTTGACTGGTATAAACCTTGCACTTTTAGTCAGTCGATCTACAATTACCCAAATGCTGTCATATCCCGATCTAGTCCTTGGTAAACCATCGATGAAATCCATCGAGACTTGTTCCCATTTCCATTCAGGAATTTCTAAGGGCTGTAACAACCCACTAGGCTTCTTTTGCTCGGCTTTAACTAGCTGGCAATTCATGCACTTGGATATAAACTTCCCAACGTCTCTTTTCATTCCTTCCCAGTAGTAAGTCTGTTTCATGTCTCTATACATTTTATTACCACCGGGATGTATAGTCAACTTTGAGTGATGACATTCCTTAAGCACTTCATCTCTCAATCCATTGACATTGGGTACAACAAGCTTTCCATTCTTTCTAAGCCATCCATCTCGATCAAGCCCATACTTGTTCATCTCCTCATCGATACCCATCTCTAACTTGGAAATGATTTACAATATGTTAGGATCGTCCCTCTGACTAGAGCCGATCCGCTCAATCAAGGTGGGTCTGATCGTCAAACTTGCTAACATTTCTGGATCCAATTCGCACTTTGGTCTGAAATCAAACCCCGCGATAAACTCCAGTTGCTTCCATTCAAGGAACATAGCCCCTAAGCTGGCATGTCTTCTACTCAATGCATCAGCCACCGCATTGCCCTTTCCTGGTGTGTATGCGTTGTCAAAATCATAGGAAGCTAAGAACTCTAACCATCTCTGCTGACGGAGATTCAGATCTTTCTGAGAGAAGAGATACTTTAACGACTTATGATCTGTAAAAAGCTCAAATCTTTCTCCCAAGAAATAGTGTCTCCACATCTTTAACGCGAACACGATCGCTGCGAATTCTAAATCATGGGTAGGGTATCTTCTCTCGTGCGGCTTCAATTGCCGACTTGCGTAAGCTACAACCCTACCGCCTTGCATCAATACAGCACCCAGTCCGGTACCACAGGCGTCCGTGTATACCGTCATTTCTTCATCCCCCTTAGGAATGACTAACACTGGTGCGCTTGTCAACTTGTCCTTTAGACTCTTGAATGCATCCTCGCACCTTTCATCCCAGACAAAAGCTTGATTCTTCTTGGTCAACTGGGTCAATGGTGCTACTATCTTGGAGAAACCTTGGATAAACTTACGATAATAGCCCGCTAACCCCAAGAAACTTCTTACCTCTGTTGCATTCTTGGGCGTAGGCCAATCCTGTACCGTAGCCACCTTTGCTGGGTCCACGGCAATACCATTCTCTGATACAACATGGCCCAAGAACCTCACTTCCCTCTTCCAGAAGTGACACTTAGAAAACTTTGCCTTCAATTGGTGTTTTCTCAACACCTCCATCACTATCCTTAAATGTCCCTTGTGTTCTTCCTCTGTCCTCGAGTAGACCAAAATATCATCAACGAACACAAGGACAAACTTATTCAATTGATCTCTGAATACCCTATTCATAAGATCCACAAAATATGCTGGGGCATTGGTCAGCCCGAATGGCATGACCAACCACTCATAAAACCCAGACGGCGTCCGAAATGCCGTTTTAGCTATACTCTCAGCTTCCACTCTAAGCTGATGAAAACCTGTCGCGAGATCCAACTGAGAAAATACTCTCGCGCCACTCAACTGATCAAACAAATCATCTATCCGCGGTAGAGGATACTTGTTCTTCCTCGTCACTTTATTCAACTCGCGGTAGTCTACACACAAACGAAGGGAACCATCCGCCTTGGTAGCAAACAGAACTAGTGCTCCCCATTCAGAAACACTCCTTCTGATAAATCCCTTCTTCAAAAGATCGCTGACTTGCACCTCGAGCTCTCGCTGCTCTCTTGGTGCCATACGACGAAGTGGCATCACTATAGGCCTGGCATCTTTTACCAAATCAATACGGAACTCAATCTCTCGGTGTGGTGGAAGTCCGGTCACTTCTTCGAAAACATCCGGATACTGGCCAACCACGGGCAAACCTGACAACTCACTATGCGGAATGTCGAGGGAGTTTAGAAAACTAGCCAATACCCCCTTACTGGGTAGACCACCAAACACTATCCTCCGCCCATCATCCGCTCTAGCTGTCACCAACAAGCCCTCACAGTCTACCACCACCCCGTATCTTTGGAGCCAATCTACTCCCAAAATGATGCCAAACCCAGTAAAGCCCAAAACAAAGCAATCACAAACAAACATGCATCCATGACTCGATAAGACCACATTACGACAAATCATGCTAAGGCTAGTAGAACCACCAATCGGGTTCGTCACTACTAAAGGTCTATCGACAATCTCGGGCTCCAATCCCAACCTATCTACCATGTCACTAGATATGAAAGAACTGGAAGCTCCGGTATCAAACAAAACTCTAACAGGAACATCGTAAACAGAAAGCATACCTTGAATGACGACATTCTTTCCCTTCTCCGCCGCAGTTGGGGCATTCGACGAAGAAGGAATAGCATTAAGAGCGTAGGCTTTCACCATTTGTTTTTCCTTAGGGGGCTGTGGATACTTGTCCTTGTGATGTCCCAATTGGCCACAATTGAAGCACTTCCTATCCGCTGGCTTGGCCCGACAATTACTAGCATAATGGCCCTTCTTACCACAGCTGAAGCACTCCACATCCTGCTTATTCTTTTTCTTCTGGCCATCCTTAGCCTGATTCTGCTTTCTCTTATTCTGGGAACCACCTTTGCCTCCACCACTAGCTTGTGGCTTTGGCTCATCTGCGGATGCAACCTCAGTCTTCGACTTAGGATAGAGACTTTCCGATCTTAATGCTTTCCCCACAATCGATTCAAACGTCTCATCGATGTGGTTAATAAGTTTTTCCCCCAAGTACTGATCCAAACCAGTTATGAATTTCTCATTCTTTTTCTCGGCAGTATCAATAAGAGATAACCCATATTTTGACAAGGTGTCAAATTCAGCAATATACTCCGAGACAGCTCTGCCATTCTGCTTGAGCTCCAAGAATTTCTTAAACAGCATTGACTTCTGAGCAGCTGGAATAAACTTCTCACTAAAGCGAGCCTTAAACTGCTCCCAAGTAATCTGATCTTCGGGAGTAGCTGCCTTTATAGCATTCCACCAATTCATTGCCCGCCCTTGCAGCTGACGGGACGCTAGCTTTCTCTTCATTGCATCCTCGATGCCCAAATCTTCAAAGATACGTTCGCAACTATCCAACCAATCTTGAACATCCGTAGCTGACTCCGTTCCGTGGAACGGCTTTCCACCAAGGCTAGTGTAATCCTTATTCAGCTTGGCGAAGTCGACTCTTGACGCCTGCACCATTGGACCACCACCATTTCCACCATTGGGAGCTGCCCTCTGTACATCTCTAAGCATCTCTCTCATGAGGTCAGTAAACATCGTCCTCATGTCAGCAGCATTCCCATTGTTGGCTCCCCTACCAGCACCTCTAGTATATCGGCTCATCGTCAATCTGAAAAAGGAAATGATTAACGACTCCATAGTGGTGCTAGTGCAGTACGACTACATCCTTATAATAGTAATAGTATATATATATATAGCTTTTAAAAACCAAAGTAATCACAAATACGCTCTCTCGTATACGTATATTATCTCTCCCTGATAACTTCCCTAGGTTAACTACGCAACCTAGAGCTCTGATACCAAGTGTGACGGCCCGCTCCGCACCAGCCTGCATTTCCTCCAAAAGTGCGCTGTACACATGCCCGACTAGCACAAGACGGTCGTCATAAGAAAGGAAAGGAGGGAATGGACTAATCAAAGAACCTGTAGAATGTCTCACAGCGCATGGAATAAAATATAATAATAACATACTTGACATAAAACAGGCGAGACAGTGCATAAGCTGATAACTAATAATCAACGTCAACATCAGAGCAGCGGAAATCCAAATACAGCTTATTACAACTTTCCAAATTTACTGTCTCTAACAAAAGAAAACTAAAGTAGAAGATGCACCACCAATGCCCAAGCAGTGATCTTCAACAACACAGGGAGAATAATAACATATATACATATTACGTGGAAGCCTCCTGCTCGTCTCCGGATCATCTACCTGTGCATCACCAGCTAACCTGTCTCTAGTCTGCTCGTGTGAGCACCCAGAGTAATAAGAAGAGACATAAAACTCTGGGTCAGACATAAAGCCTGGTATGAGCGATAAGCATCTAAACAGAATAATAACAGGTATACTAAACCATACCTGAACCTGGACCTACAACCAAAGAGTTAGTACCACATACCGTACAATGCTCTAAGGTGCCATAATGAATAGTGTAAAGAATATGGGGGTGGGGTGTGTATGTCAAACAATTAAGCATAGCAACCATCCTCACGTCTCTCACTCAGTGCGTAAAGTATACGATATCTACCACTTTGGAACACTAGACAAACTGAGGTAACGACGAATCCCGACTTGTAGAAACCCCGCTTGTGACCAAACCAAACACTTGGAGTCATGACCAAACATTTCAATGACCCACTTCATTGGTCGTAGCCCTTGGTTCTACCGATGCCATAATGGCCCTGAATCCGCCTTCGTACCTCCTACCATAGTGGTCCAAAGCTATAGACGTCGATAACTCCTTGGCACGCGTCCCGCAGCAAAGCCCAACTCATGAAGTGAACTCGTTGATTCCCATCTGAATCTTGAGCTCTAACTTCTCATTTGGACTTCCTTTGCACCTCGGGTTTGGGTCGTCATCTTCATCCTTCGAGTCGGTTCGGATCATCATCTCTTCCACCAAATCGGGTCGGGTCGGGTTCGTGACCACCCATTGGATCGGTCCGGGTCCACCACCTCGGTTCGGTTCGCACCCTCCATCCTGTCGTGGTTCGTGCCGCCTTCAACCACCAAGCATCAGTCCTCGGATCGGGTCGGAGCCTTCTTCACGCCAGGTCGGTTCGCACGCGAGAGCTCGGTCGTGGTGCCATCACTTCAGGCAGGTCGGTTCGTGGCGTCTTGGGCTCACCATCTCGGAGCGGGTCGGATCCTTCAGCTCGTGGCGCAGCTTGCTTCGCTATAACGATCCGGTTCGGTTCGTGGTGAAGGGAAATGGGCGGTTCGGGTCGGGTAGGGGCGATCCGATCCGATTTCCTGCACTAATCCCTGCAACTTCCAGCAAGTGTCTATACGCCTCTCGACGGCGTTTTCGACCAATCTAACTATTGGAATCAATCACAAAGCATACCAAAGGGTCATAGCAACATGTAACAGCAACCACAAGCAACAAACAACAATTTAAATGAATCAAAATGGATCAAAAAGTGGCCAAAACCTCACATTTTCCTATAATCCCTCTTAATCATGTTTAAGCATACGATTAGCAAAACACATCGAAATTAACCCAAATTTCTAACAGAGCCTTAAAACATTATTTTAGAATTTTAAGAATTTTTCCAGAATTTATTTACGTATAAATTCGCTAATCTTCACTAATTACCCTTAATTAACTGTAATTAGTGTCAAAACGATGCTATCACTCACCTTTGCCACAACTAGAACCCCAAAACTGAAATATTCTCTGATTTGGCGCTGTTCCCAATCTTACACAGCAGATCTACCTCGGTTCTCGTGCTAATACTCCTTGGTTTGATGTTTGCTATGCCTAATCTCCAATTAGAAAGTGGTTTTTGGGTGTTTTAGAGAGATTTAGAGAGTGGAGGCCATGGCTAGGTCAAGAGAAATGAAAGTGGCGGCTGGAAAATGTCTAAAGAAATGTTTTCTAACCCTAATCAGCCTCCATATACCCCTAAACCCGAAATTCCCCTTGGGCCTAGCTGCTAATCACCCGGTTAAGCCCAATTAAGCTGTTTTTCACCATCTGAAACTTGTTTCAGCCATATCTCCCAAACGGTAAGTCCGTTTGGCTATTATGACCACTCTACGGAAAGAGAAACCATCATCCGGAGCCAATGGAAGTGGTTTCAGGTCAAAAATCCTTTCCAGTCAAAAGTTATGGCCAAAACAGTGATAACTAGGGGTAAAATGGTCATTTAAAAATCGGGAAAAATCATGAACATGGGAAATGACCCCAATAGTCGTCCCCCAAAGTTACATGACCATACGACTTCGTATGTGAAAGAAATAAATATTCTACGATCCTATGATGCGTAGAATGCGGGTGTTACACCTAGCCTCCATCAATCTCCTATACCATACTGGTATCGTCACACCCTCCGGAAAGTTAAGATCTTCAGCCATGCTGAAACGAAAAAGGAAAGATTCAAAACGGAGAATTCGAAAGATAAAGATATGGCTATTGGGGATTATGCTTTTCTTTCAAAAACTTTTCTCTTAAAAGACATGTTTTTGAAAATACTTCTTCCAAAAATGTTTTTAGAAAAATAGTTTTCTAAAATTTTTATCTGTTCTGGTAACCTTCGCTCTGATACCACGTGTAACACCCCACACCCGCTAAGGTCACTCACTAAGGGAATGCCTTAACTTCGGTGGAGCATTTTAAGTGAATATTGAACAGAAAAATTACAACAAGACAGATATAAATACTTAAAAATCTAAAACATCATTTCATTGCAGCAGAAGGTAAACATGTTTAGTTACAACACCATAAAGATTCAAGTACTAAATATCCATCCTGATAAAACATAAGTACATAATCCCACTACATAAACAATAGCCATAATAGAGAAGATAAGCTGGGCTTTACATCACGGTCCAAGCTCCAAGAGATAGATAAAGAAATCTGATCAAAGCCCACTAGTGCTAGGCCCAACCTGAGGACCTGAGGGGGAAAAAGATAAAAATAACGGGGTCAGACATAAGTCTGAGTGAGCCCTATAACTTTAACAACACAATCATTAAAGTAATTAGGGTATGATATAAACTTGGTACGAGATGACTGGGGATAAATGACTACACTAAGTAGCCAACTAGACATAGGATGAACTAAGATAACGGTAAAGACGCATCTACCCACCCAAGGGTAATTACTAACTGCACCACACCAGTCATTCCTACTTAAAGGTTGATCCCACCTAAGGACTTAGAAAATTTACCCAGTAGTTTCGTGTACCCCTAGCTGACTACATAGGTGCCGTCTGCCCCTATCTCCACTAGGTGTACCCACTACTCCCCAAGCGATCGACTCCCTACCGTAGATATCCGTGCTGGCCCCACAGTGGGGTGTATCACTCCCCAAAGTGGCAACCCGATACAATCAACGGTGCACGGCTTATACCTACACGATGCAACAACGTCTTACCTACCAGCCCGGGTCCACACACGCATATGAAACCCGTTGGACTTGCTTTGCCACCGCTAACCCGTTTTAGCCTCTTATAATCAAGCCCAGTACGCGTGTCCCGTCCTCGACATGGGTCGAGCCCAATAAGATACATATGGGTTACTGGTTGAAATGGGCCCCCACTAGCTACCCACCTAAGCTTGTCACTTTATCTAGTGCATCCCACTTGACCATTTAATCATGTTTAATTACATGTTTCCACTTGGTTAAGTATTCTAATCGTATTTTCTATTGCCACCCAAGGCAACCCACTAGATTTCCACATGCCACCCAAGGCACTTACTTGATTTCCACATGCCACCCAAGGCACTCACTTAACCCCTCATGCCCCACTACATGTGTAACGACCCGCATTTTTGGCCGTCAAATATTTAATTTAATTTATTTATTTTAAATATGACATTTGGAATATTAATGGAATTAAATATTTAATTCGATAATAAAACAAAGTTGAATGTTAACTCTATTTATAATTATAAATCGAGCTTTAAAATGGCGTGCAGTTCGTAATTTGAGTTTTGAAATTCAACTGAGAATACATAATTCGATTTATGTCGGATTTCTGTGAAACAAGAAACGTTGGAACCGTATTGACGATAATTTTCATATGAAAGAGAAAAATCCAGATTTCGTGTTATAGTTTGATAGTTATGGCTAAATCAAATTTTGAAATAGTCGCTATGGAAAATCGTTATTAAATTATAGGCCTTTAAAGTAGTCGTTTTGCAAACGGACTCTGTTTTCGACGAAACCAGTTCCGTTGAGTTCGTATCGTCGATTAGAGTCAGAATAAGTATATAGTTTGTTATTTTTAGAGACCGGAAAATTTGGTGTTAAAGGGGGTATTGCGGTTCGAGGTAAAAATAGCCTACCGGGGCCACAGTCTCAGAATACGACGAAATTAGTGTCGTTGGGTTCGTATCGAAAAGTTATTATCGATGTTCGCAGTTTCAAGTTGATTTGATTTATCTAGTGACTGTGAAAAAATTAAATGCGTGTTCATTTCTGGTTTCATAAAGGAAAATTTTTCATACGACCTCGGATTGCGACGAAACTGGTCCCATTGGATCCGGAATATCGTTTTACATCAAGAACAGTTTCTTTATCAGTAGACAGAAATTGTTTGAAGTGATTTTGGCATGTTACCTCATCGCGAAGTCTCATTATAATATTATAATAGCAACCCACCATCCTTTCATTTCACCACATGGCTAAGCACCAGATCGCAGCTACCCTATATAAAATATTGGCCTAATTTATTGAAATACAGCATGCACGTTATGTCAAATAAATGAAGGCGCAGCTCCCCGGTACCATCTGCACATGCTAGTAACAGGAAATTCAGCTACCCTAAATTACGTGATGACCAAGCTACGTTACTTGCGTACCAAACCATCCTCACCGTGATGCCCACGCCTTCGCACCTATATATATGCACCAACTCATTTACTTTTTCGTTCGTCCAGCAAAGCAAAGAGAAAAAAAAAAGAGGGTTGCGGAACAAATAAAGAAGAAAAGGGGAGGGGACAGGCGCAAGGTACAAACGAAGGAACTAGGAACTGGGGACGTTGGCTCCATGTACCGACGAGGGGAAATAAGGGAAGCTTCAGGGGAGCGAAATTTTGTGGAGCATTATGGAGGAAACCGCTCCTGTCATTTGCAGGTAGCGTTTGGAGCTGGACACCGTGGCTTTAGGCCCATTTAAAAAAAAAAAAAAATATGCGGACATATGAAAAACTGGGAAGGGGAGCACGGTGTTGAAGGGTTCATGGGAAGATCAGGGTGCGTGTAACAGTGGGGAGGGGGAGAATCCGACAGCAGGTGGGGCTTCGCATGTGGAACAGCAGGTGAGAAACATGAAGCCTTAATTGCTAATCCTAGTATTTACCTATCATGTTTATTCTTGCTTAACCGTGTATCATAAAGTTAAAAGACTAATTATATTCCTAAGTATGCCAAATTTAGTTAGGAGCCTTTTTGCGGTTCAGTCATGTCTAATCTAATGAAGTTAACGCAAGTGAATAGTTAACGCTAGTGAATAGTGCCCGATTCCTTTAATGAAAACGTGACTTAAGAGGATTAAATATGTCCAGTTTCATTTAACGTGATTGATCACTTGATTAAGGTGGCCAGAAAAGTTTATTTATGTGCCCAAATAATCTAACATATTCAGTTGTAACTTGTGGCCATTGAAGGGCTTTACTGTGAGCCTAAAAGAGTTCATGAATACAAATAACCATGGTACATAGCATATAGTGTGGCCACGGGTATACTTTAATATGCAGTTATGATCATGCATGTAATACGATTAGATAGATAATTAAATATATAACTATATTACATGATTTTCAAATTGATACCATGTTGATTCGATTATCCGGATCATAGGATGATTGTATATATTTTATATAAACCAATTTAAACAAGAAGGTTTTAAACCTTGGCAGCGTAATTTACTCAGTTATTGGTCCTTATAGTTTAAATCAAAACCGTAACCCGTGAATTTACATGGCGCCTAAAATATAAACACATAACTACATTAATATAGTTTAGGATCTAATAAATTCAATTTAAACTGTTATCGTCTATATTTGGTAACGTTCTCATATGTTATCAGAATCGGGCCCAACAAGGAGTGTTGGAACCTTATCAACGTACGTAATATTTTGGGATTGGTACGGATGAAGTGGAACGCAAGTGGAAGCTTATAAAACAAACCGTTTGACGATAAATGGAAATCAAGGTGAGTTAAACTCACTCAGTTACCCTTTTTATATTTTATATAAATTGGGTGTTTTTATTCTGTGTGCTCTGCTTGCCAATGGTTGACTATTTTGCTAGTTATACATTGATCTGTTGATTTAACCGATGAAATTAAACTGTGTTTAATTTCAGTGAAATACCAAATCGTTATTTTTAACGATTGGTTCCAATAAAGGTGACTCACCTTGGTTGGTCACGTTTATTTATAAACGTGTTTTAAATGGTTGAACCGTTTGAATTGCTTGTGGTTGATGTTAAATGGCCGTTATTCATTGTTATCAGTTAAATGAAAACTGAATAATCTGGTGTGTGATAACCGTTTTGAATACAGGGAAGAACAGGTTGGAGGGATCCAACCGGATTCCTCAAATATATTATTTATTTTCATATTACCATATATGAACTGTCCTGTTAGGGTTGATTGATTTGATGGTTGATTATTGAATGTTCAACATCTGTTAGTCTAAACCAATGGGTGATATTGGTTAAGTGTTTGGCAGAGTATGGCCTTTAAAACCAATCGAGTTATAGATAGTGATTCACCGTCAGGTGAATCGATAGAGTTGAGGTTATAAAATTTATTTTATAACCAGAGTTAGATTTGAATTATATTATTTGAATAAAAGTTATTTAAGAAAAATAAATAAATATTTTTATTTAAGACTTTGATTTGTTATGAAGTTATTTTGCAAAGATGTTAATCAGATTTACCAGTTGAAGAATAAGAAATGAATTAAATGGTTAAACCTTGAAAATTTGTTTTGTAAAGAAACAAATAATTAGAATCTATCTAAATTGATTATATTTTTAATTAATTTAAAGCGAGGATTGTTGAAATCGGTTAATGAGATAATCAAGTTTTTGAGTTAATTAAATCGACCGTTTGGAATTAGAATTGTTTATCAAGTTAATGTGTTTTGACTAAAATAGTTAAATGAATATTGTTTGAATTTAAATAAGGATTTAAAAAGGGATTTAATATTTAATTTAGTTAATAAAGGGATTAACTACTTAAGTAGTTAATGTTTGAAATAAGTTATTATTTTAATTAATGATAAAGTTAGGAATATATTTTTAAATGGGAATTCATTTAAAAGGGTTACCGAATGTGAGATGCAAGCCAATTGAATGGTGAAAGGAAATAAACGTACTCAATTATATGAATTAAGTGAAAGGATATTACGATAAAAAGGGTTTATTATAAACCAGAGGTTTTAAGTGAGATTTAAAGTGTAAAGCGTTAACTTTACATTAACGTTACGTGAGAGTGAAATCAAGTAAAAATGGGACAAGGGAAATAAGATCTCCAAAGTGGATAAGGGTTGAAAATAATTGAAAGGAGATTGGTAGAAAGTGAAATTTGGGAATAAAGAAATGGGTCATAAGATTGTATAACTAAACCAAATTTATAAATGGGATTTGTTTTGAGACTGGAGTGGAATTTTGGTGTTGGATTACAACTGATATTTATCTGAAGATTTGAACGTTGTTGATCAAGGTCTGAGAGGTAATTAAAATACCCCAACTTGAACAACATCAGGATTATCTGAAGATAGTATTAGTTGGTAATCGTAAGTGACGTTAGTGGATATGTTTTGAAATCTAAACAGCGATTTTAGCGCTGTTGTTATAATATATGTTTTGTAAATCTAATATAGCGATTGTAGCACTTTTGCTATAGTAAATGGGTTGTAAACCTAAACAGCGTGTATAGCGCTGTTGTCTTGTGAATCTAAATAGTAATTATAACGCTATTGTATAACATATGTGCTATAAATTTCTTTGTTAAAACTAATGGATTTCCGAATTTAAAAGATGATTTGAAAGAAGATTTAAGTGGGTAATTGAATATAGTTATTCGAGATAGAATTAGCCAAACATAATTATTCGGCTAAGTTGCCATTGCGTACGACTGCTAGCGTAATTCGCAGGGCTGCAGATAGCCTACGGCGGTTGGATGTTTCCTGAGGGAATCAGGCGTAACCATTGTGATCGCTGTGATCTAGAGTCAAGCGAATGGAGTTAAGACGAATGTTAATTAATCAATTAGAGTTATTCAAATATCGTATTTTTGAATATTAAAAGAATTGGAAGTTTCAATTTAACAAAAAGGAAATTAGATTGTCAAAGGCCAAATGATGCTGAATACTGAACCAGTGAACTCATTGGAGTGTCATGATTGAAACACTGTATATTTTGATAGTTAAAACACCGACTATCAAATCTGTCCAATACGATTGTTGGTATGGAAAGACCGGGATCGAATTTATATTCGAAAACCATCCCAACCAACAAATACGTGAAGAAATCAGAAGATGATCGAGATGGTGCTGTGAAGACCGTTGATTTTCATAAACGGAAGAACCACTAATATTCTCTGCCTGGCAAGCCGAGATAAGCTGTGATTCTATCGTAGTTGGAATCTACGGGTTGCAAGGACTACTCGCTACTGATCCATGGGGTGATTCCTATATTGGATGCGGTAGGAGAGTGCCTTCGGTTCATCCTGTTCCTGGATGACGTGTATGGACGAATGTCTGACAGAGTATTTCCAAAGGGTCACGTACGTTGATTTCTTCAAACGTACGATAGTTGTTGGCGGGGAATCGCCGTTCTCTTAGCTTACTGCTAGAGTATTTTTGTGGATGTCAATTAGTGATATCTGACGGATCTTACGATGTGGCATTCAAAGTGAATGACGACCAGATGATCAGAAGTAATTCTGGCCTCAAGCCTCATCAACCGGGAAATGACAAAAATCGGGCAGGCAGCATGGCTATGTGGGTCGCTCCCATTAGGGTGTATGATCACCTATCTAGAGGAAATCCTATTTGTTTCTTAAATCTATGTTTCGATGCTGTCCCTTGTCGGGAGACGGTTGCTGATCCCAACCGTCGGTGATATACATTCGATACACTCAAGCGAAATGAGTGGTCGGTCATGTGAGGGCCGGGTTGCAAGAAGTTCTTGTTGAACCCAGTGTATTCGTCTCTAGAGATACACTATCGGAAGGTGGACCCATACCTTGTCAAGTTGGAATCCAATCTCCAATAAGCGCCCGCGGGTTTTGATTGTATACTATATATGTGGAGCGTGAGATGCAAGCGTTCCACTAGATTGTTATTTACTTGTATTTAGACATTATTATAATATCAGACAAGATATTGATTTCAAAGCTGTTTTGGGTTATCGTAAGGTAAAAACCGCCCGTATTTATGTGTGGATTTGGTCTTACGATTATCCTTTTCTTTGGAAAAGATTTTGAACTTTAAAATCGTGGTTGGATGTTTACCCAAATACTGTGCGAGTTTTTCTCACTCTGGTTCACCAGACTGACCCGGTGTTTTGTAAATGCTCGGGTTAGGCCGGGTTGTACAGGTTCAGGTTATCGAGTGCTGTGAAGAGACGAGCTGGAAGAGTCCAGACGTATGATATTACTATTCCGCTGTGTGTTATATGAGGACAGATTATTATCACTGTCCAGATGCGTACTCTGATATTGTAAGTATTTCAAAAGCTTTCAATAAAGGTTATTTCTGTATTATACTTTGTTCCGCTGCGATGTGAGACTCTGTGTTGTGTTGCTTTCTTCTTCTTCTTCTATTCTAATATTTCTTTCTTTCTTATCTCACCCTCTAACTTCTTTCTATTAATGATCTGGAATGTTCGATGTCTGAATGGTCAACATGATAGTTTGATGTTGATTTTCGGAGTCGAAATCCCGGTTCGTTACAGTGGTATCAGAGCTGAAGGTTAAGTAATTACCTTGGCTCTGTGGCGTGACTCAGTAGAGATGGGGTTAGTAATACCTTAGACTGAGTTTGAGTGTATATATATGAGCGCGTATTTGTAAATTGTTATAAAAACTGTTTATATTGTGTTGATTGGTTGGTCGAGTAGTTTATGAATTCTGGTCGATACAGTAATGCAAACTGTGTCGATAAGTGTTTCTAAACTCTTGAACAGAATAATTCGACATAGTATGTTTTTGAAAGAGGGTAAATGAAATAATTTTACCCAAAATGGTATTTTAATATAAAGGAATGATTAACATCTGAAATATTATAGTATATTGGATGTGTTGCTTGGTTATAATTGAAAAGGTTATATAAATAACCAATTCAAATTCGTATAATATAAAAGCAGATTAATTGAATTTGAAATCTAAATCAGAATTGGAATTAAAATTCCTGAATGTGGGAAAAGTGTTTGGAAATAAACTGGGATTGAATATATGAGAATTTTAAAATCCTGGGAGATTTTTTTTGTGTTTGGTATTTTGGAATAGATTTCAAAATGAAAGTGGTTAAATTGGAGTTTTGAAATGATATAGTATTGAACTCACTTCGATCGCTGGAAAATAATTCTGATGATGACGGCCGCATCATCAGTGTTCATTTTCGAGTTCTAAGTGACGGATTACTACCAAAGATTTTGTTTTGAATTGCTTTGAGAAAGACAAGTTGTTTGAATCCTGAAAAAGATTATTTGATTTTTTTGAAAGAGCTGAACTGTTTGAAAACTCCCAGGGAAATTGTTTGAACAAGAACAAGATTAAATCGAATTTGTGAAAGCAAATATGAATTGAATTGAAACCAATTAACTGGAAATTGGATCGGGATATAATATATCAAGTAGAATCAGATTTTGAATTGTGAAACAGGAATCGGGAATGGTGGTGGACTGGTAAACTAAGAGTTGGAATTGACAATAGATGAAAATTAAGTTAAGAATGAGATTTGGCTTGGACACGTGAAGAATTTGGTCTTGAGGATAAAGTTGGAATTTCGTTGGGAATGCATTTGTATATGGTGACAGGGTAGCAGATGAAAAGGATATAATGAGATGCCCGACAAAAAGGTACACGTTTACTTTTAGATGGGTTTGGTGATTTATGAGCCTATTTGGCTAGCCACTTGGCTGTTTCATTTTCTTTTGAATTTGAGAAGGCCTAGAAAGGCGAGTTGGAGTTGTACCGATTGAGCCGTACAGAGGAGGTGCTGGCAAAATTTTCCAGAAATTTAAAGTGTTAGAAAATTTTCGATATTTTTGAAAATATTTATTCACAGTATTGAATTGGTTTCTAATTTAATATAAAATTTGATTTGAAATTAATGAGTTTATAACATTCTTTCTTACCTTAGCAATTTCGAGGACGAAATTATTTTAAGGGGGGAAGAATGTAACGACCCGCATTTTTGGCCGTCAAATATTTAATTTAATTTATTTATTTTAAATATGACATTTGGAATATTAATGGAATTAAATATTTAATTCGATAATAAAACAAAGTTGAATGTTAACTCTATTTATAATTATAAATCGAGCTTTAAAATGGCGTGCAGTTCGTAATTTGAGTTTTGAAATTCAACTGAGAATACATAATTCGATTTATGTCGGATTTCTGTGAAACAAGAAACGTTGGAACCGTATTGACGATAATTTTCATATGAAAGAGAAAAATCCAGATTTCGTGTTATAGTTTGATAGTTATGGCTAAATCAAATTTTGAAATAGTCGCTATGGAAAATCGTTATTAAATTATAGGCCTTTAAAGTAGTCGTTTTGCAAACGGACTCTGTTTTCGACGAAACCAGTTCCGTTGAGTTCGTATCGTCGATTAGAGTCAGAATAAGTATATAGTTTGTTATTTTTAGAGACCGGAAAATTTGGTGTTAAAGGGGGTATTGCGGTTCGAGGTAAAAATAGCCTACCGGGGCCACAGTCTCAGAATACGACGAAATTAGTGTCGTTGGGTTCGTATCGAAAAGTTATTATCGATGTTCGCAGTTTCAAGTTGATTTGATTTATCTAGTGACTGTGAAAAAATTAAATGCGTGTTCATTTCTGGTTTCATAAAGGAAAAAATTTCATACGACCTCGGATTGCGACGAAACTGGTCCCATTGGATCCGGAATATCGTTTTACATCAAGAACAGTTTCTTTATCAGTAGACAGAAATTGTTTGAAGTGATTTTGGCATGTTACCTCATCGCGAAGTCTCATTATAATATTATAATAGCAACCCACCATCCTTTCATTTCACCACATGGCTAAGCACCAGATCGCAGCTACCCTATATAAAATATTGGCCTAATTTATTGAAATACAGCATGCACGTTATGTCAAATAAATGAAGGCGCAGCTCCCCGGTACCATCTGCACATGCTAGTAACAGGAAATTCAGCTACCCTAAATTACGTGATGACCAAGCTACGTTACTTGCGTACCAAACCATCCTCACCGTGATGCCCACGCCTTCGCACCTATATATATGCACCAACTCATTTACTTTTTCGTTCGTCCAGCAAAGCAAAGAGAAAAAAAAAAGAGGGTTGCGGAACAAATAAAGAAGAAAAGGGGAGGGGACAGGCGCAAGGTACAAACGAAGGAACTAGGAACTGGGGACGTTGGCTCCATGTACCGACGAGGGGAAATAAGGGAAGCTTCAGGGGAGCGAAATTTTGTGGAGCATTATGGAGGAAACCGCTCCTGTCATTTGCAGGTAGCGTTTGGAGCTGGACACCGTGGCTTTAGGCCCATTTAAAAAAAAAAAAAAAATATGCGGACATATGAAAAACTGGGAAGGGGAGCACGGTGTTGAAGGGTTCATGGGAAGATCAGGGTGCGTGTAACAGTGGGGAGGGGGAGAATCCGACAGCAGGTGGGGCTTCGCATGTGGAACAGCAGGTGAGAAACATGAAGCCTTAATTGCTAATCCTAGTATTTACCTATCATGTTTATTCTTGCTTAACCGTGTATCATAAAGTTAAAAGACTAATTATATTCCTAAGTATGCCAAATTTAGTTAGGAGCCTTTTTGCGGTTCAGTCATGTCTAATCTAATGAAGTTAACGCAAGTGAATAGTTAACGCTAGTGAATAGTGCCCGATTCCTTTAATGAAAACGTGACTTAAGAGGATTAAATATGTCCAGTTTCATTTAACGTGATTGATCACTTGATTAAGGTGGCCAGAAAAGTTTATTTATGTGCCCAAATAATCTAACATATTCAGTTGTAACTTGTGGCCATTGAAGGGCTTTACTGTGAGCCTAAAAGAGTTCATGAATACAAATAACCATGGTACATAGCATATAGTGTGGCCACGGGTATACTTTAATATGCAGTTATGATCATGCATGTAATACGATTAGATAGATAATTAAATATATAACTATATTACATGATTTTCAAATTGATACCATGTTGATTCGATTATCCGGATCATAGGATGATTGTATATATTTTATATAAACCAATTTAAACAAGAAGGTTTTAAACCTTGGCAGCGTAATTTACTCAGTTATTGGTCCTTATAGTTTAAATCAAAACCGTAACCCGTGAATTTACATGGCGCCTAAAATATAAACACATAACTACATTAATATAGTTTAGGATCTAATAAATTCAATTTAAACTGTTATCGTCTATATTTGGTAACGTTCTCATATGTTATCAGAATCGGGCCCAACAAGGAGTGTTGGAACCTTATCAACGTACGTAATATTTTGGGATTGGTACGGATGAAGTGGAACGCAAGTGGAAGCTTATAAAACAAACCGTTTGACGATAAATGGAAATCAAGGTGAGTTAAACTCACTCAGTTACCCTTTTTATATTTTATATAAATTGGGTGTTTTTATTCTGTGTGCTCTGCTTGCCAATGGTTGACTATTTTGCTAGTTATACATTGATCTGTTGATTTAACCGATGAAATTAAACTGTGTTTAATTTCAGTGAAATACCAAATCGTTATTTTTAACGATTGGTTCCAATAAAGGTGACTCACCTTGGTTGGTCACGTTTATTTATAAACGTGTTTTAAATGGTTGAACCGTTTGAATTGCTTGTGGTTGATGTTAAATGGCCGTTATTCATTGTTATCAGTTAAATGAAAACTGAATAATCTGGTGTGTGATAACCGTTTTGAATACAGGGAAGAACAGGTTGGAGGGATCCAACCGGATTCCTCAAATATATTATTTATTTTCATATTACCATATATGAACTGTCCTGTTAGGGTTGATTGATTTGATGGTTGATTATTGAATGTTCAACATCTGTTAGTCTAAACCAATGGGTGATATTGGTTAAGTGTTTGGCAGAGTATGGCCTTTAAAACCAATCGAGTTATAGATAGTGATTCACCGTCAGGTGAATCGATAGAGTTGAGGTTATAAAATTTATTTTATAACCAGAGTTAGATTTGAATTATATTATTTGAATAAAAGTTATTTAAGAAAAATAAATAAATATTTTTATTTAAGACTTTGATTTGTTATGAAGTTATTTTGCAAAGATGTTAATCAGATTTACCAGTTGAAGAATAAGAAATGAATTAAATGGTTAAACCTTGAAAATTTGTTTTGTAAAGAAACAAATAATTAGAATCTATCTAAATTGATTATATTTTTAATTAATTTAAAGCGAGGATTGTTGAAATCGGTTAATGAGATAATCAAGTTTTTGAGTTAATTAAATCGACCGTTTGGAATTAGAATTGTTTATCAAGTTAATGTGTTTTGACTAAAATAGTTAAATGAATATTGTTTGAATTTAAATAAGGATTTAAAAAGGGATTTAATATTTAATTTAGTTAATAAAGGGATTAACTACTTAAGTAGTTAATGTTTGAAATAAGTTATTATTTTAATTAATGATAAAGTTAGGAATATATTTTTAAATGGGAATTCATTTAAAAGGGTTACCGAATGTGAGATGCAAGCCAATTGAATGGTGAAAGGAAATAAACGTACTCAATTATATGAATTAAGTGAAAGGATATTACGATAAAAAGGGTTTATTATAAACCAGAGGTTTTAAGTGAGATTTAAAGTGTAAAGCGTTAACTTTACATTAACGTTACGTGAGAGTGAAATCAAGTAAAAATGGGACAAGGGAAATAAGATCTCCAAAGTGGATAAGGGTTGAAAATAATTGAAAGGAGATCGGTAGAAAGTGAAATTTGGGAATAAAGAAATGGGTCATAAGATTGTATAACTAAACCAAATTTATAAATGGGATTTGTTTTGAGACTGGAGTGGAATTTTGGTGTTGGATTACAACTGATATTTATCTGAAGATTTGAACGTTGTTGATCAAGGTCTGAGAGGTAATTAAAATACCCCAACTTGAACAACATCAGGATTATCTGAAGATAGTATTAGTTGGTAATCGTAAGTGACGTTAGTGGATATGTTTTGAAATCTAAACAGCGATTTTAGCGCTGTTGTTATAATATATGTTTTGTAAATCTAATATAGCGATTGTAGCACTTTTGCTATAGTAAATGGGTTGTAAACCTAAACAGCGTGTATAGCGCTGTTGTCTTGTGAATCTAAATAGTAATTATAACGCTATTGTATAACATATGTGCTATAAATTTCTTTGTTAAAACTAATGGATTTCCGAATTTAAAAGATGATTTGAAAGAAGATTTAAGTGGGTAATTGAATATAGTTATTCGAGATAGAATTAGCCAAACATAATTATTCGGCTAAGTTGCCATTGCGTACGACTGCTAGCGTAATTCGCAGGGCTGCAGATAGCCTACGGCGGTTGGATGTTTCCTGAGGGAATCAGGCGTAACCATTGTGATCGCTGTGATCTAGAGTCAAGCGAATGGAGTTAAGACGAATGTTAATTAATCAATTAGAGTTATTCAAATATCGTATTTTTGAATATTAAAAGAATTGGAAGTTTCAATTTAACAAAAAGGAAATTAGATTGTCAAAGGCCAAATGATGCTGAATACTGAACCAGTGAACTCATTGGAGTGTCATGATTGAAACACTGTATATTTTGATAGTTAAAACACCGACTATCAAATCTGTCCAATACGATTGTTGGTATGGAAAGACCGGGATCGAATTTATATTCGAAAACCATCCCAACCAACAAATACGTGAAGAAATCAGAAGATGATCGAGATGGTGCTGTGAAGACCGTTGATTTTCATAAACGGAAGAACCACTAATATTCTCTGCCTGGCAAGCCGAGATAAGCTGTGATTCTATCGTAGTTGGAATCTACGGGTTGCAAGGACTACTCGCTACTGATCCATGGGGTGATTCCTATATTGGATGCGGTAGGAGAGTGCCTTCGGTTCATCCTGTTCCTGGATGACGTGTATGGACGAATGTCTGACAGAGTATTTCCAAAGGGTCACGTACGTTGATTTCTTCAAACGTACGATAGTTGTTGGCGGGGAATCGCCGTTCTCTTAGCTTACTGCTAGAGTATTTTTGTGGATGTCAATTAGTGATATCTGACGGATCTTACGATGTGGCATTCAAAGTGAATGACGACCAGATGATCAGAAGTAATTCTGGCCTCAAGCCTCATCAACCGGGAAATGACAAAAATCGGGCAGGCAGCATGGCTATGTGGGTCGCTCCCATTAGGGTGTATGATCACCTATCTAGAGGAAATCCTATTTGTTTCTTAAATCTATGTTTCGATGCTGTCCCTTGTCGGGAGACGGTTGCTGATCCCAACCGTCGGTGATATACATTCGATACACTCAAGCGAAATGAGTGGTCGGTCATGTGAGGGCCGGGTTGCAAGAAGTTCTTGTTGAACCCAGTGTATTCGTCTCTAGAGATACACTATCGGAAGGTGGACCCATACCTTGTCAAGTTGGAATCCAATCTCCAATAAGCGCCCGCGGGTTTTGATTGTATACTATATATGTGGAGCGTGAGATGCAAGCGTTCCACTAGATTGTTATTTACTTGTATTTAGACATTATTATAATATCAGACAAGATATTGATTTCAAAGCTGTTTTGGGTTATCGTAAGGTAAAAACCGCCCGTATTTATGTGTGGATTTGGTCTTACGATTATCCTTTTCTTTGGAAAAGATTTTGAACTTTAAAATCGTGGTTGGATGTTTACCCAAATACTGTGCGAGTTTTTCTCACTCTGGTTCACCAGACTGACCCGGTGTTTTGTAAATGCTCGGGTTAGGCCGGGTTGTACAGGTTCAGGTTATCGAGTGCTGTGAAGAGACGAGCTGGAAGAGTCCAGACGTATGATATTACTATTCCGCTGTGTGTTATATGAGGACAGATTATTATCACTGTCCAGATGCGTACTCTGATATTGTAAGTATTTCAAAAGCTTTCAATAAAGGTTATTTCTGTATTATACTTTGTTCCGCTGCGATGTGAGACTCTGTGTTGTGTTGCTTTCTTCTTCTTCTTCTATTCTAATATTTCTTTCTTTCTTATCTCACCCTCTAACTTCTTTCTATTAATGATCTGGAATGTTCGATGTCTGAATGGTCAACATGATAGTTTGATGTTGATTTTCGGAGTCGAAATCCCGGTTCGTTACAACATGCTTATTTGGTTAAGTGTTTCTTAATTGATTAAGAACGTAACCGTTGTAAAGACCTCTCACATTAGACTATCTTTTATGGCAGCTGGATTTGCCGGTTGGGTCTGGGCAGCCTTACACCATATCTGAGTCTAACCTCGTGTCTATACACTTGTCACGTATTTGGTTTGTGCCTAAGACCTCTCACATTGGGCCAATCATTTGTAGCCATTGGATTCGCCGGTCGGTTCCGGGCAGTCTTATGCTACAAAAGGGTCCAACCTCGTGTCTTAGTCGATTAATTACACCTAATTAATCACCCCCATATTTCGAATTAATTTTCCCTAATTAATTCCAATTTTAACGATGTACATAATTGACTCAATTATGTCCATCCACTTTATGGTATGCATAATCATACCAACTTCACACCATTTCGTTAACATGTATATTAACCCCATCGTTCCCCACGTAATTCACTAACATGGCATAAAAGGGAAGATTCATCACAAATACAATGGGTTCAACCAACATGGGTTTTAAAGGTGTCAACATGCATATAGCATCAACCCAACTAGCATAAATAATCAACCCAAACTTGCATGAATCACATATGTCATAAAGAGGTTAACTTGCATAAGTTACTTATGTCATACAAAGGGGGTGAACTTGCATATGTATGTATGACATACAAAGGGGTTAACTTGCATATGTATGCATATCATACTAAGGTGTAAACTTGCACATGTTACTTGCATATAATCAAACACCAAACTTGCATAACATGTCATATACGAACTTGCATATAATCATACACCAAACTTGCATAACATATCATATATGGACTAGCATATAATCATACACCAAACTTGCATATCATGGTGTCATAATGGATCAATGTTTATCATATGACTTGCATAACTTGCATAACATCATGATCACAAAGCATATGACTTGCATAACTTGCATAACATCATAAACACATAGCATATGACTTGCATAACTTGCATAACATCATGAACATGTAGCATATGACTTGCATAACTTGCATAACATCATGAACATGTAGCATATGACTTGCATAACTTGCATAACATCATGAACATGTAGCATAACTTGCATAACATCATGATCACATAGCATATGACTTGCATAACTTGCATAACATCATGAACACATAACACATAACTTGCATAACTTGCATAACATCACAAACACATAGCATATGATAACATAATCTTGCATTGATCCACATTCATAGCCATAACCTCATTATATCCTATCACAATCATTTCAAAAATTGGTCGTTAAGGCTATAGAAAACTCACAACTTGTTGATTAGCACTCCTAAGAAGAAGATTAAGTTGCTAGAGTTGATTAGAGATTGATTTGAGAAGCTATCTTCCTCTTAATTTGATGGAGGCTCCTTCAAGTTGCATTTTGACGGCATAACGGTGTTGTATCTATTTTTAGTATGAATTAGGGTAGTCTTATGGTGTATTTATAGAGTAGTTAGGTGTTTTAGGCCATTAGATTAACCCTAAATCAGATTAGAGCCGTCAGATCTCGTCCTAGCCACCAAAACACAGCCTAAAAGCCAAACTGGTGCACCCAGGTCACCTAGGCTCGACCAGGGAGGTCGACCCCCAGGTCGACACTAGGGTCGACACCCTAGTCGACCTGGTGGGTAGGTCGACACCCCTGTCGACCCCCAGGTCGACTCCCTGAGTCTGGCGGGAATTTTCCCGCCATTTCTGAAATTTGAATTTTTAATATTTAAAATCTGTTTTAAATTTTCTGAAACTTCTTCGGGCCTTAACTGGGTCATAAGGACTCCGATTTTCGAAAACTCGGACTCTATTTCGCGTATTTTTCTGAGACGAACGCAATGGCATAGCCCGTTTCCCCTGATTCTGATTTTAAAATTTAATTCTGCCCTGTTTTATATTATAGCAAGTTATTCAACATATGGGGTGTTACATGTCCAATCCCAGGACGACTTAAATGGACGTATATCTGGTAGATCACGTAAGTTGATCATTTCAAACGTATTTACGTTGGTGGCGGAGGAATTCATTTCTCTTAGCTTACACTACACCAAAACAGGTGATTCCCAACGAGTATAACCGTCGTAAACAATTTCAGCAACGCTTATTAGTGTCGCTATGGAGGGGTGGCAATTTAGTACCAACGCTTATAAGCGTTGGTAGATTTTCTTTACCAACGCTTATAAGCGTTGTAAGATTTTTATTTGCAACGCTTATACATGTTGCAATACATTTGTTTGCAACGCCTATACATGTTACAAAATTTTAATTCACAATAAATATAAATTTTAATAATAACAGAAATATGTACTAGCAACTCGCATATTCTAATATTAATAGTCAATTAACAACCAACATGATGATAATATAGACGATATTTAATATGAATCAAAAACTTATATTAAACTCAATGCATACTAATAGATAACATTCATAATCACATAACGATATAGAACATCAGTTAACAATAAACAAGCACAATACATAATTAAGATGTCAAATTCAATACATAATTAGTTTGCTAAATTCAATACATAAATAAGATTCTACAAATACCGAATATGAAACTCTGGCCATATAACGAAGCCTCCATCTGAAAATTCACATAACTTGTACATTCCATTTTGAGGACCATCATAAATTGGTGCATCCGGTTCATGAACTTCAACAACCCAAATTACTTTCTCTATATTCGGTACCACTTTCCTAAAATGACAAATTGTTTGTTTTCCAATATAACATTTTGCTACCTCCTTCTCTAGATCATTTGACAATAGCATTACGTATTTCTTTTCCATTGTAGATGAATGAAGATCATTAAGTGACACATCTGGAGTGGAAGGATTCCCTAAGTGATCATTAAGTGCTACATTATTACTTATAGGAGGATCCCCTAAATTAGAAGCACCTTCTGTATGAGGAGTGGAAGGACTTGCAACAAATTTTTCTTGCAAATTAGGCATAAATTTCATAAAAGTTGAAGTAATTGAATTGATGGCGTTATTAACCTGAGTAGCTACTTGCTTTTCTATCTCCAATTTCCAAACGGACAAATCCACGGCTTGTTTTTTATCAGCTACAGCTTTTACAGCTCGAGCCACCTTTACTTGTTTTATAGAAGAAGTAGAACTAATTGCTCGATAATAATTTTTCTTCAAGTCGGAACCAAAAACTTCTGCAATTGGATCATTATCAAGATCATCTACTGCGCTATTAGAACTACCATCCAATTTTCTCTTTTCTTCCGCTGCCTCTAGAAGTGCCTGCATTCATTGAATATCACATTAAATTAATAATTTCAGTTTCTTGTTAAAAAAAGAAAAACATGAGTTTACATCTCGCACAAAATAATATATACTTGAAACATGAGTTTACATCTCGCATAAAAACAGAAAACAGGAGTTTACATTTCAGTTTCTTGTTAAAACTGAGCCTTAGGTCTCAGAATTGCTGAGCCACAGGCTCAGAATTGCTGAGCCACCAGGCTCAGCAAAACTGAGCCGTATGGCTCAGAAAAACTGAGCCTGTGGCTCAGTTTTGCTGAGCCACAGGCTCAGCAAAGCTGATCCTTGTGGCTCAGCAAAACCGAGCCGTGTGGCTCAGAAAAACTGAGCCATAAGGCTCGGTTTTGCTGAGCCACAGGCTCAGCAAAACATGAGCCGTATGGCTCAGCTTTGCTGAACCACAGGCTCAGCAAAATTGAGCCTTGTGGCTCAGCAAAACTGAGCCGTGTGGCTCAGAAAAACTGAACCATAAGGCTCGGTTTTGCTGAGCCACAGGCTCAGCAAAACTGAGCCGTATGGCTCAGAAAAACTGAGCCACAGGCTCAGTTTTTCTTAGCTTGTGGCTCAGCAAAACTGAGCCGTGTGGCTCAGAAAAACTGAGCCGTGTGGCTCGGTTTTGCGGAGCCGTATGGCTCGGTTTTGTGGACAACATATATGTTTCTACGGCTTAGTTAACAGCGCCAATTCAGTAAACTGTGCATGTTCAGTTCAGGCAAATAATGATCAGTCAAAATAATTTAATGAGCTTAACAACATATATGCAAACCAATATATGTTTCTACGGCACATGGTAGTACTTCTCCCGATTTTCTTTTGTGTCCAACCTTCCAAATCGTCGTTCGTGAAATATTTGATTCTGGATTGGTTAAGACCTACAGGAAATATCAAAGTTGACAACACATAGTTAATATAACATTCTACAAACAACCATTTACAAAAGATAATTTTATTACCATTTCATGGTGCACTCTATGGTAAGGTTTCCTTCCTAGAGTATGAGTGATTTGGTTTTTCCCTTTGTTTTTTGCATTTTGTTTACATTGCTCAATCTTTTCATTCGTATACTCAATATCAAGGAACTTTTCCCACCACACTCTATCTACATCATTTGGACATCTATCAATGGCAACACGTTTAGGAATCATAGTGTCATCAACTTTAAGAAGACTTTTTCTTAATGTTGACTTCATTGATCTATAGTATCGTGGGAAATGTTTCTCTAATAACGGTCGAGCAATGGTAGGATCTACATCCATGTCAAATTCTTCCTATCACGAGAAAAGAAAAAAAAAAGAAATCATGAACCAATCAAATATATCATAATTTAAACTTGAGGGTGAAATTGATATGAGTGAAAATACCAAAAGCCCTTCCCATAGTTTATCCTTGTAGAAGCTATCTACGGCCCTCCATTCTTTGTGGCCAACGGGTATATGACAACGGATTAACTCACCACAACGTGTACTCCATTTAGATGAATCATCCCCTACTGCACCCTCAACACCAACCGTTATGAAGTACTTTTTACCTTTGGGTGGTTGAGGTTCAATAGTCTCTGTTGTACTTACATTTGCATTTGCGCTAAAATTGTTTGTCATTTTAATGAAAAATCTACATTAAAAAACAAACAAAATGTAAAGTTAACATAACACGTGAAAGATACTTGCAAGATATGAATTAACATAACAAACTGGCAATAATTTCAAAAGACATCAATAAAAGAAAATCATACATTTCAAAACATGCAAAATACATGCAAAATATTTTCAATCAACATGTTGATTTCGATTGAATACATTTCAATAATGGTTCTAAATTTGGTTGTTCTTTCAAAATAGATTGATATGTTGTTGGTACTTCATAATCATCTATGTTATCCATTATGTGTTTAGGAGAGCGTCGAACAATTGACCATTCAGAATTTTGTGTATTTATGATGTAAAATACTTGACTTGCTTCGGACGCAAGAATAGCTGGCTCATCATATTCTCCATCGGTATTCTTGAGTTTCTTTAAGTTTACCATTAACAAATTTGTATCCGGGCAAACTTTACAACCATTTTTCTTATCTGCAACATTCACCCAATCACAATAGAATACCACATGTTGAAAATCATAGTAATCAACTTCCATGATCTCTCTAATAACACCATACCAAGTAGTATCATCATCCATAGGATTTAAATCTTTTGAACTTGCAACAAATGTAGTGATCGCATCCATACAGACACCACTATCTTGCGTTGAAATGCTATCGTCATAATGTTGAGGAGAGAATGTATAGCCTGTAGTATTCATCTCGTTCCGGTATATCAATTTTAAATAGTAACCATCGTCGAATCTGTGATCGTTGCACTCTAGATAATTTTAATGGTTTACCTTCAACGATGGAACGCTCATATATATCATCACTGCTCTCATCTAAAAAGGATGCTTGTTTAGAGCTATGATTTCCATCACGTGGATTTGGCATATATTCCATTGCGTATCGAACAGATTCTGAAATAAGGTATGCTTCAGAAATTGATCCTTCTATATACCTTTTGTTACTAGGTATGTTTTTGCAATCTTTCATAGCCCTAGCACACAAAAATTAATATGCATACTTACAGTTAGTTACTTCATAACCCTTAGGTAAAATAATTTGAATGCAAAAACAATATTTACCTTTCAAATGGATACATCCATATATAATTCGATGGTCCACAAAGCAGAGCTTGATCTGCTAAATGTACCATCAAATGGATGCTTATATCAAAAAATCCCATTGAAACATAGTGTGCCAACACACATAATGCTTCAGCAATCATATCTTTAGCCGCTTGCACATGTTCTCGAACAAGAACTTTTGAACATATTATGTTGAAGCACAAGCTTACTTGTAAAAGCGCTTGTCTTAACTCACGACACTTTGGATATGCATGTTGAACCATGATAGGAAGCAAGTATTGGATGAGAATATGATAATCATATGTCTTTTTAATTTGCAAACCGAGTGGTTGAAGACATATAAGACCGTTTAACTTAGTTGCAAGACATGATGGAAGTTTTGCATCTTTAAGAACTTGACAACATTGCAACTTGTGATCCTTATCAAATGCAAGTTTAGAAGATTGCTTTCCTTTGTTAAACATAAAATTGATGAGATGTTCAACAACATTTTTTTCAGTATGCATCACATCAATAGTATGACGAACTTTATGATTGCTCCAATAATCCAAGTCAAACAAAATTGACTTCTTATACCATGCCGGCCTTCCTTCCTCATCGACAAGACAATCTACATTATCATAAGCTTCAGAAATCAATCTCTTTTTGCTTGGTGGTATTTTGCCACGAATATATTTGATACGCTCAAGCTTTTCTAAAAGAGGCGAGCCTCTTAGCCGAGTTGGAGGCTCTTTATGTTCAACATCCCTATACCATCCGTGTTTTAATGCTCTATATGGATGATCATTCTTCAAAAACCTTCTATATTTTGAATAGATGATCTTGTTGCCGATGTACTCTGATTCTGTCTCGGTAGCACAGACAGGACACGCTTTATAACCATGAGTCACACAGCCAGATAAGTTACCAAAAGCTGGTAAATCATGAATTCCCCATAGTAATATTGCTTTCATATTGAAAAGTTCTTGCTTGTCTGTGTCAAAAACAGACGCTCCTTCGTCCCAAAGATGTTTTAATTCATCGACAAGAGGTTCCAAGTATACATCAATGTCCTGACTTGGTGCTCTTGGTCCAGGAATTAAAATACTCAACATTTGAAATTGTGATTTCATACACAACGAAGGGGGTAAGTTATAAGGTATCATATAAACAGGCCAACAACTATAACTATTGGAGAGAACACCATTTGGATTAAACCCATCCGTAGAAATACCAAGCCAAACATTGCGTCCTTCAATAGAAAATTCTGGCCACCGACTTTTGACTGATCTCCATTCAGCTGAATCTATAGGATGTCGCATGGAATTCCAAGATGGTGTATCTTTCTTGTGCCATTGCATTTTACGAGCTATCCATGGTATAGTGTACAATCTACTTAATCTTCGACTTATAGGAAAGTATCTTAAAACTTTTCTTGGTTCTTTCGTTAATTTAACCTCCCCTAACACTGTTTTTTTTGTTTTGTACCTTGTTTTATGGCACATAGGACATTCTTTCGCATCAACATTTTCTTTCCAAAATAATATTCAATCATTGACACAAGCATGTATATGCTTCACCTCCATTCCCAAATCCTTTATTATTTTCTTCATCGTGGGATACTTGTCAGGTAAATTATTTTCTTTTGGAAGCCAACGTTTTAATCGCTTCAACAACTCAGTCACACTATTTCCTGACCAATTAAATTCTTTTTTAAGGTTCTGAAGCTCAACAATTACACCTAACGTTGTAATCCCCTCTTCGCAAGAAGAATAAAGTTTTTCATTTGCTTTGTCTGCATATTTTTTGTGCTTCTCTCCAAAGTAAGTATGATAATCGTCTGTATTTGTTTATTGAACTTCCTCTTCACCGCCAGCTTGTGGCATATTATGCACTCCAAAAGCATCGTCTATGAGATTTCTAAGAGCCCCCTCTACAAATTGGTCGGATTGAATTTGATCTTGATCTTGAATATGAGGATCTGAAATGATATTTTTTGTATGATTCATCCCCGAGTTATTGTTGCTCATCTCTCCATGAAAAAACCACCTATTACATGTTTTAATCATACCATGAATGATTAAGTGTTTCTCAACGTTTTCCAGTGAGAGCTTTTTAGAGTTCTTGCACTTAATACAAGGACAGGTGCAAATTTCAACATCGCGGATGAGTGATTCTTCACAAAACTAATGAAGTCTCGAACGCCTTGCTTGTATTCTTCAGTATTTCTATATGGACTTTTAATCCACTCTCTTGAACTTGAGTTAGACATAAATTTCAAATTTTACCTCTTGGACCTATCAAAGAAAAAAAACTGCATATGTTAAAAAAACTGCATTTGTTTTAAAAACTGCACTGTTAAAAAAAAAAAAAAATCTGCATTGCACCTTTTAAAAAAAAACTGCTGTGCCCCCATTCATTCTGGCGCAACTTGAGTTGTAGGGATTTACATGAAAAAAAACTAAGCTTTTAAAGACTATGCAAATGTGATTAGGTTTTGTTTAGTTCACACTTACTAATTAGGCTTTGAAATATCCACTTCTAATGGCTTAATTTTTGAAAAAAAAAAATGAGATATGGTTCATCTTTTGTCGTAATTATTCATTTGTTTTAAAAAACTGATCTATAATTCCTTAAGGTTTCGTTATAGAACTGTATTCTTTTTATGTTTGTTATGTAGCTTGAAACTACTTCAATGATAGTTGGTTTATGCTTGGAATATGGTTTGAACTTTGTGTTCTTGGGTTTAAATTTCACTGAACGAAGATGATAGAAAGAATTTGTGTTAAACATAATAGTGCATGAATATGATTTAATTTATATGGCTAAATCCAACTACCTTATTATTTTTGGATCTTTGAATATTTAGATTTCTACTTCATGTTTTTTAAGCGTGATTATAACAAACAAATTTGATTGCCAATTTAAAAAATGGAGTTCTAAGCAATGACCATTTTCTTTAGCATTATAAACACAACATAATACAATAAATGCATGAGCTATACAAACCTCATGTCAGATTAAATATTTTGTTGTATAAATGAAAATTATTAAGACTATAGCTCATTATGTTTAAGCAATAAATGCATGAGACTCCCATATTAATTTAAAACAACAATATTGACATTGTTTTCTTCTTTGTTGGTATTTTCATGTCAATTGCTCTTCTAAAAATTTCATTGTTCATTCTTTTCCAAAAAGTACGTTAGATAATAGTGATCAACTCTGTAAATTAAAGTGTGTCCGGGTATGTTATGTTGACCTTTTCTTTAGTTACTTTTAATCAAATTTGTTTTTGCAAAATAAATTATAGCGCTAAATTACCAATCATCTTTTCTTGCTGAATGAAATTGGACGTCTTTTCTTTTGCTTGTTAAACATGTTACTTAAAGTTACAATCAAATCAACAATGCAAACGAACAATCCTATTTTATAATCAGCATCATTCAGACGAATGAGCCCTGTAACATCCTCTTAGCTACAAGCATACTTCATAATCGATTATGTTTATGGAGTATTCCTCCATAAACTTTCCTTCCTGCTTAAGATCTTTAAAAAAACAGCATTTGTTTTAAAAACTGCACTGTTTTTTATAAAATAATCTGCATTGCACCTTTTTAAAAAAAAACTGCTGTGCAACATCAGCTTCTAGCTGCTGTGCAACAGCAGCTTCAAGCTGAGCTGCTGTGCCACAGCAGCTTCAAGCTGCTGTGCAAACAGCAGCTTCTAGTTGTTGTGCAAACAGCAGCTTCTAGCTGCTGTGGCACAGCAGCTTGAGCTGCTGTGCCACAGCAGCTAGAAGCTGCTGTTGCACAACAGCTAGAAGCTGCTGTTGTAATCTCCAAGTTTATGATTCGTTGACAATTCGGACATTGCTTTTATGCAGTGATGTTGCTCGGGGCAGCATTTTCTACTCACCTCTAAGATAGGGTTAGCACCAAATTTTTTTTCCCAATGAAGCATGTCAGCCTCTCTAAATAAGTTAACATCCAATAGCCTAACATTGACTTCAAACTCCCAAAACCTACCTTTCCAAAAAATAATCAAAAAGATCAAGCTAATGAACATTCGAGTGACAAAGCCTCATACCCATTTTAACCAAGAGTTAATCAAACTGAAATGATACAAAAATCCATTTTAATAGATTTATGGACTCCTTCATCAATGACTTTGAAATCCCCTTACATCCATGACTCCTAATCACGTTTATTTCTATACTTTTTTTACTTATCTGTTTACTTTAGCTTTGTAGTTTGGGTTACTGCTTTCCACTATTTATTTGGCAGTGCGTCGGAGATTTCTGATGTCTCCGCGGAGTTTATGGCTGCTCGGTCCTATCGTCTTTGTCATGGCTTTATCCACATCACTTTTGTTTGGTTATATAGCGCCACACTCCTTCATCGTGTTGATGATCTTTCATGGATGGAACCTTTAGATAAAAAAACATGAATTAAACATTCACAGTTTTATTTAGAAACCAACAATCCAAGGACCAACCATTCTACGTCAGACTGAACTGTTACCATGTGAAAAAATTTGAGAATCCGTTGAGCTTAGGAACCACGATGTCATCATGAATTAAACCAACTACATCTCTACATATAAACTTATCAATAACAATAGATTCAGTGCCTCTCTCAACCCTTTCTTTTAGTGCACTGATATTATCTAATATTGCAATAGCATCAGTAGTATATAAATTCAAGATAGATCAATCATAAACATATCTTTCTCGTCGCCAGAATCTAACAAATCCTTAAATGTATTAAACAAATGGAAAACTAGATAGGAGTTATCTTCCTTTCTAGCAATAATTTTGTCATTAACAATAGAATAATTTGTGTTTTCAACTAAATCTGACTTCATACCTTCAGAAGAATCACTGCTTAAATCACCATTAACAACACTGTTATCAGAAGGAGTTTCATACACAACCAAACCAGAAGCCAAATTATTAATCATCTCATTAGTATTAAGAGGAGAACAAGATAAATATCAGTCTGTTCATCACTTGAAGAACCACTGCACATCGCCTCTGAATTGATAACATCAAAATGACCCAACATTTCATCAAATAACCTCACTTCCTTGCTGTTCTCAATAGAAGAACAATACATTAATCATTTACATATCTTGGCCTTATGATTGACACAACTGCATTTGAAACATCATGAATTTAGATCTTTACAAATACTCTGAGCTCTATTAGGAGTTTCCCAAGAAGAAGAAATTGGCTGCACCCCAAATTTATGGCATCGTCTAAACTAAAAATTGACCCTTATCTAAAAGTTGACCCCTTTTTGTTCATTTTACAATATATTAACTTTTTTAAATGCTTCAATCATTAAAAGAAAATTCATTTCTACCTGTATCTTGGCACAAACCGTCCAAAAAAAAGTTAGCGACAACTGTTCACGAATAAAGAAATGAAGACCACTATGGTGTTGCACCACCATCAGCTGCCTGCATCCCCACGTGGCGCTACCTTAACGTGACCCGTCGAACTCAGAATTAGATTGCAGCACCTAACGGTGTTGTCCTTAGTTGGTTGCTGCGCTTTCCATTCTAGAGCTGGTGTCGCTATGGCTAACCGGAGTCTGCAAATCTAGAGTTGTTGTGGCCCATGTTTGAATTGTCGCTTGCTATCGCACAGATTAGGGTTCCGTTTCAAATTAGGATTCGATTGGGTTGTGACATAAGAGATCAGAGAGAAAGTGATTAGTATCGAGGTGCCCATGCATTAAAGATTCGAATAAGAACTATTGCTGTTTATTCAGATACTTACAAAAAAAATTACACAATAGACTAGTATTTATTAATGAGTTTTATAACTGAACTTAGAGGTTTATAAAGAAGATTTTTGATTGAATTTGGTATTCAACAAAGAGAGATTTCCGTAAAAGAAAGATGTTTATCAAAAAGATTTATAATTGATGTTTACAAAATGATTTGAGATTGGGACTTTCCTTAACTAACCTTCTCGATAATGGTGGTGTGGGACTTATATTTCATGCTTAACACTAAAGGCATAATGTTTAGGGTAGTTCTTCTTATCTTTGGTCTAAATAAAGTTGTTTAGTCCTTTGATATGATTTTGAAGTATTCAATCATTTATAACGTTGTGTGAATATACTCAGATCGGTGGGATGTATAAATATTTTCACTAAATGATTGAAAATAGGATTATTTGGTTTCATTCAAACTTAAAACAAACTTCAAACATAAATTTTTGTGCTACTGACACTCATCTCACTCAACATACGGACAAAGACTCAGTTCAAGAATCGCCTTGGAATCCGAATTTTAAAAACTAGCATAATAGCAAATCCACACATCACAAAAATATTTCCATACAAGTGAATATCACACAGATAAGCAATGAAATTTCAATAAGCATGATAGCAAATCCATACATGACACAACTGCCAAAAAAACTAGCTGTCTCATTACAGAAAGTAACGAAGAAAATAAAATATGAACTAATTAGACATTGATGAAACCCAAGCTCCAACAACATCAAATTGCGCAAAGTTAACAAATGTTCCCAAAAACAAACTGTTTTCTAACTAATACAATCAAATAATTTGAGTTTAAACGGAGCGTACCTTGGAAGAACCCAATTGGGTAAAACAAACAAATTAGGGCAGCAGGACAATAATTAAATTTATACCTGAATGCGAGTACAAATCGATCAAAATCCCCAAAATCGAATCCTCCCCTAAAATCATATTAGCGCCGCACTCGTGTTTTTTCTTCTTTTTCTGATATGGGATTACGCGGCCAAAATTGTCAAAAGCGTTGGGAGAAACAACGTAAAAGGGAAAATAGGGTTACGCTGCTGAGTTTACATTTTTACCCCCCAAACCGACCCTTAATGACCCTATTAAGCGTTGGTAATAAAATATTTATTATTATGTCTTTTTCGCAACACTTTTTTAATATAGCAACGCATATTATTGTTATTACCTAGCAACCCAAATAAGTGTTGGCGATTGAAGAAAAAAGGGTTACCAAATGGCCATTATGGTGTAGTGTTATACCCATGGTATTTTTGGGGAAATTAATTCGTGATTTGACGGGTACGACGATGTGGCATCCAAAGCAAATAAAGGAGTGATCTGTCGACATAGGTTATGACCTCAAGCCTCATCAACAGAGAAATAACAGAAATCGGGCAGGCAGCATGGCTAAGTGGGTCGCACCCAATTAGGGTATATTGTCACCATCTAAAGAATATTCATATTTGTTATGTCTTTCGATTCTATATCTCCCGAGAACAGTTATGTTGGTATACCAACCGTAAGGTGACAATATATTCGGAACGTTTAAGTGAAATGAATGGCCAGTCATGTGTGGCCGAGTTACAAGATGTTCTTGTTGAACTCCAGTGTATTGCTTCTAAAGTACACTGATCGGAAGGTGGTTCCATATATTGTCATAGTTGGAATCCATTACCCAATAAGTGCCCGCGGTTTTTGATTGTATATTATATATGTAGAGCGTGAGATGAAAGCGTTGTACTAGATTTAGACATTATTATAATATCAGAAAATATTGACCTTAAGAAATATTTTGGGTTATCGTAAGGTAAAGACCATCCGTATTTATGCGTGGATTGGTCTTACGATTATCATTGCTTTTGAAAAGGATTTGGAAAAGTTAAACCAAGTGTTTGGAGTTTACTCACACCAGTCACATGACTGACCCAGAGTTTTTTTTTGTTATTCCTAAACTCTTTGTTGCCCAATTTTCTACAGGCAGTCAAGTATTCAAGATTTACAGATACACTAGATGGAGCTTGGAGCAGGAGGCTTCAGCAGCATTTTCTAGCTATTATATATTTCCGCTGTGATGTAAGTGTTGTACTCTAATATACAAATACAGATTTTGTTTCAAAGTTATTTTGTATACTATATTTTATTCATTCCGCTGTGAGATTCGTGTTTACTCTGATGTTGTTGTGTTCTTCTTGTAACACCCCACCTCCGCTAGGGTCACTCACAAAGGGAATGCACTAGTTTTGGAGGGGTATTATCGAGATAACATCACAGAATTATCACAAGACAGAACATAAATAAATAAAAAATTTAAGTAAACAGCGGAAGAATTTATGAGCAAAACAGAACTTCATTTTATTCCAAAATAAACCATGTCTCTTACAAACATTTCAAATAACTTCATTACAACTGTCTTGTAATAATAGCCAAAGAAGCAATAACTTAAAAATAGAAAAACAGCTTATTCCCCAAGTGCAGTAAAAGAAGCAGCCATAGCAAACCGTACATGCCGAGCCAAAGCAAGTGATATCCAAGCTAAGAGCTAGTGTTCCCTCCCTGAGAACCTGGGGGGGGGGGACGAAAGAAAAGGAGGCGAAAGGAAAAGGGTCAGTCATAAAGACTGAGTAAGTCCTAGTGACTTTCAGTGTAAAAATGGTTAAAACAACCTGTCATGTATGAACTGGAACTAAACTTAAGAATGGTGTCAAGGTGAACAAGATAGACTAAGGTGATCAGGATAAGTCAAGACAAGTCAAGTAAAGCATCACATGTTGGAGATTCGTTGCATCGACTGTACTAGTATACTAAGCCCATATCACAAGTTAATCACGAAATAAATCCCACGGCCCAATATCTTGAAATGACCCTGAAACGGGGTCTGACCCAAGTACGGGGTCCTACGGAGCAATTATCTAGTCGATCGGCTCCCTACAAGTTCTAGCTCTTCAAGTGTCCGTGTCGTACGGCTAATCACGAATGTAGTCACCTGTGCTGGGTCCACCTTCGGGTGTATCAGCCCTAGGGTGTCAACCCCTGACACGATTCAAGATGCACAGATAAATCTATGGATACCCAGTGCCTGCCCCGGAATACGTGCACGACCGTAGTCCACCGAACCTACACTGGCATACCCCACTGCCATCGTTCACCTCTTACAATCAGCCCAGTAATCGTGCCCCACCCGGCCTAGCCCCAGGGTACCTTGATACATCTAGAGGGTTACTACTAAAAAGGGTCGTGTCTAGGGTTTCGCCTAACAGATTAGGTCATGTAATTCGTGACCTAACCCGCCTAACCGATTAAGTCATGTAATTCGTGACTTAATCCTTTTCCAGTCTAGTTGTGTCAAGATGGTTAAGTATGTCATTTAAATTCGTGACTTAACCCGCCTACGTGTCATGTCAAGTTGGCTAAGTGTTGTCGTTTCAAGTTCATGACTTAGCCCTACAAATCGTGTTCAAGTTGGTTAAGTTGTCTTTTCATGTTCATGACTTAATCCTAATTAGCATTAATTGATTCGTTAATGCACCAAACCACTCACATTGGATCCTATTGTTCGTAGCCACTGGATTTGTCGGGCGGTTCCAGGCAGGTTTACGCTACGAACTCAACCCAACCTCGGGTTTCAAGCGCGATGTGGCCAACTACCCACATTGGATCCTATTGTTTGTAGCAACTGGATTTGCCGGGCAGTTCCAGGCAGGTTTACACTACAAACTCAACCCAACCTTGAGTTGGCCACTTTCTTGTTTTCTAAAGTCATGCCCATGTTCTTATCAGATTCGTGCTATTTTCATAGCATGTTCATATGTCAATTACGTGCCCAACTAAGGCATGTTTCAGGTCAAGTTATGGCATGTTCAAGTCGAGTTTTCGTGCCATATTTCATGTTCTACTTATGCCAAATTTCACGGTTTATGATTATAATAAATTCAAGTTTTTCCTATTCTACCCAATCGTATCCCCAACGTATATAAACTTACTTCGTTCACAAGCATAAACAATTCAAAAGATAAAGGGGAATAACACCAAACATGTGATAGGCATACGTGACAATTCCAACATCACTTGCATAATAAACAGGCAATAACATATCACATGATTTCAATACTAGCATGACGATGACTTGGCATAGTAATGGTTCCAACTTAGTTCAACTTGATGAATTCAACTTTACACCCTAGGCATAATAATCTTTGCGGGCATAACATGAAACATTAAGGCATGGTAATTCTAATAGGCATAGTGGATTCAAATTTAATATTTTTAACATAATGATTCTCATCTAGCATTATAAACATAATGATTCCAACTTTTCATCATGACCTAGCAATTCCCAATTTGTCATTAGCATGATAGGTATAGTTTCATTAATATCATAGACATGGTTTAATTAGCATCATAGGCCTGGTTTAATCAACATGAGGATTTCAATGAACAAAATGATTCCATGGATATGTATTTGTTTAACTTGAAATAAAATTAAGCCCAAGTGATCCACAACAACATCAACATCATGATAAGTTTAACTTGCAACATTAACATAGCAATATTCCCAAATTTTGATTCAAAGTTAAACAATATAAACATGGATTAATAATAGTTCCTAAATCCGGTTTCAATTCATAGCATGTCCATGTTATTTCAGCGTTTTTGCCTAAAAAGTAACATAGAACTTACAATATGAAACAAGCAATCCAAATCAAAACTTTAAATCAAATAGCCCCAAATCCGTTGCCTAAAGCGTCGTAGTTGTTGTAGCTTCTAGTTGTAGCCTTCATGAATCATCCTTCGTCTTCTTTAATTTTGTTCTTTGTATTTTTAATTTAGAGTTCTAGGTTTAACGGCGGCTGCATGAGGCTAAAATGAAATAGTATGATTTAAGCTAGGTCTTAGGGTCTTTTTATTGTGTTTAGGATTAGTTTTAGCCATAGGATAAACCCTAGGATAGATCTGAGCCATCTAAAATCGTCACAAGCCCCCAAAACAAGACCCAGGAGCCAAAATAGGTGCACCAGGAAAATTGGTCCGACCGGGGGGTCGACCCCTGGGTCGACATGGGTGTCGACCCCTGGGTCGACATGGGTGTCGACCCATTGGAGGGGTCGACACTGGTGTCGACCCTGCCTGGGGCGGGAAAATTCCCGCCCATTCTGCCTTGGTTGTAATTCGAACCTAAATTCGAATTTGAACTATTTTCGGGCTTGGAATTTTCTGAAAACTTCATTGGGCCATAACTCGGTCATACGGACTCCGTTTTTCGAAAACTCAGACTCTATTTCGCGTATTTTTCCAAGACGAACGCAATGGCACAGCCCGTTTCCCTTGATTCAGATTTTAGAATTTAATTCTGCCTTGATTTACATTATAACATGTTATTAAAAATACGGGTTGTTACATTCTCCCCTCCTTAAAGGATTTCGTCCCCGAAATCTCTATGTTAAGAAGAACGTATCCTACCATCCATCATCCATCTACTCAAAACATCATCCACAAGTAACCATTGTCCTTATAAAGATTCTAAATGCTGTATGAACATATGCAAAAGGTGTGTGTATATGTACTTATCTAATGCAAAAATCAGGCGGTTACTGATTCAGTAAACCTCCTTAATGCAAAGTATGTTAGTGAAATGAGTCCATATGTATGCAAATTCCTAACATAATTTATAATCTCTTCATGAGTGCACGTAACATTCATTCATATGCAACATCCACATCATAGCACAACAAGTTTCATCCATGAATAAGCATAAACACTCATGCATATGCAACATGAAAGTGTGTGAGCCGATCTTAGTGCCTAATGTGTATCATGCATCCACGAGTATCCACTTGCAAACACTTGCAACCACTTGCAACCATCAAGCATAACATGTTTCAAATACATGTTTCATCCAAAGGGTTTCTACCTAAGGTTCTCATGACACGATTACGAGATAACAAGATAAAACAAAGCATCTAGAAAAAGAAGTTAAAGATGTACCCCCGGAAGGTCCGGTCTGCTTCTTAGGGCAGTCCCTGCTGATGTGTCCAGTCTCCCCACAATGAAAACATTCACCTTGCTTTCTTTTCCTCTTTCTACAATCCTTGGCTATGTGCCCTTCCGTACCACAGAAATTGCATTTCCTTTTATCACGTGAGTTGTCGTTCTTGCCTCCTTTCTCGGGGTCTACCTTCTTATTCTGAGAATCATTGGGCTTGACCTCTTTCTTGCCCTTCTTATTTTCCTCATACAGCAGGGCCATATCCACCAAGCTTTCAAAGGTCGCCCCCATGGGCACATGAGTCATGGCCAAACCATGTAGTGGCTCGTTCAAGCCTCGTGCAAAACGTAGCGCCTTTTTCTGAGGAGTGTTGACTAACTCCAATCCGAAGCGAGCAAGCTGATTGAAACGGTTCACGTATTCTTTAACTGTCATATTTCCTTGTTTAAGGGCCAGCAACCGTTCCATTTGGAGACTCTCCTCTGCCGATGACAAGAACTTAAGCCCAAATCTCCCTCTAAAGTCCGCCCAAGTCTCAATGGATCTAGTAGCGTTGGTGACTTCCCACTAATAAGAAGCTTCCTCTTTCATGAGCCACGCCGCCAACTGTACTTTCCTATTGTCCTCTACCTCAAAGATAACAAACAAGTCTTCGGTTTCCTTCAACCAATTCCGTGCCTCAACAAAAGTCTCAGTTCCTAGGAAATCCTTTCCGCCCATGGCCTTAAAGTCCTTGCTTATCTTTGAAAAAGCGGTTTTTCGCGGAGGTTGAGGAGGATGAGGATTGGCTGGGCCTGCCACATTAGCCCGAGCCTCGAGGAAACGACGGAACCAAGTGGGTATATTGACCCCCTCGGGAAGATTAAGGTTGTCGGCCATGATAAGCTGAAAACGAAAAAGGAAAAGATTCAAATAAGGAAACAAAGATAGTGCTAATGGCTTTGGGGAACAAAATTTTCTTGAAAATTTGCTTATTTGTAAATGGTTTTGAAAAAAAATAATTCAAATGGTTTTCAATACTTTTGCCCAGTCTTGGTAACCTTCTGCTCTGATACCAAGTGTAACACCCCACCTCCGCTAGGGTCACTCACAAAGGGAATGCACTAGTTTTGGAGGGGTATTATCGAGATAACATCACAGAATTATCACAAGACAGAACATAAATAAAAAAAAATTAAGTAAACAGCGGAAGAATTTATGAGCAAAACAGAACTTCATTTTATTCCAAAATAAACCATGTCTCTTACATACATTTCAAATAACTTCATTACAACTGTCTTGTAATAATAGCCAAAGAAGCAATAACTTAAAAACAGAAAAACAGCTTATTCCCCAAGTGCAGTAAAAGAAGCAGCCATAGCAAACCGTACATGCGGAGCCAAAGCAAGTGATATCCAAGCTAAGAGCTAGTGTTCCCTCCCTGAGAACCTGGGGGGGGGGGGGGACGAAAGAAAAGGAGGCGAAAGGAAAAGGGTCAGTCATAAAGACTGAGTAAGTCCTAGTGACTTACAGTGTAAAAACGGTTAAAACAACCTGTCATGTATGAACTGGAACTAAACTTAAGAATGGTGTCAAGGTGAACAAGATAGACTAAGGTGATCAGGATAAGTCAAGACAAGTCAAGTAAAGCATCACATGTTGGAGATTCGTTGCATCGACTGTACTAGTATACTAAGCCCATATCACAAGTTAATCACGAAATAAATCCCACGGCCCAATATCTTGAAATGACCCTGAAACGGGGTCTGACCCAAGTACGGGGTCCTACGGAGCGATTATCTAGTCGATCGGCTCCCTACAAGTTCTAGCTCGTCAAGTGTCCGTGTCGTACGGCTAATCACGAATGCAGTCACCTGTGCTGGGTCCACCTTCGGGTGTATCAGCCCTAGGGTGTCAACCCCTGACACGATTCAAGATGCACAGATAAATCTACGGATACCCGGTGCCTGCCCCGGAATACGTGCACGACCGTAGTCCGCCGAACCTACACTGGCATACCCCATTGCCGTCGTTCACCTCTTACAATCAACCCAGTAATCGTGCCCCACCCGGCCTAGCCCCAGGGTACCTTGATACATCTAGAGGGTTACTGCTGAAAAGGGTCGTGTCTAGGGTTTCGCCTAACAGATTAGGTCATGTAATTTGTGACCTAACCCGCCTAACCGATTAAGTCATGTAATTCGTGACTTAATCCTTTTCCAGTCTAGTTGTGTCAAGATGGTTAAGTATGTCATTTAAATTCGTGACTTAACCCGCCTACGTGTCATGTCAAGTTGGCTAAGTGTTGTCGTTTCAAGTTCATGACTTAGCCTTACAAATCGTGTTCAAGTTGGTTAAGTTGTCTTTTCATGTTCATGACTTAACTCTAATTGGCATTAATTGATTCGTTAATGCACCGAACCACTCACATTGGATCCTATTGTTCGTAGCCACTGGATTTGCCGGGCGGTTCCGGGCAGGTTTACGCTACGAACTCCACCCAACCTCGGGTTTCAAGCGCGATGTGACCAACTACCCACATTGGATCCTATTGTTTGTAGCAATTGGATTTGCCGGTCGGTTCCGGGCAGGTTTACACTACAAACTCAACCCAACCTCGAGTTGGCCACTTTCTTCTTTTCTAAAGTCATGCCCATGTTCTTATCAGATTCGTGCTATTTTCATAGCATGTTCATATGTCAATTACGTGCCCAACTAAGGCATGTTTCAAGTCAAGTTATGGCATGTTCAAGTCGAGTTTTTGTGCCATATTTCATGTTCTACTTATGCCAAATTTCACGGTTTATGATTATAATAAATTCAAGTTTTTCCTATTCTACCCAATCGTATCCCCAATGTATATAAACGTACTTCGTTCACAAGCATAAACAATTCAAGAGATAAAGGGGAATAACACCAAACATGTGATAGGCATACGTGACAATTCCAACATCACTTGCATAATAAACAGGCTATAACATATCACATGGTTTCAATACTAGCATGATGATGACTTGGCATAGTAATGGTTCCAACTTAGTTCAACTTGATGAATTCAACTTTACATCCTAGGCATAATAATCATTGCGGGCATAACATGAAACATTAAGGCATGGTAATTCTAATAGGCATAGTGGATTCAAATTTAGTATTTTTAACATAATGATTCTCATCTAGCATTATAAACATAATGATTCCAACTTTTCATCATGACCTAGCAATTCCCAATTTGTCATTAGCATGATAGGTATAGTTTCATTAATATCATAGACATGGTTTAATTAGCATCATAGGCCTGGTTTAATCAACATGAGGATTTCAATGAACAAAATGATTCCATGGATATGTATTTGTTCAACTTGAAATAAAATTAAGCCCAAGTGATCCACAACAACATCAACATCATGATAAGTTTAACTTGCAACATTAACATAGCAATATTCCCAAATTTTGATTCAAAGTTAAACAATATAAACATGGATTAATAATAGTTCCTAAATCCGGTTTCAATTCATAGCATGTCCATGTTATTTCAGCGTTTTTGCCTAAAAAGTAACATAGAACTTACAATATGAAACAAGCAATCCAAATCAAAACTTTAAATCAAATAGCCCCAAATCCGTTGCCTAAAGCGTCGTAGTTGTTGTAGCTTCTAGTTGTAGCCTTCATGAATCATCCTTCGTCTTCTTTAATTTTGTTCTTTGTATTTTTAATTTAGAGTTCTAGGTTTAATGGCGGCTGCATGAGGCTAAAATTAAATAGTATGATTTAAGCTAGGTCTTAGGGTCTTTTTATATTGTTTAGGATTAGTTTTAGCCATAGGATAAGCCCTAGGATAGATCTGAGCCATCTAAAATCGTCACAAGCCCCCAAAACAAGACCCAGGAGCCAAAACAGGTGCACTAGGCAAATTGTTCCGACCGGGGGGTCGACCCTGGGTCGACATAGGTGTCGACCCATGGGTCGACATGGGTGTCGACCCATTGGGGGGGGGGTCAACACTGGTGTCGACCCTGCCTGGGGCAGGAAAATTCCCGCCCATTCTGCCTTGGTTGTAATTCGAATCTGAATTCGAATTTGAACTATTTTCGAGCTTGGAATTTTCTGAAAACTTCATTGGGCCATAACTTGGTCATATGGACTCCGTTTTTCGAAAACTCGGACTCTATTTCGCGTATTTTTCCGAGACGAACGCAATGGCACAGCCCGTTTCCCTTGATTCAGATTTTAGAATTTAATTCTGCCTTGATTTACATTATAACATGTTATTAAAAATACGGGTTGTTACACTTCTCCTTCTTCTATTCTAATTTTCTATCTTATTTATTTTCATCCTCCAACTTCTTTCTATTAACAATTCAGTATTTCCGATTCTTGAATAGTCTACATTGAGTTTATATCGATTACCAAGATCGCAAATTCCCCGGGTCGTTACAACTGTACAACTACATGCCAAGCAGATAGCTTGTGTATTCTGCATAAAAATCAAATAGCCTGCTTAAATGGAATTTCTATTGATTGCTCTATAAAGTATTTTTTTTTAATTTATGGTTAGCATATTTTTATTCATTTAAAGATCCTAAAATTTAAGATGGCCAAGTTGTCAAATACGAAGTTAGGATTGAATCGTTGAATACATCATTGTTTAAGAGGTTATGCGTTAAATACAACACACTTCATATGAAGTTAATCACTTCTTTCCATCCATTTGCAAATAAGATGGACAACGTTAAGATGTACTACTTTCCTTTATTCAGTAAGAGTTAACTTGTTATAATTGATATTATTTTTCCATTTTGTACAGTATCGTCTACCGATGCATAGAGAATAGACGATTTTGGATTATAGAAACGCATACAAACTTAAATATCAAAATTACATAGGAATTAAGTATATATGAGATAAATGCCATAGGGGTATAGAGACACATTCCATCTGATTTAATGAGCATACAACTATGCATAGAGCACATAGAAAAACAACTACAAAGAAACCAACCAAGTCATATAAGCCATATAGGAAAGTTAGAATATATAGTAGCATGCATCTAGTATAGTCAATTAATTAAACAAAAGAAGAAAATGATGGGTACTAAAATTAAAAAAATGCAAAACCACCATATTGTTTTTTAATATGCATCTGAATTTGTGCTAATGGTATTAATTCATTAATGAACAACTTTTGTAGAAAAGTAAAGCGAAACAAAAATTATAATAAACATATCATCGCAGAGAATACATCACAATGTAGCATGTCTTTCACATCTTAGTTTTGCCTATCAATTTTACTATATAACTCTGTTATATGAGAGTAAGTATAGATATTTAATATAAATATACACAATATACTCTGATTTAAAAAACTATTGACGTATCTTATTTTTGACCTTTTGTTATTGTTTACCAAGTATGTTATTTCTATCAGCTTGAATTTTCCTTCTTTTTTCTTCTCATTACACATAGGTATCACAATTATAAAGTGTAAGAACCCATAACTTCCCCGGTAAGAAAAGAGCGGATACTATGAGGACAACACACAAAAGAACGCAAACAGAAGAACATTTCATTGTTAATTACAACAATTCCATCAGAATACATGAATATACAGAGTATGAACAAATAATATACATTATAAAATATCAGAGTTTACAATACATTACATAGCAGCGGAAGATAATACAATACAGAACTAGAAGTAATACACGAATACAGAGCTTTCCGAGTATCGTTCCAGCTGTAAATCAGGATCCTGTGAATATAAATCTGCAAAACCAAAACTACTAGCTGCCCGTGTCGAAATAAGGGCACCCAGAGTTTAGGTTAAAACAATAAACTCCAGGTCAGTCATGGGACTGGTGTGAGAACTAAAACAACTATTAGTCTTTATTTTAAAGTTAGGTAAATCAAGGGACTACGCCGTATAACACGGAACGTGTTTCCTCCCAAGAATACCAGTGCATAAAACAAACAGCGCAATGCTAAATAAAGAAAAATGAAGCTATTATAAGACCCAGGTCCCATCACACAATGCAACGCAAGCCGGAGGATAGGGTTTTTATCTTATAATAGCCAAAGAATGCTTGATGCGCTAAATTTCATTTTTTGATTCTTAATCAGACTCCAACCGTAAATTAGTAAGAGAACGATTCCCTAAGTATTAACCCCAAAGGCCGAAAACTAACATCAGACCAATACCACGGAAACCACTCATCTTAGCTCGTTTTCAGATAGTTTCTGATTTTATATACAATCATAAATATCAATCATAGGCGGCATGAATGCCCAATACCACTATGTCGCCATACATAGGTATACAATCAAAACCGCAATTGTCACGTATTAGAAGTTGGATTATCATTTATGATATGAACCGAGGCTAGGGATCGTTCTTACCGATTCGAGAGCCTCTAGTCCGCCCCTCAGGATCAGAGCTCGAGTGACCCTTGGATCGACAGGACCGGTCCACCGATGTGGATTAAAATGCCTGAACACTGCGTTTCCCCACCCTTTGGGGCGTAAATGAGCCAACGAATGACTCCATCGGCTTCACATAGTCACCGATATATCCGAGGCGCCTCGCAACAGCAACAACCACATAAGTCAAACTCGTCAGGGCGTGTAAAACCACTGACGCCACTTCTAACTAGAAGGAAACGCATGCCCCCCCGATATCCTTCTCCCGTTTTTGGTTCGTACCGGGTGTGAAACTCGCGAATTGAACGTTACACAAAGCTATGCCACAAAGGCCGTGCTTTGATCATCAACCACTAGACTTTGCTTTTCAACAGAAGCCTTGATCATCTTCCACTTAGGCATGCCACACATGCATTTCACTCCATGCGACTGATGTCCATCAATATACAACCTTTGAGCTCGTACGTCTCAGAGAAGGGCGTTAAGCAAGAGAATAAATTCTCCGCCGCCAAACAGATGTATATTTAATATAGATCAATCAACACAGAATAAAATCCAATGTTGGACACACAGTCCATTTACAAGTCCGTTTTGGGTCTGAATGAAACCGGAGGCACCTTGTACTCCGCATATCCATCGATCTCCAAGTACGTCTGGACGATCACCAACTGATTCCCTCCTCTTGGGTGTACGGCCCAATCAAGATCATCAGTAATCACCCAAACGACGTGAAGACTTCCGGTCTTCGACCACCGTCTTCATCCTCGACACCACGTCGAATCAGTTATTCAGAATGGGATAAACCCGGTCTTTCTGAGTAACTCGCGTATATAATAAACAAGTGTTACACAAACACAACATACGCCTCATTCCAATTCATCAGTCACTAACCGTAAATTAGCAAGAGAACAATTCCCCAAATATTAACCCCGAAGGCCGAAACCAACATCAGATCAATACCCAGGAAACCATCCTTCTTAGCTAACCTACAGTTAGTTTCTAAATTTCACATTCTTAGGGAAAGGTTCCCATTAATTTTATCAAAGATAAATTCTTTAAATTTAATCTTCTTTTGAATATCGATTCAACTAGTCGGGATTAGCGAACCACACCGAAGTAATCATTTATTTTATTTCCCAATTCCAACCTATTCATCCCATGAAGTAAAACTGGTAATACTTCATATTTAACACCACGATGTTATCGGTAAATTCAATTACCATTTATCGTTCAAATCTAATTAAAAATTTAATTATCGCCTGGAGCAAAATTGGTGATACTCCATTCTCGATCTTTTCAATCTAATTAAAGATTCATTAAACTCCACTTAGTTTTAATCTTTAACTGGGATAAAGAACTGATGTCATTTAAAACATGGTTCACGATAAACCCCAAAATCACATCACATTTCAATCAGTCCCTAACCGTAAATTAGCAAGTGAGCAATTCCCTAAGTATTAACCCCGAAGGCCGAAACCAACATCAGATCAATACCCAAGAAACCATTCAACTTAACTAATCTCCAGTTAGTTTCTGATTTTCTTAACTCCGTTGGGCCTAAGAGTAATAATATTAAAGATGCCATTCACGACAACCCAAATCACATTCCATTAATTATCGGGTTAAAGAACAAATGTTATTTAAAACACCATTCACGATAAACCCAAAAATCAATTTCAATTCAATTCCAATCAAATATCATTTAATTGGTATACTTCATTAAATCCAAATAAAAAGATTTAATCTTTTTCTCAACTGGGTTTAAGGACAATGTTATGAAGACACCATTCACGACAAACCCAAATCACATTTGATATTAAATACAAATCTCTGAATAGAAAATATATCGGCTTATATTCAATATCAAATTCTACGACCAACAAATATCATAATGGAAATAACAATATAAATATATCTTTCAAATTCCCATAACAATATCTATATAATCACGAAATCCAACATTAAAATATTCCAAAGACATTTTCGATTCACATCCCTTCCAGTTCAATTATTGGAAATTCTGGTTACTTTTAAAACCATTTCAAATCCACTTTATTTATTTCAAAAATAAATAGAATTATAATTCTAGTTCAAAACTAGTTCATTTCGATAAAAATCTATTTTTATCCTTTCAAATATGGAGTTTTTCATCCTAATTCTTCACAAATCATTTCTTATGACTTTACATAAATTATTAATATTTTTAATAATTTTATCAAGGCCCGTACAGTCGATTTCCACCAATGGCCATCGAACTGCACTTACAGCGACCTTTTCCAAATTTGATTTGGACATAATTCCAAATCCAACCGTTAGATTTCAAATTTTCAATATTCGTTAGAAAGCTCTTTTCGATACGAACCCAACGGTTCCAGTATCAGGAGAATCCGACGGTCGGATCTCCAGTAATATCCGTTCGAAGTCAATGGTCGTAATTCGCGAACTGTCGCGGCGCGGCACGTTCTATTCAGGCCATTATATTATATATATAATATATATAATATATACTTCGTCGATTTCCTTTTAAAACGTATTTTATAAATCGTTTTTTAATTCGTTTTCAAAACGATTTCAACTTCATGATCAATTTCTAAACAAAATTGAATATTCCACATCATCGATATACAAATGATAATATTTTCAAAACGTTATATTTTGAAATCACTTTCTTTTCTATATTCGTTATAAAAACGAATAAAATCGATATGAATATCACTCGCGTCAAAATGGCGCAAATCCAATCAACACGGCTTCATATATTTCTATTTTCAAATATTTCCTTTTCAAATATTCTATTCCAAATATTTCTTTTTCAAATATTCTTTTTCAAATATTTCTATTTCAAATATTTCCTTTTCAAATATTCTGTTTCAAATATTCCTTTTTCAAATATTCTTTTTCAAATATTTCTTTTTCAAATATTTCTATTTCGAATATTCTATTTCAAAACTGGAATGAGGCCCAATCAATTACCATCTAATGTTAATTATATTGTTTTTTTCTACAACACATGTATATAATAACAACGATAAATAATCAACCATCATCCAGAGTGCACCACACAACTGCATAAGCACTAAATATAAATAATTAACGCTTACACAGTCTGTCAATCCATCGATTGACATACAACTAAACAATCGGGATTAGTGTACGTCAAATCTCATCCCAATACCCGTGTGGGGTTTCGAACAATCAAACACAGATTTTATTTGTGTAGTTGGGCGATGTGTAAAATTTATCGTCCCATTCAATATCAATCAAATCAGTGTATATAAACAAATCGTCGATTTGTTTATAAATAAATATTTATTTTATATACACGTTAAAAATCATATTTTTAACTATAAAATATTTTATTTCTTTTCACATCACGTAGTCAAATTTCACAACACAACAACCAAACAAACAAGTCATCCATGGTCTGTGGACGACGGGTGTCGGGTGCTACTAAACACTGTCTGTATCCTAGTACATATTTCAACTAGAAAAAAAAATAAAAGGTGAGGAGTTCTCACCGAGAGCTAAATCCAACAACACCATTATATTTCTGAACATCTGATCGATTTGATTTTCCCGAAATACCTACGCCATCCTTTCCACGCTGTTTATATTAAAAACCACATTTTTAATATGATGTCCTATATATTAAAAATGATATTTTTAATACTCTACCAATATAAAAATCATATTTTATATATATATTTTTCAGATTTTATTTTGTAAACAATTCAAATTTTACTTTGAAAACAATTCAAATTTTACTTTGAAAAAAATTCAAATTTTACTTTGAAAACAATTCAAATTTTACTTTGAAAACAATTCAGATTTTCAAAAATGATGTTCTTTTTATTTTTAACAAACAATGCTTTCCTTATTTTAAAAAACTATATTTTACTTGCTATTATATATTCTAAATACTATATTTCACTTGATATTATATATTCTAAAAACTATATTTTACTTCTAAAAAACAATGCCATTTTCATTTATATAACAATGTATATTTTTTTTATAAAAATCAGAAAAGAAAATCCACGATGTTTATGTTAAAATCTAATTACATGGTTTAAAAGTTTACATTGCACTTCGTCTTCCTCTTTCTGTACACGCTAATCTCCAGGCACCCTTCGAAACAAAACCAAAACACCTCGCCTCCTGGGGCTTCCATTTGCTCGCGCTACCATCGCCTGAGGCCAGATCCAACACCTCCACCTCGTCGAGCCTTGCCGCCGCCTTCTTCGGCCAAAAACTGGTGGAGCTCGGTCTCCCCAGTGCATGGAAAAACGCACCCAAACCTGCTCCCTTTGAGCGTAGAAATCGAACGGAAGACGCCTCGTGAGCTGATCCTGCCCGTATGATTTTGAGCCCTCACTGAGATGAAGAATTTCCTTCAGAAAGTTTCTATTTTTATTGTCGTAGGAGGAAGATCAGACCGGGGGAAGTAGTGGGTGATTTCAATTGTCCATCGCTGAGTAGCGACAGCTTTGACCCCGAAGGGATTTGTTTGACTAGGGCTTGGGTGGAAAATAATATATATATTTATTTTAATAATTATTATTTTTTCGTTTTAAAAGTCAAGATCATTACGAACTCCAACTCAAGTCCAACGACTGCCGCCCCTAGCGTAATACCCCCATTCCGGACACAATGGGATATGTCCCGTAAGCCAATTCGGCTGTTTCGACCAGTTTTCTCTAAAATCAACATATAAATCTATATATTGAATTTAAACGTACATTTCAATTTACTGGGGTCACATACGAACTCTAAAAATTCCCAAAAAATATTTCTAGCTTTGTACTGACGATACGGTCCTAACAAAACTAATTTCGTCAAATTCCGAGACAGTTTGAAAAATGGCCATTTTCCAGTCGATTAAAATCAACTGAAACTGGTCAAACGCGTTTTCCTTTGCCACGCTCACATATTGATTCAGAAAATTACGAATTTAGAAACCTAGCAATAACTTGACATCACGGACCCAAAAAAATTGGTTTCGTCGAAAACCGAGGTCGTTTGCAAAATTTTCATTTTCAAAGGCCTTTATATATATTAAAATATATATAAATTCCACAGCGACTTTTCTGAATTTTAAAACGGACATATCTTTCAACTTCTAAAGTGAAATCTCAGTTTCTTATATCCGTTAGAAAGATATCGTCAATCAGATTTAGTTATTTCTGCTTTCGTCCAATTCCGACTTAAAACGAATTCTGTATATTCATTTGAAATTCGAAATCGAAATTTCAAACTACCGCGCCATTTCAGGCTCGTTATATAATTAAAATAAATTTATTCGTTTTAAATTCGTCGAAAATAAATTTTCGTCGTTATTATTTAAAATAATTCATTTTAAATAATCAAAATTAATTAAAATAGCCAAAATAAAAATTTTAAATTGGCTCGGATTTCCGGGTTATTACAATCTCCCCCACTTAAAACTTTTCGTCCCCGAAAAGGAACGAAGCCGAAAGTTGTTTAACAAACCAACTCAACTTTCAGTATTTTCATTACGGCTTAAGTTCTTCAACTTTTCAGTTTCTAAGAACTTTTCAAATTTTTCAAAAATTTGGCTAACACCCTAAATTTTCAAAAAAATTCGCCATAACCTCCCCTGCGCCGGGGACTTCGGGATATTTCATATAGCCTCTCATGGCCTTCTTCAATCCAAAAGAAAAGGAAAAAGCCAATCAGCTCATAAAATCATCCAAACCCAAAGAAATACAATAAACATGTACCTATTTGTCGGGCAAACAATTTTATTCTTCTGCTCTAGCCTCCTTGCTATGACCTGTTCAATGAAAGTACATGTATATGCATGAAAATGCAACAAATTTTCAAGACAAATCACTATTTGATCAATTTGGCTAAATGGTTCAAATTTTAATTAATCAACCAATCATCAAACAACACAATCAGCAATCAATTTGTTGATTATCATTTCAAACTCATAACTTTGATATATAGTCAAAAATCACGTTTTTGATGCCGAATCATAACAATAAGCCCTATCTAATTTGGTTCTTACACCAGTCTAATGGAAATATATATATATATCCCACTTTCGTCACTCGAAATAAAATACTGGTGATGGTATACTTCATCATCAGGACCATGTCCGGACGACTAGAGTGTGACTCTATATCTACCCAATATATTAAAACTTCGAATATCCGTGGATCAGACGTATACGCAAAATTTTTATATACTGCATTGTCCAAATTCAATATAAATAAATAATCCAATACGAATAACTTATTTAAAGTTTCAAAACAAAAATTGTTTTCATTTTAAAAATATACTCTTCACACTCGTTCTAGGATACTACTGATCCCATCTCTAACGAGTCATTCTCATTGGATATTACTAATCCAATCTCTGATGAATTCTTTCGTTTGGTTCTAACTTGTCTTGTTCTCCGAGCTCTATAAACCAAAGCTCTGATACCAAATGTAAGAACCCGTAACTTCCCCGGTAAGGAAAGAGCGGATACTATGAGGACAACACACAAAAGAACGCAAACAGAAGAACATTTCATTGTTAATTACAACAATTCCATCAGAATACACGAATATATAGAGTATGAACAAATAATATACATTATAAAATATCAGAGGTTACAATACAATACACAACTAGAAGTAATACACGAATACAGAGCTTTCCGAGTATCGTTCCAGCTGTAAATCAGGATCCTGTGGATATAAATCTGCAAAACCAAAAGCACTAGCTGCCCATGTCGAAATAAGGGCACCCAGAGTTTAGGTTAAAACAATAAACTCCAGGTCAGTCATGGGACTGGTGTGAGAACTAAAACAGCTATTAGTCTTTATTTTAAAGTTAGGTAAATCAAGGGACCACGCCGTATAACACGGAACGGGTTTCCTCCCAAGAATACCAGTGCATAAAACAAATAGCGCAATGCTAAATAAAGAAAAATGAAGCTATTATAAGACCCAGGTCCCATTACACAATGCAACGCAAGCCGGAGGATACGATTTTTACCTTATAATAGCCAAAGAATGCTTGATATGCTAAATGTCATCTTTTGATTCTTAATCAGACTCCAACCGTAAATTAGTAAGAGAACGATTCCCTAAGTATTAACCCCGAAGGCTGAAACCAACATCAGACCAATACCCAGGAAACCACCCATCTTAGCTCGTTTCCAGTTAGTTTCTGATTTTGTATACAATCATAAATATCAATCATAGGCGGCATGAATGTCCCATACCACTATGTCGCCATATTTAGGTATACAATCAAAACCGCAATTGTCACGTATTGGAAGTTGGATTATCATTTATGATATGAACCGAGGCCAGGGATCATCCTCACCGATTCGAGAGCCTCTAGTCCGCCCCTCAGGATCAGAGCTCGAGTGACCCTTGGATCTTCAGGGCCGGTCCACCGATGTGGATTAAAATGCCTGAACACTGCGTTTCCCAACCCTTTGGGGCGTAAATAAGCCAACGAATGACTCCATCGGCTTCACATAGTCACCGATATATCCGAGGCGCCTCGCAAGAGCAACAACCACATAAGTCAAACTCGTCAGGGCATGTAAAACCACTGAAGCCACTTCTAACTAGAAGGAAACACATGCCCCCTGATATCCATCTCCCGTTTTTAGTTCATACCGGGTGTGAAACTCGCGAATTAAACGTTACACAAAGCTATGTCACAAAGGCCGTGCTTTGATCATTAACCACAAGACTTTGCTTTTCAACAGAAGCCTTGATCATCTGCCACTTAGGCATGCCACACAGGCAATTCACTCCATGCGACTGATGTCCATCGATATACAACCTCTGAGCTTGTACGTCTCAGAGAAGGGCGTTAAGCAAGAGAATAAATTCTCCACCGCCAAACAGATGTATATTTAATAGACATCAATCAACACAGAATAAAATCCAATGTCAGACACACAGTCCATTTACAAGTCCGTTCTGGGTCTGAACGAAACTGGAGGCACCTAGTACCTCGCATATCCATCGATCTCCAAGTACGTCTGGACGATCATCAACTGATTCCCTCCTCTTGGGTGTACGACCCAATCAAGATCATCAGTAATCACCCAAATGACGTGAAGACTTCCGGTCTTCGACCACCGTCTTCATCCTCGACACCACGTCGAATCAGTTATTCAGAATGGGATAAACCAGGTCTTTCTAAGTAACTCACGTATACAATAAACAAGTGTTACACAAACACAACATACGCCTCATTCCAATTCATCAGTCACTAACCGTAAATTAGCAAGAGAACAATTCCCCAAATATTAACCCCGAAGGCCGAAACCAACATCAGATCAATACCCAGGAAACCATCCTTCTTAGCTAACCTACAGTTAGTTTCTAAATTTCACATTCTTAGGGAAAGGTTCCCATTAATTTTATCAAAGATAAATTCTTTAAATTTATCCTTTAATCTTCTTTTGAATATCGATTCAACTAGTCGGGATTAGCGAACCATACCGAAGTAATCATTTATTTTATTTCCCAATCCCAACCTATTCATCCCATGAAGTAAAACTGGTAATACTTCATATTTAACACCACGGTGTTATCGGTAACCTCAATTACCATTTCACGTTCAAATCTAATTAAAGATTTAACTATCGCCTGGAGCAAAACTGGTGATACTCCATTCTCGATCTTTTCAATCTAATTAAAGATTCATTAAAACTCCACTTAGTTTTAATCTTTAACTGGGTTAAAGAACCAATGTCATTTAAAACATGGCTCACGATAAACCCCAAAATCACATCACATTTCAATCAGTCCCTAACCGTAAATTAGAAAGTGAGCAATTCCCTAAGTATTAACTCCGAAGGCCGAAACCAACATCAGATCAATATCCAAGAAACCATTCAACTTAACTGATCTCCAGTTAGTTTCTGATTTTCTAAACTCCGTTGGGCCTAAGAGCAATATTATTAAAGATACCATTCACGACAACCCAAATCACATTCCATTAATTATCGGGTTAAAGAACAAATGTTATTTAAAACATCGTTCACGATAAACCCAAAAATCAATTTAAATTCAATTCCAATCAAATATCATTTAATTGGTATACTTCATTAAATCCAAATAAAAAGATTTATTCTTTTTCTCAACTGGGTTTAAGCACAGTGTTAATGAAGATACCATCCACGACAAACCCAAATCACATTTGATATTAAATACAAGGCTCTGAATAGAAAATATATTGGCTTATATTTAATATCAAATTATAAAACCAACAAATATCGTAATGGAAATAATGATATAAATATGTCTTTCAAATTCCCATAACAATATATATATAATCACGAAATCCAACATCGAAATATTCCAAAGACAATTTCGATTCACATCCGTTCCAGTTCAATTATTGGAAATTCTGGTTACTTTTAAAACCATTTCAAACCCACTTTATTTATTTCAAAAATAAATAGAATTATAATCTTAGTTCAAAACTAGTTCATTTCGATAAAAATCTATTTTTATCCTTTTAAATATGTAGTTTTTCATCCCAATTCTTTACAAATCATTTCTTATGATTTTACATAAATTATTAATATTTTTAATAATTTTATCAAGGCCCGTACAGTCGATTTCCACCAATGGCCATCGAACTGCACTTACAGCGACCTTTTCCAAATTTGATTTGGACATAATTCCAAATCCAACCGTTAGATTTCATTTCCAATATTCATTAGAAAGCTCTTTTCGATACGAACCCAACGGTTCCGGTTTTGGGAGAATCCGATCGTCGGATCTCCCGTAATATCCGTTCGAAGTCAATGGTCGAAACTGGCGAACTACCGCGTCGCCGCGCGTTCTATTCAGGCCATTATATTATAAATATAATATATAATATATACTTCGTCGATTTCCTTTTAAAACGTATTTTATAAATCGTTTTTAAATTCGCTTTCAAAACGATTTCAACTTCATATTCAATTTCTAATCAAAATTGAATATTCCACATCATCGATACACAAATGATAATATTTTCAAAATGTTATATTTTGAAATCACTTTCTTTTCTATATTCGTTATAAAAATGAATAAAATCGATATGAATAACGCTCGCGTCAAAATGGCGCAAATCTAATTAACACGGCTTTATATATTTCTATTTTCAAATATTTCTTTTTCAAATATTCTATTCCAAATATTTCTTTTTCAAATATTCTTTTTCAAATATTTTTATTTCAAATATTTCTTTTTCAAATATTCTATTTCAAATACTTCTTTTTCAAATATTCTTTTTCAAATATTTCTTTTTCAAATATTTATATTTCAAATATTCTATTTCAAAACCGGAATGAGGCCCAATCAATTACCATATAATGATAATAATATGGTTTTTTTCTACAACACATGTATATAATAACAACGATAAATAATCAACCATCATCCAAAGTGCGCTACACAACTGCATAAGCATTAAATATAAATAATTAACGCTTACATAGTCTGTCAATCCATCGATTGACATACAACTAAACAATCGGGATTAATGTACGTCAAATCTCATCCTAATACCCGTGTGGGGTTTCAAACAATTAAACACAGACTTTATTTGTGCAGTTGGGCGATGTGTAAAATTTATCGTCCCAATCAATATCAATCAAATCAATGTATATAAACAAATCGTCGATTTGTTTATAAATATTTATTTTATATACATGTTAAAAATCATATTTTTAACTATAAAGTATTTTATTTCTTTTCACATCACACAATCAAATTTCTCAACACAACAACCAAACAAACAAGTCATCCATGGTCTGTGGACGACGGGTGTCGGGTGCTACTAAACACCGTCTGCGTCCTAGTGTATATTTCAACTAGAAAAATAAATAAAAGGTGAGGAGTTCTCATCGAGAGCTAAATCCAACTCCACCATTATATTTCTGAACATCTGATCGATTTGATTTGCCCGAAATACCTACGCCATCCTTTTCACGCTATTCATATTAAAAACCACATTTTTAATATGATGTCCTATATATTAAAAATGATATTTTTAATACTCTACCAATATAAAAATCATATTTTTATACATATATTTTTTAGATTTTACTTTGCAAACAATTCAAATTTTACTTTGAAAACAATTCAAATTTTACTTTGAAAACAATTCAAATTTTACTTTGAAAACAATTCAAATTTTACTTTGAAAACAATTCAAATTTTACTTTGTAAACAATTCAAATTTTACTTCGAAAACAATTCAAATTTTACTTTGAAAAAAATTCAAATTTTCAAAAATGATGTTCTTTTTATTTTTCAAAAACAATGCTTTCCTTATTTTAAAAAACTATATTTTACTTGCTATTATATATTCTTAAAACTATATTTTACTTGATATTATATATTCTAAAAACTATATTTTACTTCTCAAAAATAATGCCATTTTCATTTATATAACAATGTATATTTTTTTTATAAAAATCAGAAAAGAAAATCCACGATGTTTATGTTAAAATCTAATTACATGGTTCAAAAGTTTACATTGCACTTCGTCTTCCTATTTTTGTACACGCTAATCTCCAGGCACCCTTCGAAACAAAACCCAAACACCTCGCCTCCTAGGGCTTCCACTTGCTCGCGCTACCATCGCCTGAGGCTAGATCCAACACCTCCACCTCGTCGAGCCTTGCCGCCGCCTTCTTCGGCCAGAGACTGGTGGAACTCGGTCTCCCCAGTGCGTGGAAAAACGCACCCAAACCTGCTCCCTTTGAGCGTAGAAATCGAACGGAAGACGCCTCGTGAACTGATCCTGCCCGTATGATTTCGAGCCCTCACTGAGACGAAGAATTTCCTTCAGAAAGTTTCGATTTTTATTGCCGGAGGAGGAAGATCAGATCGGGGGAAGTAATGGGTGATTTCAATCGTCCATCGCTGAGTAGCGGCGACTTTGACCCCGAAGGGATTTGTTTGACTAGGGCTTGGGTGGAAAATAATATATATATTTATTTTAATAATTATTATTTTTTCGTTTTAAAAGTCAAGATCATTACGAGCTCCAATTCAAGTCCAACGACTACCGCCCCTAGCGTAATACCCCCAATTCGGACATAATGGGATATGTCCCATAAGACAATTCGGCCGTTTCGACCAGTTTTCGCTAAAATCAACATATTAATCTATATATTGAATTTAAATGTACATTTCAATTTACTGGGGTCACATACGAACTCTAAAAATTCCCGAAAAATATTTTCTAGCTTTGTATTGATGATACGGTCCTAACAAAACTAATTTTGTCAAATTCCGAGACCATTTGAAAAATGGCCATTTTCCAGTCGATTAAAATCAACTAAAACTGGTCAAACGCGTTTTCCTTTTCCACGCTCACATATTGATTCAAAAAATTACGAATTTTGAAACCTAGCAATAACTTAACATCACGGACCCAACAAAAGTGGTTTTATCGAAAACTGAGGTCGTTTGCAAAATTTCCATTTTCAAAGGCCTTCATATATATTAAAATATATATAAATTCCACAACGACTTTTCTGAATTTTAAACTGGACATATCTTTCAACCTCTAAAGTGAAATCTCAGTTTCTTATATCCGTTAGAAAGATATCGTCAAACAGATTTAGATATTTTTTGTTTCGTCCAATTCCGACTTAAAATGAATTCTGTATATTCATTTGAAATTCGAAATCGAAATTTCAAACTACCGCGCCATTTCAGGCTCATTATATAATTAAAATAAATTTATTCGTTTTAACTTCGTCGAAAGTAAATTTTTCGTCGTTATTATTTAAAATAATTCATTTTAAATAATCAAAATTCATTAAAATAGCCAAAATAAAATTTTTAAATTGGCTCGGATTTCCGGGTTATTACATAAAGACATTTCATTATTGAGATGTCTTGATTCTCTAATCTATAGTTACCGCTTTAAAGAACTCGCTACAATTACTGATAGAATAGAGAAGTGATAAGTATCAATGTGTCTTGATATCAGCATGCCATTTGTGACGGCCCGCCCCGCACCAGTCGGCATTTCCTCCGAAATTGCGCTGTACACATGCTCGACTAGCACGGAACGGTCGCCAAAGAAAGGAAAGAAGGGAATGAACTAATCAAGGAACCTGTAGAATGTCTCACAGCGCATGGAATAAAATATAATAATAATAACATACTTGACATAAAACAGGTGAGACAGTGCATAAGCTGATAACTAAAATCAACATTAATCATCAGAGCAGCGGAAATCCAAATACAGCTTATTACAACTTTCCAAACCTACTGTCTCTAAACAAAAGAAAGCTAAAGTGGAAGATACACCACCAATGCCCAAGCAGTGATCTTCAACAACACAGGGAGAATATTATATATATTACGTGGAAGCCTTCTGCTCGTCTCCGGATCATCTACCCGTGCATCACCAGCTAACCTGTCTCTAGTCTGCTCATGTGAGCACCCAGAGTAATAAGAGGAGACATAAAACTCTGGGTCAGACATAAAGCCTGGTATGAGAGATAAGCATCTAAACAGAATAATAACAGGTATACTAAACCATACCTGAACCTGGACCTGCAACCAAAGAATTAGTACCACATACCGTACAGTTCTCTAAGGTGCCATAATGAATAGTGTAAAGAATACGGGGGTGGGGTGTGTATGTCATAATGATAGCAAACAAATCATCCATATCAACCATCCTCACATCTCTCACTCAGTGCGTAAAGCGTACGATATCTACCACTTTGGGACACTAGACGACTTGAGGTAACGACGAATCCCGACTTGTAGAAACCCTGCTGTGACCAAGCTGAACACATGGAGTCATGACCAAACATTTCAATGACCCACTTCATTGGTTGTAGCCCTTGGTTCTACCGATGCCATAATGGCCCTGAATCCGCCTCCGTACCTCCTACCATAGTGGTCCAAAGCTATAGACATCGATAACCCCTTAACACGCGTCCCGCAGCAAAGCCCAATCATGAAGCGAACTCGTTGATTCCCATCTGGATCTTGAGCTCTAGCTTCTCATTTGGACTTCCTTTGCATCTCGGGTTTGGTCGAATTGGAGTGGGTCTTCAAAAGAGTCATCGCATAGAAGTGGTCCTGAATTCGATTCGGTTCGGATATATACGTATAACACGGTTCGGTTCGGTGCAATGCTCCATAGTGTATTCCTGCGTATGGTTCGGTTCGGTGATCCTTCCCCTTAGACGTCGGTTCGGTTCGGATGTCACGCTCCAGTCGGTTCGGTTCGTCCCTCCTCCAGCTTGCCTGCTCCGATCCGATCTCGTCCCCTGGCCTACTCCGATCCGATCCTGTTCCATAGCCCGATCCGATCCCACCCCCTTATCTGCTCCGATCCGCTTCGCTCCCTAGCTTACCCCCGATCCGATCCGCTCTTCAACCTACCCTGATCTGATCCGCTCTTTATAGTTCCGATCCGATCCCCTCGTCCACCCCAACTCTGAGTAAATGGCCTTCCTTCTCGCCAAGCCTCCTCCAGTGACAAGTTCCAATCCAGTTCGAATCCCCTCGGTCAGTTCACAAATCCGATCCGACCCCCTACTCCGATCCGATCCGGTTCGGAACCTGCACATTTCTGCAACTTTCCAGCGAGCTTTCTACGCCATTCGACGGAGCTTTCGACCAATCTAACTATTCTAATCAATCATAAAACATACCATAGAGTCATAGAAATATGTAAGAGCAACCACAAAAACCAAACAACAATCCAAATGAATCAAAATAGATCAAAAGTGGCTAAAACCTCACATTTTCCTATAATCCTTCTTAATCATGTTTAAGCACATACTTAGTAAAACTTAATCAAATCGTTTAAATTTTCTAACAGAGGCATGAAATATTATTTAAGAATTTCCAAACATTTTTCCAGAATTTATTAGTGTATAAATTCGCTAATCTTCACTAATCACCCTTAATTAACTGTAATTAGTGTCAAAACGATGCTATCACTCACCTTGGCCACAACTAAAACCCCAAAACTGAAATATTCTCTGATTTGGTGTTGTTCCCAATCTTACACAGCAGCTCTACCTCGGTTCTCGTGCTAATACTCCTTGATGTGATGTTTGCTAAGCCTAATCTTTAATTAGAAAGTGATTAAGAGGTGTTTTGAAGAGATTTAGAGGGTGGAGGCCATGGCTAGGTTAAGAGGAATGAATAGTGACGGCTAAAAAATGAGAAAAAAGTATTCTCCAAACCCTAACAGCCCTTTTAAACTCCTAATCCCGAAATTTCCCTTTGGGCCTAGCTGTTAATCACCTGGTTAAGCCCAATTAAGCTGTTTTTCACCACCTGAAACTTGTTTCAGCCATATCTCCCAAACGGTGAGTCCGTTTGGCTAATGTGACCACTCTACGGAAAGAGAAACCATCATCCGAAGCCAATGGAAGTGGTTTTAAGTCAAAATTCATTCCCAGTCAAAAGTTATGGCCAAAACATGCCAACTAGGGGTAAAATGGTCATTTAAAAATCGGGAAAAATCATGAACATGGGAAATGACCCCAATAGTCGTCTCCCAAAGTTACATGACCATACGACTTCGTATGTGAAAGAAATAAATATCCTACGATCCTATGATGCGTAGAATACGGGTCGTTACACCATTTTTTGGATCCCTCATGCTTAAGTTTTTTTCTTCATTTATTATTTAAATTTTATTCTCAAATATGCTACTTGTTTTGGTTGTTGGAAGCATGTGAAACCCAAAAAAGGTCAAATGAACAGGGATTAGTTTAGTCAAAATTATACAGAATAAATGTGAGGAAAGGAAATTAATGGCATAGACTTAAAGGAAAAAACTGAAATATAGCCAGAGAAATGATGTAAGAAAATATGGAATAAGTGAGAAAACAATAATCATAGCATATTATAAGGTTTTACATGAAATAAATTACCAACAAAATTTAATTTTACGTATATTCATGTAAGAGCGGTTGTCGACTATGTTAAACACATGGTTCATTCAATATACTACATCCTGCATAAAGTGGAAAGATATTAAAGAATTAAGTCAATTTAAAGCAAATTAAAATGAGCATAGTTGCAACTTAAAATAAGTCTAATGTGGAAGATAACAACATATAGGAATATAGGAATAAAAGGAACAATGTTGACATGGAATTATGGTCGAATAATGCTTTATCGTTGATGGCTAGCTATATTGGAGAACCTATTTGTTTAGATGAAAACACTCTTCAGAAGAAAATTACAAAGTTTGTTAGAATTTTAGTTTCTATAGATTATGCAGCGGAACTGTTTGATAAAATTCCAATTAAACTGCATAATGGACTGGAAAAGGATTTAAGAGTGGAATATGAATTTGTACCTCTGCGATGTAGTATTTGTAAGACATTTGGGCATGACACTCTGGTTCATGAAGTAGTAAATGATGCTGCAAGGATTGATAAACCTGAATCTAATGTGAATAAGTCAGATCTGCATAAGGAGAAGAATGATGGTAATGTAGCTTCTACCTCAGGGGTAGATAAGGAGCAGGTGGATCTGGATTCCTCAGATGACTTTTTACCAAAGAATATTATGGCAGATGGCTTGGATCATGTTGCAGATAGATTGGATGAAATTTCTGTGGAGGATGATAGTCAGGATCTTTCTCAAAATGTTACGAAGAATACAGATTATATGGCACATATTAAAGGAAAAGAACAGCTCAATTCTGATCATGCAGCCCTCTCTAAAAGGTTTACGAGGAGCTCAGCTCCTACTAAATGACATTCTTATGCTGGAATGTCAGAGGGATGAATTCTCCATTTCGTATGAGAGAAATTCTATCCCTTCTGACGAAGTTCAAGCCAACTCTTGTTGGCTTGGTAGAGACAAAGATTAATAATGTTAATTTGAGAAATTTTAGAAGACTATTGCCATCTAATTGGAATTATATTCCTCAACGTTCTGAACCTTGTTCTGGCAGAATTTTATTAATTTGGGATGTTGGAGTCTGGAAGATGAAGATTTTGTTTAATTCTAAACAACATTTGACAGTTGAAGCAACAAACATGGGAGGTATGATTTTATGTGTGTCAATAGTCTATGCTAGTAATAATTTCTACGATAGACAGATTCTATGGCAGAAGATCATTGAGGAAGCTGGTGTTATTAATGGTGATTGGGTCCTAATTGGAGATTTCAATAATTCAACATCTCCTCTTGATAAGAAGGGAGGATTTCCAATTCCATTTCAACAATTAAGGGCTTTTAACAATTGTTTGGCGCAATCTGGATTAATTGAAATTAAACCTATTGGCTTTAATTACACTTGGAGGAGGAAAGGACTTGCTAATCATATTGACAAGATATTTGTGAGTCATTCTTGCTTGCAAAAATATAATGATCTAAAGGCCTTATCTCTAACGCAGCTGTCCAGTGATCATAATCCATTGTTACTAGATCTGATTCCCACGTCCAAATCCAAAGGCTCACCATTTAGATACTGTAATGACTGGAGCTTTAAAGAAGGCTATAAGGAGTGTATTGATAAGAGTCTATCTGAGAGAGTAGAGGGATATCCAAGCTTCAAATTCTTACAGAAACTTAAGTGTTGTAAAAGGGATTTGAAACTTTGGAACAAGAACAGAAGCAAAGAAGGTGAATTATTGAAGCAGGCTGAGGAAAAATTTAATGAGTATGAGGCTGCTACAGATCTGAATCCTGAAGATTTGGAGTTATATGAGAAATTTCTGGAAGCAAAACATCAATTTACGATTCAGAAACAGATCAAATTCTGGAATTATAGACAGAAGGCAAAAGTTTCATGGTTGCAAGAGGGAGATACAAACTCTAAGTTTTTTCATTCTAAAATGTCTTCTCGTAGGCTTACTAACAATGTGAAAGCTCTAATTAATTGTGCAGGAGAATTGATATATAAGCAGGATGAAATTGCAGCAGCTGCTATTGAATATTACACAAATCTGTTCAATGGTCAGAGCAAAGATGAATTCCCTCTATTTCAAGCGAAATTCAGTATAAATCATCAAGGACAGCAGGATTTGCTCAAACCTATATCAATGGAGGAGATTAAGAAGGCTGTTTTCTCTATTCATGAAGATACAAGTCCTGGGCCAGATGGATTTAACTCGAAATTTTACAAGTTGCATTGGGAGACTTTGAAAGTGGATTTGGCTGCTGCTATGCAGGATATGTTTGACTCAGCTATAATTCCAAAAGGTTGCAATCATACTCTCCTTACCTTAGTTCCTAAAGTAGATATGCCAAGTGAGATTGCACATTATCGTCCAATTGCTTGTTGCAATTTATTTTACAAGATTTTTAGTAAAATACTTTGTAATAGGATAAAGTGGTTGCTTCCCTTCCTAATTTCTACTAATCAATGTGCATATGTCCCAAATCGTCATATAGGAGATAATATACTATTAGCTCACGAGTTGATTAGAGATTTTAGGAAGCCTGGCGTTAATAAATTCTGTGTGAAAGTGGATCTGCAGAAAGCATACGATAGAATCAGTCGTAAATTCATTTGTCATATTTTGAAAATCATGGGTTTTCCAGTTCACTTCATCAATGTAGTATTTGGCTGCATATCAACTCCCACCTTTTCAATAATGATTCAAGGGACCCCTACTGGATTTATTGAATCAAATAGAGGCCTTAGGCAAGGAGATCCCCTCTCTCCGTACTTGTTTACAATGGCAATGGAATATTTTACCTTTTGTATGAATGAGATTGTTGCACAAAAGTTATTCTGTCCAGTTTATAAGTTCAATCCTATTGTGTCTCATCTAATATATGCTGATGATGTCATGATTTTTGGGAAATGTTCTCATGATGGTGCTGTTGCTTTAAAGGGTGTTTTTGATAAACTGGAGTATTTCAGTGGTTTATCAGTAAATAGTATGAAAACAAAGATGTATTTCAGTTCTGGTGCTTCTCATAGAAGTGATATTTTGGGTATCCTTGGTTTTAATGAGGAAAGTCTTCCTGTAAAGTATTTGGGTGTGCCATTGTCTTCTAATTATATCCATTATCATGACTGTCAAGTTTTAGTGGATAAGATTCAGAAAAAATTGCAATCATGGGACTCAAAATTCTTGAGCTTTGCAGGAAGGGCAGAAATGATACAAACAGTTATAAACCCAACAATTATGTACTGGTTGTTGGTCTACCAGTTGCCAGAGTACACAATAGAGAAATTAAATATTCTATGTGCAGATTTTTTCTGGGGCAATGCAAGGCATAAAATGAAGTGGGATAAATTGTGTACTCCTAAAGAGGAGGGAGGGGTTGGTTTGAAATCTTTAAAGGATCTAAAGAGGGCTGCGAGTTTGAAGCTTATGTGGAAATATTTGGTGGGTGATTCTTTATGGAGCTGCTGGATGAAGGAGAGATATTGTAGTAATAAAATGTTTTGGAGTATGAAGGAGGATAATAATTCCTCATGCACGTGGAAGTCAATAATGAGATTAAGATCTTCAGGAGTACAATATTTCAGCAAAGTGATTGCCAATGGTTCCTCAACTTCTTTGTGGTTTGAGCCGTGGTTGAATGGGAAATGCTTAGTGGATATTCTTGGTCTTTCCAGATTTTATTCTTTGGGAAATGTCAATGAAAAAGTTGAGGATATTATGAGAAATGATAAACTGTGTGGCATATTGCATCCTGCTACGAGGGAGTTACAACATGTGGTGGATAAAGTGGAAGTGAAAGCCAATATGAGTCATGATGTCTATGTGTGGAAAGATGGAGAGGATTTTACATTGAACAAAGCATGGGACTGTGTGAGACAGAAATCATCCTTGATGCAATGGTCAAGAGTTGTTTGGCATAACAAGAATTCGAAGAGAATGTCATTTGTTTCTTTTCTGGCAGCTAAGAACAGATTGAATACTAAAGACAGATTAGTGAGATTTGGTATTGTGGAGGAAAATGTTTGTGTTCTATGTAATGAATGTGAAGAAAGCAGCAGCCATCTTTTCTTTGAGTGTATTTATTCAAAGTTCATTTGGTCATCATTGAAGGCAAAGCTTGGTTTAAATGCAAATATAATTGAATCTTTTGAATCTGAAGCTAACCAGATTGATCTGTCCTTTACAGTGAAGAATCAAGTTAGAGATGTGGCTTGTGCAGTACTTACTTGTGCAGTGTATCAGCTATGGCTTGAGAGAAATGCTCGGCAGTTTAATGATCATTGTATTGGCAAAGAAATCAGGCTGCAGATGATAGAGAGGGAGGTACGGTTTCTTGTATGCCACAATGGTAGTACGACTGTTCGAACATCAGAGAATGTGAATTTCTTGCGTAGATGGGGTGTGGATATTCTAGATACAGGCTAATTTGTTTTAGTGGCTTTTGTGTTGTGTGATGTGGGTATGTTTGAAGTTAGTATGTTTGGCAGGTTATAGTGAAATTGTAAAGTGTTGTAATGCTTTTCTATGTTGTACTGAAAAGTATTAAAGGAATAAAAAGGGAACCAATTTTCAAAAAAAAAAAAAAAAAAAAAAAAAGGAACAATGTTACCTACTTGCACTGTTTTATATACGACCGATTGTGTTTTCCATGCACAATGGTAAATTTCTTTTTTTCAAAATGTTTTTGTTGATTTCAATCATACTGTCTCTATAAAAAAGAAGGTAAATGCTGATCATTAAAAATGCAACTGTTATATATAAAACAATCTCAAAATAATTATATACTATGTATTTAATATAGGTAACAAAAATGATCATGTATCATTAAGCAACCTTTTTTCAATATTTACATTTCTCTCTCTGTATACACAAAAATCTTGACCCTATGAACCATTATATGAATGAATACTATTTTCGATCACATCCTTGTTGGATTATGGAAATCCCTCCTACTCCATTTAAGTTATAAAAATAAATGCAATTATGTTAAATGGTAAAGAAACAAAGAGTGCAACATAAAAATAAACATGGAAGTACAATAGTTATAACATTGTCGAATCCTCTTTAAACTAAAATGATAAAAGATAAGATTCAATGTAGCACATGTTCATTCGCTGAACAAAATGATTGATGGAAAAATAGTCATATTAAAAGGTTTGGAATAATTCACAATGAAGCATCATAGTTTATGTGCTTCTTCGTTTCAAAACAAATGTACATCAGTTGGCTAAATGCATTAACGATTGATATCCTTGTATGAATAACATCTATTTCATTTTAGGGAAGATATAGAAAAATATCACTCAAACAAATGTATATCAGTTAGCTAAATGCATTAACAGTTGATATCCTTGTTTGAATAACATCTATTTCATTTTAGGGAAGATGTAGAAAAATATCGCTCAAACCACATGCATGTCAAGGCATCAAAATATCGCGCATCCAACATCTTCCTTACTATGTAATTATTTATCTCAACTAAGTATCCATAACATATAATTCACCTATAATGATCTTCAATCTTAGAAAAACATATTTAAGGAGAGTGATGTATTTAGAGAGCATGTGTATGACAATAAAGTCTTCGTTAAAGGTTGATGAAAAATAATTCTTCAAACAATATTCCAAATCTACATAAAAGTTACCAACAAATTTTAAATTATAAACAGGATTTCCTACACCCATCATATTAGGTAGAATTTTCAACAAATAACTCTTTCTTAAAACAATATATTTTTTATCAAACATAGTTGAATGCATAGGTCTCAATTTTTAAGTTCAAAATTGATGAAAATGAATATATAAATAATTCAAAGATATCCGGTAACAATTGTCTTTAAGAAAATATTAAATAATCAAAATTTAGCAAGCATTTCTATATGTGATATGGGTCCATATGTAAAATAATCTTCATTTGGCTAATATTATGTTCGCACTTGTTCTAAATGAATCACATAGGGTAACACCAAATTGGAGTAACAAAAAAAATCAAACAAATCTGAGTGCTATTGCGAAATCTGTAGACATTGTCAAAAAATTCAAGGAACCCAAATCTTAAACCAACCCAATCCATAACGAAATCCTAAAGCATCAGTAATATTATAATTAAAGATAAACCAACAAAGGATAACTATATCTGAAACACAGATGAAACAAACGGAAGGAGCACCCTTGGTTTCGAATATTATACACTTGAAACAGACAACCATGGCATTTGCAAATCATGAAATAAAAAAATGGGAAACATAGTAAAAATCAAGATCATGATCTGATAAACTTGTAAATGAGGGTTAGCTATAGGAATAACAAACCTGGCTATTGATCTGTACCAATAGATTCTAATCGAAAGAAAGGAAAGCCTAGAAGGAGTAGATGGGAAAAATAACAGTAAATATTTTGAAGGGTGAAGAAAAATTTTGGTTGTACAAAATTCAGCGAAACGAAGCGTAGCATATAGATAAAATTTGCGACCATTGGTTTTTGGAAATGTTGAGAAGGCTTACGTATTCTTGGAATCAAACTCATCAATTATAACGTAGTATAGATAAAATAATCATTAAAATCATTTTAATGAGTGGAGACTTAACCAATGAGCCAATAATCATTATTTTAACCATATTTCACAAGGGTACTCACATACCACTTTATCAACAACTATGATAACATCCAATTACAACTATTGTGACATAGTTCATAACATATAGTGTGACGATCCCAAAACCCCATTACACGGTGTTAAGGATAATCGTTGGAATATAACACATTAATCATCATTAGCAGATCACAGATAATAGCATAAACAAGAAATAGAATAATTTACATACATATGACAGCGGAATCATATAGATATCACCACATCAGAGAGCACAGTGCAGGATACAACTTAGTGCATAATAATACATAATCAATCATCATTGCCAAAGGCGGAATCATACATAAAGAGTACACAAACTAAACATCAGTCTACATCGCCAGTGGCAGAATCATAATACATATACAATAATGGCGGAAAAAGTCATAGTCAGCACGGTGTAGTCAAGCCTCGCCATGAGCCAAAAGTGCACCTCTACTGCGGTGCCACGCCAAAATATACCAGATACCTGTAACTAGGCTGCCCATGCGAAAACGAGGGCACCCGAGTTTGCAAGGTGAAACAAACTACGAGTCAGTCATGGGACTGGTATGAGAAATCTACTTAACTTATTAAACAACAATAATAGGGCAAATCAAAGGACCACGCCACTTTCGCGGAACGGGTTTACTCCAATGAGTGCTAATGCATGAAACAAAGTAAATGATTAAATCATCACAATGCTTTTTATAAAATGAACCCATTATAAGACTCAGGTCCCATCACACAATGCAACGCAAGCCAGAGGATAGAGATTTACCTTATAATGGCCAAAAATGCTTCATACGTATAAAACAAAAGCGTTTGATATTATTACTAGTGCATATATGTTTCAAAAGCGATTTCAATCATAAATAGCAATCATAGGCGGCATAAATGACCCATACCACTATGTCGCCATACTAGTAATACAATCACATCCGAAATTTCGTATTGGAAATTGGATTCCATCATAAGTCGAGGCAAGGGGCAAGCTCCTCTCCGTTCGAGACACTCTAGCAAATGCCTCAGGACCGCACACAACAATCCTTGGATCTTCAGGGCCGGTCCTCTCTTACTTTTGAGGATTGGCAATTCCTGAACACACGTTTCCCGGTCCTTACAGACCTATAATCGAGGCGCCTCACATTCTAACAACCACACAGGTGAAAAGTATATATAATGTCAGGGCTGGTAGGTCACTGACACCACCTTAGCTAGAAAGAAACGTCGTGCTCTCCCTGCAGTCACTATCCCGTTTTTGACTCATACTGAGGTGTGAGGCTCGCGAATCCACGTTATACACAAAGCTACGTCACACAGACCATGCTTTGATCATCAACCACAAGACTTTGCTTTGCAACAGAAGCCATGATCATATGCCACTTAGGCGTGCCACACAGACAATCCACTCCATGCGACTGATTTCTATCAATATATAACCTCTGAGCTCGTACGTCTCAGAGAAGGGCGTTAAGCAAGAGAATAAATTCTCCGCCGCCAAACAGATATATATTTAACAGAGATCAATCAGCACAGAACAAAATCCAATGTCAGACACACGGTCCATTTACAAGTTCGTTCTGGGTTTGAACGAAACCGGAGGCACCAATTTCCTCGCATATCCGCACAATCAACAATACGTCCGTACGGCTACTACTTCAGCTCCTTCAAGGTAGCTACTCCAATCACAAGCATCAGTGGCGCCCATCCATCCAATGTGCAGATCGTCGGTCTTCAACCGTCTTCGACTCTTCGACTCTTCGACTTCTCAACGTCGATCGATTATTTGAAATGAGGATGAACTCGGCCTTTTCAAATAACCCACGTATATTTAGATTTTCAAATCAATTTTTCACATGGTTAAACTATTCAACATTCACATTTCAGTTCCTTAGTATAATTTTCATGTTAAACATATTCAACCATCACATATCAAGCAAACACAACAAAATTGGTTTATTTCCACTCTATATCGTCTATAGTATTTTATAATGATATATCGCCATTTTTATTTATTTAAAACGGCCATATTTAATTAAACGATGTTTCAGGTCGTGCCGAGGCACTGCGTTGTTTTTCACTAAATTTGTTTTACACATATCTGAAAATCTAACTGTTGGATCTTCACAAATTTTATATCATTAGGAAGATCATTTCAAAACAAATCCAACAGTTTCAGTTTTGGGAAAATCCGACGGTCGGATCTTCCACACTAGTCATTTGAAGTTACGATTTCAAATTACGAGCTACAGCGTCGTTATTCGATTTAATTTAATTATATTTATATTTATATATAAATATAATCGTTTCTGGCGCTGTTTTTCTTCAGATTTGAATTAAACATTCCAGACAATCCAACCGTCGGATCTTTACAAATTTGGTGCCGTTGGAAAGATATTTCCAAGGCGAACCCAACGGTTGCGGTTTCGGGAAAATCCAATGGTCGGATTCCCCACACTAGTCATTTGAAATCACGGTTTCAAAACACGAACTGCACGGCCACAATTCGTTTTAATTTTATTTATATTTATATAAATATAGTTCATTCGAAAATTCCTATATCGTTTTCACTTCAAATATTTCACTAACGCATTTAAATTTTGGAAAATTTCGCCATAACCTCCTTTGTATGGGAGGGGCTGGGAAAATTCCCAAATAAAAACACGGACGTCTCACCTCAAAAAGAAAAAGAAAAGCCAAGCGACTAGCCAACAGGCTCATAAAATCATCACCCAAACAAAACAGTAAACGTGTACCTATTTGTCGGGCACAAAATTTTATTCCTCTTCTCTAGCCTCTTTGCTATAACCTGTTCAATAAATATGCATGTACATATATGCAATTCTTATCACTTATCATTTTCCATTCAACTTCATATTTAATTCAATTTGGTTTAAAAACACCATTCATCCTAATGTTACATACATAGGCAAAAATCATATCATTAGCTAATTAATGAATATTTCAACTCATGCATATTTATTTGAACAAGTGGTTATTTTTAACACTTCACATTTCAAAAATGATAATTTTGGCGAACTAAAATATATTTCAACACATGACTATTTTATTTAGTTCCTATGCATGTTAAAAATAATATTTCTTTCACAAATATTTATTTCAATGCTCGCATATTTTTAGCAAATCACATATATGATAAAAATGGTATTTTTATCATCTAAAATATTTATTCAACACATGAATGTTTTTAACACTTCATAATTTCAATAAAAATGTAATTTTTATTGTTCGATCTTTTTATTCAACACATGAACTTTTCCAACACATACACTTCTCAACACATGAGCATTTCCACACATGGATATTTTATATATTTTGTTCATATAAGAAAGATGAAATTTTTATTGTTGAAACTATTTATATATAAGGCGAATATTTTACATACTTCATATATATTATAAAAATGTGATTTTTATTGTTTATACACATTATTCATTCACACATGAATTTAATTTTCACACATCACTTCTCAACACATGAGCATTTCCACACATGGATATGGTTTCAACACATGACTTTAGTTTCATGGCATGAAAATAATTTCAACATATGAAAATAATTCTAACACATGAATATTATTCAAAATTTCGGCAGCATAACGGCAGGGTAGTTAAAACCGGCACCGTCCCGAGTACAGCTCCTCGCTCTACCTTAAAACCTCGCGGTTTTTGATAATGGGGATTCATGCATCTAATTCACACACATGCGACATGTTTTATTTTCATTTCCACAATTATTTCCAATTTATTTCAATCATCAATGGGTATTTTTCAACCACAACCAATCAATATCAACCACAAACAATTATTCAACCATTCGCATTTTTCATCCAATATTTCACACCAATTCACAACAATAAATATCGTCCATGGTTTGTGGACGAGGGAAATATATATATATATATATATATATATATATATATATATTATTTCTATATTTCACTTGCATTTCAACACACATATCATTTATACTATGCATGTATAATTCATACTGCGCTCATATAGCTTACACAACGCATGTACATGAGGTATACAACACGTGTATAATTTATATTTCGCTTGTATAATTTGTACATGACATTTTCCATTCAATTTTATTTAATTTAGATTTCTCACATTGGTTTTCGGAGTGCTAAAAATCATAGATGGCTCAGAAAAATCCGTGGTCTCTTCTATGTGGTAGAGAGCCTCCTTGCGGTCTCGATGTTTCCTGTTTCATCGAATTTCGTCAACACACCATAAAGATGTGATTTTTCAAAGTTCAGATAAAATAAAGGTCTCACCTTTCAAAGTGGTTCGAACTAGGGTTCGGATTTTTCAGAAAATCCGTGAATCGATGCTCCGATCAGAGGGTGGGACATGAAAGAGGGGAGCAAGGCGGTCCTGTCGGTGGTCGGAGGAGCAGGTGCGATCGCCTTTGGCGATCGTGGCATCGACGTGAAGTCGGTGACTTCCTGGGCGTCGTTCTCGACGCTGGCGAAGGGAGAAAGGGCGGGGGTTGGTCGGATTTGAAGAGGGAGGTGGGCGCCGTCGTGTCAGGGTGGTGGCGTTGGCTGGCGTCGCCTGTGGCGGCGGGATTTTCGTCGGGAAGGAGCGAACGGTTTTCCGCCGTTAAACGAGAGAGGCGGCTAGGGTTTTGAGTTTTTTTTTTATTTTTTAAATTATGAAAGGAAATTTCTTATTGGCCGATGCTTTATAGAAATTTTTAAATAGTTTTACTCCATACGGACACTAATTCAAGCCCAACGACTGTCACCCCTAGCTAAATACCTCCATCCCGGACACAATGGGATATGTTTCATTGGCCAATTCGACTGTTACAGTTAGTTATTTTTCAAATTAAAGTATAAAACATTTAATATTCAATTTGAACGTACATTCCAATTTGCTAGGGCCACAAACTGATTCGAAAAATTCCATAAAAATAAATCTGGCTATGTCTTGACGATACGGTCCCAACAAAACTAGTTTCGTCGAATTATGAGATCGTTTGAAAAATGGCCATTTTTTGGTCGATCCAATTCAACAGAATTTGACCACACATATTTTCTTTTGTCACGCTCACATACTAGCTTCAAAAATTATGAAATTTGAAACCTAGCTATAGTTTGACATCCTGGACCCAACAAAAGTGGTTTCGTCGATTTCTGAGGTCGTTTGCAATATGTCTATTTTCAAGGGCTATATATTCTATATAGCGACCTTTCTGAAAATTCATTTGGCCATAACTTTTGAATCCCGCTATGAAACTTCGATTTTTCAGATTCATTAGAAAGATATTCACTAACAGATTTAAATATTTTTGGTTTCACTAAAATCCGTTATATTTTGCACCCGATGCAGTCAGTCAAAGTTTGAATTCAAATTTTCAAACTGACTCACTATTTCTAATTCAATATTTTATTGAAATATTCTATTTCAATTGTTCAAATTCCTTTGAAATAACCAATTAAAATTTTTTAAATTGGCTCGTATTTTCCGGGTTGTTACATATAGGCCTTAAACCATTAACGCATACATGTTTTTGTCAATCAACAGATTGACCACATTACACAATCATCAATCAACATATGCATTTAATATCTAATGGGGTTCATACTCATATCTATCAACCAATACCAAGTTAATTTTCATTTCCAAGACCATTTAAGGTTCAAACTCATTTCAGTGTCCATAAATTCAGTTCTATGTGTCATATTTGCAAATGACTAAATAAACTTTACTTAAAAATCATATCTTTTCATACTACACGTCACTAACCCATCTTAAACATTATGAAACCATCTTATGAACCCATATTATCCATCATAGGTCATTACATACTCAATCAAGTTCACAAACAATAGTTAATAATTAACTAGCCTATTTCGGATCAACGTTTCTCACCTAGGTTTCTATTTTTAAGTTCGTTTCCTTAACGAATGTTGTATATATCGATATATTGATTTCTAGTTATCGAATTTCCTTAAAAATATTCTAACTCCTTAAATTTCCAGAAAATTTCACGAGCACCTCCTTTGTATCAGTCAATAGATAAAACCTCAACTTGCCTCCCTAGGCCCTTTCCATTCAAAAAGAAAATCAAAAAGCCAAGTGGCTTGCCGATTCGGCACATAAAAACTCATGTGAAATTTAAATGTTTACCTTCTTGCCGGGCACATGAATTATAATCTTCATACACTTCATTCGATATCTATCTAACCCATTTATGTCCATTCCTGATTTATTCCAACTCTGTTCAATCATTTCTACTCAGCTTGCTAATTAGTCCTTTTATTAGCTCTTTTGCCTATTTCACTTTTTATTTGAACATATCATGTTTAGATATATTTTAATCTTGCTTATAGATTAATTTAATTCCATTTTTAATTTAAGTTTCATATTCGATTTCAAATATGAACCCACAAATCTAATTCACCTTTCAAAGTCCAATTTCGATTCAAATCTCATTAACTAATTATTATTCAGATTATTTAATTCTGTTCAAAAATTAAAAATCTGATTTTTGTTTCAAAAATCATTTCATTCACACCACTTGAGTTCGTATTTATTTACAACTCACATCTGGATTTCTAAATTTAAAATCCATATTTTATTAACTTAAAGCACTTCGATTTTAATTAATAAACTGTTACGGTTTTATAATGGTTATGGTGCTGCTTTTCTAAAAAATTGAATTTGACATAACTCAACATCTATAATACGAAATCCAGAATTTTCTCTTCCATTAGACAACTATTATCAAATCGGTCCTAACGGTTCTTGTTTCAAAGAATTCCGACTTAAACTGAGTTCTATATACTCAATTGAAGTTCGTAACGCCAATTTACGAACTGTCGCGTTGCGGCGAGTTCGTTTTATTTATATTTTTATATACAAACGTTTAAACTTCGTTTATAATAAATTTCAACTCCATTCTAATATATTTTAATACATATCAAAACCAATTTTCCAAATTCAACTTAATATTTCTGATATTACCTAACCGTCGATTATTTTATAATTCAATTATAGTTTATTTATAATTAAATCTTTTATACATAATCCCAATCCTTTAAAAATAAATTACTTATAAAACTAGATAAAATAAAATTCTAATTGTAACTCCAACGGATTTTACTCACTTCAATTCATATTCCAAATTCCGGAATAAAATTTACCGTTCTATTTCAAAACATTTCTAATTCATAATTCTAAATTATCTAATGACAATTTATTTTACTAGATTAATAAACATCGTTTAAAAAATACAATTTCCTTGTTTTATATATTAAAACAAGTTTCATTTCAAAATCTATTTGAAACTCAGTTCCTTCTATATTTTGGATTCCGAAATAAAAGTATCATTCCCTTTTTCGAAATGATTTCGAATTATACTTTTAAATTCATACTTGAATTTAATATTTCAAATTATCTCTTGATAATTTGTTCATCATATTTATAATCATCGTTAATAAATTTTCTTGTTTTATATATTAAAACTAGTTCCATATCTAAATCTATTTAAAACCAAAATCTTAATTTGGAATATTTTATATTTATAACTTTCATATATGCTGTATAATATAATTTCATGTTAAATTTCTATTTCTATTTAATACAACTTAAATATCCTTTCTGGATATAATTTATTTCTATAAATTTGACATGGTCGAATTCTAAACATAAATCCATTTGGATTTATTTTAATTTATATTTCGAACATCGGAATAGATTTCCTCATTTCCCTTTTTAACACTGTTCCCAATTCTTATTTTAAATTTATTTGAATTTAAACATTTAAATTATCCAATTGATCATTTTTTACCTTTCTTTATAAACATCATTTATTTTACTTGTTTAAATATTTAAACAAGTCTCGGTTTCAAATCCATTTTGAAATTAAATTTCTACTTTGGAAAAATAAATTTCCTCTTTCCAATTCACATCTGAATTTACATTTCCTAAATTATCTAAATGATAATTTTTCCCATTTCATTATAAACATCGTTTATAATTTCACTTCAATTCCGCACATTATTTAATTTATAAACATCGTTTATAAATGTTCTTTACTTGTTTTTATTATTTAAAACAAGTTAATATTTCTCAGTCCATTCGAAATTCTAACTCTACATTTGGAAAAATAGATTTCCCCTTTTTATCTAAAAATTCCATTTCATGATATTTTTAAAATCAGCAATTTGGCCCAGTGATATTTCAAACATTCAAAACACCCAATTATCAATCCCAGGTTTTCTAACACATATATATGAAATCAAACAAATAATAATATTTTTGAGGAATCTAGTTGGATCGCCCAACTTATTTTCCTGCATTCACAGATGTTAGCCAACATAAATAATACCCATCCTGCTTCAAGGCAGAATATCGCGGTATAGAAGGTCATCCACCTTCATAGCATGAGGCGTATAGGGTCATCCGCTAATGATACTACGGGCATCCGCTAATGGTAATGCGGGAATCCAACCACCAGTATATATATATGTATATATATAATAACCACAATCACCAACACTAAATAACTAATATATATTTTTAAAATAGCCATAATAATATTTTACTACGTCCAAACAACCAACAATTTATTTTAACGATAAAAATAATTCAAAATAATAACACTACAAGAAAAACAGTAAATAACAGCGGCAAAAAACGCTGCTAATCCGTCGCTAAACATGCATTAGCGACGGATTTCCTACATAAAGGTTCGGTCGGCAAAAACCTTGACGGTATCTGTGTCAGATTTTGCGACGGAATTTAGCATGAATTTTCTGACAATTTACCGTCATTTCACTAATTTTATAACAAAAATAAATTTTATTAATTTAATTTTAATTTTAATTTATATACCGACTATTTACCGACGGATAATTAATTTATAATAATACTTGCATAAGGAGTTGGTAAACCCTTACTAATTACCAAGGGATTAGCGGCAAAAAGTTTTAATAAAAAATCTAGCTTTTTTATTTTATCAGTAAACCCTTACAATTCAGCAAAGGATTAGCGATGGAAATAAAATTGGGGTAAATTACATTTTCAATATTTTTGTTGGTAATTCAACAGTAAACGCTTTCAAATTAGTCTCGAATTAATGACGAATATTTAATTTGTCATTATGTATCATCCACTAAAATAAGCAAATAAAATTTTATTTCAAAAAAAATGTTATTTTATTAAAAATTTAATATACACATAATTACAACAAAAGTTGCCACATTTTTCACACATCATTCACATACAATAACTTATACTCTCTCATCAAACCTTTTTTTTTCAAATACAATACCCAGTAATTCTTTAGGAATGCTTTCCATATCCTTGAAACAACTCCTTGACTTCGCATCATTGATCAAAGCAGCCCAATCTTCGGATTGCATTAGAGCATTTGCATTGCCCACAACCTGGACGGATGATGCAAGTAGAAGCACTTATGCTATCATTACGTTGCCGGCACTGATTTTCCGAACTGCTGCTCAATCACTTTCAGGACCTTGGAGAAACCTTGAAAATACATAAACCAGAAACTGTTAAAAGGACCGAGGAAAATGAAAATGGCAAAAAAAACTAAACGTGAAAGGATATTAAGAAATATACAGTTCGCAGGATGCATTCAGAAATAACTCAGACAAGAAAACAGGTTACAGTCAAGTGACAATTTATTCCATATCCCTAATTTTGCAGTTTTTTTAATAGTGGAAATCAAAGGATAAAATTGTCATTAGAACTGCTGTATTTAGATAACAAAGAATAATACCTATCATAACATATTCTATGTGTGCATTAGGCCAAGTTCATAACGTAAGAAATCGACAGAACTTGTAGTATGAAGTAAATGAGATTTCACAATTGCACATTGGATAAGGAAATTAAATATTTGCTCGTCAAAGGGTACATAAGTCTCACACGTGCAATTTCTTCCCAATATTTCTTCCTGGCTATACTCCATCAATTCAAGGAAACTATCCGAAGCAAATATCTGAAATATATTGCATGCAATAAGTGACTATGGTACTGTTGCACTTAAACTTTGTTGAAAATATCATAAAGAAATAAGGAGAGTAGCAGAGTGATATAATCACTCATGATGGGGTTGTTCGGTAACCTTGGATCAGTAATGACAAAATTCTTTTCAATGCACTCAAGTGTAGTAGCCAGATCAATACCCTTTCGGTAATTTATACATCCATTTTAATAAACCAAATATGGCATTTTAGGATGAAATTGAAATGCATGATATACACAGAATTAGTCATACAACATTTGGAGTAACTTAGTAAAAGGACAAATATGATAATTCTTGTATACAACTTAATATGTAAAAGAAAATTAACATACCTACTTTCCCAAGCAATTGATTAGCGACCGGAGAATAATTACGTATTGAGCCAGCATGCTTATATTTTGCAGTGCTTTTCGAGCACTTTTAAGCTACAAAGGGGGGATGAAGTCGCCAATTTTTTACTAGTATTTCTATTAGAGACAGTGATTCATTTCCAGTGATGGTCAATAAATATTTGCAGAAAGATATATTCAGATTTATGCAAGCAAAGCCCTACATAAACGGGTTCATCATATATATCATATAGTACCTAAATTTTACTAATTTAAGGAGTTTCAGGCTGTATATGTGTATACAGGAAAGACGTTTTCCATCTGGGTAACAAAGCGATGTTGTGCGTACATTACTTGCATGCTATGCCTACTTCAACCCACAAAAGGTACAAAACATTTGAACATTAACTTCATTCGGTAACCACTTGTAAAGAATTTCAGTAACTTTCATTTAAAATATGACTGATACATTTTTGGCTTCTTGAGTGAATTCCATAACCATATATTGGTTATATGGTATGACACTCTTCACATATGCACAAATGTACAGTAAACCATAAGCAACATCAATATACCCATTCAATAATACATATACACCATAACTTACATCAGCACAGTTGAATACATGTTTACTATTCACTGTTTACAACTGAAAATGTGTATTACTTCCTTTTTATCAGTTTACAAAATGAGCCATATAACCTACAATCAAATAATATACGCTTATACTAGTACATATAAAACTTATACTCAGCCTATAACACAATTAAATGATGTATAGTGCTACAGAATAACCAGTATTAGCATCATACTTCATTAAACTCAGCAATCACTTAAATTAGATAAAAACTTCCTACACGGTATTACTTAAATTATAGTTTAAGCGACTATTTAAGAACATTACTTAAATTATATTTTAAGCGATTATTTAAGAACATGATAAAAACTTCCTACACAGTATTACAACAGGTTAAAAGTTCACTTTACAAAGCCCATACAAAAAAATGTCTAAACAATTTATATAGCGCGATAGGTGTTTACTAAAGAAACACGTTTTTATATAGATCAAATCGTCTAAATATATTACATAGCAGTTCCTGTGTTCACTGCCTATAGTTACAAGCAGACAAGTCAACAACCTATTTTTAATACTGGATATAAACATGTGCTATAAATAAGGATATAAATCAGTTTAGTTAAATTCAGAGAACATAAGGCATTTGTTCACAACAACCACAACTTATACTCCAAACATATGTAACCTTTTATATTTACAGTATATGGTGCTCAGTGTACAATGCTACTCTTTTGCTTCAAAGTTTACACAAGTCATTTAATATGCATGTTAATCTATCTGCACAAATATGTGTAACTAATTAAACATTCAATAAAACAATGCATATACTTGTTGATCAGTTCCAAAGATTAGTAGATTTGTAATCTAATCAACCTTACATATATTTATATCTAAAATAATCATGTATCCCTGTTTTTAGTCAATCAACTTGGCAGTTTTATTTATAAACATATATTTTCCTGCCTATATAAATATCCACCTGATTCCAGATTCAACTAGGCATTTATATCAACCAGCATATATATACTCAAGTATTCACATCTATATGTAATATTTAACCAACATTATCATTAACTGGCCTCTTATTCTCTGGTTTACCAATATATATAAATATACAACAATACATGCACAAGGTAGCCAGGTCAAATAATCATTTAACAAACAGTTTAATCCAACATATCCCATCCTACAGCATTACTTCCAGCTTCTCAGTAGGCCTTTGTCCATTAATTAAACTTCTCATGACTCATCAAGATCAAAGCAAATCAAGTGCTCATTAGATCCAAGTATTTTTGCATGTTTATTTAATTTACCCTTGTATTTCCTATGGTTTAATCATTTCTAATCGTATGGGCTTCACTGTCTATTTCAAACATGTATCAAGTTTCATCACCCCAATAACTAGCAATCAAAACATAGCTCAACAGTAACTAAGCACTTTAATTTGATCTGAATCATAAATTTAATGTACTCTAGTCAGTATACTTGTAATACATGTGAACCATACTTCATAGCATACATTATTATGCAGTTCATACGATTAAATAATATAATCTTCAGCAATCATTTTATAACATTCCACTTTTATAACAGATCTGGATATATATATATATACCCAGTTACTACAAGAAAGCAATCAAGGCCAGCATCAATCACTAACTATATCAGCGTGCCAATCAAGCAATACAACATCCATAACAGAAATCCATTCAAAAATAACACATGAATCACAAATTCAGTACATGGATGTCACTAAACTAAGCATACAGCAAGGTGTACAAGCAATATGGCTGCCTATAGAGGTCTTAGTGCCAAGTAGAAAGGGGAAAATACACTCACAATGGTTTTATTCTCAATTTCATATTCCAGATCTCGGTTTCCCGCTGTGGTTCCTCGGTTTTGGGCTTCGATCTCCTTAGATCTTCTGCCGCTTCCCTCTGGAGTCCATCTCCTTCCTGAGTCCATCGCCATTTCCGATGCAAGATGCCTTATTTGGATTTTCCCCTAATTTAGTTTTCTAGGGTTCAGTCATTTTTATTATTTTCATTTGAACGAGATAAAAATGAATTGTCGGCTGTTCTTTTGTTTACACTGTGGTATAAGGGTAGGGTTTAGTCACTTGCCAATTACCCTTGTGTCCCTAGGGTTCAATGTTAACCTTATAACACTTGGATTAATTTCATGTTCCACACACCATAAACAAATTATCATATATATATATATATATTTCTCCACAATTTAAAACATTGCACCATCATATATATTCATATAAAGAATTAAAATTTGTTCTTTATATAAATAAAGTTACTGATAAAATAGGATTATTTTAGGACTGTAAAATTTGGGTTATCACATTAACTATTCATGGTAATTATTAATTTTATATATCTAATATTATTTATTGAATTTCAAAATTTATAAAAACTATTTAATATTGTTGATTTTCTCTCTTTTTTAAATAATTTTGAATTTTTTCGAAAATATGAATATACAAATTTTAAGTTTATTAAAAGAATTATAATCCTTTATTTTTGTGTTTTCGAAAATTCAATTTTAAAAAAAAATTGAATTTGACTTTTTTTGAAATATTAATTATTAAATATAATAATTAATTGTGTCTATTAGATATTAAGTACTAAATATTTCCTTTTCATTAATAAATACTACTTACTAATCCTTAAGTCTTAATTATTAATCATTAATTATTGTTACTTTTCACTTATCTGATAGTAATTTTCAAATATTAAAAGTAATTATTTAAAACTAATCATTAATTAATTGATACTAGTTATTTAGTTGTAATCAACAAGTATTGAAAAGTATCCTTCCTTATTTTGTTATTACTTTCTAATTATTAATACTATGATAATTTAGATTTGAATATTAGTAGTTGTTAAATATATGTCAGTCGCAATCGGTAGATTGAACTTTTTATAAATGAAAATAAATAAATATAAATCAACAGTGGGTTATGAGACTCTAATGAAACTCGAACGATGGAGCCAAAAGTTTCACATGTTGGAGCCAAAATTTCACCTGTGGAGCCAATGTTTAAAAAAATTGTAGTTTATCTTAGTCGAAATTTATACAAAATTTTAAATTTTGAATATGAAGTATTATACAATTTAAATTAAACTATTAAATGATTTTTTTCAATATTTTAAAGTTTAGAAATTTTGTTACTTCGTGTCAAACAATAATTGGTGAAACGACCCGCAAATCCGTGCTATCTGAGTTGACTAAAAACACCACACGTCCAACTCAAATAACACAGAAATACGACTCATTATTAGAAAGAAGTTAGAGGATGAGAAATAGAAAGAAAGAAATATTAGAATAGAAGAAAACGAAGATCACAAACTCACAGCGGAACGAATAAAATATATTGTATAACATAAGCTTCGAAATACAAATCTGTTTGTACATATATATACATACCATCATCAGAGTACACATAACATTTGATTCAGCGGAAGTAACTCGAAATAATTAACGTTGAAGCCTCCTGCTTCAAGCTCCTCCAAGTGTATCTGTAAAAAAACCTGAAACACTTGACTGCCCGTACAAATTTGGGCACCCAAGAGTTTAGGGAAAACAAACAAAATAAACTCTGGGTCAGTCATGGGACTGGTGTGAGTAAACTCCAATTACTTGTTTAACTTTCAAAACTCTTTTCGAAAGAAAAGATAATAGTAAGACCAGCCCACACATAAACATGGACGGTTTTTACCTTACTATAACCCAAAACACTTTGATACGAAAATCCAGTGATATTATAATAATGTCTATATCAAGTAAATAACCAAATAGCAGAACGCTTGCATCTCACGCTCCACATATATAGTATATAATCAAAAACCGCATGGCGCTTATCGGAGATTGGATTTCCAACATGACAAGGTATGGGACCACCTTCCGTCAGTGCATCTCTAGAGGCGAATACACCTGGGTTCAACAAGAACGTCTTGCAACCCGGCCCACACATGACCGACCACTCATTTCGCTTGAGTGTATCGAATGTATATCACCAACGGTTGGACTCAAACCACCGTTTCCCGAATGGGCAGAATCGATAGATTTAGAAACAAAAGAAATTTCTCTAGATAGGTGATTATACACCCTAATGGGTGCGACCCACATAGCCATGCTGCCTGCCCGATTTTTGTCCTTTCCCGGTTGTTGAGGCCTGAGGCTACGCATACTTACCATTCATTGATAGCACAATCACTTTGAATGCCACATTGTCAGATCTGTTAATCACTAGTTAAGTTTGCACAAATATTCTGGATATTATGCTAAGGGAATAAATCCGTTGCAACCATATATATTCATACAGACCAACCCATTTGATCATTGGAAATACTCTGTCAGACATCCGTCCATTTACGTTCGTTCTGGGATTGAACGAAACCGAAGGCACTATTTCTATTAACAGAAAAGCCCTTGCACTTCACTCCGTCTTCAATATATCCAGCATACTTGGTTCGCAACGCTTATGCCGATACGGAGTGGTTCTTCGGATAATAATCCAACCGGTCTCTCCATATTGACAACGATGGTCAAAACTTCGATAGTCTGTGATTTAACTATCGAATAAAAACAAGTGTTCATCCAACATATCAAACAAATCACTGGGCTCTTTAATTAATATTTCATTAATTAAATCTCTTCTATATTCTCTTATCAATATTTGTTAACCAAATATTTCAATAATCATATTGGCCCTTTTCGCTATTTTTGATTTCGTTTCCTTGTCGAATTCTATATATCGATATATAGATTTCTAATTGTCAAATTTCTTAAAAATATTCTAACTCCTTAAATTCCCGGAAAAATTCGCCATAACCTCCCCTGTATCGGGAGCATCGGGAAATTTCAAATAACATCCCGGTATCTTCTAATCTCAAAAAGAAAAAGAAGAAGCCAAGCGGCTAGCCGATACGGCGCATAAAACCTCATATATGAATTAAACATGTACCTTTTTGTCGAGCATTACGTTTATAAACTCCATATACCTCATCCCATACCTGTCTAACACCTGTTCACCTGTTTCCAATCCAATTCAACTCAATCCATTCGTTTGAATTAAATTTTGAATCGTTTGAATTCAGTTTCGCTCAATTTTTCTTTAATTAGCCCTTTTGCCTATTTCACTTCTTTATTGAACATAACATGTTCAAACAAAATGTTTAACTTGTTCATAACCAAATTGAATTTCAATTTCAATTTCAGTTCTCTTTTCCCTTTCCCATTTGAATATAAATTTCAAATCGAATTTACTCATTCAAACCCCAATATCCATTTGAAATCTCATTAACTAATTCCATTTTAGTTAATTCTATTCAATAAATCAAAAATAGGATTTATTGTTTCAAAAATCATTTTCTTTACTTCACTTGAGTTCACATTTATTTTCTAACTCAAGTCTAGATTTTTAAATGGCAATCCGGATTTTATTTGCTTAAAAATTCCAACATTTATATATAAAATTCATTATGGTTTATAATGGTTTATGGTGCTGCTTTTCTAAAAATTTGATTTTGACATAACTCAAAATCTATACGACGAAATTCAGATTTTTCTCCTTCATTAGAAAACTATTATCGAATCGGTCCTGACGTTTCTTGTTTCAAAGAAATCCGACTTCAATTGCGTCCTGTATATTCGATTGAAGTTCGAATCGCTATTTTACGAACTGCAGCGCTGCGGCGAGTTCGTTTTAATTATATTTATATATAAACTTTTTAAACTTCTTTTAAAAAAATTCAATTCCATCTTTAACTCTATTTGAATTTCTTGATTCAAATTCCAATCTCACTTTTGAATTCTATATTCAAATTTCAATCCCTTTTCTATTTGATATTCAAATACAATACTTGAATTTCTATTTGAATTCCCTATATTCAAATTCAATGCTTAAATTCATTTGAATTCTTTTATTCAAACTTTATACTTAAATTCCATTTGAACTTCTATATTCCAATTTTTATATTTGAAATTTATTTAAATTCAAATATTCAAACTCCTTTTTAAATTCTAGATACAAAATTCCATAGTTTGAAACCCATTTTGAATTTCATATTCAAATCCCATAGATTAAATCCTATTTGAATTCAATTTGAATCTCTTATATTCAAATTTCATTTTTTCTTTCCATTTGAATTCTAATATTCAAATTCATTTTTAACCCCATTTGAATTTCTTTACTCAAATCCATTTGAATTTCCTTGAATTCAAATTCCATTTCAAAACCACTTGGATTTTCTATTTTTGAAATCCTATTTTGAATTTCTATTCCCAATTCTGCTTTGAAAATCCTATTTCAAAGTTTATTTCAAATTCTATTTTGAAATCTCATATTCAAATTTCTACTTGAATTTTTGTATTCAATTCCATGTTCAAATTCAATACTCGAATTTCTATTTCAAATCTCTATTTAAATTTCACATTTGAATTTCTTCCTTAAAATACCATATTTCAAATTCTTTTTAATTCTTCTTTGAAATTCTATATTTCAAATTCTATTTTGAAATTCTACATTCAAATCTCTATTTGAATTTCTTTATTTGAATTCCTTTTGAATTCAAATTTTATTTTAATTCCTCGAATTCAAATTCTATTTTTCGTTCTAATCTCGTCTATTCAAATTCTATTTGAACTTCTTATTTGAATTTCTAATATTCAATCCCCTTTTAAAATTCAAATATTTTAACTCCTTTTAAAAATTCAAATGCTATACTCAAATTTCATTTGAGTTATATATATTTAAAAATTTCATTTCACATCCTAATTTGAAATTTCATTTCAAATTTCAATTCCACGCTTGTACTTCTATTTCTGAATTATCAAAGGATAATTCTTTTTACTTCATTTATAACTTCGTTATAAAAGAATTATTTATAAACTTCGTTTATAAATAACTACTTGTTTTATTTTACAAAAACAAGTTTATATTTTTATTCCATTTAAAATTCAACTTCTATTTAAAAAATAGAATTTTCCCTTTTTAAATCGCCAATATCCTTTTTATGATATTTTTAATTATCATTACTTAAGCCCAGTGATAAACACACAAAGCAACCAATTATTTATTTTTCTAACACATCATATATAACAATATATATGCAAACAAATAAACAAACAGATAATATATTTTTTGAGGAATCCAGTTGGATTCCTCCAACCTGTTTTTCCTGCATCCACAGATGTTAGCACATAAATAATACCCATTCTGCTTCGTGGCAGAATATCGCGGTATAGAAGGTCATCCACTAATCATAGCGTGGGGCGTATAGGGTAATCATCCGCTATGAAACCGCGGGCATCCGCTAATGAGACTGCGGGAATCCAACCAACCAATCAACCCAATATATATATATATAGCCTAAATAACTAATATATATAAAACAAGCATAAAACATTCACACAAGCAACAGACAATTATTTTTAATGAAATAAAAATAATTCTAAAGGTGAGTGAGATTTACTCACCGTGATTCCATTTGCCGAACATCCATTCAAATGTTGTATCGTTGTTTACGAATTTACTCAAGTCATCATCAACTGAATCTATTCGAGTTAATTTCACCTTTCACCTACGAATATTAATTTAACGATTAACATTTCAATTAACGAATAAATAAATGTCTTATATCTATGTATCCCTTTTCTCATTTAAATAAAACATCAAATTGTTTTAGTTAAATATCCAACTTCTTTTATTTATTTATTTTATTTTGAAATCTGAATCAAACTAATATGGTTTAAATCAAAGAATCAAAACTAACTAATTTATTTTCTATAAGCTAATTATATAAATTTATTTTCTTTTTATATAAACTAAATTCTTGATAAAATTTTAATTTAGAAATAAATAAAATTACCTTATGCCCTTCTTTTCTGAATTCACCTCAGGAACTCAATCCCTCTCCCTAGCCTTTTACTTGTTGACCACCATTCTTTGCTGACCCGTCCATCCACCGATCTCACAGCCTCCATCTTCGACGAAATCCCAAACAACTTTACCAAATTCCTCCAAACTACCCACGCAAAACTCCCTTTGGCTCACAACTCTGCTCCTACCCTGCATCGATGACTTATCCCATCGCACCAGTCTTGACTCCAACGCCACCCTCGACCTCCTCCTTGATGTCGCCAACTGCCACTCATCAACAAACAAGTCGCAACTTCGAACTCTCACAGGCCTTCATCGATTCGCTTCTCCCCCAATTCCTAAATCGCACCCTTGATTTCCCTTGAATCAATGTCCACCCACAACCCTAAGTTGCACCCGAACTACCCAACTCGCATCGCACGCTGCCACTCTCGCTCCCAATCGAAGAACTCGACCTCGCGATCCAAGTTTTGGATTTGATTTGCTGTGATTTTGTTTTCGATTCCCTCCCCCCCTTTTTTTTTTAGAAGATCAGATGAGGAAATGGAGTTAACGGTTTAAACAAGGAAGCGAAAATGAAAATGAAGGGTAAAGGGAAGGGCAGACGAGATTATATATAGAAGAAGAAAGGGGGACCAAAGTACGTGCGCCATTAATTATCTGCTTCCTTGATTGTGAAGAGAACGAACATAAGGTACAAGAAAATCAAATAAGGCAGAAGGTAGGTCTGCGTTAGGATATTAGATAGGTCGGCCCTGTTTTTTTTATTTTATTTTTATTTTTGATTTTTGATTTTAAATAGATAAAATATCTTGCGGTCCTTTAATTTGAAACCACGAACCACTATTTCAGCAAAACAATTGATGTTCCCAACATCATTCACTATTTTGAATTCAACGAAACAGATTATACAATTTAATTTGAATGTAATATAAAATAACCATTTAAATCAATATAATATAATTTAAATTTAAACCAATGAATTCTTCGATAATAAATTATTATTTGTTATCGATTTAAATTCAAATAAAACTTCATATAAATCAATTTGACTCCTTTTCAAATTTAATTACCTAAGATCCTCATATTACGATAGTTATACTGATAATTCAATATAAAAATTGATTCTATTATCAGCTCAATATTTAAAATAATATTAAATATTCAAAATAAATCGACCAGAAAAATCTGGGTCGTTACATTCTTCCCCCCTTAAAATAATTTCGTCCTCGAAATTGCTAAGGTAGGAAAAATACTATAGACTAACTTTTCAAAACTCCTTTATGTTGAAACTCACCTCTTCATATTTCAACAAATTAACTCTAACCAAAACTTTTGGTTTTCACACATTTAATTCAAATGATCTATGATCAGTCCATTTATATCCAATCTATATTCCAATAAACCTATTCAAATTGATTCTAATCAATTCATTCACTTTGACCCATTTAACTTGTTTAAGTTAAATTTCAATTTCAGAATTCAAATCCCTGGGTTTCTATTTCAAATCCTTCTGAAATCACATAAATATATATACATATATTTATTTTCATTTCAAATTCAAAACATTTGAATTTTCAATTAAACTTGTTTTCTTTTAAACACATTCCCATCAAAAAATTCTAAGGTAGCAATCCATCACTTAGAAACTCGGAAATGAACACTGATGATGTTGCAATCATCATCAGAATTATTTCCCAGCCACTGAAGTGAGTTCAGTGCTTTATTATTCCAAAATCCATCTAAAATGATTTTTATTCAAAAACCCTTCCAAATCAAAGCTATATTATCTTAATATACTTCGCAAATGATTTCAAACCTCCCAGGATTTTAAATTCCAAATTCTGGTTTGAATTTAATTCTAATTCATCTCATTTGTATATTTAATCTCCATACAAATTCTATTTGGTTATAAATAACCATTTCAATTTTAGAATCTCATTTGATTATAAAGTCAACATCCAATACATCCATATAATAATTCTAGAAAATTATTCTTTCTATATCCAAATAGAAATTTTGGGTAAAATTATTTCATCTACCCACTTGGAAATAATATCATGTTCAATCTTCTGTTCAAGCGTTTAGAAATTCCTATCGACTTCGTGGCGTCCCACGATTCGACCAGAATTCATAAACCACTCAACAGACTAGTCAACACAATATAAACAACTTTTATATCAATTTACAAATACGCTCTCTCGTATATATATGCTCAACTCATTCTAGGGTACTACTGACCCTATCTCTAATGAGCACATGCCACACAAGCCTAGGTATTCGCTCAACCTAAGCTCTGATACCAACTGAAACGACCCGCAAATCCGTGCTATCTGAGTTGACTAAAAACACCACACGTCCAACTCAAATAACACAGAAATACGACTCATTATTAGAAAGAAGTTAGAGGATGAGAAATAGAAAGAAAGAAATATTAGAATAGAAGAAAACGAAGATCACAAACTCACAGCGGAACGAATAAAATATATTGTATAACATAAGCTTCGAAATACAAATCTGTTTGTACATATATATACATACCATCATCAGAGTACACATAACATTTGATTCAGCGGAAGTAACTCGAAATAATTAACGTTGAAGCCTCCTGCTTCAAGCTCCTCCAAGTGTATCTGTAAAAAAACCTGAAACACTTGACTGCCCGTACAAATTTGGGCACCCAAGAGTTTAGGGAAAACAAACAAAATAAACTCTGGGTCAGTCATGGGACTGGTGTGAGTAAACTCCAATTACTTGTTTAACTTTCAAAACTCTTTTCGAAAGAAAAGATAATAGTAAGACCAGCCCACACATAAACATGGACGGTTTTTACCTTACTATAACCCAAAACACTTTGATACGAAAATCCAGTGATATTATAATAATGTCTATATCAAGTAAATAACCAAATAGCAGAACGCTTGCATCTCACGCTCCACATATATAGTATATAATCAAAAACTGCATGGCGCTTATCGGAGATTGGATTTCCAACATGACAAGGTATGGGACCACCTTCCGTCAGTGCATCTCTAGAGGCGAATACACCTGGGTTCAACAAGAACGTCTTGCAACCCGGCCCACACATGACCGACCACTCATTTCGCTTGAGTGTATCGAATGTATATCACCAACGGTTGGACTCAAACCACCGTTTCCCGAATGGGCAGAATCGATAGATTTAGAAACAAAAGAAATTTCTCTAGATAGGTGATTATACACCCTAATGGGTGCGACCCACATAGCCATGCTGCCTGCCCGATTTTTGTCCTTTCCCGGTTGTTGAGGCCTGAGGCTACGCATACTTACCATTCATTGATAGCACAATCACTTTGAATGCCACATTGTCAGATCTGTTAATCACTAGTTAAGTTTGCACAAATATTCTGGATATTATGCTAAGGGAATAAATCCGTTGCAACCATATATATTCATACAGACCAACCCATTTGATCATTGGAAATACTCTGTCAGACATCCGTCCATTTACGTTCGTTCTGGGATTGAACGAAACCGAAGGCACTATTTCTATTAACAGAAAAGCCCTTGCACTTCACTCCGTCTTCAATATATCCAGCATACTTGGTTCGCAACGCTTATGCCGATACGGAGTGGTTCTTCGGATAATAATCCAACCGGTCTCTCCATATTGACAACGATGGTCAAAACTTCGATAGTCTGTGATTTAACTATCGAATAAAAACAAGTGTTCATCCAACATATCAAACAAATCACTGGGCTCTTTAATTAATATTTCATTAATTAAATCTCTTCTATATTCTCTTATCAATATTTGTTAACCAAATATTTCAATAATCATATTGGCCCTTTTCGCTATTTTTGATTTCGTTTCCTTGTCGAATTCTATATATCGATATATAGATTTCTAATTGTCAAATTTCTTAAAAATATTCTAACTCCTTAAATTCCCGGAAAAATTCGCCATAACCTCCCCTGTATCGGGAGCATCGGGAAATTTCAAATAACATCCCGGTATCTTCTAATCTCAAAAAGAAAAAGAAGAAGCCAAGCGGCTAGCCGATACGGCGCATAAAACCTCATATATGAATTAAACATGTACCTTTTTGTCGAGCATTACGTTTATAAACTCCATATACCTCATCCCATACCTGTCTAACACCTGTTCACCTGTTTCCAATCCAATTCAACTCAATCCATTCGTTTGAATTAAATTTTGAATCGTTTGAATTCAGTTTCGCTCAATTTTTCTTTAATTAGCCCTTTTGCCTATTTCACTTCTTTATTGAACATAACATGTTCAAACAAAATGTTTAACTTGTTCATAACCAAATTGAATTTCAATTTCAATTTCAGTTCTCTTTTCCCTTTCCCATTTGAATATAAATTTCAAATCGAATTTACTCATTCAAACCCCAATATCCATTTGAAATCTCATTAACTAATTCCATTTTAGTTAATTCTATTCAATAAATCAAAAATAGGATTTATTGTTTCAAAAATCATTTTCTTTACTTCACTTGAGTTCACATTTATTTTCTAACTCAAGTCTAGATTTTTAAATGGCAATCCGGATTTTATTTGCTTAAAAATTCCAACATTTATATATAAAATTCATTATGGTTTATAATGGTTTATGGTGCTGCTTTTCTAAAAATTTGATTTTGACATAACTCAAAATCTATACGACGAAATTCAGATTTTTCTCCTTCATTAGAAAACTATTATCGAATCGGTCCTGACGTTTCTTGTTTCAAAGAAATCCGACTTCAATTGCGTCCTGTATATTCGATTGAAGTTCGAATCGCTATTTTACGAACTGCAGCGCTGCGGCGAGTTCGTTTTAATTATATTTATATATAAACTTTTTAAACTTCTTTTAAAAAAATTCAATTCCATCTTTAACTCTATTTGAATTTCTTGATTCAAATTCCAATCTCACTTTTGAATTCTATATTCAAATTTCAATCCCTTTTCTATTTGATATTCAAATACAATACTTGAATTTCTATTTGAATTCCCTATATTCAAATTCAATGCTTAAATTCATTTGAATTCTTTTATTCAAACTTTATACTTAAATTCCATTTGAACTTCTATATTCCAATTTTTATATTTGAAATTTATTTAAATTCAAATATTCAAACTCCTTTTTAAATTCTAGATACAAAATTCCATAGTTTGAAACCCATTTTGAATTTCATATTCAAATCCCATAGATTAAATCCTATTTGAATTCAATTTGAATCTCTTATATTCAAATTTCATTTTTTCTTTCCATTTGAATTCTAATATTCAAATTCATTTTTAACCCCATTTGAATTTCTTTACTCAAATCCATTTGAATTTCCTTGAATTCAAATTCCATTTCAAAACCACTTGGATTTTCTATTTTTGAAATCCTATTTTGAATTTCTATTCCCAATTCTGCTTTGAAAATCCTATTTCAAAGTTTATTTCAAATTCTATTTTGAAATCTCATATTCAAATTTCTACTTGAATTTTTGTATTCAATTCCATGTTCAAATTCAATACTCGAATTTCTATTTCAAATCTCTATTTAAATTTCACATTTGAATTTCTTCCTTGAAATACCATATTTCAAATTCTTTTTAATTCTTCTTTGAAATTCTATATTTCAAATTCTATTTTGAAATTCTACATTCAAATCTCTATTTGAATTTCTTTATTTGAATTCCTTTTGAATTCAAATTTTATTTTAATTCCTCGAATTCAAATTCTATTTTTCGTTCTAATCTCGTCTATTCAAATTCTATTTGAACTTCTTATTTGAATTTCTAATATTCAATCCCCTTTTAAAATTCAAATATTTTAACTCCTTTTAAAAATTCAAATGCTATACTCAAATTTCATTTGAGTTATATATATTTAAAAATTTCATTTCACATCCTAATTTGAAATTTCATTTCAAATTTCAATTCCACGCTTGTACTTCTATTTCTGAATTATCAAAGGATAATTCTTTTTACTTCATTTATAACTTCGTTATAAAAGAATTATTTATAAACTTCGTTTATAAATAACTACTTGTTTTATTTTACAAAAACAAGTTTATATTTTTATTCCATTTAAAATTCAACTTCTATTTAAAAAATAGAATTTTCCCTTTTTAAATCGCCAATATCCTTTTTATGATATTTTTAATTATCATTACTTAAGCCCAGTGATAAACACACAAAGCAACCAATTATTTATTTTTCTAACACATCATATATAACAATATATATGCAAACAAATAAACAAACAGATAATATATTTTTTGAGGAATCCAGTTGGATTCCTCCAACCTGTTTTTCCTGCATCCACAGATGTTAGCACATAAATAATACCCATTCTGCTTCGTGGCAGAATATCGCGGTATAGAAGGTCATCCACTAATCATAGCGTGGGGCGTATAGGGTAATCATCCGCTATGAAACCGCGGGCATCCGCTAATGAGACTGCGGGAATCCAACCAACCAATCAACCCAATATATATATATATATAGCCTAAATAACTAATATATATAAAACAAGCATAAAACATTCACACAAGCAACAGACAATTATTTTTAATGAAATAAAAATAATTCTAAAGGTGAGTGAGATTTACTCACCGTGATTCCATTTGCCGAACATCCATTCAAATGTTGTATCGTTGTTTACGAATTTACTCAAGTCATCATCAACTGAATCTATTCGAGTTAATTTCACCTTTCACCTACGAATATTAATTTAACGATTAACATTTCAATTAACGAATAAATAAATGTCTTATATCTATGTATCCCTTTTCTCATTTAAATAAAACATCAAATTGTTTTAGTTAAATATCCAACTTCTTTTATTTATTTATTTTATTTTGAAATCTGAATCAAACTAATATGGTTTAAATCAAAGAATCAAAACTAACTAATTTATTTTCTATAAGCTAATTATATAAATTTATTTTCTTTTTATATAAACTAAATTCTTGATAAAATTTTAATTTAGAAATAAATAAAATTACCTTATGCCCTTCTTTTCTGAATTCACCTCAGGAACTCAATCCCTCTCCCTAGCCTTTTACTTGTTGACCACCATTCTTTGCTGACCCGTCCATCCACCGATCTCACAGCCTCCATCTTCGACGAAATCCCAAACAACTTTACCAAATTCCTCCAAACTACCCACGCAAAACTCCCTTTGGCTCACAACTCTGCTCCTACCCTGCATCGATGACTTATCCCATCGCACCAGTCTTGACTCCAACGCCACCCTCGACCTCCTCCTTGATGTCGCCAACTGCCACTCATCAACAAACAAGTCGCAACTTCGAACTCTCACAGGCCTTCATCGATTCGCTTCTCCCCCAATTCCTAAATCGCACCCTTGATTTCCCTTGAATCAATGTCCACCCACAACCCTAAGTTGCACCCGAACTACCCAACTCGCATCGCACGCTGCCACTCTCGCTCCCAATCGAAGAACTCGACCTCGCGATCCAAGTTTTGGATTTGATTTGCTGTGATTTTGTTTTCGATTCCCTCCCCCCCTTTTTTTTTTAGAAGATCAGATGAGGAAATGGAGTTAACGGTTTAAACAAGGAAGCGAAAATGAAAATGAAGGGTAAAGGGAAGGGCAGACGAGATTATATATAGAAGAAGAAAGGGGGACCAAAGTACGTGCGCCATTAATTATCTGCTTCCTTGATTGTGAAGAGAACGAACATAAGGTACAAGAAAATCAAATAAGGCAGAAGGTAGGTCTGCGTTAGGATATTAGATAGGTCGGCCCTGTTTTTTTTATTTTATTTTTATTTTTGATTTTTGATTTTAAATAGATAAAATATCTTGCGGTCCTTTAATTTGAAACCACGAACCACTATTTCAGCAAAACAATTGATGTTCCCAACATCATTCACTATTTTGAATTCAACGAAACAGATTATACAATTTAATTTGAATGTAATATAAAATAACCATTTAAATCAATATAATATAATTTAAATTTAAACCAATGAATTCTTCGATAATAAATTATTATTTGTTATCGATTTAAATTCAAATAAAACTTCATATAAATCAATTTGACTCCTTTTCAAATTTAATTACCTAAGATCCTCATATTACGATAGTTATACTGATAATTCAATATAAAAATTGATTCTATTATCAGCTCAATATTTAAAATAATATTAAATATTCAAAATAAATCGACCAGAAAAATCTGGGTCGTTACAATTGGTTTTATAAACTTTATGATTTATTTCAAATCAATTCAAGATTATTTCAAATTTTCGAAATATACAAATAATTATCAACTATAATTGTAAAATATAAATATCAACTATAATTATCAACTGTAATTATTAAATACAATTATTTAAAATTAATTATTGAATACTAAATATCATTTTATAAGTATTAAATTATAATATTAATTATTAAATAATTATTATAATAAACTGATATTTTCATTATTTAGGGGAATAATTATAAAAGAACAATTTAAAATTTTGGGATTTAGCATAAAATATACTGGCATACTGACTGAGATTTGTGATGAAAGCAGAGGATTTAATTAAGAATTTAGTAATTACATTGGTTATGAGCAAAGATTATTTTGTTAATTTTAAATAAGCAATGATTATAAGTTATTTATTATAGAACGTAAATTAATATTTATTATTACTTATAAATCATTAATTAGAACAAATTAATTATTAATTATTGGACATGTTAATAATTATTAAAAAAATAACACTAAAGTATATCTTAGAAAAATAATATAAACATCTCTTGCAAATCTGTTGGAATTCTGCTGCAAAATAGCTTCGACAAATATTCGTCGGTATTCTGCCTGGATTTGCAGCGGAAAATAGCGGCAGAAATTTTCTGTCGGTAATTTAACGCAATTTGCAACGGCTTAGTGAGGGATGGCAGAAAACGACGGTAATAAATAAAAGAAAAAAAAGTTGAAAATTTAAAAAACTATCCCTTGCAGATCACATGGAAATCCGCCGCTATTTAGCGACAGAATTTTCCGCTGCTAAAAATCTGTTGCTAATCTCGGTTTTTCTTGTAGTGTAAATCTAGTGAGATTTACTCACCGTGATTTTATTTGCAGATTTATCATCGATTTCATCAAATTTTAAACAAGTGTTTAAAATTAGATGAAAAACTCAATTTGCTGCAATTTATTCCAATGCGACGTCTACGTCCATGAGAACCAAATGGATTTCATTTTCATATAAATCTAATCGCATATAACAATGTAACATTGTCACAAATTTGTACGAGATACGTATATATATATATATATAAATGAATTAACTAAATAAATTATTTAATTATCTTAATCCATTTTTAAGAATTCACAACTTCTTGTTAGCTCCAAGATTTGAAAACCCAAACCAACCTCTTCACCAAAATCGAATAAGTTATCATATTTAATATTTTTCGTAATTTAAATTATACTAATTTATTACTACAATTTCTTAATTAAATTACCTACTTTTAACTAACTAAATAAATTAAATAATTTACCTTAATCCTTCTACTCATTTTTGCGCCTACAGAAAAAACAACAACCCCTTCTCAAATGAATACCACGGTTTTTACTTTGGCTTCCTTAAATTTCCAGACTCATACTCATGAATAACTGCTGCAGCCATTTTGAACTTCATCTCCATCAGATCATGCCTGAAACTGCAATATGCCACCCCAAAATTCAAGATCGAACAACAATGAAATTTCCTATTATCGAGCAACAAATTAACATCAAGGAATCGAACTTTGTCTTATCCCTTAATCAAAATCAAATGCAGTAAAGTAGCAGTGCCCCTGTTCCATCCCTTCGCAACCTAATCAGAATCCCTCTGCAATCAATGCAACCCCAAACAACCCTATGACAGAACCCTTTTTTTCCAGATATACACCGCACCCTCTATCTACAAGCACCATCAATCCAAGATTGAACCACTCATTAAGGTCACGATTCCCAGGCCTCCACAAACAGTTCAGCGGAAGGTGCGAAACACTGAACATCGATCTCCCACAAAACTTCACATGATAAACTACTCACTTCCCTCAACAAAAATATGAATTCAAATCCTTAATTTAATCCTCAGCTTGCTACTTACTGTAGCGTTCTTCAGTAAATGGTTCGTTGGCCTTCCATTTGCAGCTTCCTTGGCCATCACGATTACAACTCGCTCACTGGCCCAAAAATCTGAAGTTTTTACTGCCGCTAGTTCGAACATCGATCCTCCTTGACAACATCGCGCTCGATTCTGGCACGCCATAGTGAGGATTAAATTTTGATTTGGAAAACTTGCGGTTACTGAAAAACAAAATGAGGACCAATACGATTTTTAATTAATTTCGCTTTTGATTTGTTTCGAAAAAGGGAATCATGAATTGGCTGAGTTTGATTTCGAGAGAAACGATACTTACGATTTGAAAAAATGGGAAAATGAAAGATCAGGTGGTTGTTTATATAAATGAAGAATACTTCGGGATGAAGTAATTTAGCCTGCGCAATGTACTGTTTACTAATTTACTTAGGGTAGAAGGAAACCCCTTTATTTGTTTATTTTAGTTTTGAATTAACCGATAAGATTTAATAAATTAAATTATCCCACTGATTTCAAACTCCTATTTGAACACAATAACAGGCCATCATAGAGTTAAACCACTATTCTTAACACACTGGGATAGGTTTCAAAGCCCCATTTGATCGTATAGAGAAGATATTAATTTAAATCGATATAATTCAAATTCAAAGCAATTAATTTGTAAAGACCCATAAATCCCCACCCTTTGAATCGACCATAAACCACACAAGTCTAATCCAAAAGTTGGAAATCCACGAATACTTTAACTTTGGGAATACAACACATTAGAACAAATAACAGAAGACTTTTATAAACATCATAATAATGTTACATCAGAGCACAGAATATCAGAGTACATTAATTCAGCGGAAGACTTATTACAATAAATTAATACAGCACATTACAATACAATACACAGCGGAAGATTTTCTATGCTCTGGACACAGCTTAGGCTTCGATCCAGAATCCTGCTCAAGAGATAAATATCTACAAAAGAAGCTACTCGACTGCTCGTGTGGAAAAGAGGGCACCCGAGTTTGCAAGTGAAACAAACTATAGGTCAGTCATGGGACTGGTGTGAGAAATCTTACTTAACCTATTTAATAAGGCTAATCACAAGACCACGCCGCTAACGCGGAACGGGTTTACTCTATTGGATTGTCAGTGCATAAATAAAGTAAATCGTTAAAACAACGCAATGCTTCTTAGAAAAATGGAACCATTATAAGACTCAAGTCCTATCACACAATGCAACACAAACTAGAGGATAGAGTTTTACCTTATAATGGTAAAAAATGCTTGATACGATAAAACGAAGTTGATACTATTATAGTGTGTATATGTTTTCAAAAACATTTCAATCATAATATCAATCATAGACGACATAACTACCATATACTATGTCGCCGTACTAGTAATACAATCAAAACCGCATGGGTCGTATTGGAAGTTGGATTTCCATCATGAACCAAGGCAAAAGATAGTCCTTACCGAATTCGAGACAATCTAGCCCATGTCTCAGGAACAGAACACATCGTCCCTTGGATCTTCAATGCCGGTCCACCAAAGTGCAATGGTTGGATTAATAATGCCTGAACAATACGTTTTCCCACACTATGGGGCGTAAATAAAGCCACTAGGGACTCAAATAACCGAGCCGCCTCATTCCATCAACCACATAAGTAAAAATGTCAGGCCTTGTAAAAACCATGACACCACTTCTAGCTAGAAATAAACGTATGTCCTCCCTGCAGTCCTCACTCCCGTTTCGGGTTCATACCGGGGTGTGAGGCTCGCGAAGTAATGCTACAAAAAGCTATGCTATTTAAAGTTGTGCTTTGATCATCAATCACAAGGCTCTGCTTTTCAACAATAAGCCTTGATCATTTGCATCTTGTCATGCCACATTGACAATCCATACCGTACCATTGATTTGTCAATATATAACCTCTAAGCTCGTACATCTTAGAGAAGTGTGTTATGTAGGAGAATAAATTCTCCGCCACCAACAGATATTTATTTAGCAGCGATCAACAAATACAGTATAAAGGAATACAACGTCAAACATACAATCCATTTACAAGTTCATTCCGGGTCTGAACGAAACCGGAGGCACCTTATACCTCGCATATCCAAACAATCAACAATACATCCGGGCTACTACCACTGGAACCTTCTCAAGGCAGCAACTCCAATCAAAGGCATCAGTAGTCCTCATCCATTCGATGTGAAGATCGCCGGTCTTTAACCACCGTCTTCATCTTCGACTTTTAATCGTCGTAGTAATTATTCAGAATGGGTTAAACCCGATCTTTCCGAATAACTCACGTATTTTATAATAAAAATCAAGTGCTATAAAATACATCATACGCTACATTCCAATTCAAAATATTATTTTAATTAGATATTCACATTATTTGGAAAAAGATTCTCCCTAATTTTATCAAAGATAAATACTTTAATATATTCTTTAATCCCCTTTTTAAAGATTCATTAAAACCCCAATTTGGTTTTAATATCAAAAATCATTACTTTATGATTATCCAGATTTAAGAAATAAACCTTATCTTTAACTGGATTAAAGAACAAATGTCATTAAAAACATTTTTCACGATAAACCCCAAAATTCCAATTTATCTTATTTAATTCCAATTAAATATCAATTGATTAGAGAACTTCATTAAATCTTATTTTAAAGATTTATTCTAGTTAATAACTAGTTCAATTTAACAAAAATATATTTTTATCTTTTCAAATATGAAATTTTTATCCAAACTCTTTACAAATCATTAATTATGATTTTACATAATTTTTCCATATTTTTAATAATTTTATTATCGCTCGTATAGTCGGTTTCCAATAACGGCCACCGAACTGCATCCGTAGCGACATTTTCTGAAATTGATTTGGACATAATTCCAAATCTATTCGTTAGATTTTGAAACTCTTATATTCATTGGAAAGCTCTTTTCGATACGAGCCCAACAGTTCTGGTTTTACAAGAATCCAACGGTCGGATCTTCCATTACGCCAATTTGAAGTTAATGGTCGAAATTCATGAACGGTCGTTGCACGGCGCGTTCTATTTAGGCCATTTTATAAATATATAATATAAATATCGTCGATTTCTATTTAAATCGTTCTATAAAATATTTATAAATTCGTTTTAAAATGATTTTAACTTCATTTTCAATTTTAAAGAAAAACTGAATATTTATATTTTCATTACATTAAAATAATAATATTTCAAGATATTGGATTTTGAAATCCCTTCCTTTTTGATATTCATTATAAAATGAATTAAATCGATCGATACACTCGTTCGGGTTAAAAATAGCGTTTCTACATAACATGGCTTCATATTTCAAATTTATATAAAATATTCGTTATTAAAAAATATTCTTTAAAAGAAATATTCCTTATATCAAAATGTTCTTTATATCAAAATATTCTTTATATTAAAAGGAATTCTGAATCGGAATGTGACTCAATCAATTACCATACAATTTAAGTCATATGGATGTCATACATCGCATGTACATATATAACAATAATGATACATAATCACTAAGCAATCCATTCACAACCAGAGTGAAATTTATAATTGTGTGAGCGTTAAAATAAATAAATAAATAAATAAATAAATAACGCTCAACACAAACTGTCAATCCATCGATTGACATACAGTTAAATATTGGGACTAGTGTTTGTCATCCCAACACCCGTGTGGGGTTTCCAAACAACAGCAGTTCATCTAAATAGATTATTGGTTAATAAGCTTAACCAATTTTCACTGTTTACATTATAAATGAATATTTATAATTTACTTTTAACAAACCATATATTTAATGTAACATGGCATGGTCTATTATATTTTTATTTGACTAACATAAATGACATGTTCATTTATCATGGACATGATCTAAATATATGTCCTTTTTAATGTAACACGACATTAATTTAAATATATGACATTTTTAAAATAAAATGACATAAATTACATTTTTAATTCTATGATAAATGACATGATTCTAATATATTAATATTTTTAATTTACATGACATTTTTAAATAAAATGATATTTCTAATATAATGGCATTTCTAATATGATGACATTCTTAATTCACTAACATATTGATAATCATGTCTTTGAATAAACAAAACATATAATGGTTTTTCTTCTACTACATGTAAATTGTAATGTTTGGAATAAACAAAATATACAACTACGAATGATTCTTTTTAATCAAAGGTGACATTTCTAAATAAGATATTATTTTCTTACGTTGACAATTCTAGTATGACATAACTATTAAAAATGTTCTTTTCATTTTGACACAAATCTAATATGGCAAAAATGATATTTTATTTTGTCGCAAATCTATTATGACAATTATATTCTAATGGAACATTTATCACCAAAAATGACATTTTAATTCTAATGAAACATTTTTAATAATAAGAATGTTATTTTACTTTATGTAACAAAATGTTTATTTACCTTTTATTTATAAATCTAACATAATATGGAAATAAATGTTTAATTTCATTTGGTATATAAAATCTAATGTAACTTCTCTTAACAAAAATGTTACTTTAATCTCCCTCAACAAAATGCTATGTTATTTTCTCCAATGTCATATTTTATAACAAAATGCTATTTTAGTTCCAATGCATATTTTATATCAAAAAGGCTATTTTATTTCCAATGCTTTGTTTGCATCTAAAATTCAAACAAAAAAAGTAATCTTTTATTTCCACCTTTTATTTGCATCAAAGAATGCAAATAAAAATTCAACTTTTTATTGCAATATTTTATTTCAACGTTTATTTGCATCAAAGAATGCAAATAAAAAATATAAATTTCATTTTCAATGTTTAATTGCATCAAAGAATGCAAATAAAAATATAACTTTTAATTTCAAGTTTATTTGCATCAAAGAATGCAAATAAAAATGTAATTTTTATTTCATGATTTATGTTTGCATCAAAAATGCAAACAAAAAATGTAATCTTTTTCTGCGGTGTTTATTTGCATCTAAATATGCAAATAAAAATGAAATCTTTTTCTTTGATGTTTATTTGCATCTCTAACTCACCAAGTTTGACATTTTTATACTAATATAACATTCATAATAAAAGTGACATTTTATTTCGACAATTCTAACTCAACAAAACAAGTAGAAAGTAATATTTTGTCTTGTCGATAATTCTAACTCAACAAAACAAGTAAAGAGTAATGTTTTGTTTTGTCGATAATTCTAACTCAACAAAATAAATAAAGAGTAATATTTTGTTTTGCATTTCTAATTCAACAAAATAACATTTTTATTTAGACAGTGTATATTTTTCACCAATCATACTTCACATAAAAATGTAATATTTATATGTTTCAACCTTTTTATACAATGTATATGTTCATAAATGTCAAATAAAATTATGATTTGTATTTTCAATAATTCTTATGTTTACAAACGTACAAATAAATAGTGCTTTATTTGTATAACAAATTTTAACCCATTTCTATTATCAACATATAAAATAAAATGAATTATTTTATTGCATACCAAATTTGCCAATTTTATTACCAACATATAAACAATAAAAATAAATATTTTATTGTATAACAAATTTTGTTCTATCCTATCTTTCATATAAGCACAACAGATCTACAAACAACATCAAACGATTTAAATCAAATCACGTACATGTAAGAATTTTCAAATATGATAATAATTAAATTGATTATAATTATTAACAGAAGTCTCACCTTGCTTTCAATCAAATCTGAAATTCGGAAAGGTTCAGAATCAGTTCCAATCAGTTCTAGGTTGTAGTATTCGCTGTCACAGTCACAACGTCTCTGAAATCGTTCAATTTTGACTTCGTATGAGAAAGATATCATTTTTATAAACTAAAATGAATTAGTGACGGAATTAATAGCGTATTCCAAGGGTATTTATAGCGTATTTTCCATTTTATTTAATTCTTTTATTCCAAAAATTCATGTTTAACAATAAGAACTCCAAATCAAACCCAACGAGTGTCACCACTAGCCAAACACCCCCGTTCCGGACACAATGGAGTAGGCTTCATAACCTAATTCAATTGTTTCGATAAGTTTTTCTTTAAATTTAAATATAAAACAGTGTATATTTAATTTTAAACGTACATTTTAATTTACTGGGGCCACATACCAACTCTAAAAATTCCAGAAAAATTATTTCTAGTTATGTTTTGACGATACGGTCCTAACAAAACTAATTTTGTCGAATTCTGAGACCGTTTGAAAAATGGCCATTTTCTGGTCGATCGGATTTGACTGAAATTGACAAAACACATTTTCTTTTGCCACGCTCACATATTAATTCTAAAAATTATGAAAATTGAAACCTAGCAATAATTTGACATTCCGGTTCCAACAAAAGTGGTTTCTAGAAAACGGAGATCGTTTGAAAAATGGCTATTTTTAATATTAATATATATATATATATTCTAAAGCAATTATTCTGAAAATTAAACTGGGAATAACTTTTGAAACCTGCTATGAAATTTCAATTTTTCGGATTCGTTGGAAAGATATTTTTAAATAAATTCTAATATTTTTGGTTTCACTGAAATCCGATATATTTTGCATCATGTACAGTCAGTCAAAGTTCAAATTTAAATTTTCAAACTACTGCGCTATTTCTAACCCCTTTTATAATTAAAATAAATATATTCATCCTAACTTCAATTAACATAAATTTTTAGTTGATATTATTTAAAATAAATTATTTTAACTATTTAAAATCCTTTAAAATTTCTAAAATAAAAATTTTAAATTGGCCCTAAAATTCCGGGTTGTTACAATCTCCCCCACTTAAATTTTTTCGTCCTCGAAAAGGAACGAAGCTAAAAGTTGTCTAGTTAACCAAATCAACATTCATTATATTATTGGTTTCAATAATTTTATTAGTTGATTGACCTTTCAAATATATATATATATATGTATATATATACTTTTATATATTCAAAAATCATATTTTCCAAAATCGGATTATATATATAATCACAAACACGTCAATTATATACATGTTACTCTCAACTCATTCTAGGGCATTACTAACCCCATCTCTAATGAGTTCTCTATTTCTAGGATACTACTGATCCTATCTCTAATGAGTATTCTTAATGGACATTACTAATCCAATCTCTGATGAGTCTTTTGTTCAGTTCTAACGAGTTGTACCCCAAAGATTTGAGCTAACCAGAGCTCCGATACCAGCTGTAAAGATACTGCAAAATCCGGTAGGCTTTGCAACCATCCCTTCATCCTCCAGTACAGCAGGTAAAACCTACCGTGGCTTACAGTGGTACCCTATAAATACCTTGTTTTACGGCGACCCTTTCGAGCCTCCAGGTTAACGCCTAATCAACCCTAATCAATAAGGGACATGTAGGGGTAAGAGTCTCCTGTAACACCCTACCTCCGCCAATGCCACTCTTGCAAGCACACTAACTTTGGAGGGGCGTTAAACAAGGTAAACATGCATGCAGATATCACAAGACAGAAAATATAAGTAAAACAGAGTATGTAAAGCAACGGGTAGAAACTAACATTTCAAAACCATAGTCAAGTTACATCAAAGTACTTGGTCATTATTTTCCACAAAACAAAGTCTAAAAATATAAACTGAAAACTGGAGAAAAACATTAAGTAACTATCACCAAAGTAGAATAAATCCATAGCATGCTCAAGTCCAAACCGTACATGAGCTATCCAGAAAAGCAGCTAAAGATCCAAGCTACGTACCAGTGTGCCCACCCTGTAAACCTGGGGGGGGGGGGGGGGAAACGAAAGAAAAGAGGCGAAAGAAAACGAGTCAGTCAAAAAGACTGGTAAGTCCTACCTACTATTAGTATAAAAACTAATAAAGTTAATTGGACATGTAAAGCAGAGATGAAACATAGGGTGGTAACTGGCATGGTGAAAAGTTAACAAGATAAATCAAGTGTGGCATCGCATATACAAGGTTAAGTTGCACCAGGTGTGTACTAGTATTCCAATCCATGTCAAGTATAAACAAGAAATGATCCCTTGGCCCAAAGCTGGCCTAATATCATGAGGTGACCTAAATCAAGGTCCAACTACTCGGTCTAGTCGATCGGCTCCCTATAAGCCTAACTCGTCGTGTATCGGTGTCATACGGCTTAATAATGGATTGTAGTTAACTGTGCAAGGTCCACCCCAGGGTGTATCCAGCCCTAAGGTGTAAACCACAGACACAGTTCAAGCACGCACCGTCTAAACCTACTGGTGCCCATGTTCAACTCCGGACTTAATGTGCACGACCATGGTCCGCCTGAACAACCGGTGCACCATTCAGCCGTCTCTTTTGGTCTCTTACAATCAGTCCAGTAATCGTGCCCCACCCTAGCCTAGTCCAGGGTATCCAGATACTCCCAAGTGGGTTACGGCTAAAAAGGACCTCATAACTAGGATTTCAAGCGGGTTAAGTGTGGTTAACCCTATCCTAACCATGTATTGAGTCGGTCAAGTGTATCCAAGCAGTTCATGACTTAACCCTATCAATACATCGTGTTTAATTGGTTAAGTATTCAAGTAGTTCATGACTTAACCCTACCAACCCATCGTGTTTAATTGGTTAAGTATTCAAGCGGTCCATGACTTAACCCTATCATGTGGCATTAATTAACTTAATCACCCCAACCTCTCACATTAGACTTTGTTGTGGTTACTAGTTAAGCCAGGCGGGTCCGGGTAGGTTTACACCACAACCTAGACTAACCTCGGGTTTTAAGTGCGATGTGACCAACTACTCACATTGGGTCCTATTGTTTGTAGCCACTAGTTAAGCTGGTCGGTTCCGGGTAGATTTATGCTACAAACTCAACCCAACCTCGAGTTGGCCACTTCCATATTTTCTACATGCCATGTCCACGTTCATGTTTTCAATCATAAACACATGTCAAACTTTCATGTCATATTTTCAAGTCATGTTTTCATGTTATTTAAGTTTGCCCAACTACCCATAACGTATTCCCATCGCACGTAAACTCGCATCAACGCAAATAGATTAAAGAGGGAACATAACAATATGACAAGGTGGGCATAAGATGGCAAAGTCTATCACAAGTTAAACATGGTGATACTTGAGGCCAAAAGGGGTTCAACATACTAGCATATGGCCTCAACATGTATGATAACATAAAAGGTGACTTGGCCTCAAACATATCAAATAGATAAGGGTGATTTGGCCACAAGCATGCATAATAGCATAAGGGTGATTTGGCCACAAGCATGCATAATAGTATAAGGGTGATTTGGCCACAAGCATGCATAATAAGGGTGATTTGGCCACAAGCATGCATAATAGCATAAGGGTGATTTGGCCATAAGCATGCATAATATCATAAGGGTGATTTGGCCATAAGTATATTAAGGAACATGAGGGGTTAAGGTTTGGCCACAAGTTAAACATGGTGGCATATGAGGCAAATGTGTTCATAAACTTGCATATTACATTATAAGCCTCAAAACATGCATGATAACAACTTTAGCAAAATAGGTGAAACATGGTCATAAATGACATAGGATGATGGCTAGTGATTCGCACATAACATCATATGCAAGATAACATAAGGGTTATGGGAGTTTCTATGTTGCTTTATGCAACATTTCAAATCAAAGCTCATAGCTTTCTGTGCACAAAGTCAAGGTGATAGCTTTACAAACATGCATAGAATAAATCTATGCATAACATGATAAAATCAAAGCACAAATCATACTTAGGCCCAAACTCAAACTTGCAACATGTAATATTTAACTTCATAGTTAGAATCTAAGAGTAGAATAGGGCTTACAATGCTATGAAGACCTATAAAATAGAATAAGATTGAGACGAAGCCACCAACAACTCTAAAAACCCCCAAATGAATACAAGCTCCAAGTTGTCTTGAGATACAAGAAGCTCCTTTGATTTGTATGAAGAAAGATCCTTGTTTTAATGAAGAATGGTGGCTCTTTTACTAGCTTAGGACACTCAAACTTTCATGAAGAGGATGGAGGCCATGATATGAAGATGGAGGCCATGATCAAGAAACATTTTGGCATAGTTTAGTTGTAGGAATGATTAATAAGGGTTTAGGCTAGGTCTTAGGGTCTTTTTATAGAAGATTAGGTTAGTTTAGGCCATAGGATTAACCCTAATTCAGATCTGAGCCATTAAAATCCGTCACCAGCCCTAAAGCATGTCTTGAGAAACAAGTCAGGTGCACCCAGGCCAGACTGGCCGACCACCCAAGTCGACAGAGGTGTCGACTGGGCAGTCGACACAGCCTGGGGTGTGTCGACTCCCAAGTCGACTCCCCAGTCGACTTGGGGGGGGGGGTGGCGGGAACTTTTCCCGCCTATCCTGCACAGCTGATTTTGAATTTGTATCTGTTTTTAAACTTGAATTTTCTGAAAACTTCAACGGGCCAAAACTTGGTCATACGGACTCTAATTTCTGAAAACTCGGACTCTATTTCGCGTATTTTTCCGAGACGAACGTAATGGCACAGCCCGTTTCCCTTGATTCAGATTTTATCATTTAATTCTGCCTTGATTTATGTTATAACTTATTATTTAAAAATACGGGTTATTACATTCTCCCCTCCTTAAAGGATTTTGTCCCCGAAATCTCTAAGTTAGGAAGAACGTATCCTACCATCCATCATCCATCTACTCAAAACATCATCCACGAGCAGTCATTGTCCTTAAAAGATTCTAAATGCTGTATGATCATATGCGAAAGGTGTGTGTATATGTACTTATCTAATGCGAAAATCAGGCGGTTACTGATTCAGTAACCCTCCTTAATGCAAAGTATGTTAGTGAAATGAGTCCATATGTATGCAAATTCCTAACATAATTTATAATCTCTACATGAGTGCACATATCATTCATCCATATGCAACATCCACGTGATAGCATAACAAGTTTCAACCATGAATAAGCATAAACACTCATGCATATGCAATATGAAAGTGTGTGAGCCAGTCTTAGTGCCTAATGTGTATCATGCATCCACGAGTATCCACCTGCAAACACTTGCAACCACTTGCAAACATCAAGTATAACATGTTTCAAATACATGTTTCATCCAAAGGGTTTCTACCTAAGGTTCTCATGACAAGGTTAACAAGATAAACATGGATAGCTAAGGAAAGATACGCTAACTAGGAAAAGAGATCGAGAAGGTACCCTCAAAAAGAAATGGATAAAGCCCATGCATCTTCTCCTTGGTTTCCCAAGTTGCATCCTCTTCGGCCTCGCTCCACTGAACCTTAACTAACTTGACTTCACGATTCCTCAGTTTCTTGATCTCCGTTCGCAAGATACGAATCGGAGCTCGCCTTAAGGTTGCCTTTTTCCCTACCTCCATGTCTTCAAGAATACTTGGTTCAACCACCTCAGCGGACTCATGTAGGCACTTTCGGAGATGCGAGACATGAAAGACATTATGCCCTCCGACCAGCTTCTCGGGCAATTCCACCTTATAGACCATCTTCCCAATTCTCTCTATGATAGGGAAGGGTCCTACGAACCTTGGTGCTATCTTTCCAACTGCTCCCAAACGAAACATGTTTCGCAAAGGAGAAACCTTCACGAAAACCATATCTCCAACTTCGAATTCCAAATCTGTCCTTCGCTTGTCAGCATAGGATTTATGTCTGTCTTGGGCCGCTTTCATCCGTCTTCTCACCAATTCAACTTTCTCGGATGTGTCCCGTATCATATCAGGCCCAAGTATAAGCCTATCCGTTGTCTCCCACCAACAAGTTGGTGACTTGCACGGCCTCCCATATAAAGCTTCGAATGGAGCCATCCCTATGCTTGCTTGATAGCTGTTATTATAAGCAAACCCTACGAGAGGAAGATGATCTTCCCAAGTATCACCAAAGTCAAGAATGCATAGCCTCAATAGATCTTCTAGTACCCTATTCACCCTTTCGGTCTGACCATCCGTCTGTGGGTGATAGGCCGTACTTAGATTCAATCGCGTACCCATCGCTTCTTGCAAACTATTCCAGAACTGGCTAGTGAAGATTGGGTCACGATCGCTAACTATGCTAGAAGGAACTCCATGCAATCGCACTATCTCTTGAAGATAAACAGATGCTAGCCATGATGCGGTCCTCTTGCTCTTCACCGGAATAAAATGAGCACTTTCCGTAAGTCTATCAACTATGACCCATATCCCATAAAGCCCAATAGTTTGGTCAACTTGACAGACATCTTTATCCTAACTATATATCACAATCAGGCGAGTCATACTCCTTATGGGGTTTGCAACAGAACTAAGATTGAGAATAGGACCGAGAGGATATACTTAAACGATAGCATGCGAGTAAGCTCTACAGAATAATAGGGATCAAGGACATACTCTTAAAAAGAGATATAATGCGCGTATCTGGTCTTCAATCTTCTAGGTCGCATTTTCTTGAGCTTAATCCTATCGTGCCTTGATCGTCTTTTAACTTCACAATTCCGTAGCTTCTTAATTCTTATTTCCAAAACATGGGTTAGAACTTATTTCACTGTTGCCTCTCATTCCACTTCCACTTATTCTTTCCCTAGAATGCGTGCTCATGATTTCATGCAAGCTTTCCAAAATTCGTTAGTGAATCCTGGATCTCGTTTACATACCTTACGGTATTCCACGCAGAAAAACTATCTTTTGAAAACAAATGTCAACCCATGTTGCCAAATGTACTTACTAGGGTGATTTTTATAACCCATGCTTAAGTGAAATGGACTATCCGCCTTAGTGGCGAACACTACTCGATTGGATTACAAATTTCCAATAAAGGTGCCAAGGGATCCTAGATAACTAATCATGACGGAACCCTAAAGGTCACACGAGATTTCGAGGGTATTACCGAGGCGGGTCCTGAGCCTCGCAACCCTATGTTCGAAGTCAAGAATGGCTCCATAACTGGACAACCAATCCATGCCCCAAAATCAACCTGTATCCCATAAACCCGAGAACATAAGCATTACACATGAATTCTACGCTCAAGATAGAGATTTTCAAATCCATACAAATCACAGATAGATGGGGGAACCCCCAATCAGATTTGAAATACTAACGGGACCTCAACTAGACTAGTACTTAGGTGCAAACTTTCAACAAGATCAGAAATAAAACCATGCGATGAGCCAGAATCAAATAAGGTACGAACAGGGAAATCAGAAATGTAAACATGACTTTCTATAGAAACACTACCTCGATCAAAAGCTGGAAGAGCGAGGGGAGCCTGCAACTGCCCTCCAGAGGGTCCTGCTTGCTGAATTTGCCTTTTCCCTTGTCCTCGATTTTTCGGGCAATCCTTGCTATAGTGTCCAGACTCTCCACAATGAAAGCATTCTCCCGACTTCCTTTTCTTCTTCCTACAGTCTTTGGCTATGTGCCCAGTGATCCCACAGAAGTTGCACTTCCTCCTTTCTCTCGACTTGTTGTCCTTGCTGTTATTGTTCTTGTCTCCTTTTCCGGAATCTACCTTCTCGCCTTGAGACTCATTTTCCTTGACCTCCTTCTTGCCACTCTTATCTTCCTCTTGAAGCAAGGCCATATTCACCAAACTCTCGAAAGTCGCCCCCATGGGTATATGAGACATGGCCAAACCACGCAATGGCTCATTCAATCCTAAAGCAAAGCGTAGGGCCTTCTTCTTAGCTGTGTTAACCAAGTCTAGACCAAACCGAGTAAGTTGATTAAACGTATCCACGTATTCCCTAGCTGTCATGTCCCCTTGCTTTAGAGATAGGAACCTCTCCATCTGAAGGTTCTCTTCTGTCGATGATAGAAACCTCAGTCTAAACCTTCTCCTAAAGTCATCCCAAGTCTGAATTGGCCTAGTAGTGGTGGTGACTACCCACCAATATGCAGCTTCCCCTTTCAACAGCCATACCGCTAACAGAACTTTCCTACGGTCTTCTATATCAAAGATAGCAAAGAGGTCTTTAGTTTCCTTTAACCAGTTTCTTGCCTCAACAAAAGTCTCCGTCCCAACAAAATTCTTGCCACCCATCGCCTCAAAGTCCTTGCAAATCTTCGCGAAATCCGCTTGCGGATGCTGAGGAGGGGGAGGAGGAACCTCAGCTACGGGAGGGGGAGGAATGTTAGCCACGGGGGAAGGAGGAGGAATGTCCGCGGGGCCGGCTTCATTCGCCCTTGCCTCCATGTACCTTCTAAACCAAATAGGTACTGGTACGCCCTCTAGAATGGCAAAATTATCGGCCATACTGAAACGAAGGAAAAAGATAGATTGAGAACGAGGAAACAAAGGATAGTGCTAATGGCTTTTGGGGAATAGCCTTTTGAAATAAACATAACTTTTCTTGGAAAATACTCAATTGGTTTTGAAAATAGTTTTTCAAAAGGTAAGTTTTAAAAACCCTTTTGCTCAAATCTTGTAAACCTTATGCTCTGATACCAAATGTAACAACCCACCTCCGCCAATGCCACTCTTGCAAGCACACTAGCTTTGGAGGGGCGTTAAACAAGGTAAACATGCACGCAGATATCACAAGACAGAACATATAAGTAAAACAGAGTAAGTAAAGCAGCGGGTAGAAACTAACATTTCAAAACCATAGTCAAGTTACATCAAAGTACTTGGTCATTATTTTCCACAAAACAAAGTCTAGAAATATAAACTGAAAACTGGAGAAAAACATAAAGTAACTATCCCCAAAGTAGAATAAAGCCATAGCATGCTCAAGTCCAAACCGTACATGAGCTATCCAGAAAAGCAGCTAAAGATCCAAGCTAGGTATCAGTGTTCCCACCCTGTAAACCAGGGGGAAACGGAAGAAAAGAGGCGAAAGAAAACGAGTCAGTCAAAAAGACTGGTAAGTCCTACCTACTATTAGTATAAAAAATAATAAAGTTAACTGGACATGTAAAGCAGAGATGAAACATAGGGTGGTAACTGGCATGGTGAAAAGTTAACAAGATAGATCAAGTGTGGCATCGCATATACAAGGTTAAGTTGCACTAGGTGTGTACTAGTATTCCAATCCATGTCAAGTATAAACAAGAAATGATCCCTTGGCCCAAAGCTGGCCCAATATCATGAGGTGACCTAAATCAAGGTCCACCTACTCGGTCTAGTCGATCGGCTCCCTATAAGCCTAACTCGTCGTGTATCGGTGTCATACGGCTTAATCATGGAATGTAGTTAACTGTGCAACATCCACCCCAGGGTGTATTCAGCCCTAAGGTGTAAACCACAGACACAATTCAAGCACGCACCGTCTAAACCTACTGGTGCCCATGTTCAACTCCGGACTTAATGTGCACGACCATGGTCCGCCTGAACAACCGGTGCACCATTCAGCCGTCTCTTTTGGTCTCTTACAATCAGTCCAGTAATCGTGCCCCACCCTAGCCTAGTCCAGGGTATCCAGATACTCCCAAGTGGGTTACGGCTGAAAAGGACCTCGTAACTAGGATTTCAAGCGGGTTAAGTGTGGTTAACCCTATCCTAACCATGTATTGAGTCGGTCAAGTGTATCCAAGCAGTTCATGACTTAACCCTATCAATACATCGTGTTTAATTGGTTAAGTATTCAAGTAGTTCATGACTTAACCCTACCAATCCATCGTGTTTAATTGGTTAAGTATTCAAGCGGTCCATGACTTAACCCTATCATGTGGCATTAATTAACTTAATGCACCTCAACCTCTCACATTAGACTTTGTTGTGGTTACTAGTTAAGCCGGGGGGGTCCGGGTAGCTTTACACCACAACCTAGACTAACCTCGGGTTTTAAGTGCGATGTGACCAACTACTCACATTGGGTCCTATTGTTTGTAGCCACTAGTTAAGCTGGTCGGTTCCGGGTATATTTATGCTACAAACTCAACCCAACCTCGAGTTGGCCACTTCCATGTTTTCTACATGCCATGTCCACGTTCATGTTTTCAAGCATAAACACATGTCAAACTTTCATGTCATATTTTCAAGTCATGTTTTCATGTTATTTAAGTTTGCCCAACTACCCATAACGTATTCCCATCGCACGTAAACTCGCATCAACGCAAATAGATCAAAGAGGGAACACAACAATATGACAAGGTGGGCATAAGATGACAAAGTCTATCACAAGTTAAACATGGTGATACTTGAGGCCAAAAGGGGTTCAACATACTAGCATATGGCCTCAACATGTATGATAGCATAAAAGATGACTTGGCCTCAAACATATCAAATAGCATAAGGGTGATTTGGCCACAAGCATAATAGCATAAGGGTGATTTGGCCACAAGCATGCATAATAGAATAAGGGTGATTTGGCCACAAGCATGCATAATAGCATAAGGGTGATTTGGCCACAAGCATGCATAATACGGGTGATTTGGCCACAAGCATGCATAATAGCATAAGGGTGATTTGGCCACAAGCATGCATAATATCATAAGGGTGATTTGGCCATAAGCATATTAAGGAACATGCGGGGTTAAGGTTTGGCCACAAGTTAAACATGGTGGCATATGAGGCAAATGTGTTCATAAACTTGCATATTACATTATAAGCCTCAAAACATGCATGATAACAACTTTAGCAAAATAGGTGAAACATGGTCATAAATGACATAGGATGATGGCTAGTGATTCACATATAACATCATATGCAAGATAATATAAGGGTTATGGGAGTTTCTATGTTGCTTTATGCAACATTTCAAATCAAAGCTCATAGCTTTCTATGCACAAAGTCAAGGTGATAGCTTTACAAACATGCATAGAATAAATCTATGCATAACATGATAAAATCAAAGCACAAATCATACTTAGGCCCAAACTCAAACTTGCAACATGTCATATTTAACTTCATAGTTAGAATCTAAGAGTAGAATAGGGCTTACAATGCTATGAAGACCTATAAAATAGAATAAGATTGAGACGAAGCCACTAGCAACTCTAAAAACCCCCAAATGAATACAAGCTCCAAGTTGTCTTGAGAAACAAGAAGCTCCTTTGATTTGTATGAAGAAAGATCCTTGTTTTAATGAAGAAAGGTGGCTCTTTTACTAGCTTAGGACACTCAAACTTTCATGAAGAGGATGGAGGCCATGATATAAAGATGGAGGCCATGATCAAGAAACATTTTGGCATAGTTTAATTGTAGGAATGATTAATGAGGGTTTAGGCTAGGTCTTAGGGTCTTTTTATAGAAGATTAGGTTAGTTTAGGCCATAGGATTAACCCTAATTCAGATCCGAGCCATTAAAATCCGTCACCAGCCCTAAAGCATGTCTTGAGAAACAAGTCAGGTGCACCCAGGCCAGACTGGCCGACCACCCAAGTCGACAGGGGTGTCGACTGGGCAGTCGACATAGCCTGGGGTGTGTCGACTCCCAAGTCGACTCCCCAGTCGACTTGGGGGGGTGGCGGGAACTTTTCCCGCCTATCCTGCTCAGCTGAATTTGAATTTGTATCTGTTTTTAAACTTGAATTTTCTGAAAACTTCGACGGGCCATAACTTGGTCATACGGACTCCGATTTCTGAAAACTCGGACTCTATTTCACGTATTTTTCTGAGACGAACGTAATGGCATAGCCCGTTTCCCTTGATTCAGATTTTATCATTTAATTCTGCCTTGATTTATGTTATAACTTGTTATTTAAAAATACGGGTTATTACATCTCCCGTTCGCCACCTAACGCGAAACAAGAACCCCCTATCATGCGTAACCCTCCCTAGCCAGCAACAAGGACTGGTGTGAGAAATCATATTTAATCTATTTAATAATAGGGCTAATCACAGGACCACGCCGCTAACGCGGAATGAGTTTACTCCATTGGATTGCCAGTGCATAAATAAAGTAAATCATTAAAAAACGCAATGCTTTTTATAAAAATGAAACCATTATAAGACTCAAGTCCCATCACACATTGCAACGCAAACCGGAGGATAGAATTTTACCTTATAATGGTCAAAAAGGCTTGATACGATAAAACGAAGTTGATATTATTATAGTGTGTATATGTTTTCAAGAACATTTCAATCATAATATCAATCATAGACGGCATAACTACCATATACTATGTCGCCGTACTAGTAATACAATCAAAACCGCATGGGTCATATTAGAAGTTGGATTTCCATCATGAACCAAGGCAAAAGATAGTCCTTACCGAATTCGAGACAATGTAGCCTATGTCTCTGGAACAGAATACATCGTCCCTTGGATCTTTAGGGCCGGTCCACCAAAGTGCAATGGTTGGATTAATAAAGCCTGAACAATACGTTTTCCCGCCATATGGGACGTAAATAGAGCCACTAGGGACTCAAAAAACCGAGGCGCCTCATTCCATCAACCACATAAGTAAAAATGTCAGGCCTTGTAAAAACCAAGACACCACTTCTAGCTAGAAAGAAACGTATGTCCTCCCTTCAATCCTTACTCCCGTTTCTGGTTCATACCGGGGTGCGAGGAACACTACACAAAGCTATGCTATTTAAAGTTGTGCTTTGATCATCAACCACAAGGCTCTGCTTTTCAACTATAAGCCTTGATCATTTGCATCTTGGCATGCCACATTGACAATCTATACCATACCATTGATTTCTGCCAATATATAACCTCTAAGCTCGTACCTCTTAGAGAAGGGTGTTATGCAAGAGAATAAATTCTCCGCCACTAACATATATATATTTAGCAATGATCAACAAATACAGTATAAAGGAATACAACGTCAGACATACAATCCATTTACAAGTTCATTTTGGGTCTGAACGAAACCGGAGGCACGTTATACCTCGCATATCCGAACAAACAACAATATGTCCGGACAACGACCACTGGAACCTTCTTAAGGCAGCAACTCCAATAAAAGGCATCAGTAGTCCACATCCATTCGATGTGAAGATCGCCAGTCTTCAACCACCGTCTTCATCTTAGGCTTTAAATCGTCGTAGTAATTATTCAGAATGGGTTAAACCCGATCTTTTCGAATAAGTCACGTATTTTATAATAAAAATCAAGTGTTATAGAACACATCATACACTACATTCCAATTCAGAATATTATTTTAATCAGAAATTCACATTATTTGGAAAAAGATTCCCATTAATTTTATCAAAGATAAATTCTTTAATCTATTCTTTAATCCCCCTTTTAAAGATTCATTAAAACCCAATTTGGTTTTAATATCCAAAATCATTACTTTTTGATTATTCAGATTCAAGAAATAAACCTTATCTTTAACTGGGTTAAAAAACAAATGTCATTTAAAAACATTGTTCATGATAAACCCCAAAATTCCGATTTATCTTATTTAATTCCAATTAAATATCAATTAATTAGAAAACTTCATTAAATCTTATTTTAAAGATTTATTCTAGTTAATAACTAGTTCAATTCGATAAAAATATATTTTTATCTTTTCAAATATGAAATTTTTATCCAAACTCTTTCCAAATCATTAATTATGATTTTACATAATTTTTCCACAATTTTAATAATTTTATTATCACTCGTACAGTCTGTTTCCAATAACGGCTACCGAACTGCATCCATAGTGACCTTTTCTGAAATTGATTTGGACATAATTACAAATCTAACCATTTGATTTTGCAACTCTTATATTCATTGGAAAGCGCTTTTCGATACGAACCCAATGGTTCTGGTTTTAGAAGAATCCGACGGTCAGATCTTCTTTTACGCCAATTTGAAGTTAATGGTCGAAATTCGCGAACGGTCGCTGCGCGGCGTGTTCTATTCAGGCCATTATATAAATTATATAATATAAATATCGTCGATTTCTATTTAAATCGTTCTATAAAATATTTATAAATTCCTTTTAAAATGATTTTAACTTCATTTTCAATTTTAAAGAAAAACTGAATATTTTATATTTTCATCACATTAAAATAATATTATTCCAAAATATTGAATTTTGAAATCCCTTCTTTTTGATATTCATTATAAAATGAATTAAATCGATTGATACACCCGTTCGGGTTAAAAATAGCGTTTCTACATAACACGGCTTCATATTTCAAATTTACATAAAATATCCTGAAAAATATTCTTTAAAAGAAATATTCCTTATATCAAAATGTTCTTTATATCAAAATGTTCTTTATATTAAAAGGAATTCTGAATCGGAATGTGACTCAATCAATTACCATACAATTTCAGTCATATGGATTGCATACATCGCATGTACATATATAACAATAATGATACATAATCACTAAGCAATCCATTCATAACCAAAGTGAAATTTATAATTGTGTGAGCATTAAAATAAATAAATAAATAACGCTCAACACAAATTGTCAATCCATCGATTGACATACAGTTAAATATTGGGACTACTGTTTGTCATCCCAACACCCGTGTGGGGTTTCCAAACAACAGCAGTTCATCTAAATAGATTATTGGTTAATAAGTTTAACCAATTTTCACAGTTTACATTATAAATGAATATTTATAATTTACTTTCAACAAACCATATATTTAATGTAACATGGCATGGTCTATTACATATTTATTTGACAAACATAAATGACATGTTTATTTATCATGGACATGATCTAAATATATGGCCTCTTTAATGTAACACGACATTAATTTAAATATATGACATTTTTAAAATAAAATGACATAAATTACATTTTTAATTCTATGATAAATGACATGATTCTAATATATTAATATTTCTAATTACATGACATTTTTAAATAAAATGATATTTCTAATATAATGGCATTTCTAATATGATGACATTTCTAATTCACTAACATATTGATAATCACGTCTTTGAATAAACAAAACATATAATGGTTTTTCTTCTACTACATGTAAATGGTAATGTTTTGAATAAACAAAATATACAACTACGAATGATTCTTTTTAACCAAAGGTGCCATTCCTGTATAAGATATTATTTTCTTACGTTGACAATTCTAGTACGACATAACGAATAAAAATGTTGTTTTCATTTTGACACAAATCTAATATGGCAAAAATGATATTTTATTTTGTCGCAAATCTAATATGACAATTATATTCTAATGGAACATTTATCACCGAAAATGACATTTTAATTCTAATGAAACATTTTTAATAATAAGAATGTTATTTTACTCTATGTAACAAAATTTTTATTTACCTTTTGTTTATAAATCTAACATAATATGAAAATAAATGTTTATTTTCATTTGGTATACAAAATCTAATGTAACTTTTCTTAGCAAAATTGTTACTTTAATCTCCCTCAACAAAATGCTATGTTATTTTCTCCAATGTCATATTTTATAACAAAATGCTATTTTAGTTCCAATGCATATTTTATATCAAAAGGCTATTTTATTTCTAATGCTTTGTTTGCATCTAAAATTCAAAATAAAAAATGTAATCTTTTATTTCCACCTTTTATTTCCATCAAAGAATGCAAATAAAAATTCAACTTTCTATTGCAATATTTTATTTCAACGTTTATTTGCATCAAATAATGCAAATAAAAATATTAATTTCATTTTCAATGTTTATTTGCATCAAAGAATGCAAATAAAAAGATAACTTTTAATTTCAAGTTTATTTGCATCAAAGAATGCAAACAAAAATGTAATTTTTATTTCACAATTTATGTTTGCATCTAAAATGCAAATAAAAATGTAATCTTTTTTCTACGGTGTTTATTTGCATCGAAATATGCAAATAAAAATGAAATCTTTTTCTTTGATGTTTATTTGCATCTCTAACACACCAAATTTGTCATTTTTATACTAATGTAACATTCATAATAAAAGTGACATTTTATTTTGACAACTCTAACTCAACAAAACAAGTAGAAAGTAATATTTTGTCTTGTCGATAATTCTAAGTCAACAAAAAAAGTAAAGAGTAATATTTTTTTTTTGTCGATAATTCTAACTCAACGAAACAAGTAAAGAGTAATATTTTGTTTTGCATTTCTAATTCAACAAAATAACATTTTTATTTAGACAATGTATATTTTTCACCAATCATAACTTACACAAAAATGTAATATTTATATGTTTCAACCTTTTTATACAATGTATGTGTTCATAAATGTCAAATAAAATTATGATTTGTATTTTCAACAATTCTTATGTTTACATACGTACAAATAAAGAGAGCTTTATTTGTATAACAAATTTTAACCCATTTCTTTTATCAATATATAAAATAAAATGAATTATTTTATTGTATACCAAATTTGCCAATTTTATTACCAACATTTACACAATAAAAATAAATATTTTATTGTGTAACAATTTTTTTTCTATCCTATCTTTCATATAAACACAACAGATCAACAAATAGCATCAAACGATTTAAATCAAATCACGTACATGTAAGAATTTTCGAATACGATAATAATCTAACTGATTATAATTATTAACAGAAGTCTCACCTTGCTTTCAATCAAATATGAAATTCGGAAAGGAATCAGTTTTTTGTTGTAGTATTCGCTGTCACAGTCACAACGTCTCTGAAATCGTTCAATTTTGACTTCGTATGAGAAAGATATCATTTTTATAAATTAAAATGAATTAGCGATGGAATTAAAGTGCTGCATACCTTTATATTATATAACATGTATGTTTCAAAAGTTTCGTTCAATCCTTTGACTCGATTTTTCACAAGATTGGATGTGCGAGGAGGAGATCGGATGTTGCGGAGTTGGAGCGCATGGAGCGGCGCACCATCGGTGAGGACGCTGGTGAACTCGGTGGTCGATGGCATGTAGGGCGCAGGTCGACGGGGTGGTCTTTCGAAGGGTCGGATCTCGGTGTACAAGCAACGGGGAGGTGTGAAGTTGGTATGGATGGAAAGAGAAGAAAAGTTCTACAAAAAGTCCAAATGAGGAGGTGGTTTAGATGAGAGGAGGAAGAGTTATTTGGAGAAGGAGATTCGAATGGCCATGACCATTGATTTCAAGAAGAATGGCGGCTGTACGATGGGAAATAGGGTTTGTACAATACACGTATTCCAAGGGTATTTATAGCGTATATTCAATTTTATTTAATTCTTTTATTCCAAAAATTCATGTTTAACAATATGAACTCCAAATCAAACCCAACGAGTGTCGCCACTAGCCAAATACCGCCGTTCCGGACACAATGGAATAGGTTTCATAACCTAATTCAATTATTTCGATAAGTTTTTCTTTAAATTTAAATATAAAACAGTGTATATTTAATTTTAAACGTACATTTTAATTTACCGAGGCCATATACCAACTCTAAAAATTCCAAAAAAATTATTTCTAGTTTTGTTTTGACGATACGGTCCTAACAAAACTAATTTCGTTGAATTCTGAGACTGTTTGAAAAATGGCCATTTTCTGGTCGATCGGATTTGACTAAAATTGACAAAACACATTTTCTTTTGCCACGCTCACATATTAATTCTAAAAATTATAAAAATTGAAACCTAGCAATAGTTTGACATTCCGGTTCCAACAAAAATGGTTTCGTCGAAAACGGAGGTCGTCTGAAAAATAGCTATTTTTAATATTAATATATATATATTCTAAAGCGACTATTCTGAAAATTAATCTGGGCATAACTTTTGATTCCTGCTATGAAATTTTAATTTTTCGGAATCTTGGAAAGATATTTTTAAATAAATTCTAATATTTTTGGTTTCACTGAAATCCGATATATTTTGCATCCTGTACAGTCAGTCAAAGTTCAAATTTAAAATTTCAAACTACCACGCTATTTCTAACACCTTTTATAATTAAAATAAATATATTCGTCCTAACTTCAATTAACATAAATTTTTAGTTGTTATTATTTAAAATAAATTATTTTAACTATTTAAAATCATTTAAAATTTCTAAAATAAAATTTTTAAATTGGCCCTAAAATTCCGGGTTGTTACAATCTCCCCCACTTAAATTTTTTCGTCCTCAAAAGGGAACAAAGCTAAAAGTTGTCTAGTTAACCAAATCAACTTTCATTATATTATTGGTTTCAATAATTTTATTAGTTGATTAACCTTTCAAATATATATATATATATACACACACACTTTTATATATTCAAAAATCATATTTTCCAAGATCGGATTATATATATAATCACAAATACGTTAATTATATACATGTTACTCTCAACTCATTCTAGGGCATTACTAACCCCATCTCTTGTGAGTTCTCTTATTCTAGGATACTACTGATCCTATCTCTAATGAGTATTCTTATTGGACATTACTAATCCAATCTCTGATGAGTCTTTTGTTCAGTTCTAGCTAGTTGTACCCCAAAGATTTGAGCTAACCAGAGCTCTGATACCAGCTGTAAAGATACCGCGAAATCCGATAGGCTTTAAAACCATCATTTCATCCTCCAGTACAGCAGGTAAAACCCATTGTGGCTTACAGTGGTACCCCAGACATACCTTGTTTTACGGCGACCCTTTTGAGCCTCCAGGCTAACGCCTAACCAACCCTAATCAATAAGGGAAATGTAGGGGTAAGAGTCTCCCGTTCGCCACCTAACGCGAAGCGAGAACCCCCTATCATGTGTAACCGGCTCCCTAGCCAGTAACAAGGACTGGTGTGAGAAATCTTACTTAACTTATTTAATAATAGGGCTAATCATAGGACCACGCCGCTAACGCGGAACGGGTTTACTCCATTGGATTGCTAGAGCATAAATAAAGTAAATCATTAAAACAACGCAATGCTTTTTAGAAAAATGAAACCATTATAAGACTCAAGTCTCACTAGACAATGCAACACAAACTGGAGGATAGAGTTTTACCTTATAATGGTCAAAAATGCTTGATACGATAAAACGAAGTTGATATTATTATAGTGTGTACATGTTTTCAAAAACATTTCAATCATAATATCAATCATAGACGACATAGCTACCATATACTATGTCGCCGAACTAGTAATACAATCAAAACCGCATGGGTCGTATTGGAAGTTGGATTTCCATCATGAACCAAGGCAAAAGATAGTCCTTACCGAATTCGAGACAATCTAGCCCATGTCTCAGGAACAGAACGCATCGTCCCTTGGATCTTCAGGGCCGGTCCACCAAAGTGCAATGGTTGGATTAATAATGCCTGAACAATACGTTTCCCCACCTTATGGGGCGTAAATAAAGCCACTAGGGACTCAAATAATCGAGGCGCCTCATTCCGTCAACCACATAAGTAAAAATGTCAGGCCTTGTAAATACCATGACACCACTTCTAGCTAGAAAGAAACGTATGTCCTCCCCGCAGTCCTTACTCCCGTTTCTGTTTCATACAGGGGTGTGAGGCTCGCGAAGTAACGCTACACAAAGCTATGCTATTTAAAGTTGTACTTTGATCATCAACCATAAGGCTCTGCTTTTCAACAATAAGCCTTGATCATTTGCATCTTGGCATGCCACATTGACAATCCATACCATACCATTGATTTCTGCAAATATATAACCTCTAAGCTCCTACGTCTTAGAGAAGGGTGTTATGCAAGAGAATAAATTCTCCGCCACCAACAGATATATATCTAGCAGTGATCAACAAATACAGTATAAAGGAATACAACATCAGACATATCCATTTACAAGTTTGTTCTGGTTCTGAACGAAACCGGAGGCATCTTATACCTCGCATATCCGAACAATCAATAATACGTCCAGACAACTACCACTGGAAACTTCTCAGGGCAGAAACTCCAATAAAAGGCATCAGTAGTCCACATCCATTCAATGTGAAGATCGCCGGTCTTCAACCACCGTCTTCATCTTCGACTTTTAATCGTCGTAGTAATTATTCAGAATGGTTAAAGCCGGTCTTTCCGAATAACTCACGTATTTTATAATAAAAATCAAGGGATATAAAACACATCATACGCTACATTCCAATTTAGAATATTATTTTAATCGGATATTCACATTCTTTGTAAAAAATTCCCATTAATTTTATCAAAGATAAATTCTTTAATCTATTCTTTAATCCCCCTTTTAATGATTCATTAAAACCCCAATTTGGTTTTAATATCCAAAATCATTACTTTATGATTATTCAGATTTAAGAAATAAACCTTATCTTTAACTGGGTTAAAGAACAAATGTCATTTAAAAACATTGTTCACGATAAACCCCAAAATTCTGATTTATCTTATTTAATTCCAATTAAATATCAATTAATTAGAAAACTTCATTAAATCTTATTTTAAAGATTTATTCTAGTTAACAACTAGTTCAATTCGATAAAAATATATTTTTATCTTTTCAAATATGAAATTTTTATCCAAACTCTTTCCAAATCATTAATTATGATTTATCGTAATTTTTCCATATTTTTAATAATTTTATTATCGCTCGTACAGTCGGTTTCCAATAACGGCCACCGACCTGCATCCATAGCGACCTTTTCTGAAATTGATTTGGACATAATTCCAAATCTAACAGTTAGATTTTTGAAACTCGTATATTCCTTGGAAAGCTCTTTTCGATACGAACACAACGGTTCCAGTTTTAGAAGAATCCGACGGTCGGATCTTCTGTTACGCCAATTTGAAGTTAATGGTCGAAATTCGCGAACGGTCGCTGCGTGGCGCGTTCTATTCAGGCTATTATATAAATATATATATATTTATATACAATATAAATATCATTGATTTCTATTTAAATCGTTCTATAAAATATTTATAAATTCGTTTTAAAACGATTTTAACTTCATTTTCAATTTTAAAGCAAAATTGAATATTTTATATTTTCATCACATTAAAGTAATAATATTTCAAAATATTGGATTTTGAAATCCCTTCCTTTTTGCTATTCATTATAAAATGAATTAAATCGTTCGATAAACCCGTTCGGGTTAAAAATAGCGTTTCTACATAACACGGCTTCATATTTCAAATTTATATAAAATATTCGTTATTGAAAAATATTCTTTAAAAGAAATATTCCTTTTATCAAAATGTTCTTTATATCAAAATGTTCTTTATATTAAAAGGAATTCTGAATCGGAATGTGACTCAATCAATTACCATACAATTTCAGTCATATGGATTTCATACATCGCATGTACATATATAACAATAATGATACATAATCACTAGGCAATCCATTCACAATCAGAGTGAAATTTATAATTGTGTGGGCATTAAAATAAATAAATAAATTACGCTCAACACAAAGCGTCAATCCATCGATTGACATACAGTTAAATATTGGGAATAGTGTTTGTCATCCCAACACTCGTGTAGGGTTTCCAAACAACAGCAGTTCATCTAAATAGATTATTGGTTAATAAGTTTAACCAATTTTCACTATTTACATTATAAATGAATATTTATAATTTACTTTCAACAAACCATATATTCAATGTAACATGGCATGGTCTATTACATATTTATTTGACTAACATAAATGACATGTTTATTAATCATGGACATGATCTAAATATATGGCCTTTTTAATGTAACACGACATTAATTTAAATATATGACATTTTTAAAATAAAATGACATAAATTACATTTTTAATTCTATGATAAATGACATGATTCTAATATATTAATATTTTAAATTTACATGACATTTTTAAATAAAATGATATTTCTAATATAATGGCATTTCTAATATGATGACATTTCTAATTCACTAACATATTGATAATCATGTCTTTGAATAAACAAAACATATAATGGTTTTTCTTCTACTACATGTAAATTGTAATGTTTTGAATGAACAATATATACAACTACAAATGATTCTTTTTAACCAAAGGTGACATTCCTATATAAGATGTTATTTTCTTATGTTGACAATTCTAGTATGACATAAGGAATAAAAATGTTGTTTTCATTTTGACACAAATCTAATATGGCAAAAATGATATTTTATTTTGTCGCGAATCTAATATGACAATTATATTCTAATGGAACATTTATCACCAAAAATGACATTTTAATTCTAATGAAACATTTTTAATAATATGAATGCTATTTTACTTTATGTAACAAAATGTTTATTTACCTTTTGTTTATAAATCTAACATAATATGAAAATAAATGTTTATTTTCATTTGTTATACAAAATCTAATATAATTTTTCTTAACAAAAATGTTACTTTAATCTCCCTCAACAAAATGCTATGTTATTTTCTCCAATGTCAAATTTTATAACAAAATGCTGTTTTAGTTCCAATGCATATTTTATATCAAAAAGTCTATTTTATTTACAATGCTTTGTTTGCATCTAAAATTTAAACGAAAAAATGTGATCTTTTATTTCCACCTTTTATTTGCATCAAAGAATGCAAATAAAAATTCAAATTTTTATTGCAATATTTTATTTCAACGTTTATTTGCATCAAAGAATGCAAATAAAAATATAACTTTTAATTTCAAGTTTAGTTGCATCAAAGAATGCAAATAAAAATGTAATTTTTATTTCATGTTTTATGTTTGCATCTAAAATGCAAACAAAAAATGTAATCATTTTTTACGGTGTTTATTTGCATCTAATATGCAAATAAAAATGAAATCTTTTTCTTTGATGTTTATTTGCGTCTCTAACACACCAAGTTTGACATTTTTGTACTAATATAACATTCATAATAAAATTGACATTTTATTTCGAGAATTCTAACTCAACAAAACAAGTAGAAAGTAATATTTTGCTTTGTCGATAATTCTAACTCAACAAAACAAGTAAAGAGTAATATTTTGCTTTGTCGATAATTCTAACTCAACAGAACAAGTAAAGATTAATATTTTGTTTTGCATATCTAATTCAACAAAATAACATTTTTATTTAGACAATGTATATTTTTCACCAATCATACTTGACATAAAAATGTAATATTTATATGTTTCAACCTTTTTATACAATGTATATGTTCATAAATGTAAAATAAAAATATGATTTGTATTTTCAATAATTCTTATATTTACAAACGTACAAATAAAGAGAGCTTTATTTGTATAACAAATTTTAACCCATTTCTATTATCAACATACAAAATAAAATGAATTATTTTATTGTATACCAAATTTGCCAATTTTAATACCAACATATACACAATAAAAATAAATATTTTATTGTATAACAAATTTTGTTCGATCCTATCTTTCATATAAATACAACAGATCAACAAACATCATCAAACGATTTAAATCAAATCACGTACATGTAAGAATTTTCAAATACGATAATAATTAAATTGATTATAATTATTAAAAGAAGTCTCACCTTGGTTTCAATCAAATCTGAAATTCGGAAAGGTTCAGAATCAGTTCCAATCAGTTTTAGGTTGTAGTATTCGTTGTCACAGTCACAACGTCTCTGAAATCGTTCAATTTTGACTTCGTATGAAAAAGATATCATTTTTATAAGTTAAAATGAATTAGCGATGGAATTAAAGTGTTGCAAACCTTTATATCATATAACACGTATGTTTCAGCAGTTTCGTTCAATCCTTTGATTTGATTTTTCACAAGATTGGATGTGCGAGGAGGAGATCGGATGGTGTTGGGTTGGAGAGCCTGGAGCGGCGCACCGTCGGTGAGGACGCTGGTGAACTCGGTGGTCGGCAGCGTGTAGGGCGGAGGTTGACAGGGCTGTCTTCTGAAGGGTCGGATCTCGATGTACAGGCAACGGGGAGGTGTGAAGTTGGTATGGATGGAAAGAGGAAGAAAAGTTCTATAAAAAGTCCAAAGAAGGAGGTGGTTTAGATGAGAGGAGGAGGAGATACTTGGAGGAGGAGATTCGAATGGCCATGACCATTGATTTCAAGAAGAATGGCAGCTGTACGATGGGAAATAGGGTTTGTACAGTACACGTATTCCAAGGGTTTTTAGTGCGTATTTTCCATTTTATTTAATTCTTTTATTCCAAAAACTCATTTTTAACAATACGAACTCCAAATCAAACCCAATGAATGTCGCCACTAGCCAAATACCCCCATTCCAGACACAATGGAATATGTTTCATAACCTAATTCAATTGTTTCGACAAGTTTTTATTTAAATTTAAATATAAAATAGTGTATATTTAATTTTAAACGTACATTTTAATTTACCGGGGCCACATACCAACTCTAAAAATTCCAGAAAAATTATTTCTAATTATATTTTGACGATACGGTCCTAACAAAACTAATTTCGTCAAACTCTGAGACCGTTTGAAAAATGGCCATTTTCTGGTCGATCGGATTTGACTGAAATTGACAAAACACATTTTCATTTGCCACGCTCACATATTAATTCTAAAAACTATGTAAATTGAAACCTAGAAATAATTTGACATTTCAGTTCCAACAAAAGTGGTTTCGTCGAAAAACGGAGGTCGTCTGAAAAATGGCTATTTTTAATATATATATATATATATATATATATATATATATATATATAAATTCTATAGCGACTATTCTAAAAATTAATCTGGGCATAACTTTTGATTCCCGCTATGAAATTTGAATTTTTCGGATCAGTTGGAAAGATATTTTTAAATAAATTCTAATAATTTTGGTTTCACTGAAATCCGATATATTTTGCATCCTGTACAGTCAGTCAAAGTTCAAATTTAAATTTTCAAACTACCGCGCTATTTCTAACATCTTTTATAATTAAAATAAATATATTCGTCCTAACTTCAATTAACATAAATTTTTAGTTGTTATTATTTAAAATAAATTATTTTAACTATTTAAAATCCTTTAAAATTTCTAAAATAAAAATTTTAAATTAGCCCCAAAATTCCGGGTTGTTACATAATTCCTTGATAACAATTTATTATTATTATCGTTTATATTCAAACAGAATTTCTATTAATCACCTGAATCGTTTTGACTCAGTTTTAAATTTCGATTTGAATTATTTCAGATTACTGTATTACGATATATATATAGATATTTGAAATAAATCGTATATTGATTATTTAAATCGATAACTCAATATTAAATCCATTTATATTATCACTTAGCATTTAAAATAATATTTAAATGTTTAAAATAAATTGAAAAAAATCTGTGTCATTACATTCTTCCCCCCTTAAATGAATTTCATCCTCGAAATTACTAAGGTGGAAAAAATGCAACAAACCCATTTACTTTTCAAAAACTCACTTATGTTGAAGCTCAACATTTCATACTTCCACAAATGTTAGTTTTACCAAAACATTTGGTTTTTATTTATACTGCACATTATATATGCTTACATTCAGTTAATCTGAATGATTTTCACATTCACATCTAATCCATATTCCATTTAAATCTATTCAAATTGATTTTAATTAATTTATTCACTTTGCTCCATTTAACTTGCTTAAGTTAAATTTAAATTCCAAGATTCAAATTCCCGGGTTTTCATTTCAAATCGTTTTAAAATCATATAAATATATCCACATATTTATTTCCATCTCAAATTCAAATCATTTGAATTTTCAAACCAACTTGTTTTCATTCCAGCAATTTCCATCAAAAACTTTTCTAAGGTAGCAATCCATCACTTAGAAACTCGAAAATGAACACTGATAATGCTACAGTCATCATCAGAATTATTTTCCAGCCACTGAAGTGAGTTCAGTGCTTTATCACTTCTAAAATCCCTTCAAAATTGATTTTTATTCAAAAATCCTTTCAAATACAAAGCTATATTGTTCTAATATGCTTTGAAAAATATTTTTCCAAACACCCAGGATTTAAATTCCAAAGACTGAGTTGAATTTAATTTTAATTCAACTCATTTGTATATTTCATTCATATACAAATTATATCTGGTTATATATAACCATTCCAATTTTTTAATCTCATTTGACTATAATAATACAACCAACTCATTCATATATCATAATAATTTCAGAACACTATTCCTTCTATATCGAAATATAGTGTTAGGTAAAATTATTTCATTTACCCACTTTAAAACAATATTGTGTCAATTTCTCTGTTCAAGTGTTTAGAAATTCCTATCGGCTTCGTGGTGTCCCACGATTCGATTAGAATTCCTAAACCACTCAACAGACTAGCCAACACAATATAAAACAACTTTTATATCAATTAACAAATACGCACTCTTGTATATATACACACAACTCATTCTAAGGTACTACTGACCCTACCTTTAATGAGCGCAACCCCGCCGAAAAGGTATTCGCTCAACCTTAGCTCTGATACCACTGTAACGGCCTGCAAATCCGTACTATCTGAGTTGAATACATACATCTCACATCCAACCCAAACATCATAGAAATACGAATCATTTTTTTAAAGAAGGAAAAGGTTGGAGAAGAACAAAAATAACTACACAGAATCTCACATCGCAGCGGAACAAAATATAATATATCATACCTTTTGAAATACAAAATTTTGACTGTATAACATACACTTATCAGAGTACAACACTTACAAAACAGCAGAAATAAAAATACTATATATTTAACACTGAAGCCTCCTGCTCCAAGCTCCTTTAGATAGATCTGTAAAATCCTGAACTACTTGACTGCCCGTACAAATTGGGCATCCAAGAGTTTAGGTAAAACAAAACAAAATTAACTCTGGGTCAATCATGGAACTGGTATAAGTAAAACGGTTTAAAACAGTTTGAGAAAATAAACGATATCTCATAAGACAACGCCGTATAACACGGAACAGGTTTTTTCCCTAATGACAATCAAAAACACTTAATTTAACTTTCAAAATCTTTTTGAAAGAAACAATAATCTTTATATCAAAACTCTTTTGATATTATGATAGTGTCTAAATTAAATATATAACAATCTATGGAATGTTTGCATCTCACATTCCACATAAATATAGTATACAATCAAAACCGCGAGTAATTATTGGGTAATGAATTTCCAACTATGAAAAGGTATGGAACCACCTTCCGATTGTGTATCTCTAGAGGAGAATACAATGGGTTCAACAAGAATATCTTGTAACCTAGCCACACATGACCGACCACTCATTTCGCTTGAGTGTATCGAATATATATCACCAACGGTTGGGATCAAAAACCGTTTCCCGAATGGGACAGCATTGAATAGAATAAAGAATGAAATGAATTTATCTAGATAGGTGATAATACACCCTAATTGGGGGCTACCCACTTAGCCATGTTTCCTGCCCGATTTTTGTCATTTCCCGGTTGTGAGGCCTGAGGCTACGCTTACTTACTATTCATTGATAGCACAATCACTATGAATGCCACATTGTCAGGTCCGTCAATCATTAATTGGTTTGCACAAATATAAATCAGGATATTATGTTAAGAGAATAAATTCTCCGCCACCATATATATTTATACAGACCAAGGTATGTGATCATTTGAAATACTCTGTCAGACCTTCGTCCATATACATTCGTTCTGGGATTGAATGAAATCAAAGGCACAATTTCCATTAATCCATCTTAGGCAATTTCTACCTAGGATTAATAGAAAAAGCCCTTGCACTTTACTCCGTCTTCGATTATCTTCATATAATCTGATTCGCAACGCTACTGCCAATACGGAGTGGTTCTCGGATAATAATCCAACCGGTCTCTCCATATCGACAACGATATTGGCAAACACTTTGATAGTTAGTTATTTAACTATCGAAGAAAAACAAACAAACATTCATCCATAACATCAAACAATCACTGCGCTCCTTAATTATTATTTCATTAATTAAAACATTTCTCCATTTCTTCACCCATATTCGTTAACAAAATATTTTCGACATTCATCTTAGCCTCTTACACTATTTGGAAAACATTGCCATCTATCAACTTCTTTTTATTTTCTATATTTAGAAAATATCTTTTATTTATAATTGGAAAACATTCCAATTATTTCTCTTTCCCGAACTCCTTTATTTCTATACTTAGGAAATATTCAATATACTTTTAAAATTCCACTTACTTGAGTTAAAACGAATGTTGTGTAAAACATCGTTACAACAACCTAAAATACTGCATTCAACCTAATCTTATTCAAACATTTATCTTCGATACTGAATCTTTTTATTCATCGGTTTAAAATTAAATTAATGAACTTGGGGTATAATTACCTCCCAGACCTTGACCGAATAACATTCTTAACTTTACAACGGACAAGACTGCTTATCTCGAATAATCAATATCATAAAAACCAGTTATTCATTTTTAAAACGTATATACAATTTTCTATTCTATTTTTACCAGATTTAATTACAGATTTCCTTTTTGTTTATAATATTCTATTTTTAAGTTTGTTTCCTTAACTAATGTTGTATATATCGATATATTGATTTCTAGTTATCGAATTTCCTTAAAAATATTCTAACTCCTTAAATTTTTGGAAAATTTCACCGGCACCTCCTTTGTACCAGTCAATAGTTCAAACCTCAACTTGCCTCTCTAGGCACTTTCCATTCAAAAAGAAAATCAAAAAGCCAAGTGGCTTGCCGATTCGGCGCATAAAAACTCATATGAAATTTAAACGTGTACCTTTTTGTCAGGCACACGAATTATAATCTTCATACACTTCATTCCATATCTGCCTAAACCATTTACGTCAATTCCCGATTTATTCCAACTCTATTCAGTCATTTCTACTCAGCTTGCTGATTAATCCTTTTATTAGCTCTTTTGCCTATTTGACTTTTTATTTGAACATATCAAGTTCAAATATATTTTAAACTTGCTTATAAATAAATTTAATTCCATTTTTAATTTAAGTTTCATATTCAATTTCAAATATGAACCCGCAAATCTAATTCACCTTTCAATGTCCAATTTCAATTCAAATCTCATTGACTAATTATTATTCAAATTAGTTAATTCTGTTCAATAATTAAAAATCTGATTTTTGTTTCAAAAATCATTTAATTTACACCACTTGAGTTTGTATTTATTTTGCAACTCACATCTGGATTTCTAAATTTAAAATCCATATTTTATTAACTTAGAATACTTCGATTTTAATTAATAAACTGTTATGGTTTTATAATGGTTATGGCGATGCTTTTCTAAAAACTTGAATTTGACGTAACTCAACATCTATAATATGCAATCCAGAATTTTCTCTTCCATTAGACAACTATTATCAAATGGGTCCTGACAGTTCTTGTTTCAAAGAATTCCGACTTAAACTAAGTTCTATATACTCAATTGAAGTTCAAAACGCCAATTTACGAACTACCGTAATGCAATGAGTTCGTTTTAGTTATATTTTTCTAGATAAACGTTTAAACTTCGTTTATAATAAATATCAACTTCATTGTAATATATTTTAATATATATTAAACTAATTTTCCAAATTCAACTTAATATTTCTGATTTTACCTAACCGACGATTATTTTATAATTCAGTTATAGTTTATTTGTAATTAAATATTTTATACTGAATTCCAATCCTTTATAAATAAATTAGTTATAAAACTCGATAAAATCAAATTCTAATTGCAACTCCAATGGATTTTACTCACTTCAATTCATATTCCAAATTCCAGAATAAAATTTACCATTCTATTTCAAAACATTTCTAATTCACTTTTTAATTCATACTTGAATTTAAACTTCTAAATTATCGAATGACAATTTATTTTACTAGAGTAATAAACATCGTTTAAAAAATCCAATTCCCTTATTTTATATAGTAAAACAAGTTTCATTTCAAAATCTATTTGAAACTCAATTCCTTTTATATTCCAAATTCCAAAATAAAAATATCATTCCCTTTTTCGAATTGATTTCGAATTATACTTTTAAATTCATACTTGAATTTAATATTTTGAATTATCTCTTGATAATTAATTCATCATATTCATAAACATCGTTTATAAATTTTCTTGTTTTGTATATTCAAACAAGTTCCATTTCTAATTCTATTTAAAACCAAAATATTATTTTGGAATATTTTATATTTATAACTTTCGTATATACTGTATAATATGATTTCATATTAATTTTCTATTTCTATTTAATACAACTTAAATATCCTTTCTGGATATAATTTATTTCTATAAATTCGACATGGTCGAATTCTAACCATAAATCCATTTGGATTTATTTTAATTTATATTCCGAACATCAGAATAGATTTCCTCATTTCCCCTCTTAACACCGTTTGATTCCCAATTCTTATTTTAAATTCATATTTGAATTTAAATATTTAAATTATCCAATTGATTATTTTTCACCTTTCTTTATAAACATCATTTATCTTAGTTGTTTATATATTTAAACAAATCTCGGTTTCAAATCCATTTTGAAATTAAATTTCTACTTTGGAAAAATAAATTTCCTCTTTTAAATTCATATCCTAATTTACGTTTCCCAAATTATCTAAATGATAATTTTTCCCATTTTGTTTATAAACACCGTTTATAATTTCACTTCAATTCCCCATCTATTATATTATATGAAAGCACAATCTTTCTCCAAAGTCCTTTCAGAACCAGATTCACCAAAAAATTCACAAGCCGACACGTGTACAGTGTGTCAATCCTCACCATACAGTAGAGTAACCTCCTTTATCTCTTCAGTGACCGCTTATTGAAAGCACAATCTTAGTCTAGAGGCATTTCAGTTCCACTTTTCCTAAAAATTAATACGTTTACATGTGACCATTTGAATAAATCATGGCATTATATTAGCTAAACCGTATCATTCGTGGCTGTTAGGCTCCTAAATATGTTCGTTCGCAACATCCTATAAAAAAATTACCCTTAACCTCCCTTTTCCTTCAATCCAACGATGTGAACGTTCTTGAGTTCCTCAATTCCCAAATAAGATCATTTAAAACCCTAGAAACCAAAAGGCCAACATTCCTCTAATATGTCTTAAGTTTAAAATTGATAATTTTGGCTTTATCAATAAATCAAATCGAATAAATTTTAGACTAAAATTAGTCGATTGAAGTAACATCTTGAAGTAGTGAAGAATTATTGAAGATGCTTTTCTTTTTGTATGAATCTAATTTACATATAATTTTTATTTCGATTCTAGCAACAATTTTAGTACTTTTAGTTCTTTTAAGATTCAACTGATTATTGAGGTCAGTGATGAGGAGAATCATCTGAATATGAATTGAAGAATTGTTTTTTCTTCAGGAAGTGGTGAGGGTGCAACAGACCATGAGACTTCAAAGGAAAAATGGTAAGTAGTTGCAATGGAACAGTTTGTGGAGAACATGAGCAAAGGTGAATTGGAGTTAAAGGTTATTATCGATTTATTTAACACCGTAAGTTTTATTTTTTTGATCATTTGTGTTGAATATGCAGTTGGTTGATTCTTTTTTTTAACTCTCTGAACATTGGATATTAACGCAACAAAGAATTGTAAACATGGTTGCAATATGTTATACTAAGCATATGTGAGTTTTCCATAGCAGTTATAGTTCCATGTACGATGTGAATAGGAGTTCAATGATTTTAAATATATTCTTAAAAATGAGTTGCATTAGTACAAAAAATAGTTCATCCTTAAGCTATTTTAGTTTTGGATTATGGAATTTCTAAAATATTAGATTATGTTTTGTTATTTGCATGATTTTTGTTATTCTTATGCCGTTTCGGTTTATTATGAATAAAAGATTCTCAAATTAATTAGGAATGATGTTCTTACAGTTTGGGGCTTGGCAATTTTAGTTGGGTAAGGAAATATATGCTTAAAAAATTAGTTATTGCTAACAGATCAAGTTTTTTTTGCATGATGTGGGAGTGCATTTTTTTTCTTACGTAGATGACATTAAAGGTGACAATTTTCTAAGTACCATCCAAAAAACTTTGCTGCTTAGTTATTTTCATTCGCTTCAATAAAAATGACAATGATGAAATTTCTACTATTTTATGCACATTTTTCCATGTATATTTGTAATGAACATTGTCCAAAATACTACCTTATTTAATTACCTATAATGTAAAAATTTAATTCAAGCATATAGATATGTAATTGATATGGTAAAGTTGACTATAGTTCTATAATACCTTAGATAAGCAGCATGGAAAAGATAAATCTTCGAACCATTTTACGGAGCATTTAATGCAATGTATTATATGTCAACTCATTTAAGTAAAAAAAAAAAATCTTTGCATGCCATTTTCATTTGCATATATTTAGATCTATAGTCAATCCATTATTCTCATGCTCTACTATTGCATTATTGGAATATATAGAACGGTACATTTAATGCTCAAATCAAATTCATCCTCCTGAATAGGTAAATGTGAAGCATATATACTTTTGTTTCTACAAAATGATCATCATTTACTTTTCTTTGATTTGTACTTTGACCAATTGAATATTAGCTTCTTTGTGAAGAATATACCCGAGTTGAAACAAAAATAGAAGATCTATTTACAAATAACAAGCATATTTGTAAAAAAATACACCGTTTGAACCAACACATATTTCAACTGGAACACGCTACCTACTGAAAGCACATATTTTATTGTTGGATACCATCTGTTACCTTGAGTTTTCTTTTACATGCTCCTCTAGATTATGCATGTATTCAAGCTGTTGTATTGATTTCATATCAATAAAAAATTATTTGAAAAATTGAAACCATGCTAAAAAGTCACGTTCCATAATCAAAGTTGAAACTATATAATCGGTCCTTGTATTATATGAAAACGCAATCTTCATCTAAAGACCTTTCAGTTCTATTTTTGTCTTAAAACATTACGCTGACGCATGTCCACAAAAATATGTCAACGGTGGTAAAAGTGGGTTCATACATTTGTGTCACTTGGTTTCTTGTAATAATGTAGGTTCCACCCACTCTTAGACATTTATAATTTAAAACTATCTCAATGAATGCTAAAGTTTAATCAACCTGAGTTTTTTTAATATACTTGCTAACATTGTTGTCAATTGTACTCTTCATTATCAATATGTTACCTATTATATTATATGAAAACTCAATCTGCATCTAGAGGCTTTTCGGTTCTAGTATTATTTAATTTATAAACATTGTTTATAAATTTTCTTTACTTGTTTTGTTATTCAAAACAAGTTAATATATTTCAGCCCATTCGAATTCTATTTTTAGGAAAATAGATTTCCCCTTTTTAACTAAAAATTCCATTTCATAATATTTTTAAAATCAACATTTTGGCCCAGTGATATTTCAAATATTCAAAACACCCAATTATCAATCCTAGGTTTTATAACACATATATATGAAATATATATGAAAGCAAACAAATAATAATATTTTTGAGGAATCCAGTTGGATCCCTCCAACCTGTTTGCATGCATCCACAAACGTTAGCCAACATAAATAATACCCATCCTGCTTCAAGGAAGGATATCGCGGTATAGAAGGTCATCCACCTTCATAACGTGAGGCGTATAGGGTCATCCGCTAATGACACTACGGGTAGGGGTGGTAATTAGACCCAACTCGATGGACCCAGACCCGACCCGGCGGGTCTCGGTTCTAGGAGGGTTGGGTTTTTTCGGGTCTAAACTATACATTTCAAAATTTTGGACCCGACCTGACCCGAGCTTCGGTTTAGGTCGGGTTGGTTCGGGTCCGATTGAATAATAACACTAAAAATACATATATTTCAATGTTTTTTGGTCAGGTCTTTCAAGTCGGGTCTATGCGGGTTGGGTTTGATCGGGTCTTGATGGTATTTTTCATCACCTAGACCCGACCCGAGACTCATTGAGTTCGGTTCAGGTTCGGGCCGGTTCGGGTCTTCGGTTCTCGGTTCTAATTGCTAGCCCTAACTGCGGGCATCCGCTAATGGTGCTGCGGGAATCCAACCACCAATATATATATATAATATCCACAATCACCAAGCCTAAATAACTAATATATATTTTTAAAATAGCCACAATAATATTTTACTGCATCCAAACAACAAACAATTTATTTTAATGATAAAAATAATTCTAAATAATAAATTTAGTGAGATTTACTCACCGTGATTTTATTTGCAGATTTATCATCGATTTCATCTAATTTTAAACAAGTGTTTAAAATTAGACAAAAATCTCAATTAGCTCCAATTTATTCCAATGCGAGGTCTACGTCCATGAGAACTAAATGGATTTCATTTTCGTGTAAATCTGATCGCATATAACAATGTAACATTGTCACAAATTTATACGAGATACGTATATACATATATATATGTATATATATATTTAAATTAATTAACTAAATAATTATTTAATTACCTTAATCTATTTTTAAGAATTCATGGCCTCTTGTTAGCTCCAGGATTTGAAAACCCAAACCAACCTCTTCACCTAAATCAAATAAGTTATCATATTTAATAATTTAGCATAATTTAAATTATACTAATTTTTTACTACAACTTCTTATTTAAACTACCTACTTGTAACTAACTAAATAAATTAAATAAGTTACCTTAATCCTTCTCTTCATTTTTGCGCCTACAGGAAAAACAACCCCTTCTCAAATGAATACCCCAGTTTTTACTTCGGCTTCCTTAAATTTCTAGATTTATACTCATGAATAACTCCTGCAGCCATTTTAAACTTCATCTCCATCAGATCATGCCTGGAACTGCAATATTCCACCCCAAAATACAATATCGAACAACAATGAAATTTCCTACTATCGAGTAACAAATTAACATCAGGGAATCGAACTTTGGCTTATCCCTTAATCAAGATCGAACGCAGTAAAGTAGCAGTGCCCCTATTCCATCACTTCGAAACCTAATCGGAATCCCTTTGCAATCAATGCAACCCCAAAAAACCCTAGGACAGAACCCCTTTTTCAGATCTGCACCGCATCCTCTATCTACAAGCATGATCACTCCAGGATTGAACCACTCATTGAGGTCGCGATTCCAAGGCCTCCACAAACAGTTCAACGGAAGTTGTAAAACACTGAACATCGATCTCCCACAAAACTTCACACAATAAACTACTCACTTCCCTCAACAAAAATATGAATTCAAATCCTTAATTAAATCTCCAGCTTGCTACTTACTATCGCGTTTTTCAGTAAATGGTTCGCTGGCCTTCCATTTGCAGCTTCCTTGGTCATCGCGATTACAACTTGCTCACCGCCCCAAAAATCTAAAGTTGTTACTGCCGCTAGTTCGAACATTGATCCTCCCTGACAACATCGCGCTCGATTCTGGCACGCCATAGTGAGGATTAAATTTTGATTTGGAAAACTTGCGGTTGCTGAAAAACAAAATGAGGACCAACACAGTTTTCAATTCATTTCAATTTTGATTTGTTTCGAAAAGGGAAATCATGAATTAGCCGAGTTTGATTTCGAGACAAACGATACTTGCGATTTGGAAAAATGGGAAAAAGAAAGACCCGCTAGTTGTTTATATAAAGGAAGAATACTTCTGGATGAAGTAATTTAGCCTACGCAATGTAATGTTTATTAATTTACTTAGGGTAGAAGGAAACCCCTTATTTATTTATTTATTTTAGTTATGAATTAACCGATATGATTTAATAAATTAAATTATCCCACTGATTTCGAACTCCTATTGAACACAATAACAGGTCATCCTAGGGTTAAACCACTATATAGAACACACTGGGATAGGTTTCAAAGCCCCATTTTATCGTATGGAGAAGATATTAATTTAAATCGATATAAATTAAATTCAAAACAATTAATTCCTTGATAATAATTTATTATTATTATCGTTTATATTCAAATAGAATTTCTATTAATCACCTGAATATTTTGACTCAGTTTTAAATTTCGATTTGAATTATTTCAGATTACTGTATTACGATAAATATATAGGTATTTGAAATAAATCGTATATCGATTATTTAAATCAACAACTCAATATTAAATCCATTTATATTATCACTTAACATTTAATATAATATTTAAATGTTTAAAATAAATTGAAAAAATCTGGGTCGTTACAATCTCTGTTGTCCATCGTCCTGTTTTCGACTCATTCCGGGATGTGGGGCCCTAGAGTCAACGTCCCATAAAGCTTTGCTTTTCAACAAAAAATTTGATCTATCCACCAACAACACTTTGTATATCACATTGTCAAATCACAATACATAATCAGTGTCTATTAATACATAACCCTCTAGGTACGTAAGTCTCAAAGGAGGGTGTTAAGCTAGGAGAATAAATTCTCCACCGCCAACTAATATAACATCAATAGAAACCGAATGGTTACATTGTAAAATACAACGTCAGACACAGATCAATTTACAAGTCCTTTCTGGGTTTTAAAGAAACCGAAAGCACTTTATTCCTCGTCCAATTAAGGAGAGGTACATCCGGACTACTGCCATTATAACCTTTTCATGGGAGCTAATCATATCCAAGGCATCAATAAGAAATCCATTCGATGTGAAGATTTTCGGTCTTCCACTGTCTTTGACTTTTATATCGTTGTATAGTTATTCAAAATGGGTAGAACCCGGTCTTTTCGCTAGCGTCTAAACAAAATCCTTTTCGGATTATTAACCCTCCAATTATGTCTCCTTTAATTGGAAATTATTTCATAAGATTTAAATCTTATTCTCATATTTGGTTAAGCTATTTAGGCTTCCAAAATAATCTTTACAATTCTATTAATCTTTTAAAAAGGATTACCCAAGTTTTTATTCAATTTGTGAATTAAAAACCCTTATCTCAAACGTTTCTCAAAAACCGTTATAAAAGGCGTTGCAAAATAGCCGATTTCTGCTTAACAGTTTTATCATTCAAAACTGTACATATTTGGTTCAAACCTCTTTCAAATCATTTATTATAATTTATAATAATTTTTCCCTATTTTTATTTATTTCAATCCGATCCTGTTTTGGGTCATTCAGCTGCACTAGCACTTTTTTTATTCAAATTTGATTTGAACATATTTCAAAATCTTACCGTTGGATTTTAAAACTCTATATATAACTTGAAAGCCTTCTCATTTAGAAACAAACATTTCTCGCTTTGGAAAAATCAGACGGTCAGATCTCTCGATACATCAGTTCAAAGTTATGGGTTGAAATTTGCAAACTATCTTTGCCAAACGAGTTCTATTATGACCATATTTCGACGTATATTATAAACTATGTCGAGTAGCTTCAAAAAATAGTTTATTAACTATATAAAACAAATATAATAATTTTCGGTAACTATATTTTCTATTTTCAAATTCAAATTCAAATATTCTATTATTTAAATATTATTTAAATGATTAAAATAATATTATTTTTCAAACTTCTTTATTTGAAACCAAATTTTCCTGGCATCCATTATAAAATAAATAAGATAGTTTTGAAAAGAAAATCCTTTTAAAACCTTTCCTAGATATCCTAACTATACTTCACTTTTTCTGGTTACTATTCATTTTAAAATAAAAACTTCGACCAGCCATAACCTGCTTTTATTTTCCTCCAAAACCAATTCTTTCTTTTACAATTGTTCATCATAATGATTTAAACTTCCTGCCCATGAAAAATTGGAAATCAAATTTGATCTTTTATTTTTCGAGCATTATTATATTAATAAAATATTCATTAAAATCATTTTAATGAATGGAGACTTAACCAATGAGTCAATAATTATAATTTTAACCATATTTAACGATGGTACTCACATACCACTTTATCAACAACCATGATAACAAGCAATCACAACTATCATGACATAGTTCATAATATATAGCCCTTAAACAATTAACACATATATGTTTTTGTCAATCAACAGATTAACCGCATTACACAATCATCAATCAACATATGCATTTAATATCCAATGGGTTTCATGCCCATATCAATCAACCAATACCAAGTTAATTTTCATTTCTAAGACGATTTGAGGTTCAAACTCATTTTAATGTCCAGAAATTCAGTTCTATGTGTCATATTTGCAAGTGACTATATAAACTTTACTTAAAAATCGTATTTTTTTTCATACTACACATCATTAACCCATCCTAAACATTATCAAACCATTTTATGAACCCATATTATCCATTATAGATCATTATATACTCAATCTAGTTCACCAACAATAGTTAATAATTTACTAGTCTATTTCGGTTCAACGTTTCTCACATAGGTTTCCACTCCACCTAACTTTGATTATAGGATACCCTAGTTATCCTGGATAATTCCGGCGTCACTTGAGTTTTTCTAAAAATAATTGGGCAGAGGTTTGCGCTATATGGATTTCGACAATACGGGTGAATAAGTTATGGTATATTTTGGTTTTAAGAGCAAACAACGAGGGGTTTGGAAGAAAGGGGCTCAGGTTTGGACAGGTGGGACCCGCGGTTGCTGGTGGGTGCACAGGTGGGCTGATGTAGTGTAACACCCCGTAATTATATAACATTAAAATTCACAAATTAAAGTATACTTAATTTTTAGAAGAAGAATTAAGTGAAATGGGTTGCGCTATTATGTTCTTTTCAAAATTTTGGGTCAAGATAGACATTTGGTTTGCACAAAACGGATACCTTATGAAGATGTTATTAAGCCCTGAAGTTTGTATGCGTATGAGAGAAATGTATATATAGATATATATATATATATAAAATTAAATAAATAAATATTCAGGAAAGTTCAAAACAGCGAATCGGGAGGGGGAATAGCTGAACCACACCATTTTTGGAGTCGACCCAAGCTCTCTGCTGGGTCGACTGGGGGTCGATCCAGGGTGTTTGACTGTCAACCCATGGCCCGATTCGCCCTAAGGGCTGATGTGGCATTTGAGTAACCATGATGGTTTCTGGGTTAATCTAAGAGCTCTAATTGATCCTAGACATCTATATATACATAGCTAAACCTAAACCCTAATTCATTAACAAAGAGGAAAGGTGCCTCCATGCTTCTAAAACCTAAAGTGACCTAGCCTCCACCCTAATCAATCAATTCAAAAGAGAAGATAAAGATAACAAATCAACGCCTACATCAATGGAAAGCTAAATCAACTCCAGAAAATCAGATCCCAGAATCGTTCTTCTCTTTCTTAAACCACGATTTGTGAGTACAGTTATTTTCAGATATAAAATTTAATTATGATCTTGACATGAGTATAAATCAGAATTGGAGATCTATCTTATTCTTGTTTATCAGATCTGTTTCTCTGTGTAGATCCGTCTTATTCTTGTTTATCAGATCTGTTTTTCTATGTAGATCTATCTTATTGTAACTATTCTGTATCTCTTCCTTCCTTTTGTTCTATAGCCAGGCTACTACGAGCCTGTGCCAAATCTCATAAGAGATTGACACGCGAACGCTAAATTTGGGGAAAATATTGAATGATGCATAATTGGACATAACTGATTTATGACTAAATTGAGAACACAACATAAGTTGTAATTTAAGATCTAGATCTAAGCATACTATATATGACGGTTTATGATTTGGAAGAAGGAGAATTAATGTATGAAAACATATGACTTGTAATTAGGGGACATGATGCATGTTATAATTTAAGATCTGATTTTGAGTACATAATACATGTTGTAATTTAAGAGCTAGATTTGGGGCATATTTTATATGACGATATATGACTTGGAAGTAAAAGGATATGTGACTTAGGCCTGAAAAACCTATATTAAAAAAAAGATAACTGTTAATGTGAATATGCCTAATTCGGATTTTTGGATATTTGACATACGCGGTAATCAATGGCTATAAATTGGCATAATTCATATTGTATATCATGATTTGAGGCTTTTATAGAGTATCCTGTATTGTGGAAAATCTAACTAAATTTGGGCATATGTAATGTTGAGAATTATGACCATAATTTGGCCATGTAAAATGAGGCTTAATTTATGATTAGGCAAGATATGTTAATAGAACTTTAGGATATGTTTAAATCTATTAAATTGCCCAACCCGCTAGATCTGTTGGAATTGAATACGGTTATTTGGGTATGTAATTTGTAGGCTCGATCTAAAATTGAGCAAAACATGTTAATGGAACTTTGAATAATCTGCTGTAACTTGTAAAGAAGTTAATTTGTTGAATTGGCATAATAAATTTGATATTGGCGTAATCTGTGAATGAAAACTTTAGCTACAAATAAGAATACCGAGACACGAGGTTAGACTTAGTTTGCGGTGGAAGCCTGCCCGGACCCAACCGGCTTAACCAGCAACCGCAAACTGCCAGTCTAAGGTCATAGGTATAAGGATGCTTAGATACGAGGTTAGGTCTGGCTTGTGGTAGAAGTCTTCCCGGAACCGCCCGGCACATCCAGCGGCGACAAGCTACCGACCTAATGTGAGAGGTCTGTGCATTAATATTTAATTAATGCAAATCTAAGATAAATATGATGCCTAAAATGTGTTGGGTGGATAGGGTTAAAAAAACTGGACTGATGAATCTAATAAACCCATTTCGTGAATCTGTAGGCCCAATACAAAGTTAGGTAAAACAATCTGTAAGTCTGTTAATCTGTATATCTGATCCGTTAGTCGGAGAACTTGTTAATCTGTACATCTGACCCGTCAGTATGAAAACCTGTTAACTTGTATGTCTGATCTGAAAATTAGTTAATCTGAACTTTTTACATCTGAAATCTGTAAACAAGTTAATCTGAAATCTGTTAGTTTGGGGACACAAGGTTAGGAGGGATAATTACTTGTGTCATCTATTGTTTGGGACCCATATTAGTCAGTAACCCTTTTTGGTATCAAAACTATGACCCAACACTAAGAGGGGTCCGGGCACGCCTACTGAACTAATTGTAAGAGGTTCATTCTGATAATGGCGAGGGGTGTTGATGGCGCATTCCAATCGGGTCATGTGCGTGCATGGATTCGGTCTGCTCTAAGGATATAAGACACCGTGACATCTGTAAATAGGTTTTTGTCTATAGGTTGCCATTATAGGGAGTGATACACCCTTCTGTGGGGCCAGCACAGGGTATTTATATATTAGGGACCCGATCGCTTGGGGTAGAATTTAGGGTACACGTAGTTCTGTCTGTTTCTGTTGGGGGTGGTAACACCTGTCTGTTTCTATGTGGTACCGTCTGTTGGGGTGGTAAAGGCCCATTACTAGTGTACACCTAACTCTAATATTTTATTTCCATAGGGATTATTCTGTTTTTGTCTTTGATTTCGTTCCTGATTCTGTTTCTGTACCGTCTGTCTTTGTTCGGGTGGTAAAGGCCCATTTCTAGCATCGTGTTTCTGAAGAGATCATTCTGTTTTCTGTTTAGACAATAGGACAACACCTAATTATGTTATACTAGTATTAGTGTAGAGAAGTGAAAACTAAGTAAGGAGCTTAGCTTAGCCTATATCATTTTGTTTCTTCTGTTAACCTGCTACTCTTGCTACGGCTATCACTCATCCAGTTTTATTTACATGTCATGATACTGTTATTTGTTTATATGCTGAAAGTCACTGGACTCACCAGACGTATGTCTGACCTAGTTTGTTTCGCCTCTATTCTTCCTCTTACCTTCCCTCCCCCAGGTACTCAGGTTGGGAACGTAAGAGCTTAACTTAGATTTCTCTCTGCTTGAAGTGCTAGAGTGCTTGAAGTATTGCTTGGCTTTGATTCTACCTATTTATGGCATTTTTTTTGGGGATTATGGCTTTAAAATTACGTACTCTGAAGGCTTTTGTACAAGACTGATATTTATGTACTTGAATTCCGATATTGTGGTTTTGAAAGATGAAACCAAACTTATTTCTATTTTCTGCTGTAATAAAGTTATAATTTTTCAAGTACTACTTTATCTGTCTTGTAAATTTCTGTTCTGTTTACTTATAACGTTCCATCGAAGATAAGGCATTCCCTTTACGAGTGAACTTAACGGAAGTGGGGTGTTACACTTGGTATCCGAGCTGAAGGTTACCAGATTTGATAAAAAGTTTTTGAAAACTATTTTCAAAAAGGTTTTAAAAAGGAAGTATTTTCAAAAGGAAAGTTAATTTTGAAAAACATAGTCCACAAAGCCATATATCTATCTTTTGATTTTCTGCTTAATCCTTGTTTCTTTCTTTTCTGAGTCTCCGGGGCTCCTAGCTTTCTGGGAGGTAACCTCATCGCGACATGGTTCCCTAGGCATGATGAGACTACGGTGCTTGTCGAAGGGCAAAGATGTGCCTAACTTCCATCTGTAGCCGCAGTAATTTCACATACGGCTAATCCTCTTTCGAGCTTCGTAGGGTTTTCCACGCGATGGGGGAAACTTTAGAGAAAGACTTGTTAACATGTAAGAAGACTGGTTGTTTTCAGTGTAGTGAGATAGGAAATCTGATCAAGGATTAAACCAGAAGGCAAGGGCAAAGGGTAGAATCTTCTAGAAGGTAGGTTGATGTTCTTGTAGTTGGTGGACAGGATAGAGGGGGAAAATTTTCCGTAGAAAGTTTAATTTCCTTATCTGATCATTCTAGCATTTTAATTCTGTAGTTGAGTCTCCACACTTTAATACTAGTCTTATTTCTGATCCCGCTATAGTCTAAAACCACATAAGGGTTACGGCTCATTTGTTCATGATAAGTTGGGGTTGAAGGTATCTTTGTTAAGCGTTAAGTTGACTGTGACGCATACATTCTGGTTTTTGTGGGATACGGTAAGGTTTTATCATGCTTAGTTTCCAAAGAATCATTTGATAATCTGATCTGTACTAGTAGTTTGTAAGTATCTGAATATTTCTGAAAACGATAGGGCTTTTTGCTCGAAGCGTGAAGTATATTTCCAGTTTTGACATTGTTTAATGGGAGTAATTCTCTGGGTGTCAATCTGATGTTGATTTTGGTCTTTGGGGTTGATACTCAGGGATTTATTCTCTTAACCGATGTCTAATGGGAACATAACTTTTGTTTTAATTATACTTGCTCCTATCACTCGGTTGAATCCTATCAATCGAGTCTTCGACCTTTAGGTAGAAACTAATGGGTGTAAACATGTGTTTGAGACATGTTATGTTTGATGGTTGCAAGTGGATGCAAGTGGTTGCTAGTGGTTGCTCGCAGAGGCATATACACACACTAGGGACTAGATCGGCTCAAAAATACTCTCATACTGCATATGGATGTGTGTGCATTTTTCAATTTCTGTGAATGCAAAATGATTGACTCATCACATGGATGTTGCATTTGGATGAATGGTTATGCACTCGTATAGAAATGATGTGTATCAAATAGGATTTCTTGCATACATAATTGGACTCATGGTACTAACATAATTCGCATTAAGGAGGTTAACTGGATCAGTAGACCACCCAATTTTGCATTAGATAAGAAACATATACACACACTCTGCATATGTTTATATGGCATTAGAAACCTTTTAAGGACAATGGATGCTTGTGGATGATGGTTGAGTGGATGGATGATTGGATAGTAGGATACATTCTTCTTAACTTGGAGATTTCGGGGACGAAATCCTTTAAGTAGGGGATAATGTAACACCTCATAATTTTATAACATTAAAATTCACAAATTAAAGTATACTTAATTTTTAGAAGAAGAATTAAGTGAAATGGGTTGCTCTATTATGTTCATTTCAAAATTTTGGGTAAACATAGACATTTGGTTTGCACCAAACGGATACCTTATGAAGATGTTATTAAGCCTTGAAGTTTGTATGCATATGAGAGAAATATATATATATATAGATATATTAAAAAAATATTCAAAAAAGTTCAAAACAGCGAATGGGGAGGGGGAATAGCCGAACCGCACCATTTTTGGAGTCGACCCGAGCCTTGCTGGGTCGACTGGGGGTCGATCCAGGGTGTTTGACTATCAACCCATAACCCGATTCGCCTTAAGGTTGATGTGGCATCTGAGTGGTTCTGATGGTTTCTAGGTTAATATAAGAGCTCTAATCAATCCTAGACATCTGTATATACATAGCTAAACCTAAACCCTAATTCATTAACAAAGAGGAATGGTGCCTCCATGCTCCTAAAACCTAAAGTGGCCTAGCCTCCACCCTAATCAATCAATTCAAAAGAGAAGATAAAAATAACAAATCAACGCCTACATCAACGGAAAGCTAAATCAACTCCAAAAAATCAGATCCCAAAATCGTTCTTCTCTTTCTTAAACCACGATTTGTGAATACAGTTATTTTCAGATATGAAATTTAATTATGATCTTGACATGGGTATAAATCTGAATTGGAGATCTATCTTATTCTTGTTTATCAGATCTGTTTTTCTGTGTAGTTCCATCTTATTCTTGTTTATCAGATCTGTTTTTCTATGTAGATCTATCTTATTATAATTATTCTGTATCTCTTCCTTCCTTCTGTTCTATAGCCAGGCTACTACGAGCCTGAGCCAAATCTCATAAGAGATTGACACGCGAACGCTAAATTTGGGGAAAATATTGAATGATGCATAATTGGACATAACTGATTTATGACTAAATTGAGAACACAACATAAGTTGTAATTTAAGATCTAGATCTAAGCATACTATATATGACAGTTTATGATTTGGAAGAAGGAGAATTAATGTATGACAACATATGACTTGTAATTTGGGGACATAATGCATGTTATAATTCAAGATCCGATTTTGAGGACATAATACATGATGTAATTTAAGAGCTAGGTTTGGGGCATATTTTATATGATGATCTATGACTTGGAAGAAAAAGGATATGTGACTTAGGCCTGAAAACCTATATTAAAATAGGGATAACTATTAATGTGAATACGCCTAATTCGGATTTTTGGATATTTGACATACGCGGTAATCAACGGCTATAAATTGGCATAATTCATATTGTATATCATGATTTGGGGGCTTTTAGAGAATATTCTGTATTGTGGAAAATCTAACTAAATTTGGGCATATGCTATGTTGAGAATTATGACCATAATTTGGGCATGTAAAATGAGGCTTAATTTATGATTAGGCAAGATAAGTTAGTAGAACTTTAGGATATGTTTAAATCTATTAAATTGCCCAATCTGCTAGATCTGTTGGCATTGAATACTGTGATTTGGGTATGTAATCTGTAGGCTCGATCTAAAATTGAGCAAAATATGTTAATGGAACTTTGAATAATCTGCTGTAACTTGTAAAGAAGTTAATTTGTTGAATTGGCATAATTAATCTGATATTGGCATAATCTGTGAATGAAAACTTTAGCTACAAATAAGAATGCTGGGACACGAGGTTAGACTCAATTTGCGGTGGAATCCTGCCCGGACCCAACCGGCTTAACCAGCAACCGCAAATTGTCATTCAAATGTGAGAGGTCGTAGGCACAAGGATGCTTAGACACGAGGTTAGGTTTGGCTTGTGGCAGAAGTCTGCCCAGAACCGCCCGGCACATCCAGCGGCCACAAGCTACCGACCTAATGTGAGAGGTCTGTGCATTAATATTTAATTAATGCAAATCTAAGATAAATATGATGCCTAAGACGTGTTGGGTGGATAGGGTTAAAACAACTGGACTGATGAATCGAATAAACCCGTTTCGTGAATCTGTAGGCCCAATACAAAGTTAGGTAAAACAATCTGTAAGTCTGTTAATCTGTATATCTGATCCGTTAGTCTGAGAACTTGTTAGTCTGTACATCTGATCCATCAGTCTGAAAATCTATTAACTTGTATGTATGATCTGAAAACTAGTTAATCTGTACATCTGAAATATGTAAACAAGTTAATCTGAAATCTGTTAGTCTGGGACACAAGGTTAGGAGGGATAATTACTTTATGTCATCTGTTGTTTGGGATCCATATTAGTCAGTAACCCTTTCTGGTATCAAAACTATGACCCAACACTAAGAGGGGTCCGGGCACGCTTACTGAACTAATTGTAAGAGGTTCACTCTGATAATGGCGAGGGGTGTTGATGGCGCATTCCAACTGGGTCATGTGCGTGCATGGATCCGGTCTGCTCTGAAAAAGTAAGACACCGCAACATCTGTAAATAGGTCTGTGTCTATAGGTTGCCATTTTAGGGAGTGATACACCCTTCTGTGGGGCCGGCATAGGGTATTTATGTATTAGGGAGACGATCGCTTGGGGTAGAATTTAGGGTACACTTAGTTATGCCTGTTTCTGTTGGGGTACCGTCTGTTTCTATTGGGGTGGTAACACCTGTCTGTTTTTGTGTGGTATCGTCTGTTGGGGTGGTAAAGGCCCATTACTAGTGTACACCTAACTCTAATATTCCGTTTCCATACGGATTATTCTGTTTCTGTCTCTGATTTCATTCCTGGTTCAGTTTATGTACCGTCTGTCTTTGCTCGGGTGGTAAAGGTCCATTTCTAGCATCGTGTTTCTGAAGAGATCATTCTGTTTTCTGTTTAGACAATAGGACAACACCTAATTCTGTTATACTAGTATTAGTGCAGAGAAGAGAAAACTAAGTAAGGAGCTTAGCTTAGCCTATATCATTATGTTTCTTCTGTTAACCTACTACTCCTGTTATGGCTATCTCTCATCCAGTTTTATTTACATGTCATGATACTGTTATCTGTTTATATGCTGAAAGTCACTGGACTCACCAGACGTATGTATGACCTAGTTTGTTTTGCCTCTTTTCTTCTGTTCCCCCCTAGGTACTCAGGTTGGGAACGTAAAAGCTTGACTTAGATTTCTCTCTGCTTGAAGTGCTAGAGTGCTTGAAGTATTGCTTGGCTTTGATTCTACCTATTTATGGCATTTTTTTGTTGGGGATTGTGGCTTTAAAATTACGTACTCTGAAGGCTTTTGTACAAGACTGATATTTATGTACTTGAATTCCGATATTGTGGTTTTGAAAGATGTAACCAAACTTATTTCTGTTTTCTGCTGTAATAAAGTTATAATTTTTCAAGTACTACTTTATCTGTCTTGTAAATTTCTGTTCTGTTTACTTACAACGTTCCACCAAAGTTAAGGCATTCCCTTTGCGAGTGACCTTAATGGAAGTGGGGTGTTACATGTAGGGTCCATGCTGGAGGGTTGGGCTGAGAGATTGGCGGGTTTGGGGTTTAAAGAGGAGGAGAGGGGTTGTTTTGGGTTTTGAAGGGTTTAGGTGCTTTAGTGGAGGAGGGGAACCCACGAAATGGGGTGTTTGGCCGAAGGTGGGGCTGGTGGTGGTAGCACGGTGGCACTGAAGGGGGGGCCAATGGAGGAAGAAATGCAGAGAGGGGAGAGCTAAAGAATGGAAGAAGTAAAGTGAAATAAAGGAGGGAGGAGGCTTGTATATATAGGTGAATAAAGAGCACTTGGATCACTGAGATGTCGGCGTATGATGGAAGACAGAAAGCACACATTAGAGCCCTCTTATCATGACAACTCAAAACACACAAAAATCAAGATAACTTGTTCAAGTGTGAACACTTAGCTTTAATGTGTAATCTATCTACATGTTTATTATTCATACGACCACATACTGAATTTGATTTTACAAAATTTGAAATCCTGCTATGTTTTTCAGATACGATTCTAACGGAACTGGTCTCGTTGAATTCCGAGATCATTTTCTTAAAAAAGATAGTTCGAGATCAAACTATCGATCGATTTACATTTAAATTTTTCTCGGCACATACTAATTTCGATTGGCGCGAAATTTGAAATCCTACTATAATTTAATCTTTTGGATCCAATAAAATTGGTTTTGTCGATTTCCAGGATCATTTGCAAAATGTCATTTTTTTTCAAGCTAGTAGAATAATTTTAAAATATCGAATTTTAAATTGACTATAAATTATTATATAATTTATTTAAACTTGGAATACAAAATTTTTAAGTTGGTTCCAAAATTTCAGGTCATTACAATTTCCATTCTAAATCGTTTTTTATTAATTTATTACAATATTTTCTTGATTTATAAAGATTCCACTTGGTAATTGTTTAATTTGTAGACCAAGAAAATAAGACAATTCTCCTATGTGGTACATTTCAAATTCATTGGCCAATATTTTGGAATATTCTTTACGTAGTTTCTCATTTATAGTACCAAAAAATAATATTGTCTACATATATTTAAATTATTAAAATATCCTTTTTTGAACGTTTTATAAATAGTGTCTAATCAATATTTTGATTTGAAAACCTGAATTTATAAGATAATTTTAAGTCGTTCATACCGAGCGCGGGATGCTTGCTTTAAGCCATATAAAGAATTTTTTAATTTATATACGAGATCGGGAAAATTTTCATGTGTAAATAAGGGAGTTTGTTCAAAGAATATATTTTCTTTTACATATCCAATTAAAAACACGCTTTTTACATCCATTTTATACAGTTTGAAATCATGAAAACAAGCATAGCCTAGTAGAATTTGTATTGCTTATAGCCTGGCAAATGTGCAAATGTTTCTTCATAATCTATTCCTTCTTCTTGATTATATCCCTACTAGTCTAGATTTATTTCTAGTTATATTACCTAATTCATCTACTTTGTTTTTATACCCATTCTGTATCAATGACTTTGATCACTAGATTTAGGAACAAGTTCCCATACTTCATTGTGTTCAAATTTGTTTAGCTTTTCTTGCATAGCGATAATCCAATTATCATTAGTAGATGATTTTTTTGTATTTTAGGTTTTATATTCGAGAGAAAAGCTACGTGACTTATTAGATTTAATTGATTTCTAGTTCGTACATTTGAATTAATTTCTCCAATAATGTTTTGAACAGGATGATCCCATTATATTTTTAGTAGAGATCTTAACTCATTATTATTATGAAAAATGTTTTCATCTTCCATAGTATTACAAACAATGTTTACATTTTCTCTAATATCATGAGCAGTGTTTTCATCTTCTCTAATGTTATTATCTTCTCTAGTATTACGAACGATGTTTTTTTCATCTTCTCTAATGTTATTATCTTCTCTAGTATTATGAACGATGTTTTCATCGTCTCTAATGATAGTATTTTCACTAGTATCATGAACAATGTTTTCATCTTCTCTAATTTCATGAATAATATTTTCATCTTCTCTACAATTTGTATTTTTTGTGATATCTTAATTTTTATTATATGATATTTGACTTAAATTTTCATCAAAAGGCACATGTAAAGTTTCTTCTATTTTACTTGTTCGTTTATTAAAATTTTGATAAGTTTTGCTTCAGTCCGAAAATCCTAAGAAAATTCCTTCATCGGATTTCGAATCGAATTTAGGAAGCTGGTTGCTTGTGTTTAAACAAAAAAAATTTGGACCAAGATTTTAAAATAAGAAATATTTTTTTACCTTTAAAAACCTCGTAAAAGGTATTCTTCGTGAGAGGTCGAATATAAACACTATTCAATACATAACAGGCTGTTGCAACTACTTCTGCCTAGAAATGCTTTGGTAACATGCTTCCATTTAGTAATGTTCTAGCACATTTTTGTAACATATTTTTTCATTTTGCAGCTCAATTTTGATGTGGAAATCTAGGACACGAAAAATTATGAAAAATTCCTTTTTTACAATATTGACCAAATATCTTGTTTTCGAATTCTCCTCCAAGATCACTTCTTATATTGTTTTATTTTAAACTCCTTTAAATTTTGACTTGTTTTGACAAATGTTTTAAAATGATCGAAAGTATCACTTTAAATTTTCATATATAGTCCAAGTGTATCTAGAAAAATTATTAAATATTACAAACACATATCTATTATGGTTTATGAATTGAACTTGCATTGGCCCAAATAAATCCATTTGAAGTAATTCTAATGATCGTAATGTTGAAATAACCTTTTTAGATTTAAATGATGATTTAGTTAGTTCTCGTTATTGACATCCATAACAAAGATTATTGACTTTGAAATACATTTTCGGTAATCCTTTTACTAATTCATTTTTCAAAATTTTATTTATAGTTTTAAAATTTATATGACAAAATCTTTTGTTCCATAACCAAGAGTCGTTCTCTTTGGCTATTAAACACATATTCGAATTTTGATTAACTTTCATATTTAAAAATGGTTTTGATTAAAATAATTCGAAGATAAATTAAAATGATTTCAAAAGGATTTATTAGAATAGAAATAGTAGTTTTATTTAAAAATATTTTGAAGTTTAGATATTCCAAAATTTTAAGTTTCCTTAAAAAAATTCTTGAACTAAAATCCATATTATATAAAGAGATTATAATTAGAAATTTTAAAATTCCCAATTGGTAAAGAAATATTATTAGCTCAGGTTCAAATGAGTTAAGTAGTTAGGAAAGTTTTAATAAGCTCAAATTATTAAAATCATATTAGGGTATAAACATTTAAGTTTTAAAAGTGATTGATGTTGTTTGAGCTAACCCACTAATCATCTTATCTTTAGACACCCTAAAGAAAATGTGCCAAAGTGTTGACTCAATTGGTAAATTCATATTATGTTTGAGTATCTATTTGAATTCTGAATTGAAATAAATAGATCGTTTAGTAATCATAAATTTGATGTTTCATATGTTAACTATAAACAAAATGGAAAATTCGACGATTTTGAATAGTCGAAATTTTCAAACTAAACATGGAAACATAGCTAAGTTTATTGACAAACTTAAGAGGAAATTATTATGATTTATTAATTTAACGAAGTTTGAATGTATAATTTAAATTTAATAAAATGAGATCATCATATAGCGGTGGTTCGAAAATATATGATTTGAAGTTCAAATGGATGTGTAAGATCCAATATAAGTCGAAATTATTTGAAACAAGAATCTTTCGGATCTATTGGATTATAGTTTCCTAATAAAAGAGAAAAATCAAGATTTCACCTTAGAGATTATGAGTTATGTCAAAATCATTTTTTCAGAAAAATCACGGTTTGGTAGTTTGTATATTAAAAATTAATAACTTAATTAAACAGTGAAAGGGATTTCAAAATTGATTGGTATAATCAAGAAACATGTCAAATTGCGTAAGTAATATATACGTAGACTGTTTGGTATGCATGGTGTATGGTCTTGAGTTTGGATAGGCAACTCCATGGTAGTTTACACCAATCAGAAAAATGATTTCTCACTTGATTCTGGTAACGAACACTTGATTTGTATTCTTGATATGATACAGAAGTTTAGGCTATGTAAGGAAGACAGATGTTCTAATTGAGAAACCCAATCGAAGTCTGCACTAGGAAGGTCGGGTGAGTGGTGCTGGTTTTGAAGTGAATTCTATGTGTTCAAGCAAGTGATGAGATCAAATTTAGCATATGAATGATTTATGTGTATCATATAATTTGAATATAATTAAATTGGTAGTTTGTGACTCATAAAAAAATTGAGTGATATTTACTTGACATTTTAAATAATGTCACGTGTTAGATTTTCCTTTAAGGAATTTGTTTGATTTTTTTGTTGATTTATTCCATTTTTGAAATTTGATTATTTTTGGTTGGTTGATGGCGCACTTTTATAGGCTTATAAAAAAATTGGTTACTTGATTAGAACTTAAATCCCGGAAAATTTGGAAAAAAAATGATTTCAAAGGAACTTAAAAATAATAGTTTGATGCAAATTTTCAAATATTTAGTTACGACTAAATTGGACTTTTGGAAGCTTTTTCCAATTGGAAGACTTGCCTGGTAGATTTAATTACTCTAGTTGTTGTTTTTGGAGGAACCAGAGTACCACTGGATACTCCGTGTTGTTTGTGTTAGAGTTATCCCAAGCTTCGTTTGGAGGACCCTCACCTTGTCATACTTAATTTTGATTTGGTTTTATTTGTATTTAAAGAGATTTGAATATTAAACCCGAGAAGATGGTTCTAACATTTTCTTTTAGAAATTTGGATGCATATTGGTTTGTTATTGGATAAACCTATGTATTTTGGTTTCATATGCTTGTTTGTTGTTTATCGCATCATTATTGCTAGTTGCATCATGTCTCGGTTGATGCTCTGATTGTTTTGTTGTTTGTGCATATGTTAGTTGTTGTTTTTTTGCTTAACTCTTTTTTTGGGTCATGTAAGTATATAAAGGTTTGGAAGCAAAAGCTTTCTTTCTTATAGCTTTTGGTTTCAATGTAAAGATATGTTTTCCCAAAAAAATGGTATGTATTTCGGATTACGTACTGCACGTGGGTCTTATATATTGTTTCCCCATGGTTTGGGATCCCTCATCATTGAGATGAGATATGTAGTTTCATATTTTGTTGTTGAAGTTTTTTGGATCGAGCAATACAAAGGAGATGCTGCCGAAAATTTCAGAAAATTTCTAGTGTTAGAAAAATTTAATACAATTTTAGTAAGAAATGATTTTGAAGTAGAATTAATCTATAGTTTAAGCTTAGGGATTTATTGTCATTCCTTTTCTTTAGGGATTTCGGGGATGAAATTATTTTAAGAAGTGGTGAATGCAACAACACAGATTTTTATAACGAGAATATTTAATTATTTAAATATTCATAACGACAAATTTTAAGATTTACTTATTTGGATTATATTTTAATTGAGATTTGGAATGTCAATTCAACTTAAATTTGAAACTTTTGATTTCAAAAATCAACTTAAGTTCTATTGAAGCCATGGACAATCCCATTTGGATATGAAGGGTAATAAGAAATTATTATAAATAAATTTGAATGGTTGTAAATCTACATATTGAAATATGTGATTTAAATATTAACTTAAACGAATTTGATAATTTCGTTTACCATCTTTTAGTTAATAAATATTGATTATAAATCCATTTTGTAAATTCATTGATAATAATAAATAGTTTGGATTTAAATCGATATTTAGGTTGTATTTTAAAATAAAATTTTAATATGGAAAATAGCTAATTCACAAATAATCTCAAAATTCGATGAAACCAGTTTCATTAGATCCATAATAGTATATTATTATAATATTTCAATTTTTGTATCCATCTAAATTGTTATATGATCATGCGCGATGAGAGCGCGTATCGATAATCGATTTGAAATTATAATTTGATTTTATTAAAAATTGTTAAATATGTTGGAAGTGGCTTTCGAAACTAATTCCGTTATTCTTGAAATTTGGGTCATTAGCTATAAACAACAGTTAGAATGTCTCATTTCGAGTTCGGAAAATTTAACCTTGACGAATAGTGTTTTGAGAGGCTATATAAGCTTCTCAACCCTTCTTCATTTTTTAACCATAGCCTCCATCTCTCTTTCTCTTCCATCCAATGGTTTAAATTTAATCTTTCAATCTATCCACAATTGGCAAAAACTTCCAACTAAAAAGTTGTTCGCATCCACATTTATAGTTCATCCATGTCAGACGCTCGACTGTCACGGGTTATCGGTGGCCATAATTTCATTAAAAACCGCACTGGTGTAGTTTCATTATTTTGGCGATTGCATCGTCGTTATCAAGTATTTGATGTTGGGTCCTAAAGGTCAGAGGAAGGGAAGAGAAGAAGCATTCGATCGGTGGTGGTTTGGTCGCGATTTGTGGTGTGAAGGAGGAGCTAGGCCGAGTCGATCGTATTTTGTCATCGCGGTTTTAAGAGCGATTAATGGCGTTTCGAGGGGACTTGGTTCAGGCAATAGGTCGCCGAGGTGTTACGATGTCGGGGGAGTGGCCGAGTCAAGTTCTGATAGCCTGGAGAGGCGGCGGCGGTCCGTTTTTGTAGGTTGATGTAACGATGTGACGATCCACCCCGTACCAGCTGACATTTCCAATGAAAGTGCGCTGTGCTGATGTCCAACCAGCACGGGACGGTCGCCAAAGAAAGGAAAGAAAGAGATTTTGAACTAACAAGGAACCTGTAGAATGCCTCACAACACATGGGATAAGATACAACAATAACATACTTGACATAAAACAGGTGAGACAGTGCATAAGCTGAAAACTAAACCATAATTGCAGCGGAAAATTCAAATACAGCTTATGTTCCATATCATCATTATTACAGCTTTTCAAACTGTCTCTAAAGAAAAGAAAAGAAAAGAAGAGTACACTACTAATGCCCAAAGTAGTGACCATCAGTGACACAGGGAGAATATATATTTATATATGTATATCATACATGGGAGCCTCCTGCTCGTCTCCGGATCAGCTACTCATGCATAACCAGCTAACCTGTCTCTAGTCTGCCCGTTTAAGTGCACCCAGAGTAATAAGAAGAGACACAAAACTCTAGGTCAGACAAAAGTCTGGTATGAGCGATAAGCAGCAAAACAGAGCAATAACAGGTATACTAAACCGTACCTGAACCTGGACCTGCAACCAAATAGTTAGCACAACAAGATGTACAATACTCTAAGGTGACACTAACATATGGGGTAAAGATACGGGGATGGGGGTGTGCATGTTATAGTGATATCAAATGATCAAACATAGCAACCATCCTCACATCTCTCACTCAGTGCGTAAAGCATACGATATCCATCGCTTTGATCACCCAAATCCTTGCTATGATCACTCTGCCCTATGGAATCATAGCGACTCCATTGCACTGATCCACAACCACTAGTCCTTGCTATGTCTACTTTTCCCCATGAAGTCATGACGACTTCACTGCACTGGCTCATAGCCATGCTATGGTCACTCTGCCCCATGGAATAGTAACTACCCCCACTGCACTGATCCGCAGCCTAACATTTGTCTTTCTGTGGTGAATCAAAGTTATGGACGTCGACAACCCCTTAGCACAGGTCCCGCAGCAAAGCCTAACTCATGAAGTCAACTCATTGGTTCCATCTGGATCCTGAGTTCTACTTCCTATTTGGACTTCCTTTGCATCTCGGCTTTTGGTCGAATTGGAGTTGGTCTTCAAAAGAGTCGTCGTGTAGAAGTAAGAGTATACATCTGGTTCGATTCGGTACTCCTAACCTGGTTTGGTTCGGTGGTCCTAGCCAATGCCTTGATTTGGTTTAGGTATGCGTAGTGCTTCATTTCTCCTTGCTTCGGTCCAGTCACATTTACTTGGTTCGGGTCGGTGGTCACCTCCATCCGGTTCGGTTCGGTTTGGTTACGACGAACCAATCCCATCCGTTGCTCCAGCACGTCTTCTCTGATCCGATCTGCAGCCCCTTCCTTTCTCCCTATCCAAACCCAACTCCAACTCTTATGCAAATGGCCTTCCTTCTTACCAAGCCTCCTTTAGTGCCAAGTTTCGATCCAAATCAAATCCCTCTTGCCCAGTTCTCTTATCTGATCCGAGCTCCATATCCGACCCGATCCAATCCAAAACCCTGCACATTTCCTGCAACTTTTCCACCGATTGTTTTACGCCACACGACAGCGTTTTCGACCATTCTAACTGTTCTAATCAATCATAAAGCATACCATATAGTCATAGCAACATATAGAATTGACCACAAACACCAAAACAACAATTTGATATGTCAAAACGGATCAAACATACCCAAAAACCATATTTTCCCTTTAAGCATGTTTAACCAAATCTAATGATAGGATTAGAAAAACTTAACCAAATCAACCCAAACTTCTAACAGAGGCTTAAAATAATATTTAAGAATTTTTAATCATTTTTCCAGATTTTTAACATGCATAATTCAGTTAATTAACACTAATCACCCTAATTAACTGTAATTAGTGTAAAAACAATGCTAATCACTCGCCTTAGCCACAAATTAACTTTAGATCTGAAACTATCTCTGATTTGGGTCGAATCTCTGCGCAACACAGCAGCTCTATTCCCAATTTGATGCTAATTTGCCTTGATTTGATGTAGATTAAGCTAAAACTTTATTAGAGAGCGATTTGGGATGAAATTAGAAAGTAGAGGCCATGGCTAGGGTTAGAGAAATGTTTTAGGCGGTTGAAAAAAGAAATAAAAATCGTTTTCCTACTGTTCTCAGCCTCCCCATAACCCTAATCCCGAAATGGGCTATGGGTACTCTTGCTAATCATCCTAATTAGGCCCGACTAAGCTGTTTTTCACCATCTGAACCTTGTGGCAGCCATATCTCCCAAATGGTGAGTCCATTTGGATAATGTGACCACTCTACGTGAAACGCCCCACCTACGTTAAGGTCACTCACAAAGGGAATGTCTTGACTTTAGTGGAGCATTTTAGGTAAAAGATGCAGATAAATTACAAGACAAACAAATAAAGCAGCGGAAAATAAAGTCATTTTATAAATAATATGGTTCAGTCAAGCTTTTACAATAGTAATACATAGAACTTCTGTCTTGATTCAAAAACTTCCAAATATAAAAGAAGCCTAAAAATAACAATGATATTCCCCAATAAAACGTGAACCAGCCATAGCAATGGAAGAGAGAGTCCAAAGCAATACATCTACTTTCTTCTAGCTGGAAATGATCTGATCTAAGCTGAAGTGTTCCCTCCCTGCGGACCTGGGGGTGGGGGGGGATGGAAGAAAAGAAGACGAAATAAAATGGGTCAGTCATAAGTCTGGTAAGTCCAGTGACTATTTAGCATGTAAACAAAAAAAGGGTTATGACATGAATAAACTGAATCTAGGACATCACCCTAGAAATAAGATAATAAGAATGAATATGCTATCGCACCCATTTTACTTCTCTGCACCACATAACAAGTGTCCTAACTAGTAATCTGTATAAAATGGTAACGTGATCCCAATCCCCCGTAATTGTGGTAGTCTTCAGGTGTACATCTATTGTGAGGATTCCACCTCAATCAGCCTAATTTCCATGAACATGTAAGATGTACCCTTAATACCCTATCTATCGGCTCCTTACTTGCATTAATGTTCCATGTGTCTGTGTCAATCGGCCCTCTCTTGCGTGTAGATACCCTGTGTTGGTCCCACTATAAGTGTACCAATCCTTATGATAGCGATCTGACACGATTCAAGATGCACAGTGTATAACTACTGGTACTCAGTACCTGCTTTTTCCCACTCCGGAGTACGTGCATGCCCGTAAACCGTCGGACCTACACTGACGTACCCCCGACCGCTGCTTTGACCGCTTACAATCAGCCCAGTAATCATGCCCCCACCCTGCCTAGTTCAGGGTACCGTGATACATCTATGTGGGTTACTGATAAAACGGGCCCCCGTTAATAGGGTTTCCTATTGGTTAAATTTATGGGCCTATATTTACTAATATTACCCACCAAGCCGATATGTACTTAACCCTCTCACTGATTCAAGCATGTTTATTTAACGGTTAAGTTTTGTGGGCCTATATGTACTAATATTACCCATCTGCACGAGATGTACTTAACCCTCCCATCGATTCAAGCATGTTTATTAAACGGTTAAGTTTTGTGGGCCTATATTTACTAATATTACCCAGCCAACTTGCTATATACTTTACCCTCCCGCACATTATGCCATATTGGTTAAGTGTTCTCCATTCATGTTAACTTAACCCACCCATTCATCATGTCATGTTGGTTAAGTGTTTCTTATTAACTTAACCCCCCTCACTTATCATGTTGGATTGGTTACGTATTTCCTATTAACATAACCCCATTCGTCCATCAAGTTGTATTGGTCGAGTGTTTCTTATTAACTTAACCCTATGTGTTCATCATGTTGTATTGGTTAAGTGTCATCAATCAATTCAAGTTACTTAACCCACCTACTTGTCATGTTACTTTTGTTAAGTGTCACCTTCTTGTGTCAACTTAACCCTACCAAAAATCAAGTTATATTGGTTAAGTGTTTCCCTCTTGTTTTAACTTAACCTTACCACAAATTAAGTTATATTGGTTAAGTGTTGCCCTCTTGTTTTAACTTAACCTTACCAAAAATTAATTTATATTGGTTAAGTGTGGCCCTCTTGTTTTAACTTAACTTTACCACAAATCAAGTTATATTGGTTAAGTGTTTCTTATAACTTAACCCTACCCATTCATCTTGCTATACTGGTTAAGTGTTCCCTATTAATTTAACCCTATTCATTCATCTTGTTATATTGGTTAAGTGTTACCTTAATTAACTTAACCCAACCATTCCTGTCTTAGCTTTAATTCATCCAACCACTCACATTAGACAGGTATTGCTGCGGTTACTAGATGTGCCGGGCAGTTCCGGGCAGTTTTACACCGCAACTCAGTCTAACCTCGGGTTCTTTTGGGCTAGATGCACTAACCTCTCACATTATATATATATATATATATATATATATATATATATATATATATATTGTTACGGTTGCTGGATGTGCCGGGCCGTTCTGGGAAGTTTACACCGTAACTCAATCTAACCTCGGGTCAGGCATATTTGTCTTTTCTAAATTTACATATTTACCTTCTATATTTATATGTAAATTATTGTCATTCAAGCCATGCCCAATTTCTCTCTAAATCATGTTCATAATTTTAGGTATATAAATTATACCATTTCAATGCCACTAATCATTTAAAATATGCCAATAACATGTAACTTCATGTTTTTCCCAACGTTACCCCCGCTAAACGTTCGCATAAATTTCATAGAATGTTAGGCTTCGCAATTTAGCCTAACTCAAAATCAAGAGGGGAAAAGGAAGAGACATGTAGCATTCAAGACAAACATAATATGGATCCAACATATGTCACATAAATTTGGCATAGAATAAATATATGTTTAATTATGAACTTGCAACTTTGAACCTAATCAACATGAACCATAAGCATATGGATGGAAGTTTACATAGAACTACACAATTTCAATTAATCATATAAAGGTGAACTTGCATTTTTGGATCTAATTAACATGGGTCTTAAACATACGAAATTACCCAAATCCAACTAGGCATGTAAATGAAAACCTTTATTTTGGGTCCAATGAACATAAACCTTAAGCATATAGAATTGCACAAGTTCAACTAGACATGTGGATGTAAACTTTAATTCGGATCCAATAACCATGAATCTTAAACATATGGAATTACGCAGGTTTAACAAGGCATGTAAATATGAACTTTTATCTTGGATCCAACAAACATGAATCTTAAGCATATTGTTTTACACAAGTTTAACAAGGCATGTAAATATGAGCTTTAATTTTGGATCCACTTTTCATAGATCTAAGTGTGAATCTAATCATAATACATGTCTTAGCCTAACAACTTGCATGATTCAATAAGCATAGATCTAAATGTAGATCTAAACGTAATACATGTCTTAGCCTAATAACTTGCATGATTTAATAAACATAGATCTAAATGTAGATCTAAACAAATTGCATGATTCAATAAGCATAGATCTAAACAACTTGCATGATTCAATAAACATAGATCTAAATGTAGATCTAAACAACTTGCATGATTCAATAAACATAGATCGAAATGTAGATCTAAACAACTTGCATGTTACATAACATGAAAAAGTCACCATATTTACATAATATATGATAGGTTTAACATCACGTATAACCACAATAATCTCACAAGCATATACGATAGAATCATTTCAAGAATAGGCATAAATCAGCATCGTCATTATCTTACAACTAGGAATTACTCTAGTTTTCATTTTATTACAAATCACAACTTTTAATCATTCACATCTAAATAATAACAGGACTTACAAAGAAAAGAAAGTCTTGTTTTTTTTTCTGGGATCTATACTCTGAAATTGAATAGCTCTCCTTTGTTGTAGACGTTGAATTCTCTTAGTTGAAATAGATTTGATTTGTAATTCCTAACTTGCTTTCTAGTTGAATGAGAATGGCGGCTGCTCTAGGTTGAATGTTGACAGCATGACGGTCTTAGGAATATTTTTGTGTGGCTTAGGGTTTATATTTAGGTTGCTTATATAGAAGTTTGATTTAATAGGAGCCGTCAGATTAAACTAGAGCAAATCAAAGCCACTCAAATCTAAGAGAACCAACCAGAACCTGCCACGCAAGCCCTAATGATATAGCAATTCGTCACATAGAGAAACACGTCAGATTTCAGATCTGACCCGAGGGGGAGGTTAACCTGTATGAGGGGAGGTCGATCCCCTGGTCGACCTCCTGGTCGACCTAGCCTTGAGCGCAAAATTTCTCGCCTAGCCCGCTTCTGCTTCTGATTTTGAATTTTCTGAACTTTATTCTTAGCTGTTTATTTAAATTATTGAATCTTCTGAAGGTCATAACTCCTTCAAATGGATTCCGATTTACGCAAACTCGGACTCTATCTCAAGTAGAATTCCAAGACGAACGCAATGGCATAACCTGTTTCCCTTAATTCTTAAATTTGAAATTAATTATTCTTTAATTCGTTGTATTAATGTTTACAGAAAATACGGGGTGTTACATTCTCCCCTCCTTAAAGGATTTCGTCCTCGAAATCTTCGAGTCAAGGAGATCGTATATCCAACCATCCGATCGTCCATCTACTCATCCATCAAACACAAGCGTCCATTGTCCTTAAAAAGACTTCTAATGTTTCATGATCATATGCATAGTGTGTGTACATGTCCTTATCTAATACAAAATCAGGCGGTCTACCGATTCAGTTGACCTCCTTAATGTGAATTATGTCAGTTCCATGAGTCCATCATGTATGTAGTTACTCCTAATCGTACTTTATAACTTCTACATGAGTGCACAATAATTCATACAAATGCAACATCCATATGATAACACATCAAGTTTCAGTTCATATGCATAAAAATTCACTCATGCATATGCAATATGAAAGTGACTGAGCCGATCAAGTGCCTAATGTGTGTATATGCATCCACTTGCAACCACCAATCACAACATGTTTCAAACACATGTTTAGATCCATTGGCTTCTACCTAAGGATTGAAGATATGACCTAGAGGATATTCCTAAAAAGATAGAAACAAACATGCATAGAATTCCTAGAAAAAGAGATCAAGGATATAACCTCAAGAAAAAGGTTATGATGCGCGTGTCTTATGTTCAGTCTCCCACGTCGCGTCTTCTTGAGCTTCACTCCACTGTACCTTAACTAATTTAACTTCACAGTTGCGAAGCTTCTTGACCTCCATTTCCAAAACTCACTAGTAAAGATAGGACCTCAATCACTTACTATGCTAGAGGGTATCCAATGTAGTCGAACTATCTTTCCAAGATAAACAGGTGTGAGCCAAGATACCAAGTGTATATACTAAGATGATTAAAGGTCTCTCCTCTACTTAGCTTATCCATAATGTCACAAATATGAGAGTCTAAAGCGAAAGGTTTCTATGTACTTTTTACCTCTCTTAAGGTTAGTCTTACTTAGGGCGCCTGCCACAACCATCTATTTCTCACGCAAACCATCCTAGTCGAACTCGACATTCCTCAAGTACAAGCCCCAAAGGCCTAAACCAATATCAGACAAGCAACCAAGGAATAACTCCTCCAAATTTGGATGATTTATGTGAGATGATACTAGCAAAACAACCAAACAATTGAGCACTTAACCGACTCTGGCTATCCTTGCCAATCTTGTTCCAAAACTATCGATGATCGCATAACGGGCTTTGCATTGTCAACTATATATGCGGAAGTCTATCTCGAGTTTTAGGAGGGAAACCCCTACCGTAATCAAAAACATCTGCGTACTCATGGACTACTCTAATGGATCGCGAATCGTCGATAGACGCATCAAGTGATTTTAGGTAGCTAAGTCTAACTGATCCCTTAGGATCGTACGAAACCTCGAGGGTATTCCCGAGGCAATTCAAAAGTCTAACTACCCTCCTATCACAATTACTAGCTAACCAATCCTTGCCTAGAATCAACCCGTGGCCCCTGAAACCCGGAAACATAAGCATATCAAATCCAAAGATAAATGAGCCGACCACAAATTGGATTTGAGACAATAATGGGATCTTCTACTATACAAGTATTAAGTTGCAGAGACTCAACTATGGAAGCAGATATAAACAAATGTGAAGCGATAAATCAAAAGAGTACTAACAAGATGATCAAGAAGAAAAACTAAACTTTTTCAACAGAAACCTTACTACCTCTCTCTCAGGTACGCTGGCGGTGAGAGCAGGGATTTGCCCTCGTGAAAATCCTGTCATTTGTTCTTGCCCTTGCCCTTAATTATATGACCCGTTATACCATAATAAAGATACATCCTCTTGTTTTAAGGTTTTACTATTCTTTCCTCCCCTCCTTTGTGAACCAAGTCTATATCCATGAGTTCTTCATCCTCGGGTTGTGCTCCTTAAACAAACTCCCTCATTCTCATCATTGCCATCCTTGTGTAACTTGTTGACAGGTCTCTTGAAAGCTGCCTCCATCGCATGGAAAATCCTACAAAGCTCAAAAGAAAATTAGCCGTAGGTGAAACTACAATGGCTATAGATGGAAGTTGGGCACTTCTCCGCCCTTTGACAGGTGTCGTAGTCTCATCAAGCCTACGGAACCATGCCATGATGAGGTTACCTCCCAGAAAGCCGGGAGCCCCAAAGACTCAGGAAAGAGGGAAACAAGGATTCAAACAGAGGATCAAAAAGATAGTGCATATGGTTTTGGGGAATATGCCTTCAAAAACAAAACTTTTCTTTAGAAAATGATTCTTTTAAAACCGTTTAAAAAAATTCAAATCTTTTATCTGATCCGGTAACCTTCAGCTTTGATACCAAGTGAAACACCCCACCTACATTAAGGTCACTCACAAAGGGAATGCCTTAACTTTGGTGGAGCATTTTTGGTAAAAGATGCAAATAAATTACAAGATAGACAAATAAAGCAAAGAAAATGAAAGTTATTTTATAAATAATATGGTTCAGTCAAGCTTTTACAACAGTTTTCTCAATCATACTTAAAAGTAATACATAGAACTTCTGTCTTGATTCAAAAACTTCCAAATATAAAAGAAACATAAAAATAACAATGATATTCCCCAATAAAGCATGAACCATAGCAGTGGAAGAGAGAGTCCAAAGCAATACATCTACTTTGTTCAAGCTGGAAATGATCTGATCTAAGCTGAAGTGTTCCCTCCCTGCGGACCTGGGGGTTGGGGGGACGGAAGAAAAGAAGACGAAATAAAATGGGTCAGACATAAGTCTGGTAAGTCCAGTGACTATTTAGCATGTAAACAAAAAAAGGGTTATGACATGAATAAACTGAATCTCGGACATCACCCTAGAAATAAGATAATAAGAATGAATATGCTATCGCACCTATTTTACTTCTCTGCACCACCTAACTAGTGTCCTAACTAGTAATCTGTATAAAATGGTAACGTGATCCCAATCCCCGTAATTGTGGTAGCCTTCAGGTGTACATCTATCGTGAGGATTCCACCTCAATCAGCCTAATTGCCATGAACATGTTAGATGTACCCTTACTACTTTATCGATTGGCTCCTTACTTGCATTAATGTTCCATGTGTCTGTGTCAATCGGCCCTCTCTTGCGTGTAGATACCCAGTGCTGGTCCCACCATAAGGTGTATCAATCCTTATGATAGCGTTCCGACACGATTCAAGATGCACAATGTATAACTACTGGTACTCAGTGCCTGCTTTTTCCCACTTCGAAGTACGTGCACGCCTGTAAACCGTCGGAACCTACACTGACGTACCTCCTGCCGTTGCTTTGACCACTTACAATCAGCCCAGTAATCGTGCCCCACCCTGCCTAGTTCAGGGTATCGCGATACATTTATGTTGGTTACTTCTGAAATGGGTCCCCATTACAAGGGTCTCTTATTGGTTAAGTTTGTGGGCCAATATTTACTAATATTACCCACCAACTCGATATGTACTTAACCCTCCCACTGATTCAAGCTTGTTTATTTAATGGTTAAGTTTTGTGGGCCTATATGTACTAATATTACCCACCTACACAAGATGTACTTAACCCTCCCATCGATTCAATCGTGTTTATTAAACAGTTAAGTTTTGTGGGCCTATATTTACTAATATTACCCACCCAACTTGCTATGTATTTAACCCTCCCACACATTATGTCATATTGGTTAAGTGTTGTCCATTCATGTTAACTTAACCCACCCATTCATCATGTCATGTTGGTTAAGTGTTTCTTATTAACTTAACCCCCCTCACTTATCATGTTGGATTGGTTAAGTGTTTCCTATTAACTTAACCCCGTTCATCCATCAAGTTATATTGGTCTAGTATTTCTTGTTAACTTAACCCCACGTGTTCATCATATTGTATCGGTTAAGTGTCATCAATCAATTCAAGTTACTTAACCCACTTACTTGTCATGTTACTTTGGTTAAGTGTCGCCTTCTTGTGTCAACTTAACCCTACCACAAATCAAGTTATATTGGTTAAGTGTTGCCCTCTTGTTTTAACTTAACATTACCACAAATCAAGTTATATGGGTTAAGTGTTTCCCTCTTGTTTTAACTTAACCTTACCACAAATCAAGTTATATTGGTTAAGTGTTGCCCTCTTGTTTTAACTTAAACTTACCACAAATCAAGCTATATTGGCTAAGTGTTTCTTATTACTTAACCCTACCCATTCATTTCGCTATACTGGTTAAGTGTTTCCTATTAACTTAATCCTAGTCATTCATCTTGTTATATTGGTTAATTGTTACCTTAATTAACTTAACCCTACCATTCCTGTCTTAGCTTTAATTCATTCATTAAAGCACCAACCACTCACATTAGACAAGTATTGTTGTGGTTACTGGATGTGCCGGGCGGTTCCGGGCAGTTTTACACCGCAACTCAGTCTAACCTCGGGTTATTTTGGGCTTGATGCACTAACATCTCACGTTATATATATATTGTTATGGTTGTTAGATGTGTCGGGCGGTTCCGGGCAGTCTTACACCGTAACTCAATCTAACCTTGGGTTAGGCATATTTGTCTTTTCTAAATTTACATATTTACCTTCTATATTTATATGTAAATCATTGCCATTCAAGTCATGCCCAATTTCTCTCTAAATCATGTTCATAATTTTTGGTATATAAATTATACCAATTCAATGCCATTAATCATTTAAAATATGCCAATAACATGTAACTTCATGTTTTTCCTAATGTTACACCCGCTAAATGTTCGCATAAATTTCATAGAATGTTAGGCTTCGCAATTTAGCCTAACTCAAAATCAAGAGGGGAAAAGGAAGAGACACGTAGCATTCAAGACAAGCATAATATGGATCCAATATATGTCACATGAATTTGGCATAGAATAAATATATGTTTAATTATGAACTTGCAATTTTGAACCTAATCAACATGTACCATAAGCATATGAATGGGAGTTTACATAGAACTACACAATTCCAATTAGTCATATAAAGGTGAACTTGCATTTTTGGATCTAATTAACATTGGTCTTAAACATACGAAATTACCCAAATCCAACTAGGCATATAAATGCAAACTTTTATTTTGGGTCCAATGAACATAAACCTTAAGAATATAGAATTGCACAAGCTCAACAAGACATGTAACATCCCGTATTTTCTGTGAACATAACAGTAATAAATCATAGAATAATTAAATTGTAACAAAATAATTAAGGGAAACGGGTTATGCCATTGCGTTCATCTCGAAATTCTGCTTGAAATAGAGATCAAGTTTGCGTAAATCGGACTCCGTATGAAGAAGATATGGCCTTCAGAAGTTTCAATAAAAACCAGCCCAAAATTCAAAATTCAGCAAAACAAACACCCGGTCCGGGCGGGAAAATTCCCGCCTAGGACCCAGGTCGACACTAGGGTCGACCTGGGTAAACAAGTTGACACTAGGGTCGACCATAGGGTCGACCTCCTCCCCTTTTTCCAGATCTGGAGACAGATCATTTTTCTGCACGTGGACGCCTTTTTAACCGGATTCGTGAGCTCTAACCTATTTAAACATCCCCAAACCTAGCTTTCTCTCCAAACAATTTCTTTCTTCCTATACTCTGCCTTTGTTCTAATTAAAAATAAAAATGGCATCGCTACTCTGCTCGAATCAAAACTTGGATTAATGCATCTTCTTCCAATCTTAATAGAATTAAAAGAGAATCAAATAAAAAACGATTAGTCTACATCAAAGGCGAGCATTTCAGTTTTAGAACACAGATTCCAGAATACAAGAATCGTTCCTTTTTGTGAGTACAGTTATTTTCAGATATGAAATTTAATAATCATCTTGACATTTTTATGGATCTGGATCTGAGGTTATGCATACTTTTCTTTGGATCTATCTTGATTGTGACCTTTCTGTATCTATTCCTTCTTTTCTTCCTTTTTGTTTATAGCCAGGCTACCACGAGCCTGCGCCAAATCTCATAAGAGATTAACACACGAACGCTAAAATTTGGGGACATAATGCATATAAAAATTAAGATCTGATTTTGAGATGTTATAATTTAAAGATCTGATTTAGGCTATAATTTGGCATAATTCATATGGTATATCATGATTGGGGCTTTTAGAGAATATTCTTTACTGTGCAAAGTTTAACTAAAGATTTGGGCATATGTTGTATTATGGATTATGACCATGATTTAGGCATGTAAGTTTAGGCTAAATTTATGATTAGGCAAGATATGTAAATAGAGTTTTAGAAATATATAATCTGTTGAATTGCCTAATCTACTAAATCTGTTATCTGCTAAATCTGTTGAATTGCCTAACTTGCTAAATCTGCTGAATTGCCTAACCTGCTAAATCTGTTATCTGCTAAATCTGTTGAATTGCCTAATCTGCTAAATCTGTTATCTGCTAAATCTGTTAAATCACATAAACTGCTAGATTTGTTATCTGTTGAATTGCTAAATCTGTTGAATTGCCTAATCTGCTAAATCTGTTAAATCGCATAAACTGCTAGATCTGTTATCTATTGAATTGCCTAATCTGTTGAAAGCAAAATAATTGTAATTTGGGTATGAAAATCCATAGGCTCGATCTAAGATTGAGTAAAATAGGGAAATTTGATTAATCTGCTGTAACCTATAAAGAAGTTAAATTTGGTAAATGTACAGAATTAGTCTGATATCTGTATAATCTGTATTGGAATGAATTGGCTATGACACGAGGTTAGACTCTGTTTGCGGTAGAAGCCTGCCCGGAACCAACCGGCCTAACCAGCAACCGCAAATTGTTAGTCTAATGTGAGAGGTCGTAGGCATAACTAAAATATGCTTAGGTACGAGGTTAGGTCTGGCTTGTGGCAGAAGTCTGTCTGGAACCGCTCGGCACATCCAGCGGCCACAAGCTACCGACCTAATGTGAGAGGTCTATGCATTAATATTTAATTAATGCAAATTTAAGAGAAATGTGATGTCTAAAAACGTGTTGGGAGGATAGGGTTAAACCAACTGGACTGATGTATCTAATAAACCCGTTTCATGAATCTATAAGCCCAATACAAATTTAGACAATTTGTAAGTCTTTTAAATCCGTACATCTGATATGTAAATCTGAAAACTTGTTAACTTGATTGTCTGATCTATGAACTAGTAATCTGAACTCTGTCTGAAACTTGTAAACAAGTTAATCTAAATCCGCTAGTCTGAGGACATAAGGTTAGGAGGGGAAATACTTGTGGCATCTGTTGTTTGGGACCCATATTAGTCAGTAACCATTTCTGGTATCAAAACTTTGACTCCACACTATGTAGTGGTCTGGGCACACTTACTGAACTAATTATAAGCGGTTCATTCTGATAATGGCGAGGGGTGTTGATGGTACGTTCCAACCGGGTCTTGTGCGTGCATGGATCTGGTCTGCTCTAAGGATGTAAGACACCGTGACATCTGTAAATAGTTCTGTGCCAATAAGTTGCCACTTTAAGGAGTGATACACCCTACTGTGGGGCCGACACAGGGTATTTATGTATTAGGGAGTCGATCGCTTGGGGGTAGGACTTAGGGTACACTTAGTTCTGTCTGTTTCTGTTGGTACCGTCTGTTTCTGTTGGGTGGTAACACCTGTCTGTTTCTGCGTGGTACCGTCTGTTGGGGTGGTAAAGGCCCATTACTAGTGTACACCTAATTCTAGCATTCTGTTTCAGTAGGGATTATTCTGTTTTCATCTCTGATTCCGTTTCCGATTCTGTTTCCGTACCTTCTGTCTGTTGGGGTGGTAAAGGCCCATTAGTAGTATTCTGCTTCCGTACCTTCTTTCTGTCGGGGTAGTAAAGGCCCATTATTAGTATTCTGCTTCTGTACCTTCTGTCCCTTGGGTGGTAAAGGCCCATTAGTTGGGTGGTAAAAGCCCATTATTAGTATTCTGTTTACTTACCTTCTGTCTATCGGGGTGGTAAAGGCCCATTATTAGTATTCTGCTTCTGTACCTTCTATCTGTTCAGGTGGTAAAGGCCCATTAGTTAGGTGGTAAACGCCCATTATTAGTATTCTGTTTCCGTACCTTCTTTCTGTTCGGGTGGTAAAAGCCCATTATTAGTATTCTGTTTCAGTGTCGTCTGCCTCTGTTTGGTGGTAAAGGCCCATTACTAACATTCTATTTCTGTAGAGATTATTCTGTTTCCATTTCTGTTTTAGTTTAGATATTAGGGTAACACCTAGTCCGGTTATACTAGTATTAGTGTAGAGAAGTGAAAAGCTTAGCTTAGCCTATATCATTCTGTTCCTTCTGTTAACCTGCTATTTCTTCCGTTCCCCCCTAGGTTATGTCTGACCTAGTTTGTTTCGCCTCTTTTCTTCCGTTCCCCCCAAGGTTTTCAGGGTGGAAACATAGGAGCTTAATTCTGATTCTCTCTGCTTGAAGTGTTTAAAGTATTGCTTGGTTTTGGCTCTATCTTTCCATGGCAGTTTATATTGGGGATTATGACTTCAAAAACTATGCATTTTGAAGGCTTTTGTACAAGACCTATATTTATGTACTTGATTTCTGATATTATGATTTTGAAAGATGTAACTAAACTCATTTCTGTTTCTGTTGTAATAAAGTTATAAAATTTTCAAGTACTACTTTATCTATCTTGTAAATTTATGTTATGTCCACTAAAAACGCTCCACCAAAGTTAAGGCATTCCCTTTGCAAGTGACCTTAATGGAGGTGGGGTGGTGGGGTGTTACACTTGGTATCAGAGCTGAAGGTTACTAGATTTGATAAAAAGTTTTTGAAAACTATTTTAAAAAAGGTTTTAAAAAAGGTTTTAAAAAAGGAAGTATTTTCAAAAGTAGAGTTTATTTTTAAAAACATAATCCCCAAAGCCATATGCCTATCTTTCTATCCTTTGTTTTGAATCTTTCCTTTTCTTTCGTTTCAGCCTGTTTGGGGATCTTAACCTTCCGGAGGGCGTACCGATACCTGGTTGGTTCAGGAGGTACCTAGAAGCTAGAGCTAATGATGCAGGCCCAGTAGACGTCCCTCCTCCACCAGCTGCAGCGGCTCCTCCTCCTCCTCCGCGCGTGAATACTTTACCGAAGATATGTAGAGACATTCGAGCCATGGGTGGGAAGAACTTTAAGGGAACTGAATCCTTCGTGGAGGCAAGGAATTAGCTCAAAGAAACTGAGGATTTGTTCGTTATCTTCGAGGTGGACGATAGGCAGAAGATACATTTAGCGATATGGTTGCTTAAAGACGAAGCTTCTTTTTGGTGGGAGGTCACAAAAGGAGAGCGTCTGGTAGAGAGATGGATGGATTTCAGGCTTAGGTTCGAGATGAAATTTCTCTCACGAGCGGAAGAGAGTCTATACGTAGAGAGGTTCTTGGCGTTGAAACAGGGGAATTTATCAATGAGAGAGTATGTCAACAAGTTTAATCAGTTGGCGAGATTCGGCTTAGATTTGGTTAATACACCACATAAGAAGGCACTAAGGTTTGCTAAAGGTTTGAACGAGCTGCTACACGGATTGGCAATGTCCCACATTCCTATGGGGGCTACGTTCGAGAAATTAATTGACATGGCATTGATGCATGAAGAGGAAACCAAAAGTGAGAATAAAGAAGAAAAGCTTGAAGGACCACAGAACAAGAAGGCGGGGCCCAAAAAGGAAACACAAAAGAAGGATGAGAAGTCTGAAGATAAGAAGGAGAAGAAGTGCTTTACTTGTGGAAGCTCGACCCATTTGAACAAGGATTGCAGAAAGAGGAAGGGCACTTGCTTCAACTGTGGAGAAATGGGGTACTTCACTAGGGACTGCCTAAAGAAACAAGGACAAGGGCAGAGGGCAGTACCTAGTTTTGGAGGACATACGAATTCCCTCGATGCTGGTGGATAGGATAGAAATAGGAAAACTTTCTGTAGAAGGTTTAATTTCCTTATCTGATTGCGGAGTTAAAACTCTTTCTGATTCTGGCATTTTGATTCTGTAATTGAAACTCTGCACTTTAATACTAGTCTTGTTTCTGATCCCGCTGTAGACTCAAACACATAAGGGTTATGAATCATCTGTTTGTGATAAGTTGGGGTTTGAGGGTATCTGTGTTGGGCATTAAGTTGACTATGACACGTATATTCTGGGTTTTTATCATGCTTAGTTTCCTAAGAATCATTTGGTAATCTGATCTGTACTAGTAGTCTGTAGATATCTGAATATTTCTGAAAAGGATAGGGGTTTTTACTCAAAACGTGAAGTAGATTTCCAGTTGGACATTTGTTTAATGGGAGTGATTCTCTGAGTGTCAATCTGATGTTGATTTCGGTCTTCGGGGTTGATACTTAGGGGGTTATTCTCATAAATCGATGCCTAATAGGAACAAAGCTTTTGTTTTAATTATACTTTCTTCTGTCACTCAATTGTATCATATCGATCGAATCTTCGACCTTTAGATAGAAATTAATGGGTGTAAACATGTGTTTGAGACATGTTATGTTTGATGGTTGCAAGTGGATGCAAGTGGTTGCTATTGGTTGCTCATGGATGCATATACACACACTAGGCACCAGATCGACTCAAAAACACTCTCATACTGCATATGGATGTGTGTGCATATTTTTAAAATTTTTATGGATGCGAAATGGTTGACTCAGCACATTGATGTTGCATATGAATGAATGGTTGTGCACTCATATGGAAATGATATGTATCAAATAGGAAAATTGCATATATGTTGGATTCATGGCACTGACATAATTCGCATTAAGGAGGTCAACTGAATCAATGGACAGCCTGATCTTTGCATTAGACAAGAGACATATACACACACTTTTGCATATGTTCATACACCATTAGAAGTTTTCTAAGGACAATGGATGCTTGTGGATAATGGTTGAGTAGATGGGTGATTGGATGGTAGGACACTTTCTTCCTAACTTGAAGATTTCGGGGACGAAATCCTTTAAGGAGGGGAGAATGTAACACCCCGTATTTTCTGTGAACATAAGAGTAACGAATCAGAGAATAATTAAATTGTAACAAAATAATTAAGGGAAACGAGTTATGCCATTGCGTTCGAATTGAAATTCTTCCTGAGATAGAGCCCGAGTTTGCGTAAATCGGACTCTGTATGAAGAAGATATGGCCTTCGGAAGTTTCAATAAAAACCAGCCCAAAATTCAAAATTCAGATTTTGAAATTCAAAATAGACACCCGGGCTGGGCGGGAAAATTCCTTCCCAGGACCCAGGTCGACCTGGGTAAACAGGTCGACACTAGGGTCGACCTCCCCCCTTTTTCTAGATTTGGAGACCGATCCATTTTTTTGCACCTAAATGCCTTTCTGACCGGATTCATGAGCTCTAACCTATTTAAACACCCTTAGACCTAGCTTTCTCTCCACACAATTTCATTCTGCCTATACCCTGCCTCTGTTCTAATTAAAAATAAAAATGGCATCGCTACTCTGCTAGAATCAAAATTAGGATTAATGCATCTTCTTCCAATCTGAATATAATTAAAAGAGAATCAAATCTAAAACGATTAGTCTACATCAAAGGCGAGCATTTCAGTTTCAGAACACAAATTCCAGAATACAAGAATCGTTCCTTTTTGTGAGTACAGTTATTTTCAGATATGAAATTTAATAACTATCTTGACATTTTTGTGAATCTGGATCTGAGGTTATGCATACTTTTCTGTGGATCTATCTTAATTGTGACTGTTCTATATCTGTTCCCTCTTTTCTTCCTTTTTGTTTATAGCCTGGCTACCACGATCCTGCGCCAAATCTCATAAGAGATTAACACACGAACGCTAAATTTTGGGGACATAATGCATATAAAAATTAAGATTTGATTTTGAGATGTTATAATTTAAAGATCTAGACTTTTGGGGTAAATTTTATGTAACTATTCATGACTTGAAAAAGGAATATGTGACTTAGGCGTAGAGATCTATATTATAATAGGATAACTATCAATGTGAATACGCCTAAAAGTGGATTTTTGGATATTTGGCATTAAAGGCTATAATTTGGCATAATTCATATGGTATATCATGATTTGGGCTTTTAGAAAATATTCTGTATTGTGCAAATTTTAACTAAAGATCTGGGCATATGTTGTATTATGGATTATGACCATGATTTAGGCATGTAAGTTTAGGCTAAATTTATGATTAGGCAAGATATGTAAATAGAGTTTTAGAAATATATAATCTGTTGAATTGCCTAATCTGCTAAATCTGTTATCTATTAGATCTGTTGAATTGCCTAACCTGCTAAATCTATTATCTGCTAAATTTGTTGAATTGCCTAACCTGCTAAATCTGTTATCTGCTAAATCTATTGAATTTCCTAATCTGTTAAATCTGTTATCTGCTAAATCTGTTAAATCGCCTAAACTACTAGATCTGTTATCTGTTGAATTTCCTAATCTGTTGAAAGCTAAATAATTGTAATTTGGGTATGAAAATCCGTAGGCTCGATCTAAGATTGAGTAAAACCGGGAAATTTGATCAATCTGCTATAACCTATAAAGAAGTTTAATCTGGTAAATGAACAGAATTAGTCTGATATCTGTATAATCTGTATTGGAATGAATTGGCTATGACATGAGGTTAGACTCTGTTTGCGGTAGAAGCCTGCCCGGAACGAACCGGCCTAACCAGCAAATGCAAACTGTCGGTCTAACGTGAGATGTCGTAGGCATGACTAAAATATGCTTAGGCACGAGGTTTGGTCTGGCTTGTGGCAGAAGTCTGCCCGAACCGCCCGGCACATCCAGCGGCCACAAGCTACCGGCCTAATGTGAGAGGTCTATGCATTAATATTTAATTAATGCAAATATAAGAGAAATGTGGTGTCTATAAACATGTTGGGAGGATAGGGTTAAACCAACTGGACTGATGAATCTAATAAACCCGTTTAGCGAATCTGTATGCCCAATACAAAGTTAGACAATCTATAAGTCTGTTAAATCCATACATCTGATCTGTAAATCTGAAAACTCGTTAACTTGATTGTCTGATCTATGAACTAGTAATCTGAACTCTGTCTGAAACTTGTAAACAAGTTAATCTGAAATCTGCTAGTCTGGGGACACAAGGTTAGGAGGCGAAATACTTGTGTCATCTGTTGTTTGGGACCCATATTAGTTAGTAACCCTTTTTAGTATCAAAACTTTGACCCCATACTATGTAGTGGTCCGGGCACGCTTACTGAACTAATTATAAGCGGTTCATTCTGATAATAGCGAGGGGTGTTGATGGTGCGTTCCAATCGGGTCATGTGCGTGCATGGATCCGGTCTGCTCTGAGGATGTAAGACACCGTGACATCTGTAAATAGGTCTGTGCCAATAGGTTGCCACTTTAGGGAGTGATACACCCTACTGTAGGGCCGACACTGGGTATTTATGTATTAGGGAGCCGATAGCTTAGGGGTAGGACTTAGGGTACACTTAGTTCTGTCTGTTTCTGTTTGTACCGTCTTTTTTTGTTGGGTGGTAACACCTATCTATTTCTGCGTGGTACCATCTGATGGGGTGGTAAACGCCCATTACTAGTGTAGACCTAATTCTAGCATTCTGTTTCCGTCTATGATTCTGTTTTCGATTCTGTTTCCGTACCTTCTGTCTGTTGGAGTGGTAAAGGCCCATCAGTTGGGTGGTAAAGGCCCATTATTAGTATTCTGTTTCCGTACCTTCTGTTTGTGGGGGTGTAACGGCCCATTATTAGTATTATGCTTCTGTACCTTCTGTCTGTTGGGGTGGTAAAGGCCCATTAGTGGGTGGTAAAGGCCCATTTTTAGTATTCCGTTTCCGTACCTTCTGTCTGTCGGGGTGGTAAAGGCCCACTATTAGTTTTCTGCTTCTGTACCTTCTGTCTGTTGGGATGGTAAAGGCCCATTAGTTGGGTGGTAAAGGCTCATTATTAGTATTCTGTTTCCGTACCTTCTGTCTGTTCGGGTGGTAAAAGCCCATTATTAGTATTCTGTTTCTGTACCGTCTGCCTCTGTTCGGTGGTAAAGGCCCATTACTAGCATTCTATTTCTGTAGAGATTATTCTGTTTCCGTTTATTTTTCAGTTTAGATATTAGGGTAACACCTAATCCGGTTATACTAGTATTAGTGCAGAAAAGTGAAAAGCTTAGCTTAGCCTATATCATTCCGTTCCTTCTGTTTACCTGCTTTTTCTGTTACGGTTATCTCTCATCCAGTTTTATTTACATGTCATGATACTGTTATCCCTTTATATGCTGAAAGTCACTGGACTCACCAGACTTATGTCTGACCTATTTTGTTTCGCCTCTTTTCTTCCGTTCCCCCTTAGGTTTTCCGGGTGGAAACATAGGAGCTTGATTCTGATTCTCTCTGCTTGAAGTGTTTGAAGTATTGCTTGGCTTTGGCTCTATCTTTCCATGGCAGTTTATATTGGGGATTATGGCTTTAAAAACTGTGCATTCTGAAGGCTTTTGTACAAGACCTATTTATGTACTTGAATTCTGATATTGTGATTTTGAAAGATGTAACTAAACTCATTTCTATTTCTGTTGTAATAAAGTTATAAATTTTTCAAGTACTACTTTATCTGTCTTGTAAATTTCTGTTCTGTCTACTAAAAACGCTCCACCAAAGTTAAGGCATTCCCTTTGCGAGTGACCTTAACGGAGGTGGGGTGTTACAAGACATGTGAATTTAAACTTTAATTTGAATCCAATAATCATGAATCTTAAACATATGGAATTACGCAGGTTTAACCAGGCATGTAAATATGAACTTTTATCTTAGATCCAACGAACATGAATCTTAAGCATATGGTTTTACACAAGTTTAACAAAGCACATAAATATGTGCTTTAATTTTGGATCCACTTTTCATAGACCTAAGTGTGAATCTAATCATAATACATGTCTTAGCCTAACAACTTGCATGATTTAACAAGCATAGATCTAAATGTAGATCTAAACATAATACATGTCTTAGCCTAATAACTTGCATGATTTAATAAACATAGATCTAAATGTAGATCTAAACAACTTGCATGATCCAATAAACATAGATCTAAACAACTTGCATGATTCAATAAACATAGATCTAAATGTAGATCTAAACAACTTGCATGATTCAATAAACATAGATCTAAATGTAGATCTAAACAACTTGCATGTTACATAACATGAAAAAGTCACCTTATTTACATAATATACGATTAGTTTAACATCAACATATAACCATAATAATCTCATAAGCATATACGATAGAATCGTTTCAAGAATAAGCATAAATCAGCATCGTCATTATCTTACAACTAGGAATTACTCTAGTTTTCATTTTATTACAAATCACAACTTTTAATCGTTCACATCTAAATAATAACAGGGCTTACAAAGAAAAGAAAGTCTTGTTTTTTTTCTGGGATCTGTATTCTGAAATTGAATAGCTCTCCTTTGTTATAGACATTGAATTCTCTTAGTTGAATTAGATTTGATTTGTAATTCCTAACTTGCTTTCGAGTTGAATGAGAATGGAGGCTGCTCTAGGTTGAGTGTTGACAACATGACAGTATTAGGAATATTTTTGTGTGGCTTAGGGTTTAGATTTAGGTTGCTTATATAGAAGTTTGATTTAATAGGAGCCGTCAGATTAACCTAGAGCAAATCAAAGCCATTCAAATCTAAGAGAACCAACCAGAACCTGCCACGCAATCCCTAAGGATACAGCAATTCGTCACACAGAGAAACACGTCAGATTTCGGATCTGACCCGAGGGGGAGGTTGACCCCCAGGTCGACCAGCATGGGGGGAGGTCGACCTGTATGGGGGGAGGTCGACCCCCTGGTCGACCTCCTGGTTGACCTGGCCTTGGCTGGGAAATTTCCAGCCCAGCCCGCTTCTGCTTCTGATTTTGAATTTTGAATTTTCTGAACATTATTCTTAGCTGTTTATTTAAATCCTTGAATCTTCTGAAGGTCATGACTCCTTCATATGGATTCCGATATACGCAAACTCGGACTCTATCTCAAGCAGAATTCTAAGACGAACACAATGGCGTAACCCGTTTTCCTTAATTCTTACATTTGAAATTAATTATTCTTTAATTTGTTACATTAATGTTTACAGAAAATACGGGGTGTTACACTATGGAAAGATGAACCATCATCCGGATCTAATGGAAGTGGTTTCAGGTCAAAACTCCTTATCAATCAAAAGTTATGTCCGAAACAAGATCAGTTAGGGTAAAACGGTCATTTAAAAATCGGCAAAAATCATGAACATGGGAAATGACCCCAATAGTCATCTCCTAAATTTAAATGGTTATACGACCTCGCATGAAAAAGAAATAAATATTCTACGATCCCCTGATGCGTAGAATGCAGGTCGTTACGTTCTTCCCCCCTTAAGAAATTTCTCACTCGAAATTCCTTAATCAAAAACATACAAGGTGTTCTGCATGCCTATCAGTCATTCACAAACAATCAAACACACACAAAAAACAAAACAAACTTATCCTAGCATGCGGGAAGACTAAATCGAAATGAAAACCTTACCAGGCAAAGAGTTTTGGATACGTCTTCCTAATGCTCTCCTCTGTCTTCCGAGTACAGTCATTCTGGTCTTCGCCCCACTGAACCTTGACTAGATCCACCGCTCTTCTTCGAAGTTTCTTCGTATCTTTCTCGACAATACGAATTGGCTTGCGGTTCCCAACTGCCTCGTGTTCTACTTCGATATCATCCAATTGACCAGGTGAAATAGCCACATCGGTGTGGTGCATGAATTTCCTTAACTGGGAAACATGAAATACGTTATGAACTCCTACCATCTTCTCTAGTAATTCAAATTTATATGCCAAATTCCCAATTTGTTCGAGAACTAGGAATGGACCAATAAATCTTAGCGTTAACTTGCCTCTTTTACCAAATTGTATCACACTCTTTAATGAAGAAATCTTGACAAACACCAAGTCGCCAATGGAGAATTTCTGATCTCTTCAACTCATATCAGTATAACTTTTCTGCCTATCATGGGCAGCCTTCAATCCCTGTTGAATAACCTTGATCTTATTTGAAGTTTCTCTTATCACATCTGGTCCAAGCACAAATTTCTCACCGGTTTCTAACCAACATGACGGTGAGTTGCACGGTCTTCCGTACAAAGCTTCATATGGAGCCATACCAATACTGGATTGATAACTATTATTATATGCAAACTCTACTATATGCAAATGGGCATCCCATGATCCACCAAAATCCAATATGCAAGCTCTCAAGAGATCTTCTAATACCCGATTCACCCTCTCTGTCTGATCGTCAGTTTGAGGATGGTACGCAGTATTGAGATATAATTTTGACCCTAGAGCCTCTTGTAAGCTCTTCCAAAACCCACTAGTAGACAATGGGTCTCGGTCACTCACATGCTTTTAGGTACTCCGTGAAATCTCACTACCCACTTCATATATAGTTCTGCTAACTTCGCTGATGTTTTATTTAACTTGATGGGTATAAACCTTGCACTCTTGGTCAATCGGTCCATAATCACCCAAATGCTATCATGGCCCGATCTAGTCCTTGGTAACCAATCAACGAAATCCATTGAGACTCGTTCCCATTTCCATTATGGAATTTCTAATGGTTGCAACAAACCATTAGGCTTCTTTTTCTCAGCTTTAACTAGCTGGCAGTTCATGCACTTGGATATAAACTTCCCAACATCTCTTTTCATCCCTTCCCAGTAGTAGGTCTGCTTCATATCTCGATACATTTTGTTACCACCAGGATGTATAGTCAGCTTTGAGTGATGACATTCTCTAAGCACTTCATTTCTCAATCCATTGACATAAGGCACAACTAGTCTTCCATTCTTCCTAAGCCATCCACCTCGATCAAGCCCATACTTTTCCATCTCCTTATCGATACCCATCTCTAACTTGGAGATGATTTCCAATAAGTTAGGATCGTCCCTCTGACTGGAACCAATCCGCTCAATCAAAGTGGGTCTAATCGTCAAACTTGCTAACATCTCTGGATCCAATTCGCACTTCGGTCTAAAATCATATCCAGCGATATACTCCAGTTGCTTCCATTCCAGAAACATAGCCCCTAAACTGGCATGTCTTCTACTCAATGCATCAGCTACTGCATTGCCCTTTCCTGGTGTATATGCGATATCGAAATCGTAGGAAGCCAAGAATTCTAACCATCTCTGTTGTCGGAGATTTAGATCCTTCTGAGAGAAAAGATACTTTAACGATTTATGATTTGTAAACAACTCGAATCTTTCTCCCAAGAGATAATGTCTCCACATCTTCAACGCGAACACGATCGCTGCCAATTCCAAATCATGGGTAGGATATCTTTTCTCATGCGGTTTCAGTTGCCAATTAGCATAAGCTACAACTCTACCTCCTTGCATCAATACAACACCTAGTCCGGTACCGCAGGCATCTGTGTATACCGTCATCTCTTCATTCCCTTTAGAAATGACTAACACTGGTAGGCTCTTGAATGCATTCTCGCACTTTTCGTCCCAGACGAAAGCTTGATTCTTCCTGGTCGATTGAGTCAACGGTGCTACTATCTTGGAGAACTCTTGGATAAACTTACAATAATATCCAGCTACTCCCAAAAAACTTCTTACGTCTGTTGCATTCTTGGGCATATACCAATCTTGTACCGTAGCCACCTTCGTAGGGTCCACGGCAATGCCATTCTCTGAAACAACATGGCCCAAGAATCTCACTTCCCTCCTCCAGAAGTGACACTTAGAAAACTCTGCTTTCAATTGGTGTTTTCTCAACACCACCATTACTATTCTCAAATGTTCCTTGTGTTCTTCCTCTGTCCTCGAATAAACCAAGATATCGTCTTCAAAGACAAGAACATACGACGAAGTGGTATTACTATAGGTCTGGCATCTTTCCCTAAATCAATACGGAACTCAATCTCTCAGTGTGGTGGAAGTACGGTCACTTCCTTGAAGACGTCCGGATACTGGCCAGCCACGGGCACATCTGACAACTCATTATACGGGATGTCGAGGGAATTTAGAAAACTAGCCATTACCCCATTACTAGGTAGACCACCAAACGCTACCCTCTGCCCATCATCCGCTCTAACTATCACCAAAAATCCCTCACATTCTACTACCACTTCGTACCTTTGGAGTTAATCGACCCCCAAAAAAAGGCCAAACCCAATAAAGCCCAAAACAAAGCATTCACAAACAAACATGCAACCATGACTCGATAAGACCACATTACGACAAATCATGCTAAGGATAGTCGAACCACCAATCGAGTTCGTCACCGCTAAAGGTCTATCGACTATCTCGGGTTCCAATCCCAACCTATCTACCAGGTCACTAGATATGAAAGAACGGGAAGCCCCGAGTATCAACAATACTCGAACAAGAACATCATAAACAGAAAGCATACCTTGGATAACGGCATTCTTTCCTTTCTCTGCCGCAGTTGGGGAATTCGACGAAGAAGGAACAACATTAAGAGCATATGCTTTCACATTCTTCTTTTCTTTAGGGGGTTGCGGACACTTATCCTTGTGATGTCCCACTTGGCCACAGTTGAAGCACTTCCTGTCCGCTGGCTTTGCTCGACATTCTTTAGCATAATAGCCCTTCTTGCCACAGCTAAAGCATTCAACATATTTCTTTCTCTTTTTCTGACCATCCTTAGCTTGGTTCTGACTCTGCTTCCTTTTATTCTGGGAATTATTCTTGCCTCTACCGCTTGCTTGCGGCTTTGGCCCCTCTGCAGATGCAACAACGACTTCAGTCTTGGGTTTGGGATAAAGGCTATGTGACCTCAGTGCTTTCCTCACAATCGATTCAAACATCTCATCGATGTGGTTAATAGGCCTTACCCCTAAGTACTGAACTAAGCATGTTATGAATTTCTCATTCTTCTTCTCAGGAGTGTCAATAAGAGATAAACCATACTTCGACAAAGTATCGAACTCAGTAATATACTCCGAGAATGCCCTACCATTCTGCTTAAGCTCCAAGAACTTCCTAAACAACTCTGGCTTCTGAGCCGTTGGGATAAACTTTTCACTGAATCGGGCCTTAAACTGATCCCATGTAACTTGATCCTATGGAGTAGCTGCCTTAATAGCATTCCACCAATTCATAGTCCGTCCTTACAGCTGACGGAATGCTAGCTTTCTCTTCTTCGCATCCTTGATACCCATATCTTCAAAGATGCGCTCACAGCTATCAAGCCAATCCTGAACTTCTGTAGCCGATTCCGTTCCGTGGAATGGCTTCCCACCAAGACTAGTGTAATCCTTGCATAGCTTGGCGAAATCGGTCCTAGGCGCTTGCACTGCTGCACCACCACCATTTGCAGCATTGGGAACTGCTCATTGCACATTTCTAAGCATCTCTATCATGAAGTTAGTGAACATCGTCCTCATATCAGGAGCATTCCCATTGTTATCCCCTCTAGCAGTACCCCTAATGTATTGGCTCATTGTTCAATCTATAAGGAGAAAACGATTAACCATCTCTTCATTAGTGCCAGTGCAATGCGACTTCATCCTTAAATATATTAATAGTGTATATATATAACTTTTGAAAACCAAAATATAACAAATACGCGCTCTCATATACGTAGTATCTCTCCCTGATATCTTTCCCTAGGTTAACTACGCAACCTAGAGCTCTGATACCGATGTGACGGCTCACCCCGTACCAGCCGACATTTCCAATGAAAGTGCGTTGTGCCGATGTCCAACCAACACGGGACGGTTGCCAAAAAAAAGGAAAGAAAGGGATTTTGAACTAACAAGGAACCTGTAGAATACCTCACAGCGCATGGGATAAAATACAATAATAACATACTTGACATAAAACAGGTGAGACGGTGCATAAGCTGAAAACTAAACCATAATAGCAGCGGAAAATTCAAATACAGCTTATGTTCCACATCATCATTATTACAACTTTTCAAACTGTCTCTAAAGCAACGTAAAGAAGAGTACACTACTAATGCCCAAAGTAGTGACCATCAGTGACACAGGGAGAATACATATATATATGTATATCATACGTGGGAGCCTCCTGCTCATCTCCAAATCAGCTACTCGTGCATAACCAGCTAACATGTCTCTAGTCTGTCCGTTTAAGAGCACCCAGAGTAATAAGAACAGACATAAAACTCTGGGTCAGACAAAAGTCTGATATGAGCGATAAGCAGCAAAATAGAACAATAACAGGTATACTAAACCATACCTGAACCTGGACCTGCAACCAAAGAGTTAGCACAACAAGATGTACAATACTCTGAGGTGACACTAACATATGGGGTAAAGATACGGGGGTAGGGGTGTGCATGTCATAGTGATATCAAATAATCAAACATAGAAACTATCCTCGCATCTCTCACTCAGTGCGTAAAGCATACGATATCCACCGCTTTGATCAACCAAATCCTTGTTATGATTACTCTGCCCTATGGAGTCATAGCGACTCCACTGCACAGATCCACAACCACTAGTCCTTGCTATGTCCACTCTGCTCCATGAAGTCATGATGACTTCACTGCACTGGCTCATAGCCATGCTACAATCAATCTGCCCCATGGAGTAGTAACTACCCCACTGCACTGATCCACAGCTTAACACTTGTCTTTCCGTGGTGAATCAAAGCTATGGACGTCAATAACCCCTTAGCACACGTCCTGCAGCAAAGCCCAACTCATGAAGTTAAGCTGTTGGTTCCCATCTGGATCCTGAGTTCTACTTCCTATTTGGACTTCCTTTGCATCTCGGGTTTGGGTCGAATTGGAGTTCGTCTTCAAAAGATTCGTCACGTAGAAGTAAGAGTATACGTCTGATTCGGTTTGGTACTCCTAACCCGATTCGGTTCGGTGGTCCTAGCCCATGCCTTGATTTGGTTTAGGTATATGCAGTGATCCATTACTCCTTGGTTCGTTCTAGTCACACTTACTTGGTTCGGGTCGGTGGTCACCTCCATCCGGTTCGGTTTGGTTACGACGAAACGATCCCATCCGTTGCTCCAGCTCCTCTTCTCCGATCCGATCTACAGCCCCTTCCTTGCTCCCTATCCGAACCCAACTCCAACTCTTATGCAAATGGCCTTCCTTCTTGCCAAGCCTCCTTTAGTGCTAAGTTCCGATCCGAATCGAATTCCCCTTGCCAAGTTCTCTTACCCGATCCAAGCCCCATATCTGACCCGATCCGAAACCCTGCACATTTCCTGCACCTTTTCCACCGACTGTTTTATGCCACACGATGGCGTTTTCTACCATTCTAACTGTTCTAATCAATCACAAAGCATACCATGTAGTCATAGAAACATATAGAATTGACCACAAACACCAAAACAACAATTTGATATGTCAAAACAGATCAAACATACCCAAAACCCATATTTTCCTCTTAAGCATGTTTAAGCAAATCTAATGATAGGATTAGCAAAACTTAACCAAATCAATCCAAACTTCTAACAGAGGCTTAAAATAAAATTTAAGAATTTCTAAACATTTTTCCAGATTTTTAACATGCATAGTTCCGTTAATTAACACTAATCACCCTAATTAACTGTAATTGTGTAAAAACAATGCTAATCACTCACCTTGGCCACAAATTAACTTTAGATCTAAAACTATCTCTGATTTGGGTCGAATCTCTATTCAACACAGCAGCTTTATTCCCAATTTGATGTTAGTTTGCCTTGATTTGATGTAGATTAGGCTAAAACTTTATTAGAGAGTGATTTGGGATGAAATTAGAAGGTGGAGGCCATGGCTAGGGTTAGAGAAATGTTTTAGGCGGCAGAAAAATTAAATAAAAATCATTTTCCTACTGTTCTGAGCCTCCCCATAACTCTAATTCTGAAACAGGTTATGGGCCCTCTCGCTAATCACCCAAATTAGGTTCGGTTAAGCTGTTTTTCATCTTCTAAACCTTGTTTCAGCCATATCTCTCAAACGGTGAGTCCGTTAGGCCAATGTGACCACTCTATGGAAAGATAAACCATCATCTGAATCTAATAGAAGTGGTTTCAGGTCAAAACTCCATATCAGTCAAAAGTTATGGACGAAACAAGATTAGCTAGAGGCAAAACGATCATTTAAAAATCGGAAAAAATCATGAACATGGGAAATGATCCCAATAGTTGCCTCCCAAAGTTAAATGGCTATACGACTTCGCATGAAAAAGAAATAAATATTCTACGATCCCCTGATGCGTAGAATGCGGGTAGTTACATTAACGACCTAGAATTTTGAAACCAATTTAAAATTTATTTTTAATTTGATTTTATGAGAATTTATAGTCAATTTTCGAAATTCGATTATTTAAAGCTGATTTTAGCAGTTTAAAAAGGAACGTTATTGAGATGACCTCAGATTTCGACGAAACTAAATTTATCAGATCCGTAGTGTTGGAATATGACCGAGTTCCAAATTTCATAATTTTTGGTGCTAGTGTGTGGCCGTGCGAGAATTAAATGTACTTTATGACAACACGTCGAAACTAAGCGGAAATGCGATCGAAAAAAGAAATTACGTTTTATGCTAGAGTACAAAATTTCACGTAAAATGGAATGGATGTGTGGTCGTGCGATCAGAAGATGTAGAGCTAAAGAAACACCCTTTACGTTTGTTAATTGCAAAGTGCTTCTAATAACATGAAATGAGGTGTCAGCGCATCAACAGCCTTAAGTGTTTTTCTTCCCTTCTCCCACATCGAGACATACAGCAATCCACGTAGTAGGCTTGGGAAAATTGTTGAAAAATCCTCTTCCTTCTCCTCTTTTCTTTTCCTTTCTCTCCATTTTTCTTCTAACTCCTTCACCTAGCTTCCTCCTCCTATAATGGCCACTCCCTCCACTGTAGCCGCCACTGAACGTCGCTGACCAGCCTCCCCCTAACGCCGTGCCGTTGCCTGCAACCACCCCCTCATACGACATGGTCGATCCTCTTCCCTAAAAACCTAAATCACCTATTTTCTAACATATTTTGCATTTCTTCCTACAAAACTCCTCCTTTAAACCTCCTACCATACGCACCAGCCCCAAGACCCCACCACTGTCCACATCAGCACCTGTCCCGCCCACCGTGGGTCCCACAGCCTAAGCCGCACCTCTATACCCCCTAAATCCTCTTCATTTTTCTTTAAACTTCCAAATTTACAAGAACTCGTGAGTTTCAGTGATTCCACGAGAGTGATTTAAACACTGTAGTCTCCAGATCCAGTCGTGTGAGCAGTCAATGAGTGATGTTGGTGTCGTGCATGAGTTATAATAGTGTACACGAGTCTGACTTCCTTCCATATGAAGTTTTGGCGGAGTGAAAACCGTTAGTGAGAAACCAAAACTCACGTAGATAGAGATTTAAATTAATTAACTGCAAATTGTTAATTAAGTAGGATTAAATATGTTTAACATTGATCATATACAATATTGTGGTAAAAATATTATTTTTACATCATATATGTGATATCCCTTGAGTTTATGACACTTGAGTTGCACTAAGTGTTGATTGAGCCTTAAATGGTTTGGGATTGAGTAATTTAATTATTGCTACTATTTGGTTGTGATAAAAATCCCACACAGGTCTTGTGATGATATCACACTTACACGTCTCCCACATGTGTAGATAAGCTACATGGATTATGATGTAAACCCCACACGGGTATTGAGATGATAATTTCACATCTCCCAAGTGTGTAGATAAGTTACATTGATTGTGTAGAAAACCCCCACACGGGTCTTGGGATGACATTGGCTTACACATCTCCCATGTGTGTTGATAAGCCATATGGGTTATGATGTAAACCTTACACGGGTATTGGGATGATAATTCCACATATCTCAAGTGTATAGATAAGTCACGGTTGATTATGAATATGATGTAAACCCCACATGAGTATTGGGATGAAGATAAACACCGATCTTAATCCCAAGTGTGTAGGCTGTCAATGTAATGATTGATATGACTGTATAAGCAATGTTTAATGCTTATATGGTATAGTGCACTTTGTGTGTGAATTGGATGTGATGGATGTTTGAGTGTAATAATATACACTATATGTTAATGAACAATAAAAGTGGTTATTGCTTTATTGGTTAAGTCTCCATAAAGAAATTGGATTTTAATGAATATTTTAACAATATAATAATAGCTAAAAAAATCAAAATTTTATTTTGACGTCCGATTTTAGATGGACGCAAAGATATTAAAATATCGAGGAATATTTGTAACTGTAGCAAATGATTTTGAATTGAATTTTTCATACTTATGGGGTATCGAAGTTTTGATTTGAATGTGAATAGTAACTTTTAAAAGTCAAGCTCAGTTAGGCTATTTAAAAGATGTTTTAAAAGAAGTTTCTTATTTACTTTTATAACAAATATCAGGAAAATGTGGATTGAAATTATCGAAGTTCAAAAAATAATATTATTTTAATCATTATAATAATATTACTATAATGTTGTAGTATTGGAAATTAAAGATTTTTGAGTTGGAAAATAAAGATATCGCTTTAAAAAATTATTATATGTGTTTTATATAATAAACAAAATGTTTTCAAAGCAATTAACTGTATTATATATACACACACGTCAAATATAATTTAAAATAGAACCTGTCGCACAGCGGTAGTTCGTGTTTTCTACGTGTAAGTTTAAATGAATATACATGGAGATCCGACCATCGGATTTTCCCAAAATTGAAACCATTGGGTTCGTTTTGAAAAGATCTTTCAAATGATAAGAAGAGATTTAAAATTTAAAAGTTAGATTTTAGGTAATGTTTAATTTAAGTTTGAATAAAAACAACACCATGACCTATAATTGGAAAATAGAGGTATGGACTATATATATAGTATAAAATCATTTAAAAATATTATAAATGATATGGAATGAGTTTAAACCAACTTTACATGGTTTATGATGATAAAAATGGTTAAGTGTAATGTGACGATTTTGCATAAGGTCTTATATAATAGATTTTTGAAAAAGAATTTGGAAATAAGAATTTTAATTCATAAACTGAACTAAATTATTGAATAAACCTTTTGATATAAGATTATGAAATGATTTTTGGGAAGCCAAATGATTAACTAGATTTGAGAATATGATTTTAAATCTATTGAAAGAAACCAATTAAGGAGGCTTAATTGGTGAATCAATAGTCCAAATAAGGATTTGATTTGATTTGTTGCGGGTTATTCGAAAACACTAGTAAAACCAATTTCAAATAATTAAACGATGATTAAAATTTGAAGATATTGAAGACGGTGCAAAACTGGTAATCTTCACATCGAAAGGATGGTTGTTGATGCCCTGGATTTGGGTAGCTCCCTTGAAGGGGTTATAGTGGCAGTGGTCCGGACGTACTTGCTGATTGTTCGGATGTGCGAGGTCCTCTTTCCTGTATTGGGCATATGTGATAAGGAATAAGATGTCTTCGGTTTAGTTCAGACCCAGAACGGACTTGCAAATGGATTATGTGTCTAACATAGTATTTTATACTATATTAATTGATTTCTATTAAATAAATATCTGCTTGGTGGTGGGGAATTTATTCTCTTAGCTTGACAACCTTCTCCAAGACGTATGTGCGTAGAGGTTATATATTAATGGACATCAGTTGTATAGTATAGAATGATTGTGTGGCATGCTGAGTGCTGGCAGATAGATCAAAGCTTTTGTTGAAAATAAAAGCTTTGTGATGCGTTAATTACGAGATTCACACCCTGATATGAGTCAAAAACGGGATGAAGGACCGTAGGGAGGACACGCATCTCCATCTTGATAGAAGTGATTCCATGGTATAGATCCCAGGCATTTTATTTATGTGGATGTTGGAACTGAGGTGCCTCAAATGTGGCCGCACAAAGCCATGGTGGTTGACGTACTGACCAAGAGGTCCGATAGGACTGGGAAACATATTGTTCAGGTGATGCTAATCAGCGACGTACTACTGATCGGTCCTGCCGCACCAATGGGATAAGTAGTTCCCTGGGACATTTTGCTAGATATGTTCTGAAATTCGGATTGAGGAAGATCCCTTGCCTCGTCTGTTGATGGAAATCCAAATTCCAATACGCGACTTTGCGGTTTTAGTTGTATACTAATGGCAACATAATAGAATTGGGTATTATGCCATCTAAGATTAGTACATTCACTTCCGAACTTGTTACTAAATTAGACACTAATAATAATATCAAATGATTTTCGCGTATCAAGCATGTTTGGCCTTTATAAGGTAAAACTCTAACATTTGGTTTGCACTTGCATTGTGTGATGGGGCCTGAATATTGTAATGGCTTCATTTTTCAAAAAGCATTGCGTTGTTTTTATGCACTGACACTCGTATGGAGGAAACCCGTTCCGTGTTATACGGCGTGGTCCCTTGATATGCCTTATTTTTAAATAAGTCAAGTTAACCACAGGTTTTCTCATACGAGTCCCATGACTGACTCATAGTTTGACTCATAGTTTGTCAAGTTAACCGCAGGTTTTCTCATGGATTTTAATATTCTTTGACAGCAATATTCTCAGATATCCAAATTGCCAAATTTTCGATATGGTTATTCAATATTCAGAATTGGCGGACCCATATTTTTGCATTCTGTAAATATATTGCTGAATGGCAAAAGATAACAGTTTATGTTATCGAATACTAGCTAGCTACACTTCTATCTTTGCCTCTTAGTCCTGTAAGCATGAGCAATTGTTTCTTTGATTATGAGATTTTTCTAAATTATCTTATTATGTCAGTTTTAATGTCGATCAAACTCCTTGTAGCTTGCCCACTAGAATGTTCCCTCTTTTTGGGGGGAGGGGTTATATGGTATTGCTAATATCTACCCCCATAAGTCCAAGTCCATGCATAATTGTGGCATTAACCAGTCTAGTACTTGTTTCAAAGCTTAGAACAGGAATGGACACTAAACAGTTACAAGATCACAATACCATCTCTTTTACATCACTATTAGGAAAATCTATATAATTTACGTGGCTTCAATCATCAGTATGTAAAATTAATCCAGTTAGGATCCCTAGGGAATATATGAACAACGTTGTTTCTTACATTGGTCATGCAATTTGAACCGTCGAAGAGACAAACTGGACTGCAATTTCGGTATTTTTAAAACTGGAACACTGGACAATGAGAATTAAAAGGAACATGGTTCATTTAAACACCAATTAAAAAACATTACATGAAACTTGAAAGCCTGAAATCATAAAGTAAGGCAATGTGCAGATGGTTACGGTTTGCTAACTCTTAAATTACATAACTTGAAATTTGAAAATATGAAATATAAAAATAAGGCAAGGATTTTGTTCACTCTTCTTTCATGAGTGAACGTAACACTACACCTAATATTTGAATACGTAACAAACTATGGTCATGGGTCCATTCTTTTCAGGTTTATTTCCCTATGAAATGCGATGCTATCTATATTTCAGACTTATAAAATGAGAATCAACCAATTATAAGCCATGTACACCACTATATCCTAAAATCACGCCTAAAATTCACGGTTCAGGGTTAACCACTTGGAGGCTCCTTAAGATTACGGAAAATTGGCTTATGACTTTCTAATGTTATGCAAGCAATAAAAGAGAGCTACAAGTAATTAGCAAAGTGATACATACAAAGCTAACGTTAAAAAGGATCTACCTAGATGAGAAGTTCACCAGTGTTTGCTAGATCAATCTAGAAAAGAAATAGAAAAGAACGATATGATTATGGGCGGCAATTAGACCCAACCCGGTACACCCGGACCCGACCCGTCGGGTCTCATGTCTTGACAGGTCGGGTTTTGTCGGGTCTAAACCATACATTTTCAAAATCTGGACCCGGCCCGAGCTTTGGGTCGGGTCAGGTTTTGTTAGGTAGCAACACTAAAAATACATATATTTTAATGTTTTTTGGTCGGGTCTTTCGGGTCGGGTTAATTCGGGTCGGGTTTTATTGGGTCATAATTGTCTTTTTCATCACCTAGACCCGACCCGAGAACCGTTGGGTTCGGTTCGGGTCTGGGTCTTTTCGGGTCGGGTCGGATCGGTTTTTTAGTTCTCGGTTCTAATTGTCAGCCCTAGATATGATTATATTAAATAGAAAAAGCTATGATCGGCACGTTATCTACTAATATAATCAATTAACAAATGAAATTTTGTATCTTTAATAATACTGTGAACTTAAAAATGTGATAGTTTTTAATATACAAGTGTAAGGAAAATCAAACAAAAGCCTACGAATAACAAATTTACATATGCATGTGTGTGTGTGCACACCTCTCCACCCCTACAAACACTTTGTTTGTTTATGATGGAACCTTATGTAGAAATTCTTCTAAATGTGAGGGCTTGGAAGGATTGTCATTGTGAAGCAAACCTACCTCATAAACAAATAATATTTCCAGAGACCATGTGTGGAATTCAATTCCAATACAGACGAACATATTATTATGCCTCTAATTATTATCACTGTCATTTTTATTTTTGAAACAACGATGTTATTATAAAACACTTGATGTTAATATTAAGTATTCAAAATTAGTTTTCCTTATAAACTAACCGGCATTATTCTGGCAAGAGATGGTGCTGCAATTCCAACAAATCCATCTTCAGTGCCAACATTTGTAAGAACTATGCTGGTTACATTTTTCCCAAGTAACTACTACAGTGCATCTCCTTCATTCCCAGGGAACAAGATATTGTCCATTCGAATTGACCTAGACATATAACACATTGTTCCTGATTATAAGTTAGGATAATCAGTTAGCGCTATTATCACAGATGAAAGCTTGTAATAATTGATTTAAATAACTCGACAATTTTGAGGGAAAATCACCGAATTGCACACATCAGTCAAAGCCGGCTATAAACTAAATTTTTGACTGTTAATTCTTTTTTAATGGGCCATTTCAATCAAATAAATACACTAATTGACATACTTGGAAAAATGCTCTGCAATAAGCTAATGGGCCCTACTTACATTCACACAAAACAACTACGGACCCACTAATTGCTAAAAAAATCAATTACATTATTATTCGTAACTCACCCTTCACTCAATTGTCAAGTGAATCTACTGAATTGATCATGAAATAAGAATTATACTTGGCAATTGCTTTGGCATTTGACTCTTTGGCGTGATTACTTTAAAAACACATCTTAGGCGGTCGTGAATTTAAGATTAATAGTAATGTTTTATACATAAAATCGTAAAGGCAAAGGTAACCACACAGCACTGTGAAAGAACAAAATTATTGAATTTTTTTTATTGATAGATGTGTGGAAAGCTGCTTTCAAAAATGAAAACGTGTTTTCTTTGAGATTCCAGATAATGCGAATAAAAGGTCATGATATAAAAAAGAGGGACAACTCAGATATGGCATGGTAAATTGATAATTTTGAGTGCATAAGAAAGAAATAAAGATTCACATGCAGTAACTAGTAAACATATAAGAATTTACTAAGTAAGGAACTTTAGTATTAACATATCCATCTTATTACAAAAAAATAAAATAATAATCCCACAAATGGAGCATCCATAGGGTTTCAGATTGTGGGTTGCTCTCATTCATGAAATTTTGTAACAAGACACAAATAATTTATTATCATGTATGTCTAGCTTAAATACTTGTAAAAAAGCTATTTCAAAAAAAATAACAATGACAGAAATGACTCACAATGTGTGTTAAGCGTGAACTGCACAGATTACCCAACAAATGTATCAATCAGACGTTTGATGTTTATAGTGTCAAATATAGTACGTTTAGAGCTGACTCGACTGGTAAAGTAAAACTAAGACTGTCACCTGTTTAATTATCTAACTCAACCTAAATGGCAACCGGATGGAACAGTCCTCAAGCTGCATTTACTGGTTGCACAAATTAAATATGAATATGCTCAACAAGCGTTCTAAACTAGCGATATGATCTAGTAACGTAGCAACTGGCCAATACTCGCTAAGTTTTGCAATAACTTTCTCTTGGGATTTTACCATTATCTGAGGACATCGGCAAAGATAATCAACTTCCAAAAATATATTGGATAAACTAGAAAATGATATGATTATACTACAAGTATAACATGTTATGTAAAAAGGTGTTACTGCATCACTTGTACTCTGTAACATGTTAAAACCAAAAATAATGTTTATGAAATGACCCGAACTCGCCATTACGGGAAAGCCCGGATTGAGTTGAGAATACGACAAATCAAAACATAAACAAAAGAACATTGCATTTCTGTACAACAATTACATCAGAGTACAAGAATATAACATTTTATGAATAATTAATATACATCAAAAAAATATCAGAGATTTAAAATTACAATGCAACAAAAAAATAATACATAAGACGACTGAAAGAAATACACGGATACAGAGCTTTCCTAGTATAGTTCCAGTTGTAAATCCAGGATCTTGTGAATATAATATCTGGAAAATTGAAACTAGTAGTTGCCCGTGTGGAAAATAGGGGCACCCAGAGTTTAGGTTGAAACAATAAACTCCAGGTCAATCATGGGACTGGTGTGAGAACTAAAACAATTATTAATTCTTTACTTTAAAAACCAAGTAAATCAAGGGACCACGCCGTATAACACGGAACGAGTTTTCTCCCAAGAATACCAGTGCATAAAACAAACAACATAATGCTTTTTGGAAAAATGAAGCTATTATAAGACTCAGGCCCCATCACATAATGCAACGCAAGCGGTAGGATAGAGTTTTGCCTTATAATCACCAAACACTCTTGGTATGTTTAAAACAAATCATTTTGATATTACTATAAGTGCATAGTGTATCAAACAACTTCAAATATAAATGTATCAATCATAGGCGGCATAATATCCCATGCTACTATGTCGCCATATAGGTTTACAACTAAAACCGAAATGTCACGTATTGGAAATTGGATTTCCATCATGAGTTGAGGCAAGGGATGTACTCCTCGCCGTCTTTGAGAAACTCTAACAAATGCCTCAGGGTTACACACTCTGGCAACTCTTAGATCCTCCAAGTTCGATCCTCTCTTATGTTTGAGGATTGGCAATTCCTGAACACACGTTTCTCGGTCCTATAGGACCTATCCATCGGCTCCGTAGTAACCGATATATCTGAGGTGCCTCGCTATCCATCATCCACATAGGTAAAAATATAATAAATGTCTGGGCTCTATATCATGACACCACCCATAGCTAGAAGGAAACGTCATGCACTCCTTAGGTCCCTTATCCCGTTATTGACTCATGCTGAGGTGTGAGGCTCTCGAATTAAAGCTATACACAAAGCTATGCTATTTAAAGTCGGGCTTTGATCATCAACCACAAGACCCTTATTTTCAACAGAAGCCTTAATCATTTGCATCTAAGCATGCCACATAGGCAATTCATATCATGCGACTGATGTCTATCGATATATAACCTCTGAGCTCATATGTCTCAGAGAAGGGTGTTAAGCAAGAAAATAAATTCTTCGCCACCAAACAGATATATATTTAATACAGATCAATCAACACAGAATAAAATCCAATGTCAGGCACACATCCATTAACTAGTTCATTCTGGGACTGAATGAAACCAGAAGCACCTTATTCTTCGTCCCATATGTCCAATATAGGAGAGAGGACCTCACATATCCGGTCGATCTCTAAGTACATCTAGACGATCACCACTTATTACCTTATCTTGGGTGTACAGCCCAATCAAGACATCAGTAATCATCGAAAAGATGTGAAGACCTCAGTCTTCAACCACCATCTTCATCGTCGACTTATCATCGAATTAATTATTAAGAATGGGTATAAACCCGGCCTTTCCGAATAATTCACGTATTTTATAATCAAGTGCTACAAAAACACAATATGCGCCTCATTCCAATTCTGAATATTCTTTTATTTTAATATTCACATCATTAGGGAAAGGTTCCCATTAATTTTATCAAATATAAATTGTTTAAATTTATTCTTTAATCTCCCTTTGGATATCAATTCAAACCAAATTAAGGTTTATCCAAACTAGTCAGGATTATCGAACCATACCGAAGTAATTATTTCTTTTATTATCCCAATCCCAACCAATTCATCCCATGGAGCAAAACTGGTAATACACCATATCTAACACCACGGTGTTATCTGTAAATTTAATTACCATTTCACATTCAAATCTAATTAAAGATTTAACTATCTCCTGGAGTAAAACTGGTGGTACTCCATTCTCGATCATTCCCCAAATTTGATAATTTAAATTATCATATTCACATTCCAATCTAATTAAAGATTCATTAAAACTCCAGGTAGTTTTAATCTTCCTTAATATCCATATTAATGATTATTTAACTTTGGGAAATGAAACATGTCGCATCAACAATCTACATCGTACCATTGATTTTTGCCGATATATAACCTCTAAGCTCGTACGTCTTAGAGAAGGGTGTTAAGCAAGAGAATAAATTCTCCGCCACCAAACAGATATATATTTAGCAGAGTTCAACAATACAGTTCGAAATACAATGTTAGACATGTAATCCTGTCTTTAACTGGATTAAAGAACCAATGTCGTTTAAAACACAGTTCACGATAAGCCTAAATCACATTCCATTAATTATGGAATCTTCACATAAAACAGATCAATATATAATCAATATCAATTTACGTATCCGACTAATAATATAAATGGAATATCGACAAAGCCTTTTAAATTCCATATATATTTAACAGTTCCTCCACGAAAGCTCACTTCGATTATTACCAAATTGAATTCCATTCAATCCCAATTTATTTTATTAAATTCGAAAATTTTACTTTTGAAAATTTCCATTAAATCTTAATAAAAAGATTTATAAATTCCAAATCACATTTCACTGTTAATCGGGTTAAGGAATGAATGTCGTTAAAAACACAGTTCACAATAAACCCAATTCACATTCCATTTTATTCCAATTACTAAATATAACTGTAAACTCTAATAATCTTAATTAAAAGATTTATTCTTTTCACCACGGGGTTTAAGAATAGTGTTATTTAAGACACCATTCACGACAAACCCAAAATCAAATTCTTTTATTCAATTCCAGTTTAATATTAATTAATTGGAAAACTTCACTAAATCTTAATTAAAAGATTTATTCTTTTCTCGGCTGGGTTTAAGAATAGTGTTAATAAAGACACCATTCACGACAGACCCAAAATCCCAAATAATATTAAATACAAGGCTCTGAATAGAAATTATATCAGCTTATATTCAATATCAAATTCTAAAACCAAAAAATATCATATTGGAAATAATGATATAAATATATCTTCCAAATTTCCATAACAATATCCGTATAATCACGAAATCCAACATCGAGATATTCCGAAGATGATTTCCATTCAAATCCACTCCAATTCATATATTGGAAATTCTGGTTATATTAAAACTCATTCTCAACCCAATTTATTTATTTCAAAATAATTGGATTATAAATCTAGTTAATAACTAGTTCATTTTGATAAAAAATATATTTTTGTCCTTTCAAATATGGAATTTTTCATCCCAATTCTTTCCAAATCATTTATTATGATTTTACACAAATTATTATTATTTTTGATAATTTGATCAAGGCCCGTACAGTCGTTTCCAAACACGGTAGTCGAAGTGCACTTACAACGACCTTTTCCAAATTTGATTTGGACATAATTCCAAATCCAACCATTAAATTTCAAATCTCTTATATTTGTTGCAAATCACTTTTTGATATGAACCCAATGGTTTCGAATTTGGGAGAATCCGACGGTTGAATCTCCCGTAATGTCAACTCGAAGTCAATGGTCGAAATTCGCGAACGATCGCGGCGCGACGCGTTCTATTCTAGCCATTAAATATATATAATATATATATTATATATATTTCGTCGATTTCCCTTTTTAAAACGTATTTTATAAATCCTTTTAAATTCGTTTTAAAATGGTTCTAGCTTAATTTCAATTTTAAATCAAAATTGAATACTCCTTATCATTATAATATTTAAATGATAATATTTTCAAAATATCAGATTTTGTAATAATTTCCTTTTCGATATTCATTATAAAAATGAATAAAATTGAGATAAATATCGTTGGCGTCAAAATGGCGCATATCTAATCAACACGGCTTCACATATTTCAATATTTTCGTGTGCATCCAAGATCGAACATCAAAGTCATATTTTGATCTTTTTTGAATATTATTTTAAAATATTCGTCATTTTAAAATATTCGTTATGTTCTAAATTGGAATCAGACACAGTCAATTACCATATAATGTTATTTATATGGATTTCATACAACACATGTATGAAACAACAATGGTAAACAATCAATCATCATCCAGAGTGCATCACACAATTGCATAAGTGTTAAATATAAATAATTAACGCTTACAACAGTTTGTCAACCTATCGATTGACATATAATTATACAATTAGTATTAGTGTACGCCAAATATCATCCCAATACCCGTGTGGGGTTTCAACCAACAAATACTGAATATTATTTGTGCAGTTGGGCGATGTGTATAATTTATCGTCCCAATCCATGTCAGTCAAATGGCTGTACATAAACAAATCGTCCGATTTGTAAATGAATATTCATTTTCACCTCAGGAAAATTTTATGCCATTCACATATACGTTAAAATTATATTTTTAACGATAAAATATTTTATTCAACACGTAAATGTTTTATCTAATTCATTCATTTAATAAAAATGATACTTTTATTGCTCAAACATTTTATTCAACACATGAATATTTTATATAACTCATATATAAGTTAAAAATAATATTTTTAACTGACCATTATATAATTAACATATTTTGGAAAATATTGGCAGCATAACGACACGATACTAGAATCGGAATAAGGTCTTAACATTATCCCTCGCCTAATACTGGCTTGCGCCATACACATACCAATTCGAATCAATTCAATTTAGATCTCAAATCAAATATAACCAATTTCTTAATAGGGTTGCCAAACCTTATTAATTAACAATCAATAAACTAAAACAAACATCCATGGTTTCAATCAAAGGTGTCAGCTGCTACTAAGCACTGTTTGCATCCTAGTATATATTTAACTGTAAACAAAATTAGAGTGAGAAGAAGTTCTCACCTTTGGTTTCCACTCCACCGTGTTTTGATTGTCGATCTATATAGCATACCTACATTAAAAATCATATTTTTAACCAATCTATAATTATTTCTTAACATGACTATTTTACATATAGTATACATAAGCTAAAAATCATATTTTTTATCTTTCCAAAAATATTGTCATACATACGATAAAAATCAGATTTTTATCTAATAAAAAATATTTCCTTTTTATGATAAAAACCATATTTTTATACAACTAAAAATATATTCTTTTATATGATAAAAATCATATTCTTATAACGCTATTGTATAAATAAAAATCAAATTTTTATATCGCTATCATCTCTACTAATAAAGAAAATCTTTTAGGGATGGTGAAGGTTTTTTGGATTACCCAAATTACCCTTTAATCATTTGCAAACAAAAGCCTGCTTGCACGGTCAAATTTGTCTTTTCTTTATGACGTGTTGCCAACCCGCTATCGTGACCACGTTTTACACAAAACAACTTCCGTCCATGTTTTTTTTCTAGATTTTTCAGTTTTACCTAAACCTAAAATTTCAACCCTTCCTCTTCCAAATTCCTTATGGGAAAAAACCTAAATTTCTCTGAAATCCAATTTTTCGTACATCAGTTGAAGACGCTCAATCACGGATCTGTTATATTAGCATACAGATCCGAATCGCTCACGCTGAGTCGTACATGATGAAATCATATTTTATTCCTAGATCTATCTTCCTATCTTAATTTGATCCATAATCATCCAACGTATTCGTTTTAAATTTATGTAGGGTGGTATGGAAGCAATAATGGGGGTTTTAACTTTCGATATTGATTTGACTGAGATGGGGAGGATAGACTGCTAACCAAGGTCAGTATGACGATTCCCAATTTGTATTTCATAATGGAAAATTTTCCGATACATTTTAAACAAATCCTAATCTCTCTGCCTAGGACAAAACATATAACACTTTTTGTAATAAGGAAAAAAACATAATTTTCAAAATGCGAACTGAAATTGGAGTCAAACAACGATTGGAATTCCCACGTCTGTGGTGTACGAAAGTCGGGTGATTTGCTGTCAAAGGTGGTTCCTTACAATTTGATTTGTGATTTTGGTTTGTCAATTGATTTGCAGGTATTGGTGGCAGGTTTAAGAGATGTTGATTTGGTCGTAGCTAATGTTGATGGATTTGAGAAAGTGGGATTTGCTGAGGTGTTTAAGAGATGGTGCATTCAGATTTTAGGTGATTATGGGTGACAACAGGTGTTGGAGTTTGTTGTTGTGTTTGTACGATGGTTAGGGAGTATTAAAAGCTTCAAGTGGAGGAGCCAGCTGTGAGTTTTCTATTGGTTAATTAAAATTGATTCCAGTTAAGTATTTTTATTAATGAATATTATGCTAAAACATTTTGAATGCACTTTGCATTGTTTATGCAGACGGATTGGTTTTTTCTGGAAGCAATAAATGAGTTATTCATTTTCGATGATGATTTGACTGAGATGGGAGGATAGACCGCTAATTCAGGTCAGTATGATGATTCCCAATCTGTATTTCAAGAATAATTTCCCTTTTTGTGTTTTGTTACTTAAAACGAATTGCGATTAACGTATTCTTATTCATTAATATTACGCTAAACCGTTTCAATACACTTGGCATTTCTTTTTAGTAGGATTGGGTTTTTCTGGAATGAAATATATTATCATTAATTAGGTTTGATAAGCAATTCATGGTCCCTATATACAACTGTTTTATTTCCTCTACTGAACCTATTTCCGTTTTTTGAAAATGCCCATTAGATTCTGTGCTTCATTTAAAAAAAAGGGATTTATTTTTGGTTCATGCTAACATAAACGGGTGATATTGGTCCACAAATTTGGTATGAATTATTACTGTCATTTGCATTTTGCATCACATGTAATTGTTGATATATTTTAAGGTGATCTTCCATTATTTTCGGTTATCTACTAGATTTTCCTTTCAACATTGTCATGATAGATTATTGCAGTTTATGTTTATCAGTAAAATATTGATTTAAATTTTTAGTTGTTTCCCCTTGAAATTGAATTGATGCTAATGTAGGGATTGTTTCTTTACATGTTTTCAGTTTTTAACTTTTAGCAGATTACCAAATAAATGTTTTGAGTTACAATGATTAATATTAGTTTCTTTAAATGCAGCACTATATATAAACTGTGCATAGCTTTGTTTTTTTTTTTTTTTTGCTTTTGAGGCGCATGCTTGATGAACAATGCTTTTTAACCAAAAAGAGCATTGCAGCAGTGAAGTATTTAAAAATACAGTAAGATGTGAATTAATTTGGATTTATTTTCTCATTTTCTTACGCACTTGATCTTTTTTTCTTCATCATATAATTGTGGCATTTCAGATCTCAAACTCGATGCTTTAGATATCGAATTTGCAAATTGGAGCTCCACGTCATTAATTTGGCCGCACGTATTACTTTCTTTGAGTAGTTCATTTTTTTTTCACCAAAACAATTTGTAACTCTGATACCTAACTATTAGTTTAATCTTTTCTGTTGCTTCCCCACAACTTATGTTTCTACGAACGGCGAGAGATAAGTACTTGCCCTATTTTTGTTAACAACAGTTCAATTGAAGCATGGTGACAGTATTTAGGTAAATATTCTCATTTAGCTTCAGCTATTTTTATTTCAATCAATACCATGTTATACTGTTTAGGGGGAAAACTAACAGGAATTATATTTCTAAATGACACACATTCATTTTTTGGCATTTACAGAAAAGTCTTCCTTCTCTCTCTAACGAATATAGTAGTAATCAAAACGATTTCAAACTATATTCGCTCCATAAAAATTAAATGAGTGGAGAAGATGCTTAATTCATAATTCATAATTCTATGCTCAATTCATTCTTTATCAATAACTATTTGTTTCTATACTGCTGAATCTCCAAGTTACCAAAATTTGGTCATATAGTATTGCAGCTCCATATGCAGTTGCTTTCATTTTCAAATTTTTGGGTTTTCAAAGATTAAACCCATGTCTCTTAACCTAAAACACTGATTTTTTTTTCATTTTCATTTTTCAAATATTTGAAATCCAGCTCAAATCTTTCCAGATTTGAGTTTTGAGTGCATTTGTGCTTAAGTAAATTTGTCCTTGCCTTTGATTTGACTATAGATAATTCTAATTTTATTTGCACAATCTAAACTGAGATTTGTGGAGCTGTTTGAGTTGTTACATGTATGATCATCGCTAATTTTGTTTCCATCACATAGGCACATTTTATTATGTATATGCAGGTTAAATGTATATACATTTATGCATTTGTCAAAAAATGGTCAACGAATTGTAATACTGGCAATTTCTTACTGCTCTTTCTGTTTCTCTCAGAACCATGAAATATGTAGCACAAGCCAACTACTCATTTGAAATATGCATATATATATATATATATGTATGTATGTATGTATGTATGTGCACATGTGTATACACAAACACACACGACGCACATACGTTAAGACTTTTAGTATTTCAATATATCTAAAATCCTTATATTTTTCTGTTAAGGATGATTGGTGTTTACATTTTTTTAGTTTCATGAATTTGGGTTTTGGTTTTAATTTCAATTTTTGATAAAATTTAATGTATTCAAGTGCATGACAATCATTACTCGCTCGATGAGCAGCTGCAAAGTTTTCAGCTATAATGGTGGACTGTAGAAGGTCACTACCCTCCTGAAAGGTAATCTTTTTATCTTATATTTGTTTGTCTGAGTTTTTTTTACCATCACCAGTTCGTTTTTTCCTTTTTGGCATTCTTGTTGTTCCATGTATATCTTGACTCGCTGTAAAAAGAACACATTTCCTCCTTATTTAGTGAAGGAAGTTGGATCTTACTGTGTTGGCTTTGGAACAATGTTGTTTGATCCGGGGCTCATGCATTTAAATGTTCACTGGATAGTAGAGAATAAGAATTTGTGTTACTGTAAAACAATATTTTATGCTGTGCTACACTGCTACTTATGTTTTCTTTCAATTTACCAACGTTTTGTATTCACATATAGTTGATGTAAATGACTTTAAAAACAATATTTTATGTCATGCATAAATTTCTATTACAATTGTAATGACTTTAGTGAATTTTCTCTCAGTTTGAGCTCATTAATAATGGACTATACCATATTTTTCATATAGGATTTGTAATGGGTTACCTGTAACCGATGTTTACTCAAAACATTTAATGCATCCTACTATATCCTAAAGGTGCTTTAGGAAAATCATGTCCTTTTGCATACTTTTATAGTTATAATTGTTCATGCCGAAATATCTATGCTCCCTAAGCAATATAGCAGTCCAAGATCCAAATTCTTGAATTTAACATTAAATACCCAGCAATATTAACTCTGTTAAATTAGGCTACTAGGTCACAGGCTCTTTTGATTACCCACTGCTTAGTAGCCATATTACAAAAACTTTCAATGAAAAAGCTTAAGGATCATTCACGCAATAGTTCAACCTGAACTTCAAAATTGAATATGGGTTGGAGCATATTTAGTGGCACATGGTCATTGTAATCGTATGCAATTCTCATGTCCCGTTTTCTATTTTTAATGAATGCTCATTTAGTCGCAATGTATGGCTAGAGGTGGATTATTAATTTGCACCATCTTCCCATATGATACCTGCACCGTGTGATGTATGTTGCATGTTAATAATGTATTCTTGCATGAAATCTATTTGTGTATTATTTATAATAAAGTTGATCCTTCAAATTTTATGAATTCTCAGCTCCTCTATTCTTTGCAGGTGATTTATTTTAAAGCTCATTATTCCTTCATTTTTAAATTGCTGCAATGATCCATTAATTTCCTTAGATGATATCTATATTGAAACACCACTATTGTAACGGCCCAGATTTTTTGACCATTTAGTTATTATTTAAAAATGTTTTTATTATTATTTTGGAATTCTAAATGGTTTAATTTCAATAATTTTGAATATTTTATTTTATTCCGAAATGGTAGAAATTTAGTGGATCTGCAATATAATGTGAACTGGCAGTATAAAAGGATAAATTTTTAATTTAAAATAGTACGTTTACAAAGGATGTAGTAGCTAACGAACTCGGATTTCGATGAAATCAGTTTCATTAAATCTGAAATGATGAAATTAGGTAACCAACCAAGTTACGTCAAAAATGGCATCCGTATGTGGAAAAGAAAAAAATAAAAGACCAAAATTTGAACTAAATTTTGACGATAATTGGAATTTGCTAATGCTAACGGCAAAACTGAAACCTGAGACCTATCCAGGAAAATTCTAAACATAGGATATTAGCTATATATGAAATCTGGGAAAATCCTATAACGGATATAGGAAGTTATTAAGGAAACAAAATTTAAATAAATTATTTGAAAATCTAAACGAATTCCGATTTTTGATTTGAATACATAGGATTGAAGTACGTTAAAAACAGGATCAGATGGTGGAAGAATTTCTGAAAACCGTTATCGTTTGATACTCCAACATGAGACCAGAAGGTGTTGAAACTAACACAAAACACTATTTTGAATTTGAATTTAAATTATTTGAAAGTTCAAACAAATTCAAAATTGATATATTTTTATATAGTATTGAAGAGCAAGAAAAATTGAACAACATGGTTGAAAAAGATTTTGGATAAGGTATCAATAAGTAAGTCAAATTAACGTCCGAATAGGGTTGAGAAAACACACTTTACTATTCATAAATTATTAAATTTATTTATAATTTAATAAATTTAAGGATTAATCCTAGCCATCCATTTTCGACCGTTGGATTCGCGCCACCTCAGCAATCCATGTGACTCCTTCGGCTATAAATAGCCCCCCCTTCATTTTAAACTCACTCCTCCTCCTCTTTCAAGCTTTGGCAATGGCAGAAATAATAATAAAATATTAGGAAATAGGGAAAAGGGAAGGAAGGGAGAAAGGAGGGCAAGACGGGGAGCTAGGGACTCTTAAGAAGAGGCTTGGGCTTCGCGGGGTAAGTTTTTAAATAATATTTATTTATTTATTTATTTATTTGTGTAATATATATATATATATATATTATAATTAAAATAGAATTTGTAAAAATAAATATCAGAACATTCTAAGGGTGACAGAGAGGATAGTGTCTAAGGCTTGAGTTTGGAAAATATAGTTTCCTGCTCTCCCTGGCTATCCCTAACTGATCCGACGGATGGGATGATTAATTTAAATTTAAATTTAAAATTTAATTTGAATTTAAAACAAACCAGGGGCATTTTCGTAATTTTTAACCATAAACTTTAAAAGCTTATAACTTTTTCAAAACAAGTCGGATTTCCACGAAACAAGGACCGTTGGATTCTTATCGAAAAATACTTTAAAATGAGTGGAAGCAGATTTTTGATCCGGGTTAAAATTTTTAAGTTATAATTAAATGAATATTTTTAAATATTTTATTTGAAAATTAAATTTAATTAATATTAAAATGGTTTTTCAATTTTAAAAAAAATTGGATATAGCTAGAGATAGGAAAGTATGATTTTTTAGAAGGGCAGGGAAGGTAATTTGGCTAATAACGCAATTAGAAATTAATTAAGATAAAAATAATTTAATTAATTTAATTAAATATATATTCATTTAAATTAGGTAAATATTGTAAATAGCATAACTTTTGCATACATTAACGAAATTTAACGAAACAGGATCCATTGGGATCGTATGGACGAGCACTACGCAAGAGAACTGACCGCAAGTGGATTAGAGCTCGTTTGGATTTATGGTGAAATTTAACGTCTGAACCAAATCAATGACCGAATATCGTTATTCAACGATAAACCGTCCAAGGTGAGTAAATCTCACTAACTCTGAACACTTTATATTTTTATAAAGTATTTTTAGAACTGATAATTATTGGTTGAATTGCTGAGTGTTGATTGTTTGGTTGAACTGCTAGTCAATTGATTGAAAATACCGATATAGTTATATATATCGTTAACCGATGTTGATTTTTTTTATCAGAATACCTCATATTGAAATGAAATTGATGTGAATTATATTGTGTAACATCTGTGGATGCAGGGAAACAGGTCAGAGGAATCCAACTGGATTCCTCAACATTTATTTACCGTTTTTCATATATTCTGATATATGATGTGTTATATCATCTGTTGTTGAACCTGTGTGTTTGGATGATGATTGAACCTTTTGATTTGGTATTTTTATACCATAAGTGATACTAGAAAGTGAAAAGGGATTTTCAAAGTTTATTTTGAAAATAAATTATTTATATAAAATCAATAGATTTTATATATAAAAGGAAGAGAATTTCATGAGAGAAAATGATTATAGAATCAAAGCATTTGTAAAAAAACAAATATTGGTGAAATCAAATAGAAGGGAAAATATTGGTGAAATCAAATAGAAGGGAAAATATTGGTGAAATCAAATAGAAGGGAAAATATTTGTGAAACGATTACAAATAGAAATAAAAAGGGAAACATTCGTAAAAGTATTTACAAATGGAATTGAAAAGGGAATATTCATGTAGGGAATAAAGAAAAGTTGACAGAAGTACTTATTTGTTAAATAAATAGAAAAGTTAAAAGAAATATTTATTTGTTGAATAAATAGAAAAGTTAAAGGGAATATTTATTTGTTAAATAAATAGAAGCGGAAAGTGAATAGTTATTTGTTGAGTAAACGAATAGAAAAAGAATCTATTCAAGGGAAGTAATTCAAAGGAATTATTCCAAAGGAATTATTCAAAAGAGAAAAGTCAAAGGGATTAATTCAAAAGAGTTAATCAACTAGAGTTAAACCATTGGAGTTAAACTGTTAGAGTTAAACAGTTGGAGTTAAACTGTTAGAGTTAAACAGTTGGAGTTAAACTGTTAGAGTTAAACAGTTGGAGTTAAACTGTTAGATTTAACCGTTGAAGTTAAACTGTCAGAGTTAAACCGTAAAGTTAAACAGTTAGAGTTAGTTAGTTAGAGTTAACCAGTTAGAGTTATTCAGTTAGAGTTATCCAGTTAGAGTTATTCAGTTAGAATTAACCAGTTAGAGTTAATCAGTTAGAGTTAATCGTTTTGAGTCAAATCGAACTAGAGTTATTCAAATATAGTAATCGAATAAGGGTTAATTGAATATTAGTTATTCAATTAGAATTGATCGAATCTAATTATTCGAGATAGAGTTAAAAATAGACAAAGTTATTTAAGGATGAATTTCCATTTAGCACGACTGCTAGCGTAATTCGTAGGGCTGCAGATAGCCTACGGCGGTCGGATGTTTCCTGGGGGAATCAGGCGTAACCATTGTGATCGCTGCGATCTAGAGTCAAGCAAATGGTGTTAAATCAAATAGTAATTAATCAATAGAAGTTAATTAAGTCGAGTTAGTCGAGTATTAGTAAATTAAGTAGGGTTAGTCAAAAAGGGAATTAATCGAATATCACCTATTCGAAGTAGAGTTATCGAATATAGTTTATTCGAGAAGAGTAATCGAATATAGTTCGTTCGAAGTGTGTTAAATCGAATATAGTTATTCGAAAGAGAGAATTATCGAATATGGTTTATTCGAAGTGAGATTTTTCGAATATTAGTTATTCGAAGAAAAGGATTATCGAATATTAGTTATTCGAACAGGGGAATCGAATATAGTTTATTCGAAAGAGAATTATCGGATAGTGATTATTCGAGAGTGAATCATACATGGAAATTCGATTATATCGAATCAAGGGAAGTAATGTTTACGTTCCATTTCAAATCAAGTTTTAATTATCTGTTAGTAAAGTAGTTGGTTGTTTATTTATCCAAATTAAGATATGGAAATATATTTAAGTTAACATATTTTGAAAGCGTGGAATTATAACATTTATAGTTATAATCAAATGATTCAGTAAAGGAAGTGGATTCATAAATAGAATCCGAGAGTTCGCAAGGAAGTTTCTTAAAGAGTAAAGTTTGAACTTTGTCTATTTCGAAGTTAGAAATGTTGTTCAGTTAAGGTCTGAGAGGTAATTATACCCCAACTTGATTGACTTCGTTTTTAACTAAGAAGTGGATAAGGTTCGAGAGTGAAAGGGGTTAGGGGAATTTAGTTAATGAGCGAAATTGTTGGTGTTGGCATAGTGATGTTTATTCAAACATCAGTTTAAACCCAATGAAGGAGATTTGGAAATGTCTTCCAAATGAAAATCAGAAATGTTTTCTGAATATAGAAAATGAGAAATGGAATTGTTTTCCATTGTTAATAACGTATAATTTCTAAATATAGTAAATAAGAAATATAGGAAAAACAAGAATAAGGAAAAGGGTAAATTTATGATAATTTGATGATGAATGATGATTGATCGATAGAATTTCCATCTGGAAATAATATCGTTGTTTGCACACCGACATGTTTTTATTTGATAGTTAAATCACCGACTATCAAAGTTTTGACCATTTTATCGTTGTTAATATGGAGAGACCGGTCGGATTATTATCCAGAGAACCACTCCGTATTGGCATAAGCGTTGCGAATCAAGTATGCTGAATATATTGAAGACGGAGTTATGCAAGGGCTATCCTATTTACAGAATAGTGCCTTCGGTTTGTCCAGTCCCAGGACAAACGTGAATGGACGAATGTCTGACAGAGTATATTCAAAGGATCGCGTAAGTTGATCTCTTCAAACGTACTTACGTTTGGTGGCGGAGGAATTCGTTTCTCTTAGCTGTATACCCGTGGTATTTTTGGTGAAATCAATTTGTGATTTGGCGGGTATGACGATGTGGCATTCAAAGTAATGGAGGTGGGATCTATCAAAAGATACGTTATGACCTCAAGCCTCATCCACCGGGAAATGACAAAAAATCGGGCAGGCAGCATGGCTATGTGGGTCGCACCCATTAGGATGTATGATCACCTATCTAGAGAAATTCCTTTTGTTCTTAAATCTATCGATGTTGTCCCTTATCGGGAGACGGTTACTGATCCCAACCGTTGGTGATATACATTCGATACACTCAAGCGAAATGAGTGGTCGGTCATGTGTGGGCCGGGTTGCAAGATGTTCTTGTTGAACCCAGTGTATTTGCCTCTAGAGATACACGTTCGGAAGGTGGTCCCATACCTTGTCAAGTTGGAATCCAATCTCCAATAAGTGCCTGCGAGTTTGATTGTATATTATATATGTAGAGCGTGAGATGCAAGCGTTCTACTAGATTTTAATTACTTGTGATTAGACATTATTATAATATCAGATAATATATGATTTCCAAAGTGTTTTGGGTTATCGTAAGGTAAAAGCCATCCGTATTTATGAGTGGATTGGTCTTACGATTATCTTTTCTTTTGAAAAGGATTTTGAAAAGTTAAACCTAATGATTGGAGTTTACTCACACCAGTCCCATGACTGACCCAGAGTTTTATTTTGTTTTGTTTTCCCTAAACTCTTGGGTGCCCAAATTTGTACGGGCAGTCAAGTAGTCAGGATTTTACAGATAGACTTAGAGAGTTTGGAGCAGGAGGCTTCAGGACTTATATAGCTATTGTTTATTTCCGCTGTGATGCAAGGGTTGTACTCTGATAATGGTATTGTATGCATATACTGTTTTTGATTTCAAGTTATGTGATATATTATATTTTATTCGTTCCGCTGTGAGATTCGTGTTACTCTGATGTTGTGTTCTTCTTTTTCTTCTTCTATTCTAATTTTCTATCTTATCTATCCTCACCCTCTAAATTCTTTCATTAACTATTCGGTAATTGTCGACCCTTGATATTCGATATGTGTTGTATATCGGATAATCAAGGTCGTCTTTTTTCCGGGTCGTTACAACTATTTTACAATTTTTGTAGCTAATTACAGTATTCTTAATTTTTCCAGTTATTTCACACATTATGCACATTTTTAAGCCAGGCTATTTTAAATCTAGAACATCGGAAAATTCAATTAAACAGCATTTGTTGCTTAGTCTAATTCATCTTAGAATTTAAACTATTATTGTTAATTTATTTATATTGTTTTACATTTAGGTTTATATAATTTATTTTGACAAGCCATTGGATTTCCAATTCACATAAAACCTGTCTCCAGTCTTATTTGAAAATTGAGAAACATTTTACATTCAGAAAAGTGGATAAAGATTCAGATTTGTTTATTTCCACATCAAAAATTTAATTGAACAACTTTTATTTTCATGGTTTAGGTTTGTTTATTTTCGCATCAGAACATTATTTGCACAACTTTTATTTTCATAGTTGTTTACATTATATGTATCTGCAATTAGAAATGCAACTTTCATAAATTATGCACTACAGATGGTAACACACATACACCACCAGGCATAGACTGATTGCTAAGAGTTACCCATGTTTACAACTTCAACAATCTAGATCCAGTATCCATGGTGGAGACCACTACGACAAAGACAATGGCGCATCAGAGCTTTGCCGCTTGCAGTATCCCATTTTTAGGTTAGATCCGAATTTTTTTTAGTTTTTCATCTTAATTTTTTATTTTGTTTTGGTCGCAACTTTCCAAACTATTGCTTTGACATTAAAAAGAATTGATACAGCTGAAGCTACATCTATATCCTGCCAAAAAGCTCTTACGTGCAAATGGATTTATGCCTAACCTAAAGGTGGTCGCGGAAATGGAAGCAACATGTACAAATTGATTGGCTGCATCTGGTAATGATGAAGGAGCTCATGTGTAACAGTAGCGACAACCAAAGCTTAATATAGAATAGGCAGCTTGAGGTATATTAAGCTGCACAGGAGTAAGAAACAACGAGGAAGAAAATGCCAAGGAAATAAAGTGCTTTACTTAGTTTGTAGCATAATCCAGTTAAATGAATAACTGTAATATGTAAAGTTGGATGGATATGCTTGGTCTCAAGTCAAAAAGTTGACCGCTGCCAAAGATGCAGGTCATGCCCTGCTGAAAGAGACTGTTTATGAAATCGAAAACAAAATGTATATGATTTTTATAAAGACTGTGCACTGTTAACAAAATGCAGGTCGTGCTAAATTGTGTATAATTTTTTACCGCATGCAGTGTTTTTTTTTTGTATTGCAAATTCCAGAATTTCTACACACAAACAGCCGCAAACACTATGCACTTTATACTTCATTTCCAGCTTTGGTCAAATTCATTTATGCACACGCCCATCGGGCGTGCCTCCGTACTGGTATATATAATAATCATATTTTTATTACGATGTTTTCAGTATAAAAATCATATTTTTATTTCCATGTTTACACTATAAAAATTGCTACTCATATAACCAAAATTATATTTTTATATGCTATATATATATATTAAAATCACAATTTTATTTCAAATCTATATGTATAAAAATCATAGTTTTAATCACGATTATATATAATAAAAATCAGATTTTTAAACACGGTATTATATATTAAAACTGAAATAAAATAAATGTAAATAAATAAATAAATAGACTCACTGTTTTCCAGTTTTGGGGTTGGAGGAGAGGCGCCGGGGTCTGGTGGTGGTGGAGGCTCGCACAGGCGGTGGTAGGGGTTGCTGGTAGTGTGATTTGGGCGAGGTTTCGAGTTAAAGGAGAAAAGAGGGGCTGCGTTGGAGGGAGGAGAGAGGAGAGGGAGGAGGGGAGGGCGGCGCTGATCGCCAGAGGCGGAGGGGGGTCGCGGCGACGCCTGGGCGACGGTGGAGGGAGAACGACGAAGGAGGTTTCACGTTTTTTCTTTTCTTCTAAATCGAATAGCGGGTTTCAACTGAGGAAGGAGAATTAGGTTTAGAGTTATTTAAATAAATATATTTAATATTATTTTAATTTCCAAAAAGTGAATTTTTCGTTCGAACCCAAAATCAAACCCGATGACTGTTGTCCCTAGCTAATTACCCTCATTCCAGACACAATAGGATATGTTTTGTAATCCAATTTGACTGTTTCGATCAGTTTCCTTTTAAATTAAAATATAAATTAATATAACATTCAAAATTGATTTCAACATACATTTTAATTTATCGAGGCCACATACGGACTGCAAAAATTCCAAGAAAACAAATTTGACTATGTTTTGACGATACGGTCCTAACAAAACTGATTTCGTTGAATTTGGAGGCCGTTTGAAAAACGGCCATTTTCCAGTCGATTAAATTCAAACTGAAATTACCAAATGCGTCTAAATTCACCACGCTCACATATTAATTCCAAATATTATGAAAATTGGAATCTTGCAATAATTCGATATTCCAGATCCAACCAAAGTGATTTCATCGAAAATGGAGATCGTTTGCAAAATGGTTACTTTTAAGGGCCATATATTATATTTAAAATATATATAAATTCTATAGTGACTATTTTCAATTTTAAACTGGACATAACTTTCAATTCCCATTATGAAATCTGGATTTTTCACATTTGTTAGAAAGATATAATTAAACAGATTCAAATATTATGATTTTACTGAAATCCGATTTATTTTGAATCCTGTACATTCATTTGAAATTCGAAATCGAATTTTCAAACTACCACGCCATTTCAGGCTCGTTTTATAATTAAAATAAATTTATACGTTCTAACTTCGATTAAAATAAATTTTTAGTTATTATTATTTAAATTAAATCATTTTAAATATTCAAAATTCATAAAAATAGCTAGAATAAAAATTTTAAATTGGTTCTGAAAATTCGGTTTGTTACAATCTCCCCCACTTAAATCTTTTCGTCCTCGAAAAGGAACAGGGCTGGAAGTTATTTAACTAACCAACTCAACTTTCTTTCAGGCATTCATTCTTTAACTTTCAGTTTCTAAGAATTTTCAGATTTCTCAAAAATTTGGCTAACACCGTAAATTCTCGAAAAATTTCGCCATAACCTCCTTTGTACAGGGAGACCTTTAAAATAGCAACTTGCCTTACAGGGCCCTCACCAATCCAAAAGAAAAAGAAAAGCCAAGCAGCTAGCCAATTGGCTCATAAAATCATCAAAACCCAATTAATTAGTAAACATGTACCTATTTGTTGGGCAAACAATTTTATTCCTCTTCTTAGCTTCTGTGCTATGACATGTTCACACATATATATGTACATGTATGCAATTCCAAACAATTTTCAACTCAGTTCAATATTTGATTTGATTTGGCTAAATTTACTTTTCGTTTACATATCAGTTTCCATAATTTTATTAGTTAAACTAATAATCAAGCAACACAACCAACAATCAATTAGTTGGTTAACTTTTCAAACATATAATTTTCTACATGTACATAAAATCGTATTTTTGGTGCCAAATCACAAAAAATAAATCCTATTTAGTTCTGGTTCTTATACCAGTCAATTGGAAATATATAGATATCCCACTTTCAGAACTTGAAAATAAATACTGATGATGGGGCCCCATCATCAGAATCATTCCCGGGCGACTAGAGCGTGATTCTATATCTATCCAGTATATTTGAGACTTCAAATATATGTTCATGACGCGTATATGCAAATTCTTCATATACCCGATTGTCCAAATTCAATTTAAAATAAAATATTCAAATACAAATATTTAATATAAAATTTTAAAACTAAATTTGATTTTAAAAATAACACTCTTCACACTCATTCTAGGATACTACTCATCCCATCTCTAACGATCATTCTTATTGGATATTACTAATCCAATCTCTGATGAACTCTTTCGTTTGGTTTTAATGTGTCTTGTTATCGAGATCTGTAAACCAAAGCTCCGATACCATGATGAAACGACCCCGAACTATAACAACCCGAACTTCCCCATGAAGGAAAGCCTGGATTGCTTTGAGGACAAGACCAATCAGAACACAAACAGAAGAACATTTCATTGTTTATTACAACAATTCCGTCAGAATACAAGAATATACAGAGTATGAATAAATATTATACATTTGACAAATATCATATATTTAAATTACATTTAAATACATAGCAGCAGAAAGATAATACAACACATAACTGAAAGGAGATATACGGATATAGAGCTTTCCGAATATCACTTCAGCTATAAACCAGGATCCTGTGAATATAAATCTGCAAAACCAAAACTACTAGCTGCCCGTGTGGAAAATAGGGGCACCCAGAGTTTAGGTTAAAACAATAAACTTCGGGTCAGTCATGTGACTGGTGTGAGAACTAAAACAATTATTTAAAACTTTACTTTAAAAGAGAGTAATTCAAGGGACCACGTCGTATAGCACAGAACGGGTTTCCTTCCAAGAACACTAGTGCATACAACAAAACAGCGCAATGCTTTTTGGAAAAATGAAGCTATTATAAGACCCAGGTCCCATCACACAATGCAACACAAGCCGGAGGATAGGGTTTTCCGTTATAACAGCCAAACATGCTTGGTACGTTTAAAACAAATCATTTGATACTATTATAAGTCTATAGTGTCAAAACAATTTCAGTCATAAATATCAATCATAGATGGCGTGGGTACCATATATCATGTCGCCATACTAGGCTCTACAAATAAAACCGCAATATCACATATTGGAAATTGGATTTCCGTCATGAGTCGAGACAAGGGGCAAGCTCCTCTCCATTCGAGACACTTTAGCAAATGTCTCAGGACCACACACAGCGATCCTTGGATCTTCAGGGCTGGTCCTCTCTTACTTTTGAGGATTGGCAATTCCTGAACACACGTTTCCCGTTCCTATAGGACCTATATAATGGTCTGTACGTCGGCTCACATAGTGTCGGTTATCGACCATATATTCGAGGTGCCTCGCATTCCAACAACCAGACAGGTGAAAAGTATATAAATGTCAGGGCTGTTAGGTCACTGACGTCACCCATAGCTAGAAAGAAACGTCGTGCTCTCCCTGCAGTCACTATCCCGTTTTTGATTCATACCGAGGTGTGAGGCTCGCGAATTCACGCTATACACAAAGCTATGCCACATAGACCGTGCTTTTATCATCAACCACAAGACTTTGCTTTTCAACAGAAGCCTTGATCATCTGCCACTTAGGCATGCCACACAGGCAATTCACTCCATGCGACTGATATCCATTGATATACAACCTCTGAGCTCGTACGTCTCAGAGAAGGGCGTTAAGCAAGAGAATAAATTCTCTACTGCCAAACAAATGTATATTTAATAGAGATCAATCATACAGAATAAAATCCAATGTTAGACACACAGTCCATTTACAAGTTCGTTCTGGGTCTGAATGAAACCGGAGGCGCTTTCCTCGCATATCCATCGATCTCCAAGTACATCTGGACAATCACCAACTGATTCCCTCATCTTGGGTGTACAGCCCAATCAAGATCATCAGTAATCACCAAAACGACGTGAAGACTTCCGGTCTTCAACCACCGTCTTCATCTTCGACTTATCGTCGAATCGGTTATTCAAAATGGGTATAAACCCGGCCTTTCCGAATAACCCGCGTATATAATAAACAAGTGCTACACAAACACAACATACGCCTCATTCCAATTCAGAATATTCTTTTATTCAAATTTTCACATTCTTAGGGAAAGGTTCCCATTAATTTTATCAGAGATAAATTCTTCTAAATTTATTCTTTAATCTTCCTTTGGATATCATTTCAAACCATGTTAAGGTTTTCCAAACTAGTCAGGATTAGCGAACCACACCGAAGTAATTATTTATTTTATTTTCCAATCCCAACCTACTCATCCCATGGAGAAAAACTGGTAATACCCCATATCTAACACCACGGTGTTATCGGTAAATATTAATTACCATTTCACGTTCAAATCTAATTAAAGATTTAATTATCGCTTTGGAGCAAAAATGGTGAAACTCCATTCTCGATCTTTTCAATCTAATTAAAGATTCATTAACGTAATAACCCGGAAATCTGAGCCAATTTAAAATTTTTATTTTGGTGATTTTAGTGAATTTTGAATATTTAAAATGATTTATTTTTAATAATAACGACGAGAAATTTATTTTGAATAGAATTCGAACATATATATTTATTTGAATTGACGTTAGAATAAAAATATTTTATTTTAATTATAAAAGGAATTGAAAATGGTGCGGTAGTTCGAAAATTCGATTTCTAATTTCAAATGAGTGTACGGGATTCAAAATAATCTGGATTTTAGCGAAACCAAAAATAGTGGAATCTATTTGAGAATATATTTCTAACGAATCCAAAAAAATTAAATTTCATAGCGGGAATCAAAAGATATGCCCAGTTGAAAATTCAGAATAGTCGCTATGGAATTTTGGCCCTTAAAAATGGAAATTTTGCAAACGACCTCAGTTTTCGACGAAACCACTTTTGTTGGATCCGGGATGTCAAGTTATTGCTAGGTTTCAAAATTCATAATTTTCTGAATCAATATGTGAGCGTGGCAACGTAAAACGCGTTTGACCAGTTACAACGGTCTCAGAATTCGATGAAATTAGTTTTGTTAGGATAGCATCATCAATACGAAGCTAGAAAATATTTTTCTAGAATTTTTAGAGTCCACATGTGGCCCCAGTAAATTGAAATGTACGTTAGAATTGAATATATATAGATTTACATTTTAAATTTGACGCAGTCGTTGGGTCCGGTTATGAGTTCGTATGCGAAAGTCATATTTTGGAATTAAAATATTAATAAAATAATATATATAATAAAACTTAACCCCCCTTCTCTATTTCTCTCTCCTCGTTAGTTGACTTTCAGAAGAAAAAAAACCTCGACACCTCGTCGTCGCTCCCCCCCCCCCTCTGATCTCTAACACAGCGCCGTTGGCACCCCCCACCTCGCCGCAACATCCCCTCCACCTTCCCTCCAATTGCTTCCCCCTTGACGGAAGACCGAGACCCGTTACCCCCCCTCGAACCCTAAACCCTACCACCCCAAAAACAGCCGCGCCAGGTGCCGGAGCTCCTCCCCCAGTCGACGACGACCATCACTTCTCCCCCTTCAACGCAGTAAGTTTTTACTTATTTATTTTATTCCCATTTTTTTATCTATATATTAAAACGTTGTTGTTATAAACTGAAATATATATATATATATTATTGTTTAAAAGATTTGATTTTTAATTTGCAAAAAGATTATATTTTTATAGGGAGAAAAATTGTATTTTTATAAGTAGAAAGGTTAAATTTAGATATGTAGAAATTTGTGATTTTATGAGTATAAAGTTCAGACTTTAAAATATAAAAAAAAGAGGTTTGAATTTCTTATGTAAAAAGATTTGATTTTTAATTATATAAAGAATAGAAATGAGATTTTTGTTTAGATAGAAAAATATGATTTTTATTCATATGCATGAGAGTTAAAGATTGGATTTTTATAATATGAATGGCGAGTTAAAAGTTAGATTTTTATACTAGAGAGAGATACGATTTTTATTCGTTTAAAGGCGAGATCTTTATTTATTTAAAAGTTTTGATTTTTATTACATAAATAACAATATAAAAATGCGATTTCTTTAAATATATCTTGCGATGTTAAAAACATGATTTTTAACATATACCGCGTGAAACAGATCTCGTTGAAAACACGGTAGAGATTTTCTACATATGAAGAGTCACGGAGAATTGGTTAAGCTTCTAGGTGAGAACTCCTGACCATTAATTTATTTCTAGTTTGAAATATATACTAGGATGCAGACGGTGCTTAGCAGCACCCGACACCCGTCGTCCGCAGACCATGGATGACTTGTTTGTTTGATTGTTGTGTAGTGAAATTTGAATGTGTGATGGTGAATGAAATAAAATATTTTATAGTTAAAAATATGATTTTTAACGTATAAATAAAATAAATATTTATAAACAAACCGGTTGATTTGTTTATATACACTGATTTGACTGATATTGATTAGGACGATAAATTTTACACACCGCCCAACCACACAAATAAAAGGTGTGTTTGTTGATTTGAAACCCCACACGGGCATTGGGATGATATTTGACGTACACTAATCTCGATTGTTTAGTTGTATGTCAATCGATGGGTTGACAGACTGTGTAAGCGTTAATTATTTATATTTACTGCTTATGCTGTTGTGTGGTGCACTTTGGATGATGGTTGATTATTTATCGTTGTTGTTATGTACATTTGTTGTAACACCCCGTATTTTTAATATAATTAAAAATAAAATAAAATATATAAAAATATGCTTATGATGGGTAAATAATGGTGATGCATAAGAAGAATTAATTAAAACATGGAAGAGAAGAAAAATTAGTTCGATAACGATGTATGTAACGGAAAAGATAGTAAAATAAGGATAACTAATTCAAGAATCAGGAATTAGGAAAAATGGACATCACCATTGCGTTCCTCTCGGAAAAATACGCGAAATAGAGTCCGAGTTTTCGAAAATCGGAGCCCGTATGACCAAGATATGGCCAAAACAAGATTTCAGCAGACTTTCTGGCAGACTGACCCAGGTCGACCATAGTGTCGACACTATGGTCGACCTGCACCCCCCCCCCCCCAGGTCGACTATAGTGTCGACCCCCCCTCTGTTCAGGTCGACCTGGTCGGCCTGGGGTGGCCCAGAACCCATTTTTGAAGCCCTGGGATGATTTTTGATGGTCCGGATTGGTTTTAGGGTTAATATGATGGCTGAAATGAGTTCCTACACCTATAAATACACCCTAAGACCTAGCCTCCTCTACACACAATTCTATTCTTCTTCTTCTCTGCCTCTGTTCTAAATAAAAATGGCGTCGCTACTCTGCTGGAATCAAAACTAGAAGCTAATCAACATCAACCTAAGCAATTCAATTCAAATTAGAGATTAAAGCTTCTGCAACAATTCTGCAACAACTAAAGTTCTTTCTTTAATCCAATCAAGGCAAGTGCAGTTATTTTCCGATATAAACGTTAATTCTTATTGTGACATGAATTATAAATCTGAATCTGAGGTTATATATGTTCTGTTCTGTTTGGATCTATCTTATTTTGTATCTTTTTCCTCTTTCTGTTCTATAACCACGCTACCATGAGCCTGAGCCAATCTCATAAGAGATTAACCTACGCTAAATTGTTTAGGACAGTAAAATGAATGATGCATAAATTGGGCATGACCAATAGGTGACTGATTTGAGGAAAGAACATGGATTGTAGTTAGAACATAAATTTGAGACATATGACTGGACATGTTGTATTTATAACATAAATGGGTATTAAACATATGATTTGTGATAAAAAGAATATGGCTTAGGTATAAAGATTTACATGAGAGTAGGGTATCTATTAATGTAAATAAACAACTAAGTAAGGGATCTTTGGGATATATGACATGCATAGTAATCGATGGTTATATTTGGTATATGATCATAGTGTGAATCATGACAATTATTTAGGCATGCTTAGGCCAAATTTAAAATTAGGCAAGATATGTTGGTGGAACTTTAAGGAATGATTAAATCTGTTATATTTGCCTAATCTGCTAGTTCTGCTATATTGCTTAATCTGCTAGTTCTGCTCTACTGCTTAGTCTGCTAGATTTGTTCATCTGCCAAATCTGTCATCTGCTAAGTCTGTTGAAAATGCTAAATCTGCTAGTTTGCTTAATCTGCTAAGTCGCCTAATCTGAGAAATCTGTTATCTGCTATATCTGTTGAGTTGATATAATTAGTCCGCTATTGACATAATCTGAACTGGCTATAGTTATGAATAATTGACATGTATATTCGGCATGGGTATAAATGGGAAATCATTAATTAATTGACCGCAAAGATAAACATGGCTAACTCGAGGTTAGAATGAGTTTGCGGCGTAATTCTACCCGGAACCGCCCGGTATATTCCAGTGGTCGCAAACAATAGGTTCTAATGTGAGAAGTTAGTCATAACGTGCTTGAAATCCGAGGTTAGACTCAGTTTTCGACAGAAACCTGCCCAAAACCAACCGGCCTAACCAGTAGCCGCAGACTGTCAGTCTAATGTGAGAGGTTTGGGCATTAATATTTAATTAATGAAAATCTGAGATAATTATGATGTCTAAAACGTGCTGGGTAAGGTTAAACCAATTGGACCAATGAATCTGATAAACCCGTTTCGTGAAATCCATAGGCCCAATACAAAGTTAGATAATCTGTAACCAGTTAATCTATAAGTCTGTTAATCTGTAACCAGATAATCTGTAAGCCCGTTAATCCGAACATCTGATCCGTTAGTATGAAAACTTGTTAACTTGATTGTCTGATCTGTGAACTAGTTAATCAAAATTTTGTATGTCTGAAACTTGTAGAAATCTGTTAGTCTGGGGACACAAGGTTAGGAGGGGAATCACTTGTGTCATCTGTTGTTTGGGACCCATATTAGTCAGTAACTCTTTCTAGTATCAAAACTTTGACCCAACAGTAAGTATGGTCCGGGCACGCTTACTGAACTAATTATAAGCGGTTCATTCTGATAATGGCGAGGGCCGTTGATGGTGCGTTCCAACCGGTTCATGTGCATGCATGGATCCCGGTCTGCCTCTGTGGATGTAAGACGCCGTGACATCTGAAAATAGGTCTGTGCCAATTGGTTGTCACTTTAGGGAGTGATACACCCTACTGTGGGGCCGACACAGGATATTTATGTATTAGGGAGACGATCGCTTGGGGTAGGGTTCTAGGGTACGCTTAGTTCTGTCTGTTTCTGTTGGTACTGTCTGTTTCTGTTGGGTGGTAACACATGTCTGTTTTTGCATGGTACCGTCTGTTCGGGTGTTAAAGGCCCATTACTAGTGTACACCTAATTCTACATTCTGTTTCCGTAGGGATTAATCTGTTTCTTCTTCTGTCTGTTCTAATCGGGTAGTAAAGGCCCATTATTAGCAACCTGTTTCTATTAAATTATTCTGTACCCGTTTCTGTTTTAGTTTAGACATTAGGGTGACACCTAATTCTATTATACTAGTATTAGTGCAGAGAAGTGTAAAGAAATAGCTTATGTCATTCTGTTCTTCTGTTATATCTGCTACACCTGTTACAGCTATCTCTCATCCAGTTTTATGTTCATGTCATGTTATTATTATCTGTTCATAACTGAAAATCACTGGACTTGCCAGACTTTTTGTCTGACCCTTGTTGTTTCGCCTCCTTTCTTCCGTTTCCCCCCAGGTTATCCAAGGAGGGAATACTTTAACTTGATCCGGATTTCTCTCTGCTTGAAGTGCTTAAAGTATGGCTTGGCTCTGTATAGCTTCCGTTCTATGGGGATTATGATTTAAACTATGCACTCTGAAGGCTTTTGTACAAGATTGATATTTTGTACTTGAATTCTGATATTGTAATTTGAAAGGATGTAACCAAGTTTATTTCGGTTTCTGTTGAAATAAAGTTATAAATTTTTCAAGTACTATTCTATCTGTCTTGTAAGTTTCTGTTCTGTTTACTAAAATGCTCTACCAAAGTTAAGGTATTCCCTTTGTGAGTGTCCTTAATGGAGGTGGGGTGTTACACTTGGTATCAGAGCTGAAGGTTACCAGATTGGGTAAAGATTTTGAAAAACTATTTTCAAAAAGGCTTTAAAAGAAAGTATTTTCAAAAGGAAAGTTTATTTTGAAAAAAAAAACAAAAACATAATCCCCAAAGCCATATATCTATCTTTTGATTCTCTGTCTAAATCCTTGTTTCCTTCTTTTTCTGAGTCTCCGAGGCTCCTGGCTTTTCTGGGAGGTAACCTCATCGCGACATGGTTTCGTAGGCTTGATAAGACTACGACACCTGTCAAAGGGCAAATAAGCGCCCGACTTCCATCTGTAGCCGCAGTAGTTTCACCTACGGCTAATTTTCTTTTGAGCTTTGTAGGATTTTTTCCGTGCGATGGAGGCAGCTTTCGAGGGACTGGTCAACGTGTTACACAAGCATAGTAAAGATGAGAATGAGGGAGTTTGGCCAAGGAGCACAACCCAAAGATAAGAAACCCATGGATATGAACTTGGTTCAAAAAGGAGGCAAAAAGGAAACAAAAAAGAAGAAGGAAGAAAAGTCTAAAGATATAGGAGGAGAAAAGTGCTTTACTTATGGAAGCTTGACTCAAGAGGAAGGACAGAGGACATGACCTACTTCGGGAAGGCAGGCGAATGCTCTCATAGTTGGTGGATAGGATAGAAGTAGGAAAATTTCCGTAGAGAGTTTAGTTTCCTTATCTGATTATTGAGTTAGAACTCTTTCCGATTATGGCATTCTGGTTCTGTAGTCGAGTCTCTGCACTTTAATACTAGTCTTTTTTCTGATCTGGTTATAGTCTCAAACCCCATAGGGGTTACGACTCATCTGCTGGTGATAGGTTTGGATTTGAGATATATCTGTGTTAGGCGTCAAGTATGACGCATACATTTTGAGTTTTCGTGGGGTATGATTTTATCATGCTTAGCTTCCTAAGAATCATTAGGGAACCTGATTTGTACCAGTAGTCTGTAAATATCTGAATACTTCTGATAAGATTTCCAGTTTTGACATTGTCTAAAGAAGGTAATCCTCTGGGTGTCAATTTGATGTTGGTTTCGGTCTTTGGGGCCGATACTTAGGACCCATGTCTAATGGGAACCAAGTTTTTGTTCTATCCGTACTCGGTTCCATCATTCGACTGTATCTTATCGATCGAATCTTTGAACTTTAGGTAGAAACTAATGGGTGTAAACATGTGTTTGAGACATGTTATGTTTGATGGTTGCAAGTGGATGCAAGTGGTTGCTAGTGGTTGCCTGTGGATGCATATACACACACTAGGCACTAGATCGGCTCGAAAACACTCTCATACTGCATATGGATGTGTGAGCATTTTCAATTTTTGTGGATGAAAAATGATTGACTCGGCACATGGATGTTGCATATGACTGAATGGTTGTGCACTCATATAGAAATGATATGTATCGAGTAGGAAAATTGCATACATGTTGGACTCATGGCACTGGCATAATTTGCATTAAGGAGGTCAACTGAATCAATGGACCGCCTGATCTTTGCATTAGACAAGGAACATATACACACACTTCTTGCATATGTTCATACAGCATTAGAAATCTCTTAAGGACAATGAATGCCTGTGATTGGTGATTGAGTAGATGGATGATTGGATGGTAGGACACATTCTTCTTAACTTGAAGATTTCGGGGACGAAATCCTTTAAGGAAGGGAGAATGTAACACCCCGTATTTTTAATATAATTAAAAATAAAATAAAATATATAAAAATATGCTTATGATGGGTAAATAATGGTGATGCATAAGAAGAATTAATTAATACATGGAAGAGAAGAAAAATTAGTTCGATAACGATGTATGTAACGGAAAAGATAGTAAAATAAGGATAACTAATTCAAGAATCAGGAATTAGGTAAAAATGGACATCACCATTGCGTTCCACTCGGAAAAATTCGCGAAATAGAGTCTGAGTTTTCGAAAATCGGAGTCCGTATGACCAAGATATGGCCAAAAAAAGATTTCAGCAGACTTTCTGGAAGACTGACCCAGGTCGACCATAGTGTCGACACTATGGTCGACCTGCCCCCCCCCCCCCCAGGTTGACTATAGTGTCGATCCCCCCTCTGTACAGGTCGACCTGGTCATCCCGGGGTGGCCCAGAACCCATTTTTAAAGTCCTGGGATGATTTTTGATGGTTCGGATTGGTTTTAGGGTTAATCTGATGGCTGAAATGAGTTCCTACACCTATAAATACACCCTAAGACCTAGCCTCCTCTACACATAATTCTATTCTTCTTCTTCTCTTCCTCTGTTCTAAATAAAAATGGCGTCGCTACTCTGCTGGAATCAAAACTAGAAGCTAATCAACATCAACCTAAGCAATTCAATTCAAATTAGAGATTAAAGCTTCTGCAACAATTCTGCAACAACTAAAGTTCTTTCTTTAATCCAATCAAGGCAAGTGCAGTTATTTTCCGATATAAACGTTAATTCTTATTGTGACATGAATTATAAATCTGAATCTGAGGTTATATATGTTCTGTTCTGTTTGGATCTATCTTATTTTGTATCTTTTTCCTCTTTCTGTTCTATAACCACGCTACCATGAGCCTGAGCCAATCTCATAAGAGATTAACCTACGCTAAATTGTTTAGGACAGTAAAATGAATGATGCATAAATTGGGCATGACCAATAGGTGACTGATTTGAGGAAAGAACATGGATTGTAGTTAGAACATAAATTTGAGACATATGACTGGACATGTTGTATTTATAACATAAATGGGTATTAAACATATGATTTGTGATAAAAAGAATATGGCTTAGGTATAAAGATTTACATGAGAGTAGGGTATCTATTAATGTAAATAAACACCTAAGTAAGGGATCTTTGGGATATATGACATGCATAGTAATCGATGGTTATATTTGGTATATGATCATAGTGTGAATCATGACAATTATTTAGGCATGCTTAGGCCAAATTTAAAATTAGGCAAGATATGTTGGTGGAACTTTAAGGAATGATTAAATCTGTTATATTTGCCTAATCTGCTAGTTCTGCTATATTGCTTAATATGCTAGTTCTGCTCTACTGCCTAGTCTGCTAGATTTGTTCATCTGCCAAATCTGTCATCTGCTAAGTCTGTTGAAAATGCTAAATCTGCTAGTTTGCTTAATCTGCTAAGTCGCCTAATCTGAGAAATCTGTTATCTGCTATATCTGTTGAGTTGATATAATTAGTCCGCTATTGACATAATCTGAACTGGCTATAGTTATGAATAATTGACATGTATATTAGGCATGGGTATAAATGGGAAATCATTAATTAATTGGCCGCAAAGATAAACATGGCTAACTCGAGGTTAGAATGAGTTTGCGGCGTAATTCTGCCCGGAACCGCCCGACATATTCCAGTGGTCGCAAACAATAGGTTCTAATGTGAGAAGTTAGTCATAACGTGCTTGAAACCCGAGGTTAGACTCAGTTTGTGACAGAAACCTGCCTGGAACCAACCGGCTTAACCAGTAGCCGCAGACTGTCAGTCTAATGTGAGAGGTTTGGGCATTAATATTTAATTAATGAAAATCTGATATAATTATGATGTCTAAAATGTGTTGGGTAAGGTTAACCGGCTTAACCAGTTAATCTGTAAGTCTGTTAATCTGTAACCAGATAATCTGTAAGCCCGTTAATCCGAACATCTGATCCGTTTGTCTGAAAACCTGTTAACTTGATTGTCTGATCTGTGAACTAGTTAATCAAAATTTTGTATGTCTGAAACTTGTAGAAATCTGTTAGTCTGGGGACACAAGGTTTGGAAGGGAATCACTTGTGTCATCTGTTGTTTGGGACCCATATTAGTCAATAACCCTTTCTGGTATCAAAACTTTGACCCAACAGTAAGTAGGGTCCGAGAACGCTTACTGAACTAATTATAAGCGGTTCATTCTGATAATGGCGAGGGGTGTTGATGGTGCGTTCCAACCGGGTCATGTGCGTGCATGGATCCCGGTCTGCCTCTGAGGATGTAAGACGCCGTGACATCTGTATATAGATCTGTGCCAATTGGTTGTCACTTTAGGGAGTGATACACCCTACTGTGGGGCCGACACAGGATATTTATGTATTAGGGAGTCAATCGCTTGGGGTAGGGTTCTAGGGTACACTTAGTTCTGTCTGTTTCTGTTGGTACCGTCTGTTTCTATTGGGTGGTAACACCTGTCTGTTTCTGCATGGTACCGTCTGTTCGGGTGGTAAAGGCCCATTACTAGTGTACACCTAATTCTACATTTTGTTTCCGTAGGGATTAATCTGTTTCTTCTTCTGTCTGTTCTGATCGGGTAGTAAAGGCCCATTATTAGCATCCTGTTTCTGTTAAATTATTATGTACCCGTTTCTGTTTTAGTTTAGACATTAGGGTGACACCTAATTCTATTATACTAGTATTAGTGCAGAGAAGTGTAAAGAAATAGCTTATGTCATTCTGTTCTTCTGTTATATCTGCTACACCTGTTACAACTATCTCTCATCCAGTTTTATGTTCATGTCATGTTATTATTAACTGTTCATAACTGAAAATCACTGGACTTGCCAGACTTTTTGTCTGACCCTTGTTGTTTTGCCTCCTTTCTTCCGTTTCCCCCCAGGTTATCCAAGGAGGGAATACTTTAGCTTGATCCGGATTTCTCTCTGCTTGAAGTGCTTAAAGTATGGCTTGGCTCTATATAGCTTCCGTTCTATGGGGATTATGATTTTAAACTATGCATTCTGAAGGCTTTTGTACAAGACTGATATTTTGTACTTGAATTCTGATAATGTAATTTGAAAGGATGTAACCAAGTTTATTTCTGTTTCTGTTGAAATAAAGTTATAAATTTTTCAAGTACTATTCTATCTGTCAAGTAAGTTTCTGTTCTGTTTACTAAAATGCTCCACCAAAGTTAAGGTATTCCCTTTGTGAGTGTCCTTAATGGAGGTGGGGTGTAACATTTGTTGTAGAAAATCCATATAATTAACATTATATGGTAATTGATTGGGCCTCATTCCAATATAGAAAATAAATTCATGTGTTGAATTGAAAATAAATTCATGTGTTGAATTGAAAATAAATTCATGTTTCGAATTGAAAATAAATTCATATGTTGAATAGAATAAACATTCATGTGTTGAATAGAATAAACATTCATGTGTTGAATAGGATAAACATTCATGTGTTGAATAGAATAAATATTCATGTGTTGAAAAAAAGCCGTGTTGATTAGATTGACGCTATTTTGACGTGAACGATATTTATATCGATTTTATTCATTTTTATAATGAATATAGAAAAGAAAGTGATTTCAAAATATAACGTTTTGAAAATATTATCATTTGTATATCGATGAGGTGGAATATTCAATTTTGATTAGAAATTGAATATGAAGTTGAAATCGTTTTGAAAACGAATTTAAAATGATTTATAAAATACATTTTGAAAGGAAATCGACGATATATATATATATATATCTATATATATATATATATATATAATGTCCTGAATAAAACGCGCCACGGCAGTTCGCGAATTTTGACCATTGACTTCGAATGGATATTACGGGAGATCCGACAGTCGGATTCCCCTAAAACTGGAACTGTTGGTTTCGTATCAAAAAGAGCTTTCTAATGAATATTAGAGATTTGAAATTTAATAATTGGATTTGGAATTATGTCCAAATCAAATTTGGAAAAGGTCGCTGTAAGTGTAGTTCGATGGTCGTTGATGGAAATCGACTGTACGGGCCTTGATAAAATTATTAAAAATAGTAATAATTTGTGTAAAATCATAGGAAATGATTTGTGAAGAATTGGGAAGAAAAACTCGAAATTTGAAAAGATAAAAATAGTTTTTTATCGAAACGAACTAGTTTTGAACTAGAATTATAGTTCCATTTATTTTAAATAAATAAATTGGATTTGAAGTGGTTTTAAAAGTAACCAGAATTTCCAATAATTGAACTGGAATGGATTTGAATCAAAATTATCTTTGGAATATTTCGATATTGGATTTCGTGATTATGCAGATATTGTTATGGAAATTTGAAATATATATTTATATGGTTATTTCCAATACGATATTTGTTGGTCGTAGAATTTGATATTGAATATAAGCCGATATATTTTCTATTCAGAGCCTTATATATAATATCAAATGTTATTTAGGTTTGTCGTGAATGGGGTCTTCATTAACACTGTTCTTAAACCCAGTTGAGAAAAAGATTAAATCTTTTTATTCAGATTTAATGAAGTATACCAATTAAATGGTATTTAATTGGAATTGAATTTGAATTGATTTTTGGGTTTACCGTGAACATTGTTTTAAATAACACTTGTTCTTTAACCTGATAATTAATGAATGTGATTTTGGGTTTTTCGTGAACCGTGTTTTAGATGACATTGGTTCTTTAACCCAGTTAAAGACAGGATATTGATTTCTGTGAAGATTAAAACTAAGTGTGGTTTTAATGAATCTTTAATTAGATTGAAATGGTCGAGAATGGAGTATCACCAGTTTTGCTCTAGGCGATAGTTAAATCTTTAATTAGATTTGAACGTGAAATGGTAACTGAATTTACCGATAACACCGCGGTGTTAGATATGAAGTATGACCAGTTTTACTTCATGGGATGAATAGGTAGGGATTGGGAAATAAAATAAATGATTACTTCGGTGTGGTTCGCTAATCCCGACTAGTTTGAATTGATATTCAAAAGAAGATTAAAGAATAAATTTAAAGAATTTATCTTTGATAAAATTAATGGGAACCTTTCCCAAAGTATAAGAATATTGGAATAAAAGAATATTCCGAGTTGGAATGAGGCGTATGTTGTGTTTGTGTAACACTTGTTTATTATATACGTGAGTTATTCAGAAAGGCCGAGTTTATCCCATTCTGAATAACTGATTCGACGTGGTGTCAAGGATGAAGACGGTGGTCAAAGACCGGAAGTCTTTACGTCGTTTGGATAATTACTGATGATCTTGATTGGGTCGTACACCCAAGAGGAGGGAATCAGTTGGTGGTCGTCCAGACGTACTTGGAGATTGATGGATATGCGAGGTACGAGGTGCCTCGGTTTCGTTTAAACCCAGAACGAACTTGTAAATGGACTTTGTGTCTGACATTGGATTTTATTCTGTGTGATTGATTTCTATTAAATATATATCTGTTTGGCGGCGGAGAATTTATTCTCTTGATTAACGCCCTTCTCTGAGACGTACGAGCTCAGGGGTTATATATTGATGGATATCAATCGCATGGAGTGAATTGCCTGTGTGGCATGCCTAAGTGGCAATTGATCAAGGCTTCTGTTGAAAAGCAAAGTCTTGTGGTTGATGATCAAAGCACCGCCTGTATGGCATAGCTTTGTGTAGCGTTGATTCGCGAGCCCCACACCCCGGTGTGAACCAGAAACGGGAGAAGGACCTCAGGGAGGGAATACGTTTCCTTCTAGCTTGAAGTGGCGTCAGTGGTTTTACATGCCCTGACGAGTTTGGCTTATGTGGTTGTTGCTGTTGCGAGGCGCCTCGGATATATCGGTGACTGTGTGGAGCCGATGGAGTCATTGGACTCATTGACACCCCATAGGGTGGAGAAACGCAGTGTTCAGGCATTTTAATCCACATCGGTGGACCGACCTTGACGATCTAAAGGCTTGTCTACGCGCTTGCCTAAGACACGGGCTAGAGCGTCTCGAATTCGGTGGAGGACGATCCCTTGCCTCGGTTCACAGACGGAAATCCAGCTTCCAACACGTGACTTTGCGGTTTTGATTGTAGAGCCTAGTATGGCGACATAGTAGGATGGGGCACTTATGCCGTTTATGATTGGTACTTATGATTGAAATTGTTTTGACACTATGCACTTATAGTAATAATAAAAAAAATGAAATTTAGCGTATCAAGCATTCTTTGGCTATTATAAGGTAAAACCCTATCCTCCGGCTTGTGTTGCATTGTGTGATGGGACCTGGGTCTTATAATAGCTTCATTGTTCTTTATTTAGCATTGCGCTGTTTGTTTTATGCACTGGTATTCTTGGGAGGAAACCCGTTCCGTGTTATTCGACGTGGTCCCTTGATTTGCGTAATTTTAAAATGAAGATTAATAACTGTTTTAGTTCTCACACCAGTCACATGACTGACCTGGAGTTTATTGTTTTAACCTAAACTCTGGGTGCCCTTATTTTGACACAGGCAGCTAGTAGTTTTGGTTTTGCAGATTTATATTCACAGGAACCTGGTTTACAGCTGGAACGATACTCGGAAAGCCCTGTATCCGTGTATTACTTTCAGTTGTATTTTGTATTATTTTTCCGCTGCTATGTAATGTATTTAAATCTCTGATATTTTCTGTTGTATAATATTTGGTAGCCTCTGTATATTCTTGTATTCTGATGATACTGTTGTAATATACAATGAAATGTTCTTCTGTTTGCGTCCCGATGTGGCTTGTTCTCAGCTCAATCCGTGATTTCCCGTAAGGGGGATTTCGGTTCGTTTCATCGTGGTATCAGAGCTTTGGTTTACAAAGCTCGGAGAACAAGACACGTTAGAACCAAACGAAAGAATTCATCAGAAATTGGATTAGTAATATCCAATGGGAATGACTCATTAGAGATGGGATTAGTAGTATCCTAGAACGGGTGTGAAGAGTATATTTTTAAACTGAAAATAATTTTCGTTTTGAAAATTTAAATCAATTATTCGTATTTGATTATTTGTTTGTATTGATTTGGACAGTCTAGTATATAAAGATTTTGCGTATACATCTGATCCGCGTGTATTCGAAATTTTAATATACTGGATAGATATAGAATCACACTCTGGTCACCCGTAGATGGTTCTGATGATTGCTATGGTATGTACATCATCAGAATTTATATTCGTGTTTCGAAAGTGGGATTTCTATATATTTCCATTAGATTGGTGTGAGAACCAAAATTAGATAGGGCTTATTGTTGTGATTTGGCATCAAAAATATGATTTTTGGACTATGTTTCAAAATTATGAATTTGAAACGTTAATTCACTTATTGATTGATGGTTGTGTTGTTTGATTATTGTTCGATTTATTAAATGTTGAGCCTTTAGCCTAATTGTACCAAATAGTGAATTGTATTGAAAATTTGTCGCATTTGCATGCATATACATGTACTCACATTGTACAGGTCATAGCAAGGAGGCTAAAGCAGAAGAATAAAATTGTTTTCCCGACAAATAGGTACATGTTTACGAATTTATTGGGTTTGGATGATTTTATGAGCCGAATGGCTAGCCGCTTGGCTGTTTCTTTTTCTTTTTGGATTGGTAAGGGCCATGGGAGACTATTTGAAATATCCCGAAGTCCCCGGTGCAGGGTAGGTTATGGCGAAATTATTCGAAAATTTAGGGTGTTAGCCAAATTTTTGAAAAAAAAAATTGAAAAGTTCTTTGAAACTGAAATGTTGAAGAACTTAAGCCGTAAAGAAAATAATGAAAGTTGAGTTGGTTGGTGAAACAACTTTCAGCTTCATTCCTTTTTGGGGACGAAAAGTTTTAAGTGGGGGAGATTGTAATAACCCGGAAATCTGAGCCAATTTAAAATTTTTATTTTGGCGATTTTAGTGAATTTTGAACATTTAAAATGGTTTATTTTAAATAATAACAACGAGAAATTTATTTTGAATAGAATTCGAACGTATATATTTATTTGAATCGACGTTAGAATGAAAATATTTTATTTTAATTATAAAAGGAATTGAAAATGGCGTGGTAGTTCGAAAATTCGATTTCTAATTTCAAATGAGTGTACAGGATTCAAAATAATCCGGATTTTAGCGAAACCAAAAATAGTAGAATCTATTTGAGAATATCTTTCCAACGAATCCGAAAAATTTAAATTTCATTGCGGGAATCAAAAGATATGCCCAGTTGAAAATTCAGAATAGTCGTTATGGAATTCTAGCCCTTAAAAATGGAAATTTTGCAAACGACCTCGGTTTTCGACAAAACCACTTTTGTTGGATCCGGGATGTCAAGTTATTGCTAGGTTTCAAAATTCATAATTTTTTGAATCAATATGTGAGCGTGGAAAAGTAAAACACGTTTGACCAGTTTCAGTTGATTTTAATCGACTGGAGAATGGTCATTTTCCAAACGGTCTCAGAATTCGACGAAATTAGTTTTTTTAGGACCGTATCGTCAATACGAAGCTAGAAAATATTTTTTTTGGAATTTTTAGAGTCCACATGTGGCCCCAGTAAATTGAAATGTACGTTTGAATTGAATATATATATATTTACATTTTAAGTTTGACGAAAACTGATCGAAACAGTTGAATTGGCTTACGCAACATATCCCATTGTGTTCGGAGTGGGGGTAATTAGCTAGGGGTGACAGTCGTTGGGTCCGGTTTTGAGTTCGTATGCGAAAGTCATATTTTAGAATTAAAATATTAATAAAATAATATATATAATAAAACTTAACGCCCACTTTCTCTATTTCTCTCTCCCCGTTAGTTGACTTTCAGAAAAGAAAAGAAAAACCCCTCGACACCTCGTCGTTGCTTCCCCCTACCTCCGATCTCTAACGCGCCGCCGTTGGCACACCCCCCCCCCCCCACCTCGCCGCAACATCCCCTTCCCCTCCACCTTCCCTCCAATCGCTTCCCCCCTGATGCGAAGACCGAGACCCGTTCCCCCCTCGAACCCTAAACACTACCGCCCCAAAAACCGCCGCGCCAGGTGCCGGAGCTCCCCCCCCCCCCCAAGTCGGGGACGACCACCACTTCTCCCCCTTCAACGCAGTAAGTTTTTACTTTTTTATTTTATTCCCTTTCTTTTTCTTTTTTATTTATCTATATATTAAAACGTTGTTGTTAAAAACTGAAATTTATATATATATTATTTTTGTAAAGATTTGATTTTTAATTTGCAAAAAGATTATATTTTTATAGGGAGAAATTTTGTATTTTTATAAGTAGAAAGGTTAAATTTAGATATGTAGAAAGTTATGATTTTAAGAGTATAAAGTTCAGACTTTTTAATATAAAAAAAAGAGGTTTGAATTTCTAATGTAAAAAGATTTGATTTTTAATTATATAAAGAATAGAAATGAGATTTTTGTTAAGATAGAAAAATATGATTTTTATTCACATGCATGAGAGTTAAAGATTGGACTTTTATAATATGAATGGCGAGTTAAAAATTAAATTTTTATACTAGAGAGAGATACGATTTTTATTTGTTTAAAGGCGAGATCTTTATTTATTTAAAAGTTTTGATTTTTATTATATAAATAACAATATAAAAATGCGATTTATTTAAATATATCTAGCGATGTTAAAAACATGATTTTTAACATATACCGCGTGAAACAGATCTCGTTGAAAACACGGCGGAGATTTTTTACACATGAAGAGTTGTGGAGAATTGGTTAAGCTTCTAGGTGAGAACTCCTCACCTTTAATTTATTTCTAGTTTGAAATATATATTAGGATGCAGACGGTGCTTAGCAGCACCCGACACCCGTCGTCCACAGACCATGGATGACTTGTTTGTTTGATTGTTGTGTAGGCAACCGCACAAATAAAAGGTGTATTTATTGATTTGAAACCCCACACGGGTATTGGGATGATATTTGATGTACACTAATCCCGATTGTTTAGTTGTATGTCAAACGATGGGTTGACAGACTGTGTAAGCGTTAATTATTTATATTTACTGCTTATGCAGTTGTGTGGTGCACTTTGGATGATGGTTGATTATTTATCGTTGTTGTTATGTACATGTGTTGTAGAAAATCCATATAATTAACATTATATGGTAATTGATTGGGCCTCATTCCAATATAGAAAATAAATTCATGTGTTGAATTGAAAATAAATTCATGTGTTGAATTGAAAATTAATTCATGTGTTGAATTGAAAATAAATTCATGTGTTGAATAGAATAAACATTCATGTGTTGAATAGAATAAACATTCATGTGTTAAATAGAATAAATATTCATGTGTTGAATAAAATCCGTGTTGATTAGATTGACGCCATTTTGATGTGAACGATATTTATATCGATTTTATTCATTTTTATAATGAATATAGAAAGGAAAGTGATTTCAAAATATAACGTGTAACACTTGTATATTGATGAGGTGGAATATTCAATTTTGATTAGAAATTGAATATGAAGTTGAAATCGTTTTGAAAATGAATTTGAAACGATTTATAAAATACGCTTTGAAAGGAAATCGACGAAATATATAATATATATATATATATATATATTATATATAATGGCCTGAATAGAACGCGCCGCGGCAGTTCGCGAATTTCGACCATTGACTTCGAATAGATATTACGGGAGATCCGACCGTCGGATTCCCCTAAAACCAGAACCGTTGGGTTCGTATCGAAAAGAGCTATCTAACGAATATTAGAGATTTGAAATCTAATGGTTGGATTTGGAATTGTGTCCAAATCAAATTTGGAAAAGGTCGATGTAAGTGTAGTTCGATGGCCGTTGATGGAAATCGACTGTACGGGCCTTGATAAAATTATTAAAAATAGTAATAATTTGTGTAAAATCATAGGAAATGATTTGTGAAGAATTAGGAAGAAAAACTCCAAATTTGAAAAGATAAAAATAGATTTTTATCGAAATGAACTAGTTTTGAACTAGAATTATAGTTCTATTTATTTTTAAATAAATAAATTGGATTTGAAATGGTTTTAAAAGTAACCAGAATTTCCAATAATTGAACTGGAATGGATTTGAATCGAAATTATCTTTGGAATATTTCGATGTTGGATTTCGTGATAATACATATATTGTTATGGAAATTTGAAAGATATATTTATATCGTTATTTCCAATACGATATTTGTTGGTCGTAGAATTTGATATTGAATATAAGCCGATATATTTTCTATTCAGAGCCTTATATATAATATCAAATGTGATTTGGGTTTGTCGTGAATGGTGTCTTCATTAACACTGTTCTTAAACCCAGTTGAGAAAAATATTAAATCTTTTTATTCATGTTTAATGAAGTATACCAATTAAATGATATTTAATTGGAATTGAATTTGAATTGATTTTTGGGTTTATCGTGAACATTGTTTTAAATAACACTTGTTCTTTAACCCGATAATTAATGAATGTGATTTTGGTTTTTCGTGAACTGTGTTTTAGATGACATTGGTTCTTTAACCCAGTTAAAGACAGGATATTGATTTCTAAAACTAAGTGGGGTTTTAATGAATCTTTAATTAGATTGAAATGGTCGAGAAAGGAGTATCACCAGTTTTGCTCCAGGCGATAGTTAAATCTTTAATTAGATTTGAACGTGAAATGGTAATTGAAATTACCGATAACACCGTGGTGTTAGATATGAAGTATGACCAGTTTTACTTCATGGGATGAATAGGTAGGGATTGAGAAATAAAATAAATGATTACTTCGGTGTGGTTCGCTAATCCCGACTAGTTTGAATTGATATTCAAAAGAAGATTAAAGAATAAATTTAAAGAATTTATCTTTGATAAAATTAATGGGAACCTTTCCCAAAGTATAAGTATATTGGAATAAAAGAATATTCTAAGTTGGAATGAGGCGTATGATATGTTTGTGTAACACTTGTTTATTATATACATGAGTTATTCAGAAAGGCCGGGTTTATCCCATTCTGAATAACTGATTCGACGTGGTGTTAAGGATGAAGACGGTGGTCGAAGACCGGAGGTCTTTACGTCGTTTGGATAATTACCGATGATCTTGATTGGGCCGTACACCCAAGAGGAGGGAATCGGTTGGTGATCGTCCAGACGTACTTGGAGATCGATGAATATGCGAGGTACAAGGTACCTCCGGTTTCGTTCAGACCCAGAACGAACTTATAAATGGACTGTGTGTCTGACATTGGATTTTATTCTGTGTGATTGATTTCTATTAAATATATATCAGTTTGGTGGCGGAGAATTTATTCTCTTGATTAACGCCCTTCTCTGAGACGTACGAGCTCAGGGGATATATATTGATGGATATCAATCGCATGGAGTGAATTGCCTGTGTGGCATGCCTAAGTGGCAATTGATCAAGGCTTCTGTTGAAAAGAAAAGTCTTGTGGTTGATGATCAAAGCACCGCCTGTGTGGCATAGCTTTGTGTAGTGTTGATTCGCGAGCCTCACACCCCGGTGTGAGCCAGAAACGGGAGAAGGACCTCAGGGAGGGCATGTGTTTCCTTCTAGCTAGAAGTGGCATCAATGGTTTTACATGCCCTGATGAGTTTGACTTATGTGGTTGTTGCTGTTGCGAGGCGCCTCGGATATATCGGTGACTGTGTGGAGCCGATGGAGTCATTGGACTCATTGACACCCCATAGGGTGGGGAAACGCAGTGTTCAGGCATTTTAATCCACATCGGTGGACCGGCCCTGACGATCTAAAGGCTTGTCTGCGCGCTTGCCTGAGACACGAACTAGAGCGTCTCGAATTCGGAGGAGGACGATCCCTTGCCTCGGTTCACAGATGGAAATCCAGCTTACAATACGTGACTTTGCGGTTTTGATTGTAGAGCCTAGTATGGCGACATAGTGGGATGGGGCACTTATGCCGTCTATGATTGATAATTATGATTGAAATTGTTTTGACACTATACACTTATAGTAATAATAAAAAAATGAAATTTAGCATATCAAGCATTCTTTGGCTGTTATATGGTAAAACCCTATCCTTCGGCTTGTGTTGCATTGTGTGATGGGACCTGGGTCTTATAATAGCTTCATTGTTCTTTATTTAGCATTGAGCTGTTTGTTTTATGCACTCGTATTCTTGGGAGGAAACCCGTTCTGTGTTATGCGACGTGGTCCCTTGATTTGTCTAATTTTAAAATAAAGATTAATAACTGTTTTAGTTCTCACACTAGTCACATGACTGGCCAGGAGTTTATTATTTTAACCTAAACTCTGGGTGCCCTTATTTTGAAACGGGCAGCTAGTAGTTTTGGTTTTGCAGATTTATATTCACAGGAACCTGGTTTACAGCTGGAACGATACTCGGAAAGCTCTGTATCTGTGTATTACTTTCAGTTGTATTTTGTATTATTTTTCCGCTGCTATGTAATGTGTTTAAATATCTGATATTTTCTGTTGTATAATATTTGGTTATACTCTGTATATTCTTGTATTCTGATGATATTGTTGTAATATACAGTGAAATGTTCTTCTGTTTGCGTCCCGATGTGGCTTGTTCTCAACTCAATCTGTGATTTCCCGTAAGGGGGATTTCGGGTCGTTTCAATTGAACTCCACTTAGTTTAATTTTCTCAAAAATCAATATCCTGTCTTTAACTGGGTTAAAGAACCAATGTCACCTAAAACACGATTCACGATAAACCCAAAATCACTTTCTATTGTTAATCGGGTTAAAGAACAGGTGTTATTCAAAACATTGCTCATGATAAACCCCAAAAAACAATTCATATTCAATTCCAATTAAATACTAATTAACTGGATAATTTCACTAAATCTTAATTAAAAGATTTATTCTTTTCTAAACTAGGTTCAAGAACAGTGTTATTTAAGACACCATTCACGACGAACCCAAAATCCCATTTGATATTAAATACAAGGCTCTGAATAGAAAATGTATCGGTTTATATTCAATATCAAATTCTGAAACCAACAAATATCGTATTGGAAATAACGATATAAATATATCTTTCAAATTTCCACAACCATATGTGTATAATCACGAAATCCAACATCGAAATATTCCGAAGATAATTTCGATTCAAATCCATTCCAATTCACGTAATGGAAATTCTGATTATTTTCAAAACCATTTCAAATCTAGTTCAAAACTAGTTCATTTCGATAAAAATATATTTTTATCCTTTTAAATGTGGAATTTTTCATCCCAGTTCTTTCCAATTCATATATTATGATTTTACACAAATTATTAATATTTTTAATAGTTTTATCAAGGCTCGTACAGTGGTTTTCAATAACGGCCACCAAACTGCACTTACAGCGACCTTTTCCAAATTTGATTTAGACATAATTCCAAATCCAACCGTTAGATTTCAAATTTCTAATATTCGTGGGAAATCACTTTTCGATACGAACCCAATGGTTCCGATTTCAGGAGGATCCGACGGTCGGATCTCCCGCAATGTCAATTCGAAGTCAATGGTCGAAATTCGCGAACTGCCGCGGTGCGGCGCGTTCTATTCAGGCCATTTAATATATATAACATATATATTATATATATTTCGTCGATTTCAATTCAAAACGTATTTTATAAATCGTTTTAAATTCGTTTTCCAAACAATTTCAACTTCATATTCAATTTCAAATCAAAATTGAATATTTCATATCATTATTATATAAATGATAATATTTTCAAAACGTTATATTTTGAAATCACTTCTTTTTTTATATTCATTATAAAAACGAATATAATCGATATAAATATCGTTCGCGTCAAAATGGTGCATATCTAATCAACACGGCTTTATATATTTCAATAACTTCGTTATTCTATTCAACAAATGGATATTTATACTATTCAACACATGAATCTATATTTCTTTCAACACATGAATATTCTCAACACATGAGCATCGTCAACACATGACTATTTAGTTTTATTTAATACATTTTATAAAATTATGATAAAGATGTAAATTTTATTGTTAGAATATTTCTTTCAACACATGATAAGTTTCAACATATGAATATTCTCAACACACGAGTATCGTCAACACATGACTATTTATTCTATTCAACACATGAATCTTTATTTTATAATATTCTTTATTTTCCGAATTGGAATGAGGCCCAATCAATTACCATATAATGTTAATTATATGGATTCCATATAACACATGTATATAATAACAATGATAAATAATCAACCATCATCCAAAGTGCACCACACAACTGCATAAGCATTAAATATAACTAATTAACTCTCATACAGTTTGTCAATCAAACGATCGTCATACCACTAAACAATTGGGATTAGTGTATGTCGAATACATCCCAACACCCATGTGGGTTTCAATCTATAAACACTGAATATTCTTTATGCAGTTGGGTAACGTGTAAAATTTATCGTCCCAATCAATGTCCTTCAAATAGGTGTACATAAAATAAGGATCAAATTTTTACTATCTATATATTATAAAAATCATATTTTTACTATATTATAAAAATCAATTTCTCTACTTCTTATATAAAGATCAAATTTTTACTATCTATATTTTATAAAAATCATATTTTTAATTTGTTATAAGTGTAAAAATCATTTTTACATACTTCATACGTCAAAAGCCATAGAAGCTTTAAAGGGAGAAAAATCACTTTTTTTTAACGCCCGGATTTATTGTTCTGGTTCCAGAGTTTGCAATCGAGATCCAATCTTCACACCATCTTTTTTTCTAGCTTAAACGCACCATTTCGGACAACTTTCACCTAGTAGTCTTCCTTCCGAAAATGTGCCATTTCGCCGGAAATCGCGAAAAGACATCATTTTGACAGTGTTTGGATAGCAGACTTTGAACGCTTTTTTCCGACAACTCCGCAATCCAAAATAGGACTATCATATACCAAATCGAAGAGAAAATCATGCTCTTTGACTTTGGTCTAAAGGAGTTTTGGCTAGAAATGCATGGTTTGGGAGTTATTCGCGAAATAGTGACAGGGTGTTTAATGCAAAACAGGATTTTTATGAAAAATGTGATTTTTGAGGAGGGGCCCACGACCAGAGTTGGGTGGCCAAGGGGCGGCGCTGGGCCTGATTGGAGGTTGGGAGGACGCTGGTGGGTGGCAACGGTGGTGGTGATGGCCGTGGTGGCTATGGTGGTGGTGATTTGGGTGTAGGGTTTGTGAATTTGATGAGGAGGAGAGAGAGAGAGGAGGAGGAGAGAGAGAGGAGGAGGAGGGAGTGGTGGTGGCCGGTGGCCGGCGGTGGAGGTGGGGGAAGGGTGGCAGTGGCGGCGGGAGGGTGAAGGCCATTTTTGAGTTTTTGAAGAGAAAGAGAGAAGTGAAATAATGAAGTAGAAAAGGAGGAAAAGTGATTATGTGCTAGTTTCTCGCGTATCGTCTGAATGCCAACGATCTCCGATTGCTGTGGATTTCGGATACGACATAGTAGACATGAAGACGAGTCCAACGAAACAAGTTTCGTCGAATTCCGAGTTCGTTTGACCATCCGTTAAAATTCTCAAAAATGCTCAGATAAGCTCTAAAAATGCGATTTTGGCGCACCTTTTCTTCTTGCACGCTCACATGTTAACTGCAAACATCATGCCCTTTTGGATTTAACCATTATTAGACGATACAAATCCAAAAAAATAAAATTGAATTTTGAGGTCGTATCAATAACGTTCCTTTGTAAAATGACTGCATGTTTTACCCTGAACTGTTTTAGCTCGCACGGCCACATACTAACTCCGTTCGACGCGCCCTTTGGAACTCAACAATGATTTGTCATTATGAATCCCGAAAAATTTATCTCGTCGAATTATGAGCTTATATGCAAAATTTCACTTTTTAAGGGCTAGAATTCCATAGCGACTATTCTGAATTTTCAACTGGACGTAACTTTTGACTCCCGCTATGAAATTTCAATTTTTCGGATTCTTTGGAAAGATATTCTCAGTTAGATTCAAATATTTTTGGTTTCATTAAAATCCTGTTTATTTGAATCCTGTACATCCATTTGAACTTTGGAATAGAATTTTCGAACTACCGCGCCATTTTCAATTCCTTTTATATTTAAAATAAAATATTTATATTCTAACGACGATCTATATAAATATATACGTTCTAATTCTATTCACAATAAATTTCTCGTCGATATAATTTAAAATAACTCATTTTAAATATTGAAATTTCACTAAAATTGCCAAAATAAAAATTTTAAATTGGCTCGGATTTTCCAGGTTATTACACGAACTTGCCCTTACGGGAAAGCCCGGATTGAGTTGAGAACACGACAAATCAGAACACAAATAGAAGAAAATTTCATTGTTGTTACAACAATTACATCAGAGTACAAGAATTTAACAGAGTATGAATAATTAATATACATCAGAAAAATATCACAGATTTAAAATTACAATGCAGCGGAAAAATAATACATAACATGACTGAAAGAAATACATGGATATAGAGCTTTCCGAATATATTCCAGCTGTAAATCCAGGATCCTATGAATGTAATATCAGCAAAACTAAAACAACTAGCTGTCCATGTGGAAAATAGAGGCACCCAGAGTTTAGGTTAAAACAATAAACTTCAGGTCAGTCATGGGACAGGTGTGAGAACTAAAACAGTTATTAATTCTTTACTTTAAAAATGAAATAAATCAAGGGACCACGACGTATAACATGGAACGGGTTTCCTCCCAAGAATACCAGTGCATAAAACAAACAGCGTAATGCTTTTTGGAAAAATGAAGCTATTATAAGACTCAGGTCCCATCACACAATGCAACGCAAGCCACAGGATAGAGTTTTACCTTACAATAGCCAAACATGCTTTGTAGATTTAAAACAAATCATTTTGATATTACTATAAGTGCATAGTGTATCAAACAGCTTCAAATATAAATGTATCAATCATAGACAGCGTAGTATCACATGCTACTATGTCGCCATATAGGTTTACAACTAAAACCGAAATGTCACGTATTGGAAATTGGATTTCTGTCATGAGTCGAGGCAAGGGACGTACTCCTCACCGGCTTCGAGACACTCTAGAAAATGCCTCATGGTTACACACTCTGAGCAACCCTTGGATCCTCCAAGGCCGATCCTCTCTTATGTTTGAGGATTGACAATTCCTGAACACACGTTTCTCGGTCCTATAGGACCTATCCATCGGCTCCGCAGTAACCAATAAATCTGAGGCGCCTCGCTATCCATCATCCACATAGGTAAAAATATAATAAATGTCTGGGCTCCGTACCGCCTATCCATCATCCACATAGGTAAAAATATAATAAATGTCTAGGCTCCATACCATGACATAACCCGTAGCTAGAAGGAAACGTCATGCACTCCTTAGGTCCCTTATCCCCTTTTTGACTCAAACCGAGGTGTGAGGCGCGCGAATTAACACTATACACAAAGTTATTCTATTTATAGTCGTGCTTTAATAATTAACCACAAGACTCTTCTTTTCAACAGAAGCCTTGATCATTTGCATCTCAGCGTGCCATGCAGGCAATTCATGCCATGTGACTGATGTCTATCGATATATAACCTCTGAGCTAGTACATCTCAGAGAAGGGTGTTAAGAAAGAGAATAAATTCTCTGCCACCAAACAGATATATTTAATAGAGATCAATCAACACAGAATAAAATCCAATGTCAGACACACATCCATTTACTAGTTCGTTTTGGGTCTGAACAAAACCGAAGGCACCTTATTCCTTGTTCTATATGTCCAATACAGGAGAGAGGTCCTTGCATACCCGGTCGATCTCCAAGTACGTCTGGACGATCACCACTTGTTACCTTTTCATGGTTATACATCCCTATTAAGACATCAGTAATCATCCTAACAATGTGAAGACCTCTGGCCTTCAACCACTATCTTCATCATCGACTTATCGTCGAATCAATTCAGAATAGGCATAAACCCGGCCTTTCCGAATAATTCACGTATTTTATAATCAAGTGTTATAAAAACACAATATGCGCCTCATTCCAATTCTGAATATTCTTTTATTTAAATATTCACATCATTAGGGAAAGGTTCCCATTAATTTTATCAAAGATAAATTCTTTAAATTTATTCTTTAATCTTCCTTTGGACATCAATTCAAACCATATTAAGGTTTATCCAAACTAGTCGGGATTATCGAACAATATTGAAGTAATCATTTCTTTTATTATCCCAATCCCAACCTATTCATCCCATGGAGCAAAACTAGTAATACTCCATATCTAACACTACGGTGTTATCAGTAAATTTAATTATCATTTCACGTTTAAATCTAATTAAAAATTTAACTATCTCTTGGAGTAAAACTAGTGGTACTCCATTCTTGATCATTTCCCAAATTTGATAATTTAAATTATCACATTCACATTCCAGTCTAATTAAAGATTCATTAAAACTCCATTTAGTTTTAATCTTCCCAAAAATCAATATTAATGATTAATTAACTTTGGGAAATCAAACACGTCGCATCGATAATCTACACCGTACCATTGATTTCTGCCGATATATAACCTCTAAGCTCATACGTCTTAGAGAAGGGTGTTAAGCAAGTGAATAAATTCTCCGTCACCAAACAGATATATAATTAGCAGAGATCAACAATACAGATCAAAATACAATGTTATACATATAATCCAGTCTTTAACTGGGTTAAATAACCAATGTCATTTAAAACACAGTTCACAATAAACCCAAAATCACATTCCATCAATTATGGAATCTTCACAGAAAACAGATCAATATATAATCGATATCAATTTCCGTATCTGACTAATAATATAAATGGAATAACGACAAAGCCTTTTAAATTCCATATATATTAACAGTCTCCTCCACAGAAGCTCATTTTGATTGTTACCAAATCAAATTCCAGTCAATCCCAATTTATTTTATTAAATTGGAAAACTTTGCTTTGGAAAATTTCCATTAAATCTTAATAAAAGATTTATAAATTCCAAATCACATTTCACTGTTAATCGAGATAAGGAACGAATGTCGTTAAACACACAGTTCATAATAAACCCAATTCACATTCCATTTTATTCCAATTACTAAATATAATTGGAAAGTCTAATAATCTTAATTAAAAGATTTATTCTTTTCACCACGGGGTTTAAGAGCAGTGTTATATAAGACACCATTCACGATAAACCCAAAATCCAATTCTTTTATTCAATTCCAATTTAATATTAAATTATTGGAAAACTTCACTAAATCTTAACTAAAATATTTATTCATTTCTCAACTGGGTTTAAGAGCAGTGTTAATAAAGACACCATTCACGACAACCCCAAAATCCCATTTGATATTAAATACAATGCTATGAATAGAAATTATATCGGCTTATATTCAATATCAAATTCCGAAACCAACAAATATTGTATTGGAAATAACGATATAAATATATCTTCCAGATTTCCATAACAATATCCGTAGAATCACGAAATCCAACATCGAGATATTCCGAAGATGATTTTCATTCAAATCCACTCCAATTCATATATTGGAAATTCTGATTATATTAAACCTCATTCTCAATCCAATTTATTTATTTAAAAATAATTGGATTATAATTCTAGTTAATAACTAGTTCATTTCGATAAAAATACATTTTTATCTTTCCAAATAAGGAATTTTTCATCCCAATTCTTTCCAAATCATTAATATTTTTAATATTTTTATCAAGGCCCGTACAGTCGATTTCCATAAATGGTCATCGAACTGCACTTATAGCGACCTTTTCCAAATTTGATTCGGACATAATTCCAAATCCAACTGTTAGATTTCAAATCTCTTATATTCGTTGGAAAGCTCTTTTCGATACGAACCCAACAGGTCCAGTTTTGGAAGAATCCGATGGTCGGATCTCCCGTAATATAAACTCAAAGTCAATGGTTGAAATTCGCGAACAGTCGCGGCGCGGCACGTTCTGTTCAGGCTATTAAATATATATAATATATACACTATATATATATATTTCGTCGATTTCCCTTTTTAAAACGTAATTTATAAATCGTTTTAAATTCGTTTTAAAAACGATTCCAACTTCATTTCAATTTTAAATCAAAATTGAATAACCCTTATCATTATAATATTTAAATGATAATATTTTCAAAATATCATATTTTGAAATAATTTCCTTTTCGATATTCATTATAAAAATGAATAAAATCGATATAAATATCGTTCGCGTCAAAATGGCGCACATCTAATCAACACGACTTCATATATTTCAATATTTTTGTGTCCATCCAAGATCGGACATCAAAATCATATTTTGATCTTTTACTGAATATTATTTTAAAATATTCGTTATTTTAAAATATTCATTATTTTAAAATATTCATTATTTTAAAATGTTCATTATTTTAAAATATTCGTTATTTTCTGAATTGGAATCAGACACTGTCAATTACCATATAATGTTATTTATATGGAATTCATACAACAAATGTATGAAACAACAATGATAAACAACCAACCATCATCCGGAGTGCGTCACACAACTGCATAAGCATTAAATATAATTAATTAATGCTTACAACAGTCTGTCAACCTATCAATTGACATACAATTATACGATTGGGATTAGTGTACGCCATATATCATCCCAATACACATATGGGGTTTCAATCAACAAATATTGAATATTATTCGTGCAGTTGGGCGATGTGTAAAATTTATCGTCCCAATCATGTTAGTCAAATGGGTGTACATAAACAGATCGTCCGATCTGTAAATGAATATTCATTTTCACCTCAGGAAAATTTTATATCGTTCACATATACATTAAAAATTATATTTTTAAAGATAAAATATTTTATTCAACACATGAATATTTTATCTAATTCATTCATTCAATAAAAATGATATTTTTATTGTTCAAACATTTCATTCAACACATCAATATTTTATATAACTCATATATGAGTTAAAAATAATATTTTTAACTAACCATTATATTTCTAACATATTTTAGAAAATTTTGGTAGCATAACGACTTGATACTAGAATCGGAATAACGTTTAGCCTTATCCCTCGCCTAATGCTGGCTCGCGCCATACACATACCAATTCCAATCAATTCAATTTAGATCCCAAATCAAATTCAACCAATTTCTTAATAGGGTTGTCAAACCCTATTAATTAACAATCAATCAAATAAAACAAACAACCAAACATCCATGGTTTCAATCAAAGGTGTCGTGTAACACCCCACGTCCATTAATGTCACTCACTAAGGGAATGCATTAACTTTCATGAAGCGTTATAAGAGTATAGAACAGAATATCACTGTAACACCCTGTATTTTTGGGTGAACATAAAGTAACAAAACAAAGTATACTTAATTTTTAAAAGAAGAATTAAGGGAAACAGGTTGGGCCATTGCGTTCGGCTCGGAATTCTACGTGAGATAGATTTCGATTTGCGTAAATCGGACTTCGTATGAAGAATTTATGGCACTTAGAAGTTTCAGGAATTTAAAATAAAAACCAGCCCGAATTCAAATTTTAAATGTTCGAATTTCAAAACACACACCCGGGTTGGGCGGCAAATTTCCCACCGGGGGTCGACATGGGTCATATAAGTCGACAGGTGGTCGACCTGGGGGTCGACCTCCCCCCGATTTCCAGATTCGTGGACAGGTTCGTTTTTTCTGGATTTGGACGCCCATTCTGTAACGACCCGGATTTTTCGAACAGCTTATTTTAAATATTTAATATAGTTTTAAATATTGAGTTGATAATATAAATGAATTTTATGCTTAGTTATCGATTTAATAATCGAATATAATTTAATTTAGAATATATCGAATTATTGTAATTCAAAATATATTTGAAATCGAAGTTAAAAATACTGAATCAAAATGATTCAAATGATAAGTAAGAATTTTATTTGATATATACTATAATAAATAATAATTTATTATCAAAAAATTTGTGGTTTTCGAATTTAAATTATATTATATTAAATTAATATGGTATATATGTTGAAATTAAATTTTAGAATATTTACTGTTGAGTTCAGCATAGGGTTATTACATTGAAATGTCGGTTGGTACGCTAAAATTGTTGTTCATGATTTAAATTAATGGACCCCGAGATATTGGATAGTGGATAGGATCAAAATCAAATCAGTATCTATATAAATAGAATAAAAAATCTCTTTATTTCTAATCACGTTTAAATCAAATCAGAATTAAAAGTAATGTACTTAACCTACACCTATATTATAGCCTACGCAGGTCTAATTCCTTCGTTACTACGTATACTTCGTTTATTTAAATATGACACCCTTCCTCATTTCTCCTTTTCAATTTATCCATCCTCTGTAAAATTAAAATTGAAGTCATTCCTTTTTAATTCCCGTAAACCAACCTTCCCCTTTTTGCTTTTGTTTTTGTTCTTCCTCCAATTCAAAAGGAAATCGAATTCACACACTTTCTAGAGCTTAACAACAAGGTGTAACTGCTCGCGAATTTGGGGAAATGAGGATCGATACCCCCCTGAAGCTCGATCAAACACCTGGAGCTCTCGCGATTAGGGAGAAGGGTGCGATGGTCCTGGTTCTCATCTTCGAACAGTTCTGATTTAGGGTTTTAGCTTCTGGGAGTTCGCGAGTTGAAGGGTGGAGTTCTGGTGTGAAGGCGATGGCCTTTTGGGGACTGCAAGCATGAAGATGAAGCTCGCATACGGTCTGAAAAGGGCGTTTATTAGGGTTCGGTTGTGAAGTCGTGATGGAAGTTAGGTATTAAATTAGTTGTCGAGTGGGATGGAGATGGATTATATGAAAATAGGCGTCGGTCTTCTAGTAGTAATGGGTTTAGTGAAGGTCAATCGCAGGTTGAGGAAGTAATTTATGACAAGGGGTTGCGATGGAAATACCAAGGTCGACAGTTTGGTGAATAGGTTTTTTGAGGCTAGAGATAGTGAAGGAGCTTAGGCCGTTGCAGTTGTTGTGATACAGCACGGGGTTCCCTGAAAACGAGAGTAAAAACATGATTAAGGTATGTAATTAATTCAAGAGAGTATATTTAAATTTAACTACTCAAGTTTGATTTTTATATTTAGTTAGTAAATTACTTAATGAATTTAGCAATTTAATTAATTGATTTTAGTGTAGTCGGATAATTGAAATCAAAGAGATTAAATAATTTATTTAAACCATTTTTTTTTGTGCTTAAATTCATTTATGTAATTCTAGTTAATTTATTTAATTTAAGTCGGCCTAGACCATTTTATAAAGGTGGAGAAAGATAGTTTATTTAATTTAAAGTGATTAATCGTGATTAAATTTAATGAAATAAATAAATTACTGTGAAACGAAATGCATTGGCTTTGCACCATCAAATACTTCTCAATGGAAAATCACGGTGAGTAAATCTCACTCATATTTTACTTTGAATTCTTTTATCAGTTAAAAATAATTGTTTGATGATTGTTTGGACGCTTTAAATATTATTTGTTGTTGTTAAAAATATATTAGTTATTTAGGCTTGGTGGTTGCTATTATATATATTGGTGGTTGGATTCCCAAAGTATCATTAGCAGATGCCCATAGTGTCATTAGCGGATGATTACCCTATACGCCCCCACGCTATGATAGTGGATGACCTTCATACCGTGATATCCTGCCTTGAAGCAGGATGGGTATTGTTTATGTTGACTAGCGTCTGTGGATGCAGGAAATAGGTTGGAGGGATCCAACTGGATTCCTCAAAAATATTATTATTTGTTTGCTTTCACATATATTATCATATATGATGTGTTGATTGATAATTGAGTGGTTTGATTGTTTAAATATCACCGGGCCAAACTGTTGATATATAAAAATATCGTGAAAGGGATATTTGTTATTTAGAAGGGGAAATCTATTTTTTTAAATAGAATTTGAATTTTTAATGAGCTATAGGAATATTAACTTGTTTTGAACAAGTACTGAATTTATAAACAATGTTTATAAATTGAAAAATGCAAGAAATTGAAGTGAATTTATAAACGGTGTTATAAATAAAATAGAATGATTTTCATTGGATAATCAGGAAATTGAACTGAATCTATCAAATAGTGTTTACAAATAAAGCGGAAAATTATCATTGAATAATTCGAATATTTAAATTCGAATGTGAATTTAAATATAGAAATGGGGAAATCGTTTTAAAGAAATAAACGATAGAATTTATTTTGACGTTCAGAATATAAACTAAAATAAATCCGTAAGGATTTATGATTTGAATTCGATCAATTTGAATTTATTTAAATAGAAGTTAAATTGAATATGAAAATAAATTGGGTGTTATATATATAAGTTATTATCAATAGAAATTCCCAAAATAAGATTTTTGTTTAAAATAGATTTCGAAATGGAACTTGTTTTAAATATATAAAACAAGAAATCTATAAACAGTGTTTATAAATGGAATTAATTAATTATCAAGAGATAATTTAAAATATTAAATTCAGGTATGAATTTGAAAATAGAATTTGAAATCATTTCGAAAAGGAGAACGATGGGTTTTATTTCGGAATTTGAAATATAAAAGAAATTGGATTTTCAAATAGATAATTGAAAGGGAAGCTTGTTCTATTTTGTGAAATGAGAAAATTTATTTATAAACAATGTTTATAAATATAGTGAAACAAATTATCATTTGATAATGTAGCAGTTTAAATTCAAATATGAATTTAAAAATGAATTGGAAAGTATTTTAAAATAGAACGATTGATTTTAAAATAAAACATTTATATATATAAATATAATTAAACGAATTCGCCGCAGCGCGGCAGTTCGTAAATTGGTGTTTCGAACTTCAATTGAGTATACAGAACTCAATTGAAGTCGGAATTCTTTGAAACAAGAAACGTCATGACCGATTTGATAATAGTTTTCTAATGGAGAAGAAAATTTTGGATTTCATCGAATAGATTTTAAGTTATGTCAAAATCAAATTTTCAAAAAAATAGCGCCAGAACCATTATAAAACCATAACGGTTTATTTAAATAAATAAAATGATTTTGAGCAAATAAAATCCGAATTTCATTTAGGAAAAATCCAGATTTGAGTTATAAATAATATCTGAACTCGAGCGAAGTAATGAAATGATTTTTGAAACAAAATCAAACCAGATGTTTAATTGTTGAGTAGAATTCACTAATGTAAGGAAAAATTAGTTAATGGAATTTTAAATCGAAATTGGACTTTGGATTGGAAAAAAAGGGTTTGTAAATTCATATTCGAAATCGAATATGAAACTTGAATTAGAAATGGCATTCGATTGTTTTGAAAATAAATTAATTTATATTTGAATGTGATATGTTCAAATAACAAGAGAAATAAGCTAAGAAGCTAATTAAAGAATAAACTGGCGAAACTGAATTCAAACGATTGGATTGAGTTGAATTGAAAACAGGTGAACATGTGCTAAACATGTATGGGATGAAGAGAATGAAATTTATAAATTTAGTGCCCGACACAAAGGTACATGTTTAAATTCCATATGAGATTTTATGAGCCGAATCGGCTAGTCGCTTGGCTTTTTCTTTTTCTTTTTGATTGGAGAGGCCTGTGTGGCGGTCTTGGGATTTTCCGATGCTCCTGGTACAAAGGAGGTTATGGCGAAATTTTCCGGAAATTTAAGGAGTTAGAATATTTTCACGAAAATTTGATAGTTAGATATCAATGTATCGATATATATAGAATTTGATAAGTAAATGAATTTAAAAATAGAATATTATAAACAAAAAGGAAATCGATAATCTGGTAATAGAAAGAGAAACATATATACGTTTAAAAATGAATAATTTGTTTGTATGGTGTTAATTTTTCGGGAATAATGGTTTTGTCTGTTTTGAAGTTAAAGATGTTTTCAGTCAAGGTCTGAGAGGTAATTTTACCCCAACTAGACTGTTTTCATTACTAACTGATAGATGGCAAGATTCAATCTCGATAATCAATATTTGAATAAGATTTAGTTGAATACAGTATTTCGGGTTGTAGCGATGTTTTACACTACATTCGTTTTTACCCAAATATGTGGGATTTTGGAAATATGACAATAAATATTTCCTAAATATATAAATGAATAGTCAGGAAAGAAATAAGTAATTGGAATGTTCTCCAATTATAAATAGAAAATATTTTCTAAGTGTAGGAAATAAAAGAAGGCGAGATATGGAAATGTTTTCCAAATGGGTAAGAGGCCAAGATGATAATTGAAAATATTTAGTTAATGAATATTAATAAAGGAAGTGGAGAAGTGATTTAATTAATGAAATATTAATAAAATGGCCCAGTGATTTGTTTGATGCTTTGAATGGTGTTTGTTTTTCTTCGATAGTTAAATAACTGACTGTAACGACCCAGATTTTTGACCGTTTAAACCGACAATAAACCACACATGTCGACCCAAACGAATCGCCAACCCAGATAGTTATTTGGGAAAAAAGAAGAAAAAGAAGAAAGGAAGAAAAACAATCACAGAACCTCACAGCGGGAGGACAACATATAATAAACAAATAATATTTCAAAACATTTAAACATATACGTTTGAGTTACAATATTCAAATCAATCAGAGTTATACACTTACATACACATAATGCAGCGGAAATAATGTAGTGGATACATGTATATCAAACTCCGTCTTCGATCTCCAAGGCAAGACAATCTTCATTAACTGCAACGTCTGCTGACCCGAGCATATTGCATAAAAGAAAACACAACAAACACTCGGATCAGCACTAAATCATCTCATATTAGTCAAATTAAAATACGAAATAATATCAGTGTCATGGTGCAGTAACTCAAGAGATGTTACGGGATTTTTCCATCTCTCAAGGATCCGTTAAACTAATACATACATAGTATAATACGCTATTACAATAGTGTTTATTCAGTAAAGTATAATATATCGAAAATAGCGTAAGCAGGATTCCATGGTCCCCTTACACCGTTTATACCATTGCCGTACAGTTTGCATATAACACACCAGTACGTCGGTGGATAGGGATGCGCCGTGATACGACAACGTTAAATCAAAATCGTAGGGGCTCGATTAGGATAATATGACAAGGCACTGAGGAAATACCCCGGTAGGATTCTACCGAATTGCGGACCCAGGCCGGTGGTAACGCATAGCCGCAACTACCGCCCACCTCGAACGACATTCCCATATTCAAAGGTGCACCCGAATCAATCACAACAGTAAAAGAGATGGTATCGAAGGAGCGCGTTCGATCAGAGATGCGATCTCATTAACCTGGGTATGGCTCCTGTTTTAGTCATTTCAATTATGACCCGAAGGTCAAGGCTAATCCATCATCGTTCTCTTTCTTCAAATCCAGTAATCGCCTCCATACCATCCTTCTTCGGTTCTGGAACTTCCACCGCGTGCACAGTTGTCAAAGTGGTATCGACACTGACAGAGAGTATGCCTTATGTCGACTCCGGTCTCCTTGACAACCGAACGTTTACATTTTTCACACCGGTCAGTGTTTTTTTACTTTCAAAGGAGTTCGTATTTCATATCGAAAATATCATGTTCAAAAATCATTTTCATATTCTAAACAGAATATTATTCAAATGTGATTTTCCATTTATTCATAACAACTCGATCTAATTTCCAACTTAAATAAAATTTGAATATCAAAATAATTAACAATATATTTAAATAGTTTAAAGGTATAATTGAAATAATTTGAGATAATAGTTTGTAATAAATAGAGTCTGACAAAATAATTAGAACATTAAAATAATTCATAAAATAAATAATTAATAATTATAAAGTATTTTATTTAACTAACTTATAAAATAAATAGTTATAAGGAAATTTAATTTATTATCAAAATAGCTTGAAAAATAGTTTTGACATACTATAGTTGGAATTTAGCATCGTTTCGACCAGATTTCGTTTACACTTGCAGTTGTATTTCAACTTCAAGTAAATTAATTCAAATTCACAATCCCGATCAAATTTCATTTCAAATTTCATTCATTTCAAATTCGCCAATCCAGTTCAGACGGTTAAACTCTAACCCGTATTCCCCTTCCAATAATCTCAATTTATTTCGAATAAACCGAATTCGATTTCAATCATTTCAATTTGTAAAATTTCCACGTCCATACTTATTAAATTTCAATCCATTGAATCCCAAAACAACATTTGATTTCAAATCATATTCCCATTTCGAATATTCAATTTATAACAAAATTTGAATTTGCAGTTCATTTTCATCGTTTCAAAGGTTTAAACTTTCAACACATATCGAGTTTACAATTTCACCTTTAATTCAAATCAAGGTTGATTTAAAGTAAATCTCAAATCAGACACCACAGTTCAATTTCAATACATTCGATTTAAATAAATTCCCCCTCGATTTAACTATAATTTCAACACCAATTCATTTCCCTTTTTATTTGTATTTCTAATTTCAAATTCAAAGGAAAATAAATTATAAAACATCGCTTATTGTCGTTAAACAATAAATTTCAAAATTCACAATTTCATTTAACCGACCGGTGTCCGTATATAATTTGCTATCCTATGGCCAAGTGGATAAATTTAATTTCTCGATATTCCGGGATGGATCTATCATTTCAATCCAAATCAGGGTCACAGAGGTTTATCATTTCACTCTGTGTTCTTAATTCATTTTATCGATAATTCCCGGGTTTATTCGATGCCCGTAACATCAAGGGTAAATGGGATTTATCGTCACATGGCACACAACATCATATACTGCATAACAGAACAGTCCAAGCAATATTCATCCAGAATCAAATCAATCAAGGCAGCCATCACATCGTTTTATTCAACAGAAAATTGGATCATTTTACTCGTCATCAAGTGTCAGGATTTCAATTTGAAACTTAAATTAAATTCAAATAACTAATTTTCGATTTTTATTGCATGTCACACACTAGCATGTCAAATTCAAGCAATCATTCACCAAATCAAACACAACATACAACCAATTCATTTCATACTTTAATTCGATAAATATGAAATAAATTTAGTCTTACGTGAGTGAAGAAACACTCACCTTTGGGTTTCAATTTGAATCGAGCGTTCAGAAAGGCCCAAAATTTGACAGTCTCAGATCGCAACCAAACCAACGCCAAAACGTCCGCAACTCCGCCACGATCCCAACGCAACAAACCGCGTCCAATTTCGAGTTAAAACGAGAGAGATATTAGCGATTTACCATTTGAAAAATTTTGAATTTAAAATAAATAAAATTAAAACCCACCAATCATAAACCGCCACGTCAGCAAGGCCCGCTCTCCTTCTTCCCGCTCTTCTTCTCGTTGGTGAACAGTACCAGGCCGCGCAAAACACCCATCAGCCCGCCACCTTTGACCAACTCTAGCGCCTAACTCCGGCCGATCTAGACCCTGCAACCACCTCCACCCGAAAGCTCTCCCCGAGACGCACGCAACCCAGGTGGTCCCACCACGTCCGGTGGTCCACACCACCGCCGCCGAGGCCATGAACGGAATCCACTTTCCGGCGCAAAACCCAAAATTTCCGGCGCTCTACTCCACGATAACACCTCCGACCACCTTCGTTCGACTCCCCAAGACCTCCTCTACAAAACCCAGATGCCCGATTCCTTAATTGAAGCCAAAATTAAAAACCCCCAATTTTGTGATTTAGGGTTACGAAAACAGGAAGTTTGACTGCGATTTCCGGCCACCTGGAGCGATGCATGTCAAAACGAGTTGTAGATCTGTGATCTACTCATCGAGATCTTCGATTTGATGTATAATTCGATGGGTTTTGAAGAGATTTTATTTTCAGCTTATATTTGATTTTGAAACCTAGGGTTTGGACCTGATTTTCAGCCATGGAAGCATGGTTTGGATGGAGCAAGGTGAATTATAGGGTAAATGGGCTGATGGGAGTTAAGTGGGTTTATATATATAAATTATAAGGCCCAAATAAGAGAGATTACTAATTATCCATTTACAAGCTCTCATTCACATTTTCTCTCGTACGGTCACACGGTAAGTCGGAAAATTCTAAAAATTGGAATCCTGCAACAATTCACCGTTCCGGATCCAATGGCGCCAGTTTCGTCGAATTCCGAGACAGTCGCCAAAACAGCTAATTTCACGATTAAATAAATTAATAAAATATTCAATATTCAATTAACTGTTTAAAATTCAATTTTAAATATTTATAAATTCATATTTAAATCAATTTACAATTTAGATAAATTTTCAAATTTATTTCACATATATTTTATTTCATATTTAATTATTTTCAAATTTCAACTTGAATTTCAAATTAAATATAAACAAATAAAATTCCAAATTTAACATAACTTTCCAATTAAATATTCTTAAAATTCAATTTAAATCAATTTATAACTTAAATAAAATTTATAAATCAAATTCACATATTTTTTTTTCTTTAAATTGGTTCGGATTTTCAGGTCGTTACACTGACTATCTAAGTATTTGCCAATATCGTTGTCAACATGGAGAGACTGGTTGGATTGTTATCCGAGAACCACTCCTTATTGGCAGTAGAGTTGCTAATTAGATTGTATGAAGATAATCGAAGACGGAGTAAAGTGCAAGGACATTTTCTATTAATGGAAATTGTGCCTTCGGTTTCGTTCAATCAGAGAACGAACGTATATGGACGAGTGTCTGACAGAGTATTTCCAATGATCGCATATGTTGGTCTGTATAGATATATATGGTGGCGGAGAATTTATTCTCTTAGCATAATATCCAGAATATATTTGTGCAAATCAATTAGTGATTAACGGATCTGACAATGTAGCATTCAAAGTGATTTATGTATCAATGAATGATAATTAAGCGTAGCCTCAGGCCTCAACAACCGGGAAATGACAAAAAATCGGGCAGGCAGAATGGCTATGTGGGTCGCTCCCATTAGGGTGTATAAACACCTATCTACAGAAATTCCTTTTACTTGTTTAATCTATCGATGCTGTCGCTTTTCGGGAAACGGTTGCTGATCCCAACCATTGGTGATATACATTCGATACACTTAAGCGAAATGAGTGGTCGGTCATGTGTGGGCCGGGTTACAAGATGTTCTTGTTGAACCTCAGTGTATCTCCTCTAGAATACACTGATCGGAAGGTGGTTCCATACCATGTCATGTTGGAAATCCAATCTCCAATAAGCGCCCCGCAGTTTTTGATTTTATATTATATATGGAGCATGAGATGCAAGCGTTCCACTAGATTGTTATTTATTTGATTTAGACACTATTATAATATCACTGGATTTTTATATCAAAGTGGTTTTGGGTTATAGTAAGGTAAAAACCGTCCATGTTTAAGTGTGGGCTGGTCTTACTATTATCCTTTCTTTCGAAAGGATTTTGAAAGTTAAACAAATGGTTGGAGTTTACTCACACTAGTCCCATGACTGACCCAGAGTTTGTTTTGTTTTGTTTTCCCTAAACTCTTGGGTGCCCAAATTTGTACGGGCAATCATGTAGTCGGGATTTTTCAGATGCACTTGGAAGAGATGGAAGCAGGAGGCTTCACCAGTTAGCTATAGACTATCATATTTCCGCTGTGTACTATGTTGTATCTGGAAACATGTGTTTATAACTGTTCCAGGAATAACTGTTGTGCTCTGATAATGGTATGTATATACAGTTACTGATTTGCATTTCAAAAGTAATGTTATTTAATATATTTTATTCGTTCTGCTGTGAGTTTGTGATCTTTTTTTTCTTCTATTCTAACATTTCTTTCTTTCTATTTCTCATCCTCTAACTTCTTTCTTATAAGGTTTCGTGTTTCTGTGCAATTTGGGTTGGACGTGTGATGTATGTAGTCAACTCAGATGGTACAGATTTGCGGGCCGTTACAGTAGGTATCATAGCTTAGGTTGAGCGAATACCTAGGCTTTGGTGGGAATGTGCTCATTAGAGATAGGGTCAGTAGTATCCTAGAATGAGTTGAGCGTGCGTATATATATATATATATATATATATATATATATATATATATATATATGAGAGCGCGTATTTGTTAATTGATATAAAAACTATTTTATATTTTGTTGGCTAGTCTGTTAAGAGGTTTATGAATTCTGGTCGAATCGTGGGACGCTACGACATCGATAAGAGTTTGTAAATACTTGAATAGAAGATTGAACACGATATTGTTTTTAAACTGGGTAAATGAAATAATTTTATCCAAAACTATATTTTGATATAGAAAGAATAATTTTCTGAAATTATTATAAGATATGGATGTGTTTGTTGATTATAATCCAACGAGATTATAAAAATTGAAATGGTTATATATAACCAAATAGAACTTGAATATGAATAAAATATACAAATGAGATGAACTGGAATTGAATTCAAAACAGAATTTGGAATTTAAAATCCTGGGAAGTTGGAAAATATTTTTGAGGTATATTAAAATAATATAGCTTTGTTTTGAAAGGATTTTTGAATAAAAACCATTCTTGAATGGATTTTTTTTTAAAGTGATAAAGCACTGAACTCACTTCAGTGGCTAGAAAATAATTCTGATGATGACTGCAGCATCATCAGTGTTCAATTTCAAGTTTCTACGTGATGAATTGCTACCTTAGAAAAGTTGTTGGTCGAAATTTGTTTTGAAAGAAAACAAGTGGTTTGAAAATTCAAATGTATTTATGTGATTTCAGAAGGATTTGAAAGGAAAATCCAAGAATTTGAATTCTGAAGTTTAAATTTAACTTAAGCAAGTTAAATGGATCGAGGTAAATAAATTAATGAAATTCAATTTGAATAAGATTGAATGGAATTTGAATTGGGTGTAAATCATTTAGATTAAATGTGTGAAAACCAAAAGTTTTGGTTGGAGCTAATTTGTTGAAATATGAAGAGTTAAGTTTCAACCTAAAGGAGTTTTGAAAAGTTAATGGGTTTATAGTATTTTTCCTACCTTAGCAATTTTGGGGATGAAATTATTTTAAGGGGGGAAGAATGTAACGACCCGAATTTTTCGAACAACTTATTTTAAATATTTAATATAGTTTTAAATATTGAGTTGATAATATAAATGAATTTTATATTTAGTTATCGATTTAATAATCAAATATAATTTAATTTAGAATATATCGAATTATTGTAATTCGAAATATATTTGAAATCGAAGTTAAAAAAATTGAATCAAAATGATTCAGATGATAAGTAAGAATTTTATTTGATATATACGATAATAAATAATAATTTATTATCAAAGAATTTGTGGTTTTCGAATTTAAATTATATTAATTTAATATGGTATATATATTGAAATTAAATTTCAGAATATTTACTGTTGAGTTCAGAATAGGTTATTACATTGAAATGTCGGTTGGTACGCTAGAATAGCAGTTCGTGATTTAAATTAATAGACCCTGAGATATTGGATAGTGGATAGGATCAAAATCAAATCAGTGTCTATATAAAAAGAATAAAAATCCCTTTATTTCTAATCGCGTTTAAATCAAATCAAAATTAAAAGTAATGTACTTAACCTACACCTATATTATAGCCTACGCAGGTCTAATCCCTTCGTTACTAAGTATACTTCGTTTATTTAAATACCACACCCTTCCTCATTTCTCCTTTTCAATTTAGCCGTCCTCTATAAAATTAAAATTGAAGTCATTCCTTTTTAATTCCCGTAAACCAGCCTTCCTCTTTTTACTTTTGTTTTTGTTCTTCCTCCAGTTGAAAAGGAAATCGAATTCACACACTTTCTAGAGCTTAACAACGAGGTGTAACTGCTCGCGAATTTAGGGAAACGAGGATTGATACCCCCTGAAGCTCGATCGAACACCTGGAGCTCTCGCGATTAGGGAAAAGGGTGCGATGGTCCTGGGTCTCGTCTTCTAACAGTTCTGATTTAGGGTTTTGGCTTCTGGGAGTTCGCGAGTTGAAGGGTGGAGTTCTGGTGCGAAGGCGATGGCTTTTTGGGGACTGCGAGCGTGAAGATGAACCTCGCATACGGTCGGAAAAGGGCGTTGATTGGGGTTCGGTTGTGAAGTCACGATGGAAGTTAGGTATTAGATTAGCTGTCGAATGGGATGGAGATGGATTATATGAAAATAGGCGTCGGCCTTCTAGCAGTAGGGAGGTTTAGTGAAGGTCGATCGCAGGTTGAGGAAGTAATCGATGACAAGGGGTTGCGATGGAAATACCAAGGTCGACAGTTTGGTGAATAGGTTATTTGAGGCTAGCGATAGTAAAGGAGCTTAGGCCATTGCAGTTGCTATGATACAGCACGGGGTTCCCTGAAAACGAGAGTAAAAACATGATTAAGGTATGTAATTAATTCAAGAGAGTAAATTTCAATTTAATTACTCAAGTTTGATTTTTATATTTAGTTAGTAAGTTACTTAATGAATTTAGCAATTTAATTAATTGATTTTAGTGTAATCAGATAATTGAAATCAAAGAGATTAGATAATTTATTTAAACCATTTTTTTGTGCTTAAACTCATTAATGTAATTCTAGTTAATTTGTTTAATTTAAGTCGGCCTAGACAATTTTAAAAGGGAGGAGAAAAATAGTTTATTTAATTTAGAGTGATTAATCGTGATTAAATTAAATGAAATAAATAAATTATTATTGATATGAAGCTTGTAAATGAGTATAATTTATTTATACGATAACGGTGAAACGAGATGCATTGGCTTTGCATCGTCAAATACTTCTCAACGGAAAATCACAGTGAGTAAATCTCACTCATATTTTACTTTGAATTCTTTTATCAATTAAAAATAATTGTTTGATGATTGTTTGGATGCTTTAAATATTATTTGTTGTTGCTAAAAATATATTAGATATTTAGGATTGGTGGTTGCTATTATATATATATTGGTGGTTGGATTCCCGCAGTATCATTAGCGGATGCCCGCAGTATCATTAGTGGATGATTACCCTATATGCCCCACGCTATGATAGTGGATGACCTTCATACCGCGATATCCTGCCTCGAAGCATGATGGGTATTGTTTATGTTGACAAACGTCTATGGATGCAGGAAACGGGTTGGAGGGATCCAACTAGATTCCCCAAAATATTATTATTTGTTTGCTTTCACATATATTATCATATATGATGTGTTGATTGATAATTGAGTGGTTTGATTGTTTAAATATCACTGGGCCAAACTATTGATATATAAAGATATCTTGAAAGGGATATTTGTTATTTAGAAGGGGAAATCTATTTTTTCAAATAGGATTTGAATTTTTAATGAGCTATAGGAATATTAACTTGTTTTGAACAAATATTGAATTTATAAACAATGTATATAAATTGAAAAATGCAAAAAATTGAAGTGAATTTATAAACGGTGTTACAAATAAAATAGAATGATTTTCATTGGATAATCAAGAAATTGAATTGAATCTATAAAACAGTGTTTATAAATATAGTGGAAAAATATCATTAAATAATGCGAATATTAAAATTCAAATGTGAATTTAAATATAGAAATGGGGAAATCGTTTTAAAGAAATAAACGTTAGAATTTATTCTGATGTTCAGAATATAAACTAAAATAAATCTGTAAGGATTTATGATTTGAATTCGATCAATTCGAATTTATTTAAATAGAAGTTAAATTGAATATGAAAATAAATTGGGTGTTATATGTACAAGTTATTATAAATGGAAATTCCCAAAATAAGTTTTTTGTTTAAAATAGATTTCAAAATGGAACTTGTTTTAAATATATAAAACAAGAAATCTATAAATAGTGTTTATAAATAGAATTAAATAATTATCAAGAGATAATTTAAAATATTAAATTTAGGTGTGAATTTGAAAATAGAAATTTAAGTTATAAATAAATTTATAACTGAGTTATGAAGTAATCGACGGATAGGGATAATCGAGAATATTAAGTTGGGTTTGGTAAATAGGCGGAATATATAATAAAATATATTAGAATGGAGTTGGAATTTATATATAAACAAAGTTATAGAATGTTTATATATATAAATATAATTAAAACAAACTCGTCGCAGTGTGGCAGTTCGTAAATTGGCATTTCGAACTTCAATTGAGCATATAGAACTCAATTGAAGTCGGAATTCTTTGAAACAAGAAACGTCAGGACCGATTTGTTAATAGTTTTCTAATGGAGGAGAAAAATCTGGATTTCTTCGAATAGATTTTGAGTTATGTCAAAATCAAATTTTCAGAAAAACAGCGCCAGAACCATTATAAAACCATAACGGTTTATTTAAATAAATAAAATGATTTTGAGCAAATAAAATCCGAATTTCATTTAGGAAAAATCTAGATTTGAGTTATAAATAATATCTGAACTCGAGTGAAGTAATGAAATGATATTTTGAAACAAAATCAAACCAGATGTTTATTTGTTGAGTAGAATTAACTAATGTAAGGAAAAATTAGTTAATGGAATTTTAAATCGAAATTGGACTTTGGATCAGAAAATAAGGGTTTATAAATTCATATTCGAAATCGAATATGAAACTTGAATTAGAAATGACATTCGATTGTTTTGAAAATAAATTAATTTATATTTGGACGTGATATGTTCAAATAACAAGTGAAATAGGCTAAGAAGCTAATTAAAGAATAAATGGGCGAAACTGAATTCAAACGATTGGAATGAGTTGAATTGAAAACAGGTGAACATGTGCTAAACAGGTATGGAATGAAGGGAATGAAGTTTATAAATTTAGTGCTCGACAAATAGGTACATGTTTAAATTCCATATGAAATTTTATGCGACGAATCGGCTAGCGTCTTGGCTTTTCTTTTTCTTTTTGATTGGAGAGGCCTGTGTGGTAGTCTGGGGATTTTCCCGATGCTCCTGGTACAAAGGTGGTTATGGCAAAATTCTGCGGAAATTTAAGGAGTTAGAATATTTTTAAGAAAATTTGATAGTTAGAAATCAATGTATTGATATATATAGAATTCGATAAGTAAATGAATTTAAAAATAGAATATTATAAACAAAAAGGAAATTGATAATCTGGTAATAGAAAGAGAAACATATATACGTTTAAAAATGAATAATTTGTTTGTATGGTGTTGATTTTTCGGGAATAATGGTTTTGTCTGTTTTGAAGTTAATGATGGTTTCAGTCAAGGTCTGAGAGGTAATTTTACCCCAACTCGGTTGTTTTCATTACTAACTGATAAATAGCAAGATTCAATCTCGATAATCAATATTTGAATAAGATTTAGTTGAATACAGTATTTCGGGTCGTAACGATGTTTTACGCCACGTTCGTTTTTACCCAAATAAGTGGAATTTTGGAAATATGACAATAAATATTTCCAAATTATATAAATGAATAGTCGGGAAAGAAATAAGTAATTGGAATGTTCTCCAATTATAAATAGAAAATATTTTCTAAGTGTAGGAAATAAAAGAAGGCGATATATGGAAATGTTTTCCAAATGGGTAAGAGGCCAAGATGATAATTGAAAATATTTAGTTAATGAATATTGATAAAGGAAGTGGAGAAGTGATTTAATTAATGAAATATTAATAAAATGGCCCAATGATTTGTTTGATGCTTTGAATGGATATTTGTTTTTCTTCGATAGTTAAATAACTGGCTATCGAAGTATTTTCCAATATCGTTGTCAATATGGAGAGACCGGTTGGATTGTTATCCGAGAACCACTCCGTATTGGCAGTAGCGTTGCGAATCAAATTATATGAAGATAATCAAAGATGGAGTAAAGTGCAAGGACTTTTCTATTAATTGAAATTGTGCCTTCGGTTTCGTTCAATCCCAAAACGAACGTATATGGACTAGTGTCTGACAGAGTATTTCCAATGACCACATATGTTGGTCTGTATAGATATATATGGTGGCGGAGAATTTATTCTCTTAGCATAGTATCCAGAATATGTTTGTGCAAATCAATTAGTGATTAAAGGATCTAACAACGTGGCATTCAAAGTGATTTGTGTTATTAATGAATGATAAGTAAGTGTAGCCTCAGGCCTCAACAACCGGGAAATGACAAAAATCGGGCAGGCAGCATGGCTATGTGGGTCGCTCCCATTAGGGTGTATAATCACCTATCTAGAGAAATTCCTCTTATGTGACGACCCCAAAACCCCATAAGACGGTGCAAGGGTAATCTTTGGAATATAACACATAAACAGATAACAGCAGAACAGAAATAAATAAATACACCAAATAATGTATAATAGAATACACCGGATAAATATAATCATCAGAGTTACACAGTATATAGGATCATACTTAGTACAAAATACAGTTCAGCTATACATAAATGTCTACAGTGGAAAACAAACATAATATGTACAATAGGAGCTGAACAGCATAAAAAGAGATAAATGATAGAATCCATCTTCAGCTCCATGTATCTAGAAAGAGCCTGCCAAAACCTGAATACAAGGATACCCATGTAGAAAAAGGGGCACCCGAGTTTGCAAGTGAAATAAACTACGAGTCAGTCATGGGACTGGTATGAGAAATCTACTTAACACATCTTACAATATGGATAATCACAGGACCACGCCACTTTCACAGAACGGGTTGTTTACTCCATTGGATTGTCGGTGTTTTAAAACAAATAAATCTTTTAAATATCGCAATGCTTTGAATAAAAATGAAGCCATTATAAGACTCAGTTCCCATCACACAATGCAACACAAACCGGAGGATAGAGTTTTACCTTATAATGGCCAGAATATGCTTAATACGAATAAAACAAAAGAATTTGATATTATTACTAGTGTTTATATGTTTCAAAAACAATTTCAATCATAAGTATCAATCATAGATGGCATTAATGCCCCCATACCACTATGTCGCCATATATAGGTATACAATCAAAACCGAACGGCGTCGTATTTGGAAATTGGATTTCCGTCATGAACTGAGGCAAGGGATCGTCCTCACCGAATTCAAGACTGTCTAGCCCGAGTCTCAGGAACAGCCGCAACTGCCCCTTGGATCGTCAGGGCCGGTCCACCGATGTGGATTAAAATGCCTGAACACTGTGTTTCCCTGCCCTTTGGGGCGTAAATGAGTCCTACGGCTCCATCGGCTTCACATAGTCACTGATATATCTGAGGCGCCTCGCAACAGCAACAACCACACAAGTGAAAATAATATAAATGTCAAGGCTGGTAGGTCACTGACACCACCCTAGCTAGAAAGAAACGCATGCCCTCCCTGATGTCCTCTCCCGTTTCTGGTCCATACCGGGGTGTGAGGCTCGCGAATTCACGTTATACACAAAGCTATGCCACACAGGCCGTGCTTTGATCATCAACCACTAGACTTTTCTTTTCAACAGAAGTCTTGATCATCTACCACTTAGGCATGCGACACAGGCAATTCACTCCATGCGACTGATTTCTATCGATATATAACCTCTGAGCTCGTACGTCTCAGAGAAGGGAGTTAAGCAAGAGAATAAATTTTCCGCCGCCAAATAGATATATATTTAATAGATATCAATCAGCATAGAACAAAATCCAATGTCAGACACACAGTCCATTTACAATTTCGTTATTGGTCTGAACGAAATTGGAGGCACTCAATACCTCGCACATCCGTACAGTCCACAAGTACGCCCGGACGGCTACTACTTCAGCCCCTTCAAGGTAGCTACTCCCATCATGAGCATCAGTAGCACCCCTCCATTCGACGTGCAGATCATCGGTCTTACACTGTCTTCATATCTTCGACTTTCAATCGTCGATCAATTATTTTAAATGAGAATTAACTCGGCCTTTTAAAATAATTCAAGCATATTTTGAATTTCAAATCAATTCATTTTGATGGTTAAATTATTTGATATCACTAATTCTGTTCTTTAATTCAAATTTCACGCCAAATACATTCAACCATCAAATATCACACAAACCGAGCAAATTCAGTTTATTTCCATTCCATATCATTTATAATATTTTATCACTATTTATCGCTATTTATATTTATTTTAAAAATAGCCAATTCATTCAAACGACGCTTCAGGCCATAACGCGGCTGTGGCGCTGTTTTTCTTCAGATTGATTTACACATATCTGAAAATCTAACCATTGGATCCTCACAAAAATTTATATCATTAGAAAGATCTTTTCAAAACGAATCCAATGGTTTTAGTTTTGGGAAAATCCGACGGTCGGATCTCCCGCACTAATCGTTTGAAGTTATGATTTCAAAATACGAACTGCAGCGTCGTTATTCGATTTAATTTAATTATATATATATATATATAATCGATTCTAGCGCTGTTTTTCTTCATGTTTGAATTAAACATTCCAGACAATCCAACCATTGGATCTTCACAAAGTGGGTGTCGTTGGAAAGATATTTCCAAAGCGAACCCAATGGTTGCGGTTTCGGGAAAATCCGATGGTCGGATCTCTCGCACTAATCGTCTGAAATCACAGTTTCAAAACACGAACTGTAGCTTCGTTATTCCATTTAATTTAATTATATATATATATAATTCATCCTCCAATTTCAAAACTATTTTCACTACATATATTTGATAAAAATGATATTTTTATCATCAAAAATATTTATTCAACACATGAATATTTTTAGCACTTCATATTTACAATAAAAAGGTATATTTTATTGTTCAATCTATATATTCAACACATGAATGCTTTCGACTTCACACACACAATAAAAATATGATTTTTATCGTTCTAGTCGCTTATTCAACACATAAATAATTTCTTTAGTTTATATATATAATAAAAATGTGATTTTTATTGTAAAACAATTTATTTCAAAACGCAATTATTTTATATAGTCTATACATAAGGTAAAAATGTTATTTTTGGTGTTAAAACAATTTATTTAAAATACTAATATTTTATATAGCCTATATATATAATAAAAAATATGATTTTTATCTTCAAATAATTTATTCAACATATGAACTTCATTCAACACATGAATTTCTACTCAACACACGAATATAATTTCAATACATGAAAATAATTCTAACACATGAATATTATTGAAAATTTCGGCAGCATAACAGCAGGGTAGTTAAAACCGGCACTGTCCCTAGTACGGCTTCTCACTCTACCGTAAAACCTCGCGGTTTTTGACAATGGGCATTTTCAACATCTAGTTCGCACGCAGGCGAATTTTCCCATATACTAATCCTATTGGGATTTCAATCACAATCAATCATTTCCAATCAACCATTCATCATATTCACCAAATTTCACATTAACCAATCCAAACAATATCACGATCAATATATATCGTCCATGGTCTGTGGACGAGGGGAGTATATATATATATATATATATATATATATATATATATATATGTATGTATGTATATTCGTTTATAAATATATTTCCATTCACTTCAATTCATTTCAATGTCATTTCAACGCATATATAATTTTTACAACGCATATACAACTTATACATCGAACATACAACTTATACAACGCTTGTACATGAGGTGTACAACGCTTATATAACTCATACATCGACTATATAATTTATACATCGTTCTTTTCCATATCGTTTATAAATTAGAAATCTCACATTGGGTTCCACTCCACCAAAAATAGCAGAAGGCTCAGAAAAATATGCAGTCTCTTCTAGAATGTAGAAGACGTCCACACGAGTCCACTGTCTCTTGTTTCACTGGATTTCGTCAAAAATGAGAAAGATATGATTTTTACAAGTTTGCAACACTTTTAAATGTTAAAATCAGTTCGAAATAAACAAGCCGATACCTTTCTGAATTTGTTCAAAACTAGGTTTCGATAGCGATTGCACGATCGGACTTCGCCACGAGGTAGTGAGAGGAGAGGCGCGTGTGCGCCAGGAAGGGGGCCCACTTCGGTGGCCGGTTCTGACGTCGGCGGTGAAGCCCGTGACTTCGAGGGCGCGATTCAAGCTCGATACACTATGAAAAAAATCTGTAGTTGGTATGTATTTGAAGCTCTCTTCGAGCTCTACGAAAACCATAACTGGGTGGAGTGCTAATTCGGTGTGTGCAGGGAGTTAGAGAGGAGAGAAGGAAAGAATCTCTTTCTGTCGTTCGTCGAGAGGGTGGAGTGATTTTTTGTCGGGGAGAGAGAATAGATTTGATTGGCCAGGATTTTTTTATATTTATATATTTTTAAAATTTCAAAAATACCCCTCTTCACATACTAACTCCAATCCAAACACAACGACTGTCATACCTAACTAAAGACCCCCATTCCGAACACAATGAGATATGTTTCGAAGGCCCATTCGACTGTTTCAGTCAGTTTTCCTTCAAATTAAAATATAAAACATTCAATATTTAATTTGAACATACATTTCAATTTGCCGGGGCCACATACTGATCCTAAAAATTCCCAAAAAATAAATCTAGCTATGTTTTGACGATACAGTCCCAACAAAACTAGTTTCGTCGAATTCTGAGACCATTTGAATAATGGCCATTTTTTGGTCGATCCAATTTAACAGAAATTCACCAAACACATTTTCCTTTGCAACGCTCACATATTAACTTCAAAAATTATTAAATTTGAAAACTAGCAATCATTTGACATCCCGGATCCAACAAAAGTGGTTTCATCAAAATCTGAGGTCGTTTGCGAAGTGCCTATTTTCAAGGGCGATATAAATTCTATAGCGACCTTTCTGAAAATTCATTTGGCCATAACTTTTGACTCTCGCTATGAAACTTCGGTTATTCAGATTCATTAGAAAGATAATCACTAACAGATTTAAATATTTTTGGTTTCACTAAAATCCGTTTTATTCTGCACCCATTACAGTCAGTCAAAGTTTGAATTGAAATTTTGAAACTGCCGCGCCATTTCAGGCTTTGTTTATAATTTAAATTAATTATATTTATTTTCAAACATCGATTCAAACACACTTTTCGTCATTATTATTTAAAATAATTATTTTAAATGTTTAAAATCCACTAAAATAGCCAAATTAAAAATTTTAAACTAGCTCAGATTTTACGGGTTGTTACATCTTACTTCTTTAATTTATCGATATTGTCCCTTTTCGGGAAACGGTTGCTGATCCCAACCGTTGGTGATATACATTCAATACACTTAAGCGAAATGAGTGGTCGGTCATGTGTGGGCCAGGTTGCAAGATGTTCTTGTTGAACCCCAGTGTATCTCCTATAGAGTACACTGATCGGAAGGTGGGTCTATACCTTGTCATGTTGGAAATCCAATCTCCAATAAGCGCCCTGCGTTTTTTGATTTTATATTATATATGGAGCGTGAGATGCAAGCGTTCCACTAGATTGTTATTTATTTGATTTAGACACTATTATAATATCACTGGATTTTCGTATCAAAGTGGTTTTGGGTTATAGTAAGGTAAAAACCGTCCATGTTTATGTGTGGGTTGGTCTTACTGTTATCCTTTCTTTCGAAAGGATTTTGAAAGTTAAACAAATGGTTGGAATTTACTCACACCAGTCCCATGACTGACCCAGAGTTTAATTTATTTTGTTTTCCCTAAACTCTTGGGTGCCCAAATTTATACGGGCAGTTAAGTAGTTGGGATTTTTCAGATGCACTTGGAAGAGCTGGAAGCAGGAGGCTTCACCAGTTAACTATAGACTATCATATTTCCGCTGTCTACTATGTTGTATCTGGAAACATGTGTTTATAACTATTCCAGGAATAACTGTTGTGCTCTGATAATGGTATGTATATACAGTTACTGATTTGTCTTTCAAAAGTTATGTAATTTAATATATTTTATTCGTTTCGCTATGAGTTTGTGATCGTTTTTCTTCTATTCTAACATTTCTTTCTTTCTATTTCTCATCCTTTAACTTCTTTCTAACAAGGATTCATATTTCTATGCAATTTAGGTTGGACGTGTGATGTATGTAGTCAACTCAGATAGTACAGATTTGCGGGCCGTTACACATTCTCAGCAGATTCGTTGATCCCTATGCTATATAAACACCCCTAAGGCTACAGCTTTCTCTACACAAATTCGTTACGCCTATACTCTACCCTAATTCATATTAAAATAAATCAATTGCATCGCTACACTGTTGAAACCTAAGCTAGAACTAGTGCTCTTTCTTCTTCCAATATGAATAGGATTAAAAGAGAACAACTACAGCCCTTTTTCTTTTAGAATCCAACCAAGGTGAGTACAGTTATTTTCAGATATGAAATTTAATTATGATCTTGACATGGTTATAAATCTGAATTTGAGATTATGCATATTCTTGTTTTTCAGATCTGTTTTTCTGTGTAGATCTATCTTATTAATTATTTAGTATCTCTTCCTTCCTTCTGTTCTATAGCCAGGCTACCACGAGCCTGAGCCAAATCTCATAAGAGATTGACGCACGAACGCTAAATTTGGGAAAAATAGTGAATGATGCATAATTAGACATGACTGATTTGTGACTGATTTGAGAAAAGAATATATGTTGTAATTTAAGATCTGGATCTGGGCATACTATATATGATAGTCTGTGATTTGGAAGAAGGAGAATTATTGTGTATATGACTTGGGCGCAAAGATCTATATTATAATAGGATAACTATTAAATGTGAATACGCCCAAATGGAGATTTTGGATATTAGACATACGCTGAAATCAAAGGCTATAATTTGGCATAATTCGTATTGTATATCATGATTCGGGGTTTTTAGAGAATATTCCGTACTATGTAAATTTAACTAAAATCTGGGACATATGTTATATTGTGAATCATGACCAAAATTTAGGCATGTAAAAATTAGACTTAATTTTATGATTAGGCGAGGCATGTCAATGGAATTTTAAGGGATGATTAAATCTGTTAAGTTGCATAATCTGCTAAATCTGTTGAAACTGAATACGGTAATTTAGGGTATGAAAATCTTTAGGCTCGATCTAAAATTGAGCAAAACAAATTAATAGAATTTTGAATAATCTGTTGTAAGTCGTAAAGAAGTTTAATTTGTTGAATTGGCATAACTCGTCTGATATTGGCATAATCTGTGAATGAATACTTTAGCTAAAAGAAGAATGCTGAGAAATGAGGTTAGACTCTGTTTGCGGTAGAAGCCTGCTCGGACCCAACCAGCTTAACCAGCAACCGCAAACTGTCAGTCTAATGTGAGAGGTCGTAAGCATAGCTAAAAGATTCTTAGACACGATGTTAGGTCTGGGTTGTGGCAGAAGTCTGCTCGGAACCGCCCGGCACATCCAGCGGCCACAAGCTACCGACCTAATGTGAAAAGTCTGTGCATTAGTAATTAATTAATGCAAGTCTGGGATAAATATGATGCCTAAAATGTGTTGGGTGGATAAGGGTGAATCAACTAGGCGGATGAATCTAATAAACCCATTTCGTAAATCTGTAGCCCAATACAAGGTTAGGTGAAACAGTATGTAAGTCTGTTAATCTATATATCTGATCCGTTAGTCTGAAAACTTGTTAACATGTATGTCTGATCTGAGAACTAGTTAATCTGAACTTTGTACATCTGAAAATCTGTAAGCAAGCTAAGTCTAGGGACACAAGGTTAGGAGGGGTAATTACTTGTGTCATCTATTGTGTGGGACCCATATTAGTCAGTAACCCTTTTCTGGTATCAAAACTATGACCTAACACTAGGAGGGGTCCGGGGCATGCTTACTGAACTAATTGTAAGAGGTTCACTCTGATAATGGCGAGGGGTGTTGATGGCGCATTCCAACCGGGTCATGTGCGTGCATGGATCCGGTCTGCTCTGAGGATGTTAGACACCGTGACATCTGTAAATAGGTCTGTGTCTTTAGGTTGCCACATTAGGGAATGATACACCCTTCTGCGGGGCCGGAACAGGGTATTTATGTATTAGGGAGTCGATCGCTTGGGGTAGAATTCAGTGTACACCTTGTTCTGTCTGTTTCTGTTGGTATACCTTTTACCTCTGTTGGGGTGGTAAAGGCCCATTAGTTGGAGTGGTAAAGGCCCATTATTAGCATTCTGTTTTTGTACCTTCTGTCTCTGTTGGGGTGGTAAAGGCCCATTAGTTGGGGTGGTAAAGGCCCATTATTAGCATTCTGTTTCTGTACCTTCTGTCTCTGTTGGGGTGGTAAAGGCCCATTAGTTGGGGTGTTAAAAGCCCATTATTTGTATTTTGTTTTTGTACCTTCTGCCTTTGTTGGGGTGGTAAAGGCCCACTTACTAACATTTTGTTTCTGTAGAGATTATTCTGTTTCCGTTTTTATTTCAGTTCAGACATTAGGGTAACACCTAATCCTGTTATACTAAGTATTAGTGCAAAGAAGTATGATATAGATAAGAATCATATCTTGGCCTATATCATTCTGTTTTCTTCTGTTTAACTTAAGCATACCTACTATTCCTGTTGCTATAATCCCTCATCCAGCTTTATTAACATGTCATGATACTGTTATCTGTTTATACGCTGAAAGTCACTAGACTCACCAGACTTTATGTCTGACCTCGATTGTTTTCCCTTCTTTTCTTTCCATTTCCCTCCCTCTTAGGTGCTCAGGGTGGAAACGTAGAAGCTTGATTCAGATTTTCTCTGCTTGAAGTATTGCTTGGCTTTGACTCTATCTTTTCATGGTAGTTTATGTTGGGGATTATGGCTTTAAAATTATGCATTCTGAAGGATTTTGTATAAGACTGATATTTGTGTACTTGGGTTTTGGTATTGTGATTTTGAAGGATGTAACCAAACTGATTTCAGTTTCTGCTGTAATAAAGTTATAAAATTTTGAAGTACTACTTTATGTATATGTCTTGTAATATTCTGTTCTGTTTACGTAAAAAGCTTTATGGAAGTTAATGCATTCTCTTTTGTGAGTGACAATAACAGACATGGGTGTTACAGTTGATATCAGAGCTGAAGGTTACCAGATTTGATAAAAAAGTTTTTGAAAACTATTTTCAAAAAGGTTTAAAAAAGGAAGTATTTTCAAAGTAAAGTTTATTTAAAAAACGTAATCCCCAAAAGCCATATATCTGTCTTTCGATTCCCCATTTTGAATCTCTTTCTTTTTCTTTTCAGCATGTCTAGGGTACCCGTGATACCCGAGGGCATACTGATACCAACCTAGTTCAGAAGGTATCTGGAGGCTAGGGCCATCGCCGTAGGCCCAGCAGACATTCCTCCTCCCTCAGCTGTAGCTACTCCTCCCCCTCCCCGCGTTGATACTTTTTCGAAGATATGCAAAGACTTTCGGCAATGGGCGGGAAACCTTTTCACAGGTCAGAGACGTTTGTTGAAGCTCAAAATTGGCTTAAGGAGGTGGAAGATTTGTTTGTTATCTTCGAGATAGAAGATGGAAGGAAGGTCCAATTAGCTGTTTGGTTAATGAAGGACGAAGCTATCCTCGTTTTGGTGGGAGGTCACGAATGGAGAGCATCCAGTGGAGAAATGGATGGACTTCAGGCATAGGTTCGAGATGAAATTTCTCTCACGAGCAGAAGAGAATTTATACATGGATAGGTTCTTGGCGTTGAAGCAGGGGAACTTATCAGTATTGGAGTACATTAACTAGTTCAATCATTTGGCGAGATTTGGCTTAGACTTCGTGAACACACATGAAAAGAAGTCCCTGAGATTCGTTAAAGGTTTGAATGAGCCGCTACACGGGTTGGCTATGACCCACATTCCTATGGGGGCTACCTTCGAGAAATTAGTTGACATGGCATTGATGCATGAAGAGGAATCCAAAAGTGAGAAAAAAGAAGAAAAGTGTAACACCCCGTAATTCTGTTAATATAAATATTCACAAATTAAAGAATAACTAATCTCAGACGTGAGAATTGTGGGAAACGGGTTGCGCTTTGCGTTCGTCTTGGAATTCTGGTTGAAATAGAGTCCGAGTTTGCGTGATTTGGACTTCGTATGAAGGAGATATGGCCATCGGAAGTTTCAGAAAATTCAAAATTCGAAGTCAAACAGGCCAGGCGGGAAATTTCCCGCCCAGCACCCCAGGTCGACTGGGGAGTCGACTGGGCAGTCGACACCCACAGGACCAGGTCGACTACGCAGTCGACTTGGGTGTCGACCTGGTCAAGTCGGCCAGGTCGGCCAGGTTTTGGCAGAGCCCAATCTTGAGTTGCTGATGTGTCTTTAGGGCCGAGTTGGCTAATTTAACGGTTTAGGTTAGTTCTGAGTTGATCTGACGGTCTAAATAAATCCTAAACTCTATATATACCTAGGTAGTCTCTCACTCTAAAATCACATGAAAAATAGAATAGCCGCCGTCGTGCCATCGCCATGGAACTCAGTATAGCCGCCGCCAACTAAGAAGGAAGAAAGCTAATCGAAACTCTAATTCTACTCAACTCTAAAGCAAATCAAGATTCTCTTTCTTTTCTAATTGTGAGTATGATGATCTTAATAAGATTTTTAGCAAACTAATTAGATTAAGATGTGATATGGATCATAAGAAAATGATGTGAATTGTCATATATGTTGTTGTAAACCTTATGCTATCATGTATGTTGTAAATCCTATGTTATGTGATGATGATATCCTATATGTTGTAAATCATGCTATGATGATATTATATATGTTGCAAGTTTCTATGCTAAGTTGCGATGTTACAAAGCCATGATGTTATTATGTTGTAGTTAGCTTATGAATCATGACGTTGATTATATATATTTGGGCTATGATGATTTACATGATAAATCACATGTACCTATGCAAGTTTAGATTTATTAGTATGTATAATCTCACATATTGTATGACATCTATTTAGATCTAGAATTATGACATCTATTTAGATCTAGAATTATGCTATGACATGTGTGAGTTCTATGTGTTAGATACTAGTTCACACCATCATTATGTTGCATAAACCACATATGCAAGTTTATACATGAACTTGGGTTATGATCATATTATGTAAGTTGTGACATTTAACCAAACAAGTTGACACCTTTAGATCCATGACATGTGTAGTTTTATGCAAGTTTCACCCCTATTATGATTAGATCTATTTTATTTGTCTATATGTTGTGATAATTTATCTTTGTGCTATGAGTTAGACTATTCGAGTCTAACGTATATTTTGCGTTGAATAAGCGAACGTATAACGTGGGGTAGGGGTAATATTAAGGATTTAATATTAAGAAATTGGGGTGCAATTGATATGATTTTGCATACCGTAAGTGGATGGCTACAATTGAGTCAATTATGGACATCATTAAAATTGGAATTAATTAATGATTTGAATAGGGATATATTTAAAACTGGGGTAAAAGATTATAAGTGTTAATCAATACTTAGGACAAGAGGTTGGACTCGTTTGTGGCGTAAAACTGCCCGGACCCGCCCGGCGAATCCAGTATTCACAAATGTCAGCCCAATGTGAGAGGTCCTAGGACCAAATTAAAGCATAACAGTTGTAAAGACACGAGGTTAGACTCTTTTATGGTGTAAGACTGCCCGGACCCGCCCGGCGAATCCAGCTGCCATAAATGCTAGTCTAATGTGAGAGGTCTTTATGAGGTTATGGCCTGAATGAATTAAGAAATACTTAACCAGATAAACATGTGAAGTGGGACATGGGGGTTAAGTATGTATCTTGGGTGGCATGAGGAATCTAGTGGGTGCCTTTAGTGGCATTTGAAATACGATTAGTAAGACTTAACCAAACACACAAGTAAATGAACATGACTAAGAAGAGGGTTAAGTGGGATATACTAGTGGGGACAAGCTTAGGTGGATAGCTTGTGATAAGTAATTGGGGGCCCATTTCAACCAGTAACCCAAACGTATCTTTGTGGGCTCGACCCAAGTCGAGGACGGGACATGCATACTGGGCTTGACTATAAGAGGCCAAACGGGTTAGCGGTGGCAACGCAAGTCCAACGGGTTTTATATGCATGTGTGGACCCGGGCTGGTAGGTAAGACGTTGTTGCATCGTGTAGGTATAAGCCGTGCATCTTTAGGCTGTATCGGGTTGCCACTTTAGGGGAGTGATACACCCCACTGTGGGACCAGCACGAGTATCTACGAGTAGGGAGCCGATTGAAAGTGGATAGTGGGGTACACCTAGCGGAGATAGTGGCAGGCGGCACCTATGTAGTCAGCTAGGGGTACACGAAGTTATTTATAAAATTTCTAAGTGAAGCAAGTGGGATCAACCTTTAGGGTGACTGGTGTGGTGCAGTGTAGTAATTATTCGTTAGTATTAGGTGTGCCTTTAACGTTATCTTTATCTGCTCTTCCATACCCAATAGTTTATAGACATTTCCTTGTTTTCCAGCTTATGCCTTAGTCTAGTTATTTTGATAATAGTATTGTTAGAATTATCATACTCCCCAGACTTTATGTCTGACCCCCTCTATTTCTATCTTTTTCCCCCTCCATGTCCTCAGGGTGGACCCAGCTCTAGTGGAGTCTGATTGAATTGCTTATTCTCTCTTTTGGAAAGCTTGGACCGCCGAAGTAAAGTCCAGCTTGTTATCTTCTTTAATGGCTATTTATGTAATGGGATTATGTATTTTTTTTATCAAGATGGATATTGTACTTGACTCTGATTTATGGTTTTATGATGTAACAAACATGTTTAATTTCCGCTGCAATGAAATAAAGTTTTAGATTTCCATGTACTACTTATTATCTGTCTTGTTGTAATTTTTCTGTTCTATATTCACTTAAAACCTCCATGGAAGTTAATGCATTCCCTTTGTGAGTGACATTAATGGACGTGGGGTGTTACAAAAAGCTTGAAGGACCACAGAACAAACGTGGCCCAAAAGGGAAACACAAAAGAAGGATGAAAAGTCTGAAGATAAGAAGGAGAACAAGTGCTTTACTTGTGGAAGCTTGACTCATCTGAACAAAGATTGCAAAAAGAGGAAGGGCACTTGCTTCAACTATGGTGAGATGGGACACTTCACTAGGGACTTCCCGAAGAAACGAGGGCAACGGCAGAAGACAGGACCTACTTCTGAAGGGCAGGTGTGTAATAACCCGGAAATTCTGAGCCAATTTAACATTTTGATCTTGGCAATGTTGATGAATTTCGAATATTTAAAATGAATTATTATAAATAATATCGACGAGAAATTTATTTTGAATAGAATTCGAATGTATATATTTATATAGATCGTCGTTGTAATATAAATTTTTTATTTTAATTATAAAAGGAATTGAAAATGGCGCGGTAGTTCGATAATTCAATTTCAAAGTTCAAATGAATGTACCGGGTGCAAAATAAACCGGATTTTGGCGAAACCAAAAATATTAGAATCTATTTGAGAATATCTTTCCAACGAATCTGAGAAATCAAAATTTCATAGCGGGGATAAAAAGTTATGCCCAGTTGAAATTTCAGAATAGTCACTATGGAATTCAGGCCCTTAAAAATGGGAATTTTGCAAACGACCTCGGTTTTCGATGAAACCACTTTTGTTGTATCCGGGATGTCAAATTTTAGGTTTCAAAATTCGTAATTTTTCGAATCAATATGTGAGCGTGACAAAGGAAAACGCGTTTGACCAGTTTTAGTTGATTTTAATCGACTGGAAAATGGCCATTTTTCAAACGATCTCGGAATTTGATGAAATTAGCTTTGTTAGGACCGTACCGTCAATACGAAGCTAGAAAATATTTTTTTGGAATTTTTCGAGTTAGTATGTGACCCCAGTAAATTGAAATGCGCGTTCAAATTCAATATATAGAGTTATATTTTGATTTTGATGAAAACTGATCGAAACGATCGAATCAGCTTACGATACATATCCCATTGTGTTCAGAATGGGGGTAATTAGCTAGGGGTGACAGTCGATGGGTTCGATTTCGAGGTCGAGACAAAAAGTTGCTTTTTGAAAATTAATTAATATATATATAATTACCTCTCTACCTCACTCTCTCTCTCTCTCTTCTATTATACTTCTGGTCGAAAGAAAAAAAAAGGAAATCGCATTGGCCCCCCTCCCGAAATCGAGCACTGCCACTGCATCCATCACCCCACCCTCCTCCCTCACCGCCGCGTCAGCACCCTCCCCCCTTCCACTCCTCCTTTTCCTCTCCTACCCCTTCTAATCCGCTACCCCGATGTCCCCAGCCCCTAAACCCGACACCCATACCACCACCACCCCCCCCTCTGGTCAACCCCGACCACCAGGCCCCCTACCGCAACCACCATACCCCCTCCACGAGCCCTAGTTTGACGATGAGCCCCCAGCGACAACTTCGAATTTGGCAAGAAGGTTAGTTTTATAATTTTTATTTAACATAGAAACTGATTTTTCATAAGTTATAAAAACTGATTTTTATTATTTATAAAAGTTTTGATTTTTATTGAATAAAGTTTAGATTTTTATAAGTGAGAAGATATGGTTTTTAATACATAAAGTTATAATTTTTATCTATATAGAAGGCTAGATTTTTATTTATCTAAAAAGTAGATGTTTATCTCTATAAAGATTCGATTTTTAAAACTATAAAGATTTCATTTTTAACATAGCGAAGATGAGATTTTTACTTATGTGAAGTTAGCGAAGAAAGGATTGATATTTATATTAGAAAAGATTTGATTTTTATGATTAGAAAATTATGGTTTTTATATGAAGAGAAATAAAAATATGAACTTTATTTTTATCATATGATTAGCGAAATAAAAATGTGATCTTTTTATACGTGTAGTGATATTACAAAGATGTGATTTTTACATAAGTAGAGAATGTGATTTTTATATGAGTAGCGAGAAAAAAATTCGATTTCTATATATTTATATAGCGAAGAAAAATTCGATTTTTATATACCTAGCAATAATATAAAATTGTGATTTTTATATATGTAGTGGCTACGAACAACGAAAGTGACAAAAGGCGAGCATGGCGAAGATTTCCTACGTACGAAGAGTCGTCGCGTTTGGTTTAGCTATTCGGTGAGAACTCCTCACCTTTAATTTATTTCTAGTTTGAAATATATACTAGGATGCAGACGGTGCTTAGCAGCACCCGACACCCGTCATCCACTGACCATGGATGACTTGTTTATTTGATTGATGTGTTGTGAAATTTGATTGTGTGTTGTGGAATAAAATATTTTATAGTGGAAAATATTTTATAGTTAAAAATGTAATTTTTGACGTGTATATAAAATAAATAGTAATGAACAAATCAGATGATTTGTTTATATACACTGATTTGACTGATATTGATTGGGACGATAAATTTTATACATCGCCCAACTGCACAAATAGAACCTGTGTTTGTTGTTTGAAAACCCCACATAGGTATTAGGATGAAATTGGACATACACTAATCCCAATAATTAGCTGTATGTCGATCGATTGATTGATAGACTGTGTAAGCATTAAATATTTATATTTGATGCTTATACAGTGTAGAATGCACTTTGGATGATGGATTGCTATTTTCATTGTTGTTATGCACACTTGTTGTGTGAAATCCATATAATCAACATTATATGGTAATTGATGTGTCTGATTCCAGTTCAGAATTATTGAATATTTTAAAATAATATTCAGTGAATATTGAAATGTGAAGCCGTGTTTAGTTAAACGCCATTTTAACACGAGCGGGAGTTTTGTTGATTTTATTCATTTTACAATTAATATCGAAAGTGATTTCAAAATCTGATATTTTGAAAAGAATTGAAATTCGAATAAAATTGAAATGATTTGAAATTCGAATTAAATTGAAAAGAATTGAAATTCAAATTAAATTGAAATGATTTGAAATTCGAACTAAATTGAAACGATTTGAAATTCGAATTGAATTGAAATCGATTTGAATTTAAATCGATTTGAAATGAATTTAAAACGAATTTATATTAGAAAATTCAATTTTGATTTGAAATTGAATATGAAGTTGAAATCGTTTCGAAAAAGAATTTAAAACGATTTATAAAATACGTTTTGAAAGGAAATCGACGAAATATATATAATATATATATTATATATATATAATGGTCTGAATAGAACGCGCCGCGCCGTAGCAGTTCGTGAATTTCGACCATTGACTTCGAATGGATATTGCGGGAGATCCGACCGTCAGATTCTCCTAAAACCGGAACCTTGGGTACGTATCGAAAAGAGCTTTCTAACTAATATAAGTGATTTGAAATCTAATGGTTGGATTTGGAATTATGTCCAAATCAATTTTGGAAAAGGTCGCTGTAAGTGCAGTTCGATGGCCGTTGATGGAAATCGACTGGACGAGCCTTGATAAAATTATTAAAAATAGTAATAATTTGTGTAAAATCATAAGAAATGATTTGGGAAGGATTGGGATGGAGAACTCCATATTTGAAAAGATAAAAATAGTTTTTTATCGAAATGAACTAGTTTTGAACTAGAATTATAATTCTGTTTATTTTCAAATAAATAAATTGAATTTAAAATGGTTTTAAAAGTAACCAGAATTTCCAATAATTGAATTGGATTGGATTTGAATCGAAATTGTCTTTGGAATATTTCGATGTTGGATATCGTGATGAAACAAATATTGTTATGGGAATTGAAAGATATATTTATATCATTATTTCCAATACGATATTTGTTGGTCGTAGAATTTGATATTGAATATAAGCCGATATATTTTCTATTCAGAGCCTTGTATATAATATCAAATGTGATTTGGGTTTGTCGTGAATGGTGTCTTCGTTAACATCATTCTTAAACCCAGTTGAGAAAAAGATTAAATCTTTTTATTTAGATTTAATGAAGTGTACCAATTAAATGTTATTTAAATGGAATTGAATTTGAATTGATTTCTGGGTTTATCGTGCACGGTGTTTTAAATAACACTTGTTCTTTAACCCGATAATTAATGGAATGTGATTTTGTGTTTATTGTGAACCGTGTTTTAAATGACATTGATTCTTTAACCCCGTTAAGGATTAAAACTAAGTGGAGTTTTAATGAATCTTTAATTAGATTGAAATGATCAAGAATGGAGTATCACCAGTTTTGCTCCAGGCGATAGTTAAATCTTTAATTAGATTTGAACGTGAAAGGGTAATTAAATTTACCGATAACATCGTGGTGTTAGATACGAAGTATGGCCAGTTTTACTTCATGGGATGAATAGGTTGGGATTGGGAAATAAAATAAATGATTACTTCGGTGTGGTTTGCTAATCCCGACTAGTTTGAATTGATATTCAAAGAAGATTAAAGAATAAATTTAAAGAATTTATCTTTGATAAAATTAATGGGAACCCTTCCCAAAGTATAAGAATATTTGAATAAAAGAATATTCTGAATTCGAGTGAGGCGTATGTTGTGTTTTTGTAACACTTGTTTATTATATACGCGAGTTATTCAGAAAGACCGCGTTTATTCCATTCTGAATAAATAATTCGACGTGGTATCGAGGATGAAGACGGTGGTCGAAGACTGGAGGTCTTCACATCGTTTGGGTGATTACTGATGATCTTGATTGGGTTGTACACCCAAGAGGAGGGAATCAGTTGGTGATCGTCCATACGTACTTGGAGATCGATGTATATGCGAAGTACAAAGTGCCTCCGGTTTCGTTCAGACCCAGAACGAACTTGTAAATGGACTGTGTGTCTGACATTGGATTTTAGTCTGTGTGATTGATTTCTATTAAATATACATCTGTTTGGCGGTGGATAATTTATTCTCTTTCTTAACGCCCTTCTCTGAGACGTACGAGCTCAGGGGTTATATATTGATGGATATCAATCGCATGGAGTGAATTGCCTGTGTGGCATGCCTAAGTGGCAATTGATCAAGGCTTCTGTTGAAAAGCAGAGTCTTGTGGTTGATGATCAAAGCACTGCCTGTGTGGCATAGCTTTGTGTAACGTTGATTCGTGAGCCTCACACTCCGGTTGTGAACCAGAAATGGGATAAAGATCCAGGGAGGACATGCGTTTCTTTCTAGCTAGAGGTGGTGTCAGTGCTTAAACTGGCTGACATTTATATTATTTTCACATGTATGGTTGTTGCTGTTGCGAGGTGCCTCGGTTTGATCGGACGATCCGGGGTCCGATGGAGTCATTCGTTGGCTCGTTTACGCCCCAAAGGGCAGGGAAACGTAGTGTTCAAGCATTTTAATCCAAATCGGTGGGCCGGCCCCGTGGCTCCTAAGGGTCGATGCGTTCTGTCCCTGAGAAATGGGCTAGATTGTCTCAAATTGGTAGAGGACGATCCCTAGCCTCGGTTCATAGATGGAAATCCAATTTCCAATACGACACTTTGCGGTTTTAGTTGTAAACCTGTATATGGCGACATAGTGGTATGGGGCATTCATGCCGCCTATGATTGATACTTATGATTGAAATTGTTTTAAACACTATACACTTATAGTACTATCAAAATAATCTGTTTTAAACGTATCAAGCATTCTTTGGCTATTATAAGGTAAAACCCTATCCTCCGGCTTGTGTTGCATTGTTTGATGGGACCTGGGTCTTATAATAGCTTCATTGTTCTTTATTTAGCATCGCGCTATTGTTTTATGCACTGGTATTCTTGGGAGGAAACCCGTTCCATGTTATACGGCGTGGTCCCTTGATTTACCGAACTTTAAAATAAAGATTAATAACTGTTTTACTTCTCACACCAGTCCCATGACTGACTTGGAGTTTATTGTTTTAACCTAAACTCTAGGTGCCCTTATTTTGACACGGGCAGCTAGTAGTTTTGGTTTTGCAGATTTATATTCACAGGATCCTGATTTACAGCTGGAACGATACTCGGAAAGCTCTATATCCTTGTATTACTTCTAGTTGTGTATTGTATTATTTTTCCGCTGCGATGTATTTAAATGTAATTTAAATCTCTGATAATTTATGTGTAATATTTATTCATACTCTGTATATTCTTGTATTCTGATGGAATTGTTGTAATAAGCAATGAAATGTTCTTCTGTTTGCGTTCAAATTTGTTGTGTTCTCAAAACAATCAGGGGTTTCGAACGGTCTTGGTCGATTTAGCGACTGATTCGGATCGAGCGAAATTCCCGATTGTTACATCGTGGTATTAGAGCTTTTGTTTACAAAGCTTAGAGAACAAGACACGTTAGAACAAAACGAAAGAATTCATCAGAGATTGGATTAGTAATATCCAATGAGAATGACTCGTTAGAGATGGGATCAGTAGTATCCAAGAACGAGTCCGAAGAGTATATTTTGAAAATGAAAACAATTTTTGTTTTGAAAATTTAAATCAATTATTCGTATTTGATTATTTATTTTATATTGAATTTGGACAATCCAATATATAAAGATTTGGTTATACGCCTTGCATATGTATATTCGAAGTTTTAATATACTGGATAGATATAGAATCACACTCTAGTCGCCCGGAGATGATTCTGATGATGAGGCCTCATAATCAGTGTTTATATTCGAGTGCCGAAAGTGGGATTTCTATATATTTCCAATTGACTGGTGTGAGAACCAAAGCAAGATAGGGCTTTTTGTTGTGATTTGGCATCAAAAACATGATTTTCTGTATATGTACCAAAGTTATGAATTTGAAAAGCTAATTAACTAATTGATTGTTGGTTGTGTTGGTTGTTTATTGTTTGATTAATTAAATGTTGAACCTTTAGCCAAATTGAACAAAAGTGAATTGTATTGAAAATTTGTTGCATTTGCATGCATATACATGTGCTTACATTGAACAGGTCATAGAAGGAGGCTAGAGCAGAAGAATAAAATTGTTTGCTCGACAAATAGGTACATGTTTACCATAATTTACTGTTTTGTTTGGGTGATGATGATTTTGTGCGCCGATTGGCTAGCCGCTTGGCTTTTTCTTTTTCTTTTGGATTGAAGAAGGCCATGGGAGGCTATATGAAATATCCCCAAGTCCCAGGTGCAGGGAAGGTTATGGCGAAATTTTTCGAAAATTTAGGGTGTTAGCCAAATTTTTGAAAAATTTGCAAAGTTCTTAGAAACTGAAAAGTTGAAGAACTTAAACCGTAAAGAAAATAATGGAAGTTGAGTTGATTTTTTAAACAAATTTCGGCTTCGTTCCTTTTCGAGGATGAAAAGTTTTAAGTGGGGAAGATTGTAATAACCCGGAAATTCTGAGCCAATTTAAAAATTTTATTTTGGCAATTTTGATGAATTTTGAATATTTAAAATGAGTTATTTTAAATAATATCAACGAGAAATTTATTTTGAATAGAATTTAAATGTATATATTTATATAGATCGTCGTTAGAATATAAATATTTTATTTTAATTATAAAAGGAATTGAAAATGGCGTGGTTGTTCGATAATTCGATTTCAAAGTTCAAATGAATTTACCGGGTGCAAAATAAACCGGATTTTGGCGAAACCAAAATATTAGAATCTATTTGAGAATATCTTTCCAGTGAATCTAGGAAATCGAAATTTCATAGCGGGGATAAAAAGTTATGCCCAGTTGAAATTTCAAAATAGTCGTTATGGAATTAGGGCCCTTAAAAATGGGAATTTTGCAAACGACCTCGGTTTTCGACGAAACCACTTTTGTTGGATCCGGGATGTCATATTATTGATAGGTTTCAAAATTTGTAATTTTTCGAATCAATATGTGAGCATGACAAAGGAAAACGTGTTTGACCAGTTTCAGTTGATTTTAATCGACTGGAAAATGGCCATTTTTCAAACGGTCTCGGAATTTGACGAAATTAGTTTTGTTAGGACCGTACCGTCAATACGAAGCTAGAAAATATTTTTCTGGAATTTTTCGAGTTAGTATGTGACCCTAGTAAATTGAAATGCGCGTTCAAATTCAATATATAGAGTTATATTTTGATTTTGACGAAAACTGATCTAAACGATCGAATCAGCTTACGATACATATCTCATTGTGTTCGGAATGGGGGTAATTAGCTAAGGGTGATAGTAGGTGGGTTCGATTTCGAGGTCGAGATAAAAAATTGCTTATTGAAAAATAATTAATATATATATATATATAATTATATAATTACCTCTCTACTTCACTCTCTCTCTCTCTTCTATAATACTTCTGATCGAAAAAAAAGGAAATCGCATTGCCTCCCCTCGAAATCGAGCGCCACCGCCGCCGCATCCATCACCCCGCCCTCCTCCCTCACCGCCGCATCAACGACCCCCCTTCCACTCCTCCTTCTCCTCTCCTACCCCTTCTAATCCGCTACCCCGATGTCCTCAGCCCCTAAACCCAGCACCCATACCACCGCCGCCCCCCCTCTGGTCAACCCCGACCACCATACCCCCTACCGCAACCACCCTAGCCCTCCACGAGCCCTAGTTGACGATGAGTCCCCCCCAGCGACGACTTCGAATTTCGCAAGAAGGTTAGTTTTATACTTTTTAATTAACATAGAAACTGATTTTTTATGAGTTATAAAAACTGATTTTTATTAGTTATAAAAGTTTTGATTTTTATAGAATAAAGTTTAGATTTTTATAAGTGAAAAGATATGGTTTTTAATACATAAAGTTGTAATTTTTATCTATATAAAAGGCTAGATTTTTATTTATCTAAAAAGTAGATGTTTATCTCTATAAAGATTCGATTTTTAAAACTATAAAGATTTCATTTTTAACATAGCGAAGATGAGATTTTTACTTATGTGAAGTTAGCGAAGAAAGGATTGATATTTATATTAGAAAAGATTTGATTTTTATGATTAGAAAATTATGGTTTTTATATGAAGAGAAATAAAAATATGAACTTTATTTTTATCATATGATTAGCGAAACAAAAATGTGATCTTTTTATACGTGTAGTGAGATTACAAAGATGTGATTTTTACATAAGTATAGAATGTGATTTTTATATGAGTAGCGAGAAAAAAATTCGATTTTTATATATTTATATAGCAAAGAAAAATTCGATTTTTATATACCTAGCAACAATATAAAAATGTGATTTATATATATGTAGTGGCTATGGACAACGAAAGTGACAAAAGGCGAGCACAGCGAAGATTTCCTACATAGGAAGAGCCATGGCGTTTGGTTTAGCTATTCGGTGAGAACTCCTCACCTTTAATTTATTTCTAGTTTGAAATATATACTGGGATGCAGATGGTGCCTAGCAGCACGCGACACCCGTCGTCCACAGACCATGGATGACTTGTTTGTTTGATTACTGTGTTATGAAATTTGATTGTGTGTTGTGGAGTAAAATATTTTATAGTGGAAAATATTCTATAGTTAAAAATATAATTTTTAACGTGTATATATAATAAATAGTAATTTACAAATCGGACGATTTCTTTATATACACTGATTTGACTGATATTGATTGGGACGATAAATTTTACACATCGCCCAACTGCACAAATAGAACCCATGTTTGTTGTTTGAAAACCCCACACGGGTATTGGGATGAAATTGGACATACATTAATCCCAATAATTAGCTATATGTCGATCGATTGATTGACAGACTATGTAAGCGTTAAATATTTATATTTGATGCTTATACAGTGTAGAATGCACTTTGGATGATGGATGTTGTTTTCATTGTTGTTATACACATTTGTTGTGTGAAATCCATATAATCAACATTATATGGTAGTTGACTATGTCTGATTCCAGTTCAGAATTATCGAATATTTTAAAATAATATTCAGTGAATATTGAAATGTGAAGCCGTGTTAAGTAGTTAAACGCCATTTTAACACGAGCGGGAATTTTGTCGATTTTATTCATTTTACAATGAATATCGAAAGTGATTTCAAAATCTGATATTTTGAAAAGAATTGAAATTCGAATTAAATTGAAATGATTTGAAATTCGAGTTAAATTGAAAAGAATTGAAATTCAAATTAAATTGAAATGATTTGAAATTCGAACTAAATTTAAATGATTTGAAATTCGAATTGAATTGAAATCGATTTGAAATGAATTTAAAACGAATTTATATTGGAAAATTCAATTTTGATTTGAAATTGAATATGAAGTTGAAATCATTTCGAAAACGAATTTAAAACGATTTATAAAATACGTTTTGAAAGGAAATCGACGAAATATATATTATATATATATTATATATATAATGGCCTGAATAGAACACGTCGCGCCGCTGCAGTTCGCGAATTTCGACCATTGACTTCGAATGGATATTGCGGGAGATCCGACCGTCGGATTCTCCTAAAACTGGAACCGTTGTGTTCGTATCGAAAAGAGATTTCTAACGAATATAAGTGATTTGAAATCTAATGGTTGGATTTGGAATTATGTCCAAATCAAATTTGGAAAAGGTCGTTGTAAGTGCAGTTCGATGGCCGTTGATGGAAATCGACTGTACAAGCCTTGATAAAATTATTAAAAATAGTAATAATTTGTGTAAAATCATAAGAAATGATTTGGGGAGGATTGGGATGGAGAACTCCATATTTGAAAAGATAAAAATAGATTTTTATTGAAATGAACTAGTTTTGAACTAGAATTATAATTCTATTTATTTTTAAATAAATAAATTGAATTTGAAATGGTTTTAAAAGTAACCAGAATTTCAAATAATTGAATTGGAATGGATTTGAATCGAAACTGTCTTTGGAATATTTCGATGTTGGATTTCGTGATGAAACAGATATTGTTATGGGAATTTGAAAGATATATTTATATCGTTATTTCCAATACGATATTTGTTGGTCGTAGAATTTGATATTGAATATAAGCAGATATATTTTCTATTCAGAGCCTTGTATATAATATCAAATGTGATTTGGGTTTGTCATGAATGGTGTCTTTATTAACACTGTTCTTAAACCCAGTTGAGAAAAAGATTAAATCTTTTTATTTAGATTTAATGAAGTGTACCAATTAAATGGTATTTAATTGGAATTGAATTTGAATTGATTTCTGGGTTTATCGTGAACGGTGTTTTAAATAACACTTGTTCTTTAACATGATAATTAATGGAATGTGATTTTGGGTTTATCGTGAACCGTGTTTTAAATGACATTGATTCTTTAACCCAGTTAAGGATTAAAACTAAGCGGAGTTTTAATGAATCTTTAATTAGATTGAAATGATTGAGAATGGAGTATCACCAGTTTTGCTCCAGGCGATAGTTAAATCTTTAATTAGATTTGAACATGAAAGGGTAATTAAATTTACCGATAACATCGTGGTGTTAGATATGAATTATGACCAGTTTTACTTCATGGGATGAATAGGTTGGGATTGGGAAATAAAATAAATGATTACTTTGGTGTGGTTCGCTAATCCCGACTAGTTTGAATTGATATTCAAAGAAGATTAAAGAATAAATTTAAAGAATTTATCTTTGATAAAATTAATGGGAAACCTTCCCAAAGTATAAGAATATTTGAATAAAAGAATATTCTGAATTGGAATGAGGTGTATGTTGTGTTTGTGTAACACTTATTTATTATATACGCGAGTTATTCAGAAAGACCGGGTTTATACCATTCTGAATAACTACTTCGACGTGGTGTCGAGGATGAAAACGGTGGTCGAAGACTAGAGGTCTTCACATCGTTTGGGTGATTGCTGATGATCTTGATTCGGCTGTACACCTAAGAGGAGGGAATCAGTTGGTGATCGTCCAGACGTACTTGGAGATCGATGGATATGCGAAGTACAAGGTGCCTCCGGTTTCGTTCAGACCCAGAACGAACTTGTAAATGGACTGTGTGTCTGACATTGGATTTTAGTCTATGTGATTGATTTCTATTGAATATACATCTGTTTGGCGGCGGATAATTTATTCTCTTGCTTAACGCCCTTCTCTGAGACGTACGAGCTCAGGGGTTATATATCGATGGATATCAATCGCATGGAGTGAATTGCCTGTGTGGCATGCCTAAGTGGCAATTGATCAAGGCTTCTATTGAAAAGCAGAGTCTTGTGGTTGATGATCAAAGCACCGCCTGTGTGGCATAGCTTTGTGTAACGTTGATTCGCGAGCCTCACACCCCGGTTGTGAACCAGAAACGGGAGAAGGATCCAGGGAGGACATGCGTTTCTTTCTAGCTAGAGGTGGTGTCAGTGCTTAAACTTGCTGACATTTATATTATTTTCACCTGTGTGGTTGTTGTTATTGCAAGGCACCTCGGTTTAATCTGACGATCCGGGTCCGATGGAGTCATTTGTTGGCTCGTTTACACCCCAAAGGGCGGGGAAACGTAGTGTTCAGGCATTTTAATCCACATCGGTGGACTGGCCCTGTGGCTCTTAAGGGTTGATGCTTTCTGTCCCTGAGACATGGGCTAGATTGTCTCGAATCGGTAGAGGATGATCCCTAGCCTCGGTTCATAGATGGAAATCCAATTTCTAATACCACACTTTGCGGTTTTAGTTGTAAACCTATATATGGCGACATAGTGGTATGGGGCATTCATGCCGCCTATGATTGATACTTATGATTGAAATTGTTTTAAACACTATACACTTATAGTACTATCAAAATAATCTGTTTTAAATGTATCAAGCATTCTTTGGCTTTTATAAGATAAAACCCTATCCTCCGGCTTGTGTTGCATTGTGTGATGGGACCTGGGTCTTATAATAGCTCCATTGTTCTTTATTTAGCACCGCGCTATTGTTTTATGCACTGGTATTCTTGGGAAGAAACCCGTTCCATGTTATACGGCGTGGTCCCTTGATTTACCGAACTTTAAAATAAATATTAATAAATGTTTTAGTTCTCACACTAGTCCCAAGACTGACCTGGAGTTTATTGTTTTAACCTAAACTCTGGGTGCCCTTATTTTGACACGAGCAGGTAGTAGTTTTGGTTTTGCAGATTTATATTCACAGGATCCTGATTTACAACTGGAACGATACTCGGAAAGCTCTGTATCCACGTATTACTTCTAGTTGTGCATTGTATTATTTTTCCGCTGCGATGTATTTAAATGTAATTTAAATCTCTGATAATTTTTGTGTAATGTTTATTCATACTCTGTATATTCCTGTATTCTGATGGAATTGTTGTAATAAGCAATGAAATGTTCTTCTATTTGCGTTCTAATTTGTCGTGTTCTCAAAACAATCAGGGGTTTCGAACGGTCTTGGTCGGTTTAGCGACTGATTCGGATCGAGCGAAATTCCCAGTCGTTACAAGGTGAATGCTCACATGGCTGGTGAATAGGATAGGGATAGGATAATTTCTGTAGAAGGTTTAATTTCCTTATCTGATTATTGAGTTAAAACTCTGTTTGATTCTGGCATTTGATTCTGTAATTGAGACTCTGCACTTTAATACTAGTCTTGTTTCTGATCCCGCTATAGTCTCAAACCTCATAAGGGTTACGACTCATCTATTTGTGATAAGTTGGGGAATCTGAGTTGGGCGTTAAGTTGACTATGACGCATGCTTTCTAGGTTTTGATAATCTAATCTATACCGGTAGTCTATAAGTATCTGAATATTTCTGTAAAGGATAGGGGTTTTTTACTCAAAGCATGAAGTAGATTTCTAGTTTTGGCATTGTTTAATGGGAGTAATTCCCTGAGTGTCAATCTGATGCTGATTTCAGTCTTCGGGGTTGATACTTAGAGATTTATTCTCTTAACCGATGTCTAATGGGAACAAAACTTTTGTTTTAATTGTACTTTCTTCTATCACTCGGCTGTATCCTATCGATTGAGTCTTCGACCTTTAGGTAGAAACTAATGGGTGTAAACAGTTGTTTGAGACATGTTATGTTTGATGGTTACAAGTGGTTGCTCATGGATGCATATACACACACTAGGCACTAGATCAGCTCAAAAGCACTCTCACACACTACACCATATATGCTGATTAGCTGTGTTTTTAGCCGTATCTAAAGCTGTTGGGCACGGTAAATAGCCGTATCAAAAAGTGGCGAGTTAAATTATTAGATACGGCTTTAACCCGTATATCAATGGATTAACATATGGCTATTAGCCGTATCTAAAGTGTATGTAGATACGGCTGAAGACCGTATCTTATATATATACACACATACACACACACACACACACACACACATATATATATATATATATTAACACAAAGCATATATAACACAGGATACACTAGTTCACAATTGTAATAGTAAACGAAACATTTGTATGAAATATTTCATTACATTACAATATATAATGATACATGCTATTTGATTACATTACAATAAATAAGTACACATTGTTTCATTACACTAAAGAAGATACATAATGTTACATTACAATAAGCTGTGATAAATACCCGAACCGGCGTTGTGAGCTTGTTGAATCAATGATTCCTTCAAGATGAACATCCACCAAAACATTGCATTCTATCCAAGACATGAAGGAACCCTTCAGGAAGATCAACTCACTATTATATCCAAGGCCTGGTAATAAGTTAGCTTGGATAGCATATAGCATGTACACTACAAAGACCTGTAAAAAAGTGCAAACCGCATAGTTTAGGATAGGATATTTGTCCACATTATTATTTTCATTAGTAGCTGAATATTGCAAGTCTACAACATTTTTACTTGTTCGGTCGAGACTGAGTCTCGATTAAAGACAGTTGTTACAGCTTAATTAAAGAGCAATATAGAGGATATGTCCACATTATTATAATTCTCATTATTGTCACTTGGCTACAATGTAGATATAACATTGCATTAGCAAGTTCTATGAGTGGTCGCCCTTAACCAGCTCTGTTCTCCCTTAACCAGCCCTATTCAGAGCTTCAAACATGGACTCATACTCTAGTTTTGACCTGATCTAAAATCGCTTCTGGTTACGACTTTGAGGCTAAAAGAATTAATGAATTTCGACTTGATATGAAAGAGTTATAGACACTCAAAAATGGACTCAGGCCATGTTTGCAGCAACAAAACATGCACTTGCAAAATCTTGTGGCCAAACTGATCTCGCCGCAAAGGTTATAGATATCAAACAAAGTATTTTTGCACATAAATTTTCATGTATCTATACCATAACACATAAATTTTCATAGAAAAAGCGAGATATTACCTGAAGTTTAGATCAACGAACTCACATCCATACTTATTAGCTTCATCCAAATGACAGAGGCTGCATGCTGCAAACACATGTTATATTAATAGTCAGCTTCTATTTTTGCATGTAAGTTGACTAACAAAAATGATTTGTTACATGAGCACAAAGCAACTTGGTTCAATGCAGCAAGTCATAAATGGAAAAGCAGTTTTACGCCTTTACTCACACATAGTGTGACACACATGACACACCAAACAAATTGACTAAATCTCAACCTATAAATGTCATTCTATTTTCATGCATCCATCACCGGCTTTTCTACTCAATCACACAAATTTCTCAATATCAATTACCAGATACATGTAGCTCAGTCAACAAAATTAGTATGCTTTAGTTCTCAAATCAAATCATACACATGCACTTCAGATCAGTTATAAGGATCAGTGTACATGGTGCAATAATACACACAAATGAGTAGGGCAGCACAATCAAAAGTGTCTGAATTCAAGGTAGACAAATACAGCACAAGTAAATGATAGCAAATACACTGCCGCACTATAATACTAGGGATAATACCCAATTTAAACACAATAGCAGCATATTAAACCTAATTTAAATCCAATTCGAATTCAAATTAAACCCAAAGTAAACCCAATTCATATTTAAATTTAACGGTGATCTAGTACTCACCTCCAGAGGGGACGAGAAGGGTGGACAGTGGTGGACTGAGTCTTCGCCGATCAGCTGAAGGCATCGCGAGATGATGATAACTCATGGACTGCGGTCGATTATTGACAAAGGAAGTCAGTCGAGTACCAAAACCCTAATTTGGGTATTCGGTGGTCGCCATTGCAAAATAAAAAGAGGGATTATTTGACCGAAAGTTTTGATAAGGAAAAACTCGATCGTGCCTATGTACAGGTACGGCGAGGGGGGGAGGGGGGATTTGATACGAATTTCATACGGTCCAAAGTCACATCAAATGAACTAATTCGGGACTTCGTTGATGGACGGTCAGATTAAGGGTGTTTGAGATGGTGCGGATCGCAAAACTTAGTTTGATACGGATTTGAGCACTATCAAATTTGATACGGCTTATAGCCCAATTTTACGCCCGCATCCTGGTGTGCCAAATTGGCTGATATGGTGTAGTGATACTGCATATGGATGTGCGCGCATTTTTCAATTTTTGAGGATGCAAAATGATTGACTCATCACATGGATGTTGCATTTGGATGAATGGTTATGCACTCATATAGAAATGATGTGTATCAAATAGGATTTCTTGCATACATAATTGGACTCATGGCACTAACATAAATTTGCATTGAGGAGGTCAACTGAATCAGTAGACCGCCTGATCTTTGCATTAGATAAGAGACATATACACACACTTTTGCATATGTTCATATAACATTAGAAGTTTTCTAAGGACAAGGGATGCTTGTGGATGATGGTTGAGTAGATGGGTAATTGGATGGTAGGACACATTCTTCTTAACTTGAAGATTTCGGGGACGAAATCCTTTAAGGAGGGGAGAATGTAACACCCATATTTTTCTATGAACATAAAGTAACAAAACAAAGTATACTTAATTTTTAAAAGAAGAATTAAGGTAAACGGGTTGCACATTGCGTTCGGCTCGGAATTCTACTTGGGATAGAGTCCAAGTTTGCGTAAATCGGACTTCGTATGAAGAAGTTATGGCACTTAGAAGTTTCAGGAATTTAAAATAAAAACCAGCCCGAATTCAAAATTTAAAAGTTCGAAATTCAAAACACATGTCCGGGCTAGCTGGTTAATTTCCAGCCCAAGACCCAGGTCAACCAGGGGATCGACCTGGTGGTCGACCTTGGTCACATATATCGACCAGGGGATCGATCTGGGGGTCGACCTTCCCCCTATTTCCAGATCTGTGGACAGGTTCGTTTTTTTGGATTTGGACGCCCGTTCTGACCAGATTTGTTGATCCCTATGCTATATAAACACCCCTAAAGCTACAGCTTTCTCTACACAAATTCATTACGCTTATACTCTGCCCTAATTCATTTTAAAATAAATCAAGGGCATCGCTACTCTGCTGAAACCTAAGCTAGAACTAGTGCTCCTTCTTCTTCCAATTTGAATAGGATTAAAAGAGAACAACTACAACCCTTTTTCTTTTAGAATCCAACCAAGGTGAGTACAATTATTTTCAGATATGAAATTTAATTATGATCTTGACATGGTTATAAATCTGAATTTGAGATTATGCATGTTCTTGTTTATCAGATCTGTTTTTCTGTGTAGATCTATCTTGTTAATTATTCTGTATCTCTTCCTTCCTTCTGTTATATAACCAGGCTACCACGAGCCTGAGCCAAATCTCATAAGAGATTGACGCTCGAACGCTAAATTTGGGAAAAATAGTGAATGATGCATAATTAGACATGACTGATTTGTGAATGATTTGAGAAAAGAATATATGTTGTAATTTAAGATCTAGATCTGGGCATACTATATATGATAGTCTGTGATTTAGAAGAAGGAGAATTATTGTGTATATGACTTGGGCGCAAAGATCTGTATTATAATAGGATAACTATTAACTGTGAATACGCCCAAATGGGGATTTTGGATATTAGGCATACGCTGAAATCAAAGGCTATAATTTGGCATAATTCGTATTTTATATCATGATTTGGGGATTTTAGTGAATATTCTATACTGTGTAAATTTAACTAAAATCTGGGGCATATGTTATATTGTGAATTATGACCATAATTTGGGCATGTAAAAATTAGACTTAATTTTATGATTAGGCAAGGAATGTCAATAGAATTTTAAGGGATGATTAAATCTGTTAAGTTTCCTAATCTGCTAAATCTATTGAAACTGAATATGGTAATTTGGGGTATGAAAATCTATAGGCTCGATCTAAAATTGAGCAAAACAAGTTAATAGAACTTTGAATAATCTGTTGTAACTTGTAAAGAAGTATATTTGTTGAATTTGCATAACTAATCTGATATTGGCATAATCTGTTAATGAATACTTTGGCTAAAATAAGAATGCTGAGACACGAGGTCAGACTCTGTTTGCGGTAGAAGCCTGCCCGGACCCAACCGGCTTAACCAGCAACCGCAATCTGTCAGTCTAATGTGAGAGGTCGTAGGCATAGCTAAAAGATGCTTAGACACGAGGTTAGGTCTAGCTTGTGGAAGAAGTTTACCCGGAACCGCTCGACACATCCAGCAGCCACAAGCTACCGACCTAATGTGAGAGGTCTGTGCATTAGTAATTAATTAATGCAAGTCTGGGATAAATATGATGCCTAAAACGTGTTGGGTGGATAAGGGTGAATCAATTGGGCGGATGAATCTAATAAACCCATTTCGTAAATCTGTAGGCCCAATACAAGGTTAGGTGAAACAATCTGTAAGTCTGTTAATCTGCATATCTGATCCGTTGGTCTGAAAACTTGTTAACCTATATGTCTGATCTGAGAACTAGTTAATCTGAACTTTGTACATCTAAAAATCTGAAAGTAAGTTAAGTCTAGGGACACAAATTTAGGAGGGGTAATTACTTGCGTCATCTGTTGTGTGGGACCCATATTAGTCAGTAACCCTTTTCTGGTATCAAAACTATGATCCAACACTAGGAGGGGTCCGGGGCACACTTACTGAACTAATTGTAAGATATTCACTCTGCTAATGGCGAGGGGTGTTGATGGCGCATTCCAACCGGGTCATGTGCGTGCATGGATCCGGTCTGCTCTGAGGATGTAAGACACCGTGACATCTGTAAATAGGTCTGTGTCTATAGGTTGCCACATAGGAAATGATACACCCTTCTGTTGGGCCGACACAGGGTATTTATGTATTAGGGAGCCGATAGCTTGGGGTAGAATTTAGGGTGCACCTAGTTCTGTCTATTTATGTTGGTATACATTCTGTCTTTGTTGGGGTGGTAAAGGCCCATTAGTTGGGGTGGTAAAGGCCCATTATTAGCATTCTGTTTTTGTACCTTCTGTCTCTGTTGGGGTGGTGAAGGCCCATTAGTTGGGGTGGTAAAGACCCATTATTAGCATTCTGTTTCTGTACCTTCTATCTCTATTGGGGTGGTAAAGGCCCATTATTAGTATTCTGTTTTTGTACCTTCTGTCTCTGTTGGGTTGGTAAAGGCCCACTTACAAACATTCTATTTCTGTAGAGATTATTCTATTTCCGTTTCTGTTTCAGTTTAGACATTAGGGTAACACCTAATCCTGTTATACTAAGTATTAGTGCAGAGAAGTAAGATATAGGTAAGAAGCATATCTTGGTCTATATCATTATGTTTTCTTCTGTTTAACTTAAGCATACCTGCTATTCCTGTTGCTGTAATCCCTCATCCAACTTTATTAACATGTCATGATACTGTTATATGTTTATATGCTGAAAGTCACTGGACTTGCCAGACTTTATGTCTGACCTCGTTTGTTTTCGCCCTCTTTTCTTTAAGTTCCCCCCTCCCCCCAGGTGCTCAAGGTGGAAACATAGGAGCTTGATTCAGATTTTCTCTGCTTAAAGTGCTTGAAGTATTGCTTGCCTTTGACTCTATCTTTCCATGGAAATTTATGTTGGGGATTATGGCTTTAAAATTATGCATTCTGAAGGATTTTGTATAAGACTGATATTTGTGTACTTGGGTTTTGGTATTGTGATTTTGAAGGATGTAACCAAACTCATTTTTGTTTCTACTGTAATAAAGTTATAAAATTTTCAAGTACTACTTTATGTATCTGTCTTGTAATATTCTGTTCTGTTTACTTAAAATGCTTCATGGAAGTTATTGCATTCCCTTTTGTGAGTGATATTAACAGACATGGGGTGTTACAATCATAAGACAGATATATAAAATGGTACTTAAAAATTCAAAATTTATTCATTGTAGCAGAGTAAAACATGTCTGGTTACAACATCAAAACCATATACTAAGCCAAGTACACAAATATCCATCTTGAACAAAATTATTATCATAGTACATAAAAGAAAAACCATAATCCCGCTCCAAATAGCCATAATGAAAAGAGATAAAGTTGAGCATTACTTTCAACACTTCCAAGCACTTCAAGAAGAAAGAAATCCAAGTCAAGCTCTACTAGTCCCACCCTGATGTAACAACCCGAAAATCTGGGCCAGTTTAAAATTTTTATTTTGGCAATTTTAGCGAATTTTGAATATTTAAAATAGATTATTTTAAAATAACATCGACGAGAAATTTATTTTGAATATATTTCGAACGTATATATTATACGCGTCGTCGTTAGAATATAAATAATTATATATAATTAAAAATAGAATTGAAAATGGCGCGGTAGTTCGATAATTCGATTTCAAACTTCAATTGAATGTACCGGGTGCAAAACAATACGGATTTTAGTGAAACCAAAAATAATAGCATCTAATAGATGATATCTTTCCAACGAATCCGAAAAATCAAGATTTCATAGCGGGAATCAAAAGATATGTCCAGTTGAAAATTCTGAATAGTCGCTATGGAATTCAGGCCCTTAAAAATAGCCATTTTGCAAACGACCTCGGATTTCGACGAAACCAGTTTTGTTGGATCCGCGATGTCAAGTTATTGCTAGGTTTCAGATTTCATAATTTTCTGAATCAATATGTGAGCGTGGCAAAGGAAAATGCGTTTGACCGGTTTCAGTTGATTTTAATCGATGGAAAATGGCCATTTTTCAAACGGTCTCGGAATTCGACGAAGCTAGTTTTGTTAGGACCGTATCGTCAATACAAAGCTAGAAAATATTTTTCTGGAATTTTTCGAATTAGTATGTGACCCCGGTAAATTGAAATGTGCATTTAAATTGAATATATAAAGATTTATATTTTAAATTTGACGAAAACGGATCGTAACAGCCTTATTGGGTTACGAAACATATCCCAGTGTGTTCGGGATGGGGGTACTTGGCTAGGGACGACAGTCGTTGAGTTTGATTTCAAGCTCGTATGAACATAAGTGTATTTTTGAAATTAAAATAATTAAAAATATATTTATATATAAGCTCAAAACATTAGGTCAAACCCCTCATAAACTCAGTCGTGGTCAACTCCAAAAATACCGCCCCCAAATCTTCAAAAATTTAAACCCAAAAAGAACTTCAAATCCGCTTTGAATTGATTAGGGGTTCGAAGGGGGAAATTCAAGAGGGATTCATGGGCTTTAAATCTGCAGTGGTGGGATCATTTTTCGTTGATTAAATCGTGAATTCTCGAGTCGGGAACACGCCAACTTCGCAGCCGCCTCCAGGCTGAAGGGGGCCGGCGAGCTCGACACTGCGGAGGGGGGGAGGCGCGCCTCGCGACGCCAGAGGAGGTAGCGTTCTCTGATTGGGCCCACGGTGACCGTGGCGACGGAAATCGCCAACCCTAGGCTGGAGCAGCATCGAACGACGTCGGCAAGAAGGTGAACAAATCGCTTTTATTAAATTTCAGTACTTTTTTTTGTAAATATAAATACATTTTAATTTCAAATTGTTTTTTATATAATAACATGGTGAAATCAGTTTTAAAAATAAAAATGTGATTTTAATAACGAAATTGTTAAAAATATATATATATATATGAGTTCGTATTTAAATAGAACATGGGTTTTAAAAATATAAACTAGAATTTGATTGTTGAAAATAAAAAGGAATGTTTTTTTTAAATATAAGTAGAACCGTTTTGAAAATAGAGGTAGAACTGATTTTGAGAAAGTAGAAATAGAATTGTTTTTGAAAATATAAAATACTTTGATTAGAAATAAAAATGGCGATGTTTTAAATAATAAATTAGAATTACTTTTAAAATGTAAAAAGAATTGTTTTGAATATAGAAATAGGTTTTTTTTAGGAAAAAAGAAAAAAAGAAGAAAGAAAAGAAAAAAAGAAAGGGAAAATATACATATGCTTCGATGTAAAAATTCGATTTTTCTATTTTGAATAACGAAGTAAAAATTCGATTTTTCTATACTGAATAACGAAGTAAAAATTCGATTTTTATATATTGGATAGTAAAGTAAAATTTCGATTTATATATATATGTAGTGGCTACGATCAACGAAGATGACGAAGATGCGAGAACGACAAAGATTTCCAGCATTAGAAGTGCCGTGGAGTTAGGATAGCTATATGTGAGAACTTCTCACCTTTCAATTTCTTTTTCTATTCATATATATATACTAGGATGCAGACGGTGCTTAGTAGCACCCGACACAATCGTCCACAGACCATGGACTTATTTGTTTGATTGCATAAATTAGTTAGATTATTCGATTGGATTGAATTATTTGGTGAAATTAAATGGATTGATTGATGTGTGAATGGCGTGGGCCTTCACTAGACCGGGGATAAGGCTAGGCCTTGTCCCGTTTCTAGTATCGTGCCGTTATGCCGCCGAAATTTTCTAAAATAAGTTAGAAAAATAAAAATATCATTTTATTTAAAGAATGAACTGAATAGAAATTCATATGTTGGAATAAAATGTTTTGTCGTTAAAAATATAATTTTTAACGTGAATGTGAATAAATAAATATTCATTTACAAACCAGACGGTTTGTTTATGTACACCTATTTGAAGGACATTGATTGGGTCGATAAATTTTACACATCGCCCAACTGCACAAATAAAATATGCGTTTGACTGTTTGAAACCCCATACGGGTGTTGGGATGAAATTTGAAGTTCACACATCCTGATTGATTAAATATGTCGATCGATTGATTGACAGGCTGTTATAAGCGTTAGATATCTATATTTGATGCTTATACAGTATAGTGCATGTTGGTTGATGGTTGATTATTTTTCAATGCTATTATATGTGTGTAATGTATGGAAAATCCATATAATTAACATTATATGGTGATTGATTGGGCCTCATTCCAATTTAGAAAATAAAGAACAATATAAAATAAAGGTTCATGTGTTGACAGTACTCATCCGTTGAGATTGGTCATGTGTTGAACGAAATATTTTGATAATAACAACTATTTTGAAAAAGAAATATTTGAAATAGAATATTTGAAAATAGAAATTTATGAAGCCGTGTTGATTAGATTGACGCCATTTTGACGTGAACGATATTTATATCGATTTTAAACAATTTCGAAATGAATTAAATTGAAAACGATTTCGAAATGAATTAAATTGAAAACGATTTCGAAATGAATTAAAATGAAAAGGATTTCGAAATGAATTGAATTGAAAACGATTTCGAAATGAACTGAATTGAAAACGATTTCGAAATGAACTGAATTGAAAACGATTTCGAAATGAACTGAATTGAAAACGATTTTGAAATGAATTGAATTGAAAACGATTTCGAAATGAACTGAATTGAAAACGATTTCGAAATGAACTGAATTGAAAACGATTTCGAAATGAACTGAATTGAAAACGATTTCGAAATGAATTGAATTGAAAACGATTTCGAAATGAATTAAATTGAAAACGATTTCGAAATGAATTAAATTGAAAACGATTTCAAAATGAATTAAATTGAAAACGATTTCGAAATGAATTGAATTGAAAACGAATTCAAATTGAATTGAAAGCGAATCGAAATGAACTGAATTGAAAACGATTTCGAAATGAATTGAATTGAAAACGATTTTGAAATGAATTGAATTGAAAACGAATTCAAATTGAATTGAAAGCGAATTGAAATGAACTCAAATTGAATTGAAATTTGAATTGAATAGAAATGAATTTTAAAACGAATTTATAAAGAAGAATTCAATTTTGATTTGAATTGAAATGGAAGTTGAAATTGCTTTTGAAACGAACTTTAATACTATTTATATAATTCGTTTTAAATAGAAATCGACGAAATATATATTATATATATTATATATATAATATAATGGCCTGAATAGAACGCGCCGCGCCGCGGTAGTTCGCGAATTTCGACCATTTATTTCAAACGGACATTACGGGAGATCCGACCGTCGGATTCTCCTAAAACCGGAACCGTTGGGTTCGTATCGAAAAGAGCTTTCTAACGAATATTAGAAATTTGAAATCTAACGGTTGGATTTGGAGTTACGTCCAAATCAAATTCGAAAAAGGTCGCTGTAAGTGCAGTTCGATGGCCGTTAATGGAAATCGACTGTACGGGCCTTGATAAAATTATTAAAAATAGTAATAATTTGTGTAAAATCATAAGAAATGATTTAGAAAGAATTGGGATGAAAAACTCCATATTTGAAAAGATAAAAATAGATTTTTATCGAAATGAACGAGTTTTGAACTAGAATTATAATTCTGTTTATTTTTAAATAAATAAATTGAATTTAAAAAGGGTTTTAAAAAAAACCAGAATATCCAATGATTGCATTGGAGTGGATTTGAATCGAAATTGTCTTCGGAATATTTCGATGTTGGAATTCGTGATCATACAGGTGTTGTTATGGAAATTTGAAAGATATATATTTATATCGTTATTTCCAATACAACATTTGTTAGTCGTAGAATTTGATATTGAATATAAGCCGATATATTTTCTATTCAGAGCCTTGTATTGAATATCGAATGTGATTTGGGTTTGTCGTGAATGGTGTCTTCACTAACACTGTTCTTGAACCCAGTTGAGAAATGATTAAATCTTTTTATTTAGATTTAATGAAAGGTACCAATTAAATAATATTTAATTGGAATTGAATTGGTATTGATTTTTGGGTTTATCGTGAACAGTGTTTTAAATAACACTCGTTCTTTAACCCGATAATTAATGAATGTGATTTTGGGTTTATCGTGAACCGTGTTTTAAATGACACTGATTCTTTAACCCAATCGAAGATTAAAACTAAGTGGAGTTTTAATGAATCTTTAATTAGATTGAAATGATCGAAAATGGAGTATCACCAGTTTTGCTCCAGGCGATAGTTAAATCTTTAACTAGATTTGAACGTGAAATGGTAATTGAATTTACCGATAACACCGTGGTGTTAAATATGAAGTATTACCAGTTTTACTTCATGGGATAAATAGGTTGGGATTGAGAAATTAAAACAAATGATTACTTCGGTAAGTTTCGTTAATCCCGACTAGTTGAATCGAAATTCAAAAGGATTGATTAAAGAATAAATTTAAAGGATTTATCTTTGATAAAATTAATGGGAACCTTTCCCTATGAATGTGAAATCTAGAAACTAACTGCCGGTTAGCTAAGCAGAATGGTTTTCTGGATATTGATCTGATGTTGGTTTCGGCCTTCGGGGTTAATATTTGGAAAATTATTCTCTTGATTAATTTACGGTTAGTGACTGATGAATTGGAATGAGGCGTATGTTGTGTTTGTGTAACACTTATTTAAAATATACGCGAGTTATTCGGAAAGACCGGGTTTATCCCATTCTGAATAACTGATACGACGATAAGTCGAAGATGAAGACGGTGGTCGAAGACCGGAAGTCTTCACGTTGTTTGGGTGATTACTGATGATCTTGATTGGGCTGTACACCCAAGAAGATGGAAACAGTTGGTGATCGTCCAGACGTACTTGGAGATCGAAGGATATGCGGGGTACTAGATGCCTCCGGTTTCGTTCAGACCCAGAACGGACTTGTGAATGGACTGTTTGTCTGACATTGGATTTTAGTCTGTGTGATTGATCTCTATTAAATATATATCTGTTTGGCGGCGGAGAATTTATTCTCTTGCTTAACGCCCTTCTCTGAGACGTACGAGCTTAGGGGTTATATATTGATGGATATCAAACGCATGGAGTGAATTGCCTGTGTGGCATACCTAAGTGGCAATTGATCGAGGCTTCAGTTGAAAAGCAAAGTCTTGTGGTTGATGATCGAAGCACGGCCTTTGTGGCGTAGCTTTGTGTAACGTTTACTTCGCGAGTTTCACACCCGGTATGAACCAAAAACGGGAGACGGACCTCAGGGAGGGCATGCGTTTCCTTCTAGCTAAAAAGTGGCGTCAGTGGTTTTACACGCCCTGACGAGTTTGACTTATGTGGTTGTTGCTGTTGCGAGGCGCCTCGGATTGATCGGTCGTTCTCGAACCGATGGAGTCATTTAGTTGGCTCACTTACACCCCATAGGGTGGGGAGACGTAGTGTTCAGGCATAATAATCCACATCGGTGGACCAGCCCTGACGATCCAAGGGGCAGTTGCGGCTGTTCCTGAGACACGGGCTAGAGCGTCTCGAATCGGTTGAGGACTATCTTTTGCCTCGGTTCATAGATGGAAACCCAATTTCCAAATACGTGATCCTGCGGTTTTATTTGTAGAGCCTAGTATGGCGACATAGTGGGATGGGGCACTTATGCCGTCTATGATTGATACTTATGATTTGAAGTTGTTTTATACACTATGCACTTATAATAGTATCAAATGATTTGTTTTAAACGTATCAAGCATTCTTTGGCTGTTATAAGGGAAAACCCTATCCCCCGGCTTGCGTTGCATTGTGTGATAGGACCTGGGTCTTATAACAGCTTCATTTTTCTTTATTTAGCATTGCGCTGTTTATTTTATGCACTGGTATTCTTGGGAGGAAACCCGTTCCGTGTTATACGGCGTGGTCCCTTGATTTACCTAACTTTAAAATAAAGATTAACTGTTTTAGTTCTCACACCAGTCACATGACTGACCTGGAGTTTATTGTTTTAACCTAAACTCTGGATGCCCCTATTTTGATACGGGCAGCTAGTAGTTTTGGTTTTGCAGATTTATATTCACAGGATCCTGGTTTACAGCTGGAACGATATCCGGAAAGCTTTGTATCCGTATATCTCTTCTAGTTGTGTATTGTATTATTTTCCGCTGCTATGTATTTAAATGTAATTTAAATCTCTGATATTTCTGTGTAATATTCATTTATACTCTATATATTCTTGTAATCTGGTGCATTGTTGATATAACAATGAAATGTTCTTCTGTTTGTGTTCTGTTGTGGCTTGTTCTCGAACTATCCGCCGCTTTCCTTTACGGGGAAGTTGCGGGTCGTCACAGTTGGTATCAGAGCTTTGGTTTACAAAGCAGAGAACAAGACACATTAGAATCGTACGAAAGAATTCATCAGAAATTGGATTAGTAATATCCAACGAGAATGACTCGTTAGAGATGGGATCAGTAGTATCCTAGAACGAGTGTGAAGAGTATATTTTTAAAATGAAAACAAATTTTGTTTTGAAAGTTTAAATCAATTATTCGTATTTGATTATTTATTTTATATTGATTAGGACAATCCAAAATATAAATATTTTTGCGTATGCGCCTAGCTAGCGTGTATTCGAAGTTTTGATATATTGGATAGATATAGAATTACACTCTAATCGCCCGGAGATGATTTTGATGATGGAGCTCCATCATTAGAATTTATATTCGAGTGACGAACGTGTAATATCTATATACTTCCTATTGACTGGTGTGAGAACCAAAATTAGATAGGGCTATTGTTATGATTTGGCATCAAGAACATGATTTTTGTATATGTATCAAAATTATGAATTTGGAACTCTAATTCACTAATTGATTGATGTTTGGGTTGTTTGTTTATTTGTTTGCTAATTTTGAACCATTATGCCTAATTTGATCGAATAATGAATTGTATTGAAATTTGGTCGCATTTGCTTGCATATACATGTACTTACATTGAACAGGTCATAGCAAGGAGGCTAGAGCAGAGAATAAAATTTGTTTGCCCGACAAATAGGTACATGTTTACTACATAATTTACTGTTTTGTTTGGGTGATGATGATTTTATGCGCCTATTGGCTAGCCGCTTGGCTTTTTCTTTTTCTTTTTGAGATCTGAAGGACCGGGGAAGCTATTTGAGATTTCCCGATGCTCCCATTGCAAGGGAGGTTATGGCGAAATTTTTCGAAAATTTAGGGTGTTAGCCAAATTTTTGAAATTTCTCAGAAACTGAAAAGTTGGAGAATGGAAGCCAGATCGAACGTAGAGTTGATTGATCAAACCACTTTCGACTTTGTTCCTTTTTGGGGACGAAAAGTTTTAAGTGGGGGAGATTGTAACAACCCGAAAATCTGGGCCAGTTTAAAATTTTTATTTTGGCAATTTTAGCGAATTTTGAATATTTAAAATAGATTATTTTAAAATAACATCGACGAGAAATTTATTTTGAATATATTTCGAACGTATATATTATACGCGTCGTCGTTAGAATATAAATAATTATATATAATTAAAAATAGAATTGAAAATGGCGCGGTAGTTCGATAATTCGATTTCAAACTTCAATTGAATGTACCGGGTGCAAAACAATACGGATTTTAGTGAAACCAAAAATAATAGGATCTAATAGATGATATCTTTCCAACGAATCCGAAAAATCAAGATTTCATAGCGGGAATCAAAAGATATGTCCAGTTGAAAATTCTGAATAGTCGCTATGGAATTCAGGCCCTTAAAAATAGCCATTTTGCAAACGACCTCGGATTTCGACGAAACCAGTTTTGTTGGATCCGCGATGTCAAGTTATTGCTAGGTTTCAGATTTCATAATTTTCTGAATCAATATGTGAGCGTGGCAAAGGAAAATGCGTTTGACCGGTTTCAGTTGATTTTAATCGACTGGAAAATGGCCATTTTTCAAACGGTCTCGGAATTCGACGAAGCTAGTTTTGTTAGGACCGTATCGTCAATACAAAGCTAGAAAATATTTTTCTGGAATTTTTCGAATTAGTATGTGACCCCGGTAAATTGAAATGTGCATTTAAATTGAATATATAAAGATTTATATTTTAAATTTGACGAAAACGGATCGTAACAGCCTTATTGGGTTACGAAACATATCCCAGTGTGTTCGGGATGGGGGTACTTGGCTAGGGACGACAGTCGTTGAGTTTGATTTCGAGCTCGTATGAACATAAGTGTATTTTTGAAATTAAAATAATTAAAAATATATTTATATATAAGGTCAAAACATTAGGTCAAACCCCTCATAAACTCAGTCGTGGTCAACTCCAAAAATACCGCCCCCAAATCTTCAAAAATTTAAACCCAAAAAGAACTTCAAATCCGCTTTGAATTGATTAGGGGTTCGAAGGGGGAAATTCAAGAGGGATTCATGGGCTTCAAATCTGCAGTGGTGGGATCATTTTTCGTTGATTAAATCGTGAATTCTCGAGTCGGGAACACGCCAACTTCGCAGCCGCCTCCAGGCTGAAGGGGGCCGGCGAGCTCGACACTGCGGAGGGGGGAGGCGCGCCTCGCGACGCCAGAGGAGGTAGCGTTCTCTGATTGGGCCCACGGTGACCGTGGCGACGGAAATCGCCAACCCTAGGCTGGAGCAGCATCGAACGACGTCGGCAAGAAGGTGAACAAATCGCTTTTATTAAATTTCAGTACTTTTTTTTGTAAATATAAATCAGTTTTAAAAATAAAAATGTGATTTTAATAACGAAATTGTTAAAAATATATATATATATATGAGTTCGTATTTAAATAGAACATGGGTTTTAAAAATATAAACTAGAATTTGATTGTTGAAAATAAAAAGGAATGTTTTTTTTTAAATATAAGTAGAACCGTTTTGAAAATAGAGGTAGAACTGATTTTGAGAAAGTAGAAATAGAATTGTTTTTGAAAATATAAAATACTTTGATTAGAAATAAAAATGGCGATGTTTTAAATAATAAATTAGAATTACTTTTAAAATGTAAAAAGAATTGTTTTGAATATAGAAATATGTTTTTTTTAGGAAAAAAGAAAAAAAGAAGAAAGAAAAGAAAAAAAGAAAGGGAAAATATACATATGCTTCGATGTAAAAATTCGATTTTTCTATTTTGAATAACGAAGTAAAAATTCGATTTTTCTATATTGAATAACGAAGTAAAAATTCGATTTTTATATATTGGATAGTAAAGTAAAATTTCGATTTTTATATATATGTAGTGGCTACGGTCAACGAAGATGACGAAGATGCGAGAACGACAAAGATTTCCAGCATTAGAAGTGCCGTGGAGTTAGGATAGCTATATGTGAGAAATTCTCACCTTTCAATTTATTTTTCTATTCATATATATATATACTAGGATGCAGACGGTGCTTAGTAGCACCCGACACAATCGTCCACAGACCATGGACTTGTTTGTTTGATTGCATAAATTAGTTAGATTATTCGATTGGATTGAATTGTTTGGTGAAATTAAATGGATTGATTGATGTGTGAATGGCGTGGGCCTTCACTAGACCGGGGATAAGGCTAGGCCTTGTCCCATTTCTAGTATCGTGCCGTTATGCCGCCGAAATTTTCTAAAATAAGTTAGAAAAATAAAAATATCATTTTATTTAAAGAATGAACTGAATAGAAATTCATATGTTGGAATAAAATGTTTTGTCGTTAAAAATATAATTTTTAACGTGAATGTGAATAAATAAATATTCATTTACAAACCAGACGGTTTGTTTATGTACACCTATTTGAAGGACATTGATTGGGTCGATAAATTTTACACATCGCCCAACTGCACAAATAAAATATGCGTTTGACTGTTTGAAACCCCACACGGGTTTTGGGATGAAATTTGAAGTTCACACATCCTGATTGATTAAATATGTCGATCGATTGATTGATAGGCTGTTATAAGCGTTAGATATCTATATTTGATGCTTATACAGTGTAGTGCACGTTGGTTGATGGTTGATTATTTTTCAATGCTATTATATGTGTGTAATGTATGGAAAATCCATATAATTAACATTATATGGTGATTGATTGGGCCTCATTCCAATTTAGAAAATAAAGAACAATATAAAATAAAGGTTCATGTGTTGACAGTACTCATCCGTTGAGAATGGTCATGTGTTGAACGAAATATTTTGATAATAACAACTATTTTGAAAAAGAAATATTTGAAATAGAATATTTGAAAATAGAAATTTATGAAGCCGTGTTGATTAGATTGACGCCATTTTGACGTGAACGATATTTATATCGATTTTAAACGATTTCGAAATGAATTAAATTGAAAACGATTTCGAAATGAATTAAATTGAAAACGATTTCGAAATGAATTAAATTGAAAACGATTTCGAAATGAATTAAATTGAAAACGATTTCGAAATGAATTGAATTGAAAACGATTTCGAAATGAACTGAATTGAAAACGATTTCGAAATGAACTGAATTGAAAACGATTTCGAAATGAACTGAATTGAAAACGATTTCGAAATGAACTGAATTGAAAACGATTTCGAAATGAATTGAATTGAAAACGATTTCGAAATGAACTGAATTGAAAACGATTTCGAAATGAACTGAGTTGAAAACGATTTCGAAATGAACTGAATTGAAAACGATTTCGAAATGAATTGAATTGAAAACGATTTCGAAATGAATTGAATTGAAAACGATTTCGAAATGAATTAAATTGAAAACGATTTCGAAATGAATTAAATTGAAAACGATTTCGAAATGAATTGAATTGAAAACGAATTCAAATTGAATTGAAAGCGAATCGAAATGAACTGAATTGAAAACGATTTCGAAATGAATTGAATTGAAAACGATTTCGAAATGAATTGAATTGAAAACGAATTCAAATTGAATTGAAAGCGAATTGAAATGAACTCAAATTGAATTGAAATTTGAATTGAATAGAAATGAATTTTAAAACGAATTTATAAAGAAGAATTCAATTTTGATTTGAATTGAAATGGAAGTTGAAATTGCTTTTGAAACGAACTTTAATACTATTTATATAATTCGTTTTAAATAGAAATCGACGAAATATATATTATATATATTATATATATAATATAATGGCCTGAATAGAACGCGCCGCGCTGCGGCAGTTCGCGAATTTCGACCATTTATTTCAAACGGACATTACGGGAGATCCGACCGTCGGATTCTCCTAAAACCGGAACCGTTGGGTTAGTATCGAAAAGAGCTTTCTAACGAATATTAGAAATTTGAAATCTAACGGTTGGATTTGGAGTTACGTCCAAATCAAATTCGAAAAAGGTCGCTGTAAGTGCAGTTCGATGGCCGTTGATGGAAATCGACTGTACGGGCCTTGATAAAATTATTAAAAATAGTAATAATTTGTGTAAAATCATAAGAAATGATTTAGAAAGAATTAGGATGAAAAACTCCATATTTGAAAAGATAAAAATAGATTTTTATCGAAATGAACGAGTTTTGAACTAGAATTATAATTCTATTTATTTTTAAATAAATAAATTGAATTTAAAAAGGGTTTTAAAAATAACCAGAATATCCAATGATTGCATTGGACTGGATTTTAATCGAAATTGTCTTCGGAATATTTCGATGTTGGAATTCGTGATCATACAGGTGTTGTTATGGAAATTTGAAAGATATATATTTATATCGTTATTTCCAATACAACATTTGTTAGTCGTAGAATTTGATATTGAATATAAGCCGATATATTTTCTATTCAGAGCCTTGTTGTAACGACCCAGCGGTTTTCGGCCTCGAAAATCGATATAAATACCTTTACCGTATCTTATACCGATCCTCCAACACCGAAAACACTGGAGCGTCGAGAAAGAATTTAGAGGGTGAGGTAAGAAAGAAAGAAAGTTCGAATAGAAGAAGAAGAACAACACACACACAGAGTCTCACATCGCCAGTGGAACAAAATATAATATAGAAATAAATCTTTATTGAAAACTTTAAATAAGCTTACATCATCAGAGTACATCAACATCACTGGACAGTTATAATAATAATCTGCCCTTATATACAACACAGCGGAATAATATCATACGTCTGAACTCTTCTGGCCCGTCTCTTCACAGCTTTCGAACCTGAACCTGTACACTCCGGGCTAACCCGAGCATTTACAAAACACCGGGTCAGTCTGGTGAACCAGAGTGAGATAAACTCGCACAGTATTTAGGGTAAATCATCCAATCCTGATTTTAGAGTTCAAAATCTTTTCAAAAGAAAATGATAATAGTAAGACCAGTCCACACATAAACACGGACGGTTTTTACCTTACTATAACCCAAAAACATTTTCGAAATCAATATCTTTCTCTGATATTATCATAATGTCTAATTACAAGTAATCAACAATCTAGAGGAACGCTTGCATCTCACGCTCCCCATATATAGTATACAATCGAAAACCTCGGGCGCTTATTGGATATTTGGTTTCCAACTTGACAAGGTATGGGACCACCTTCCGCACGTGTATCTCTAGAGGCAAATACACTGGGTTCAACAAGAACGTCTTGCAACCCGGCCCTCACATGACCGACCACTCATTTCGCTTGAGTGTATCGAATGTATATCACCGACGGTTGGGATCAGCAACCGCCTGCCCGAAAAGGGACAGCATCGAATATAGATTCAAGAAGCAAATGGAATTTCTCTAGATAGGTGATCATACCTCCTAATGGGAGCGACCCACATAGCCATGCTGCCTGCCCGATTTTTGTCATCTTCCGGTTGATGAGGCTTGAGGTCAGAATTTCCTTTACAGCACCTGGCCACCATTCACTTTGAATGCCACATCGTCAGATCCGCCAGATATCACACTGATTGACAACCACAAAAATACTCTAGTTTATCTGGCTAGAGAACAACCATTTCTCCGCCATCAACTATGGTACGTTTGGAGAAATCAACGCATGTAATTCCTTTGGAAATACTCTGTCAGACATCCGTCCATACAAGTCATCCAGGAACAGGATGAACCGAAGGCACCCTCGTACTACATCCTAGGAATCACCCTACAGATCAGTAGCGAGAAATCCTTGCAATCCGTAGTTTCCAACCACGACAGAATCACTGTTGAAATATCTCCGGCCGCTAAACCAGAGAAATCCAATCAGTAGTTCTTCCGCTTATGAAGATCAACGGTCTTCAACTGCTCTATCTTCAATGATCTTCTTTCACGTATACGCTGGTCGGAATGGTTTTCGAATATAAATTCGATCCCGGTCTTTCCGTACCAACGATCGTATGGGTCAACTTTGATAGTCGGTGTTTTAACTATCAAATAAATAACTGTGTGAACAACATGTGTTTGCCAGTACAATACTAACACTACAGGGCCTGTTTAAAATGATTAACGATATTTAATCTTTAAATTCTTTAAAATTTTCATCATTTTAAATGTAATTCTTTTGATATATATGATTTCAAACTTTCAAAGTTATTTCACTTTCATATCATATCAAAATCCTTTTTTTTTCTTATCGTTTCAAAACCCTTTTACTATTTTATTCCTTATTTTACCATATTGGAAAGTGACTCCTCTTTTTCAAATGAACAACGTTATGAAATTCTTCTTTATTTTATCACCTTGGTATAATAACCACTATCTTATTATAAACCATTTTCAAAACTTAGCGTTTCAAATTTCCTTTTATCTTGAAATTACCATTTCAGACTTTCATTAAAACTCTTTTATTTCCCTTACTCAGGAAATACCATTTATATAGTAGGTCTTGGACATTTTCTCTCCTCTATTACTTGGGTCGTCCACTTATAACTTCTTGACCCTTTTTCTTACATTCCGTTATCCTTTCTCGTACGGAACCAGATTATCTTTACCTTCTCATTACGAACTAATGTCACCCTCAGATAATCCCGAAGTCGTTCAAGTTGGGGTATTTCATTACCTCTCAGACCTTGATCAACAACGTTCCTATCTTTAGGTAAACATTAGTTGTAATTCAAAACTCGACATTTTTCCTAATTTCAGACATACCTCATCTAACCATAAATTTTACTCTATACACTTCTTTCCTTGGGAATTCTTATTCTCAATTTCTAAATCCCTTGATAACGAATTTAAATATTCCATCTCCTTTTTTTTCTTCTTTAAATAATATATTTGTTGCTCGGATTTTTGTCCCCCAAATCATGATTATCATATTACCCAAATTCCAAATAATTAATTACCGGTATAATTAACTTTAGAAAAATCTCTTTTAAATTATCACCCAAAAGACTATTCAAATTCGTATCATCAAGTTAATTCCTACTTGCTCGCTTATAAATCTGATAAATCTCAGATTTTCCTTTATAAATCCACTTTATAAGTTCGATAAATAATATATAAATAATAAATAATTTCCTTTTTACAAATTCTAATTCAAAATAATAGATTTAAAAAAAATCCACTTTCAGTTATAAAACAAATTTTTATAACTTTAATTTGTCGATTTACCTGACGGTAGATCAATATAGGCCCTGTACTGTCAATTACTCCACCAACAGTGCACATTCGTTTAAACCATCCAAATAGTGAATTTCAAATCAATATTCTACCATCCAATCAAACCAATTCAAATAGATAATGACCTCATAACAATCAAGACTGATAATTCAATGTCAATCAAACTATTTCACACTACCACGGCAATTCACACAATCCATTCGATCGGGTTCATTCTATAAACATGGCTAATAATTTGGACCAGTGTTAACATAACGGTTTGGTTTATCATTGAATTTTATACAACGGTTTATTTCTGGAATTAAATCCATTTACATATATATATAAGCAAACAATCACAATCAATCATGAACAACCATAACACACGATAAAACCAACTTATAAAAATATAAGTGGATAGATCTGAGTGAGTTTAACTCACCTGGATTGGTTCGTCAATAGATCAACTCATTTTAATCGAATTAAACTGCATTTAATTCTTTTGAAAAATCTGGTCGTTGTCTGCCCTGCTCTGCTCTTATCCATCGTGTCGTACTTGTCTCCAGGGTCACGGTATTTTTCGTTTCGTCTGAATCTGATTTCGTGAGCGTTCGAAATCAGTATTTGAAGCTTTATAAATATTTAAACTAATTAAACCTTTAAAAACCTTTAAATAAAAATTTTGGGCCTTACCATTAAATCGCCCAGCCCATTATGTTTTCTGACCCGCATCCACTCTCCTTCTATAACCATCGAAACCCTTCTCAAACCCTTATTTCTCCAAAACAAATCTGCCGCCTCCAAAGACAGAAAAAGAACGAAACCCTAGGTCCATGAAAAACCCGCATCGCCTCCATTCCTGACCACCGTGACTCCCCGTTGTTGCCTCGGTCTCCTCCCCAGTTGCCTCGCCGTTCCCAGAGATCACAGACCGAATCGAAAAAGCTAAGTGATTTTTACTCAAATTAATTCTATTTTGATTTTCCCTTTTGATGTTCTGTAATTTCGAATCTTTGTTCATTCTGAACTGAGTTGCTTTCGTTTGTGGTTGAAGCCATCGTATTTATAGTCGAAAAGTTTACAGTGATTCACGAATTGTTCCATCATAGTATAGACCTTACAGTGCTTAGTATCCTAGGTTATATTCGGTTCTGCTATGATCGTAATGCCACAGATTTTGTGATGGATTTCATGTATTGTCTGTGCTTAGAAACGCACATGGATGAGTTGTTCCTATAGTTTACTGTAACCCTATATGTGTTGTTTGTTCATACCGTATTCTGCTTGTTCGAGTTGTCCGTTCAACTTGTCTATGTACAAGCAGTTATTTAATTGGGTTTTCAGGTTTTTGAACTGATGAATCTTGTCTGAAAATCTTGGGTTCCTACTGTTTTGATTTCAGAAAAAAAAAACACATGGCCTTCTGTACTTAAATAAAAAAAGAAATTTAATAGATTTGATATGGCAAAGAAAGAAAAAAATGAGTTTGTACAGCCAAAGATCTTGCTGTTTTTCGATTCAAAGATTTGATGGCATATATATTTTTTCTATTCCTATTTCACTTTAAATACAGTGCCGAATTTCTTGGTTATCTAAACACATGGATACACCATATTGACAGTTGAACGTATTGTTTCTTGCGTTGTGCAATGTACTTGATTCCATGTGGTATATTATTGGAAATATTCAGCTTCATATATGAATCCCTAGCTGTTCCTAGCTGTGTACCCTATTGTTTTCCTTGAATGGTTAAATCAATGTTTCTTATCAGTTATTACATTGATGATTCACTGTCTCTATTTTCTTTGATTCAAAGATTGAATGGTATATTATTTTCCTGTTTCTCTTACTTGTGAATTGATGATGCACTTGTAAGGGCCATTCGGCATTATGGTTTTGCTGCATAATATATTCAAGTTTTAGTTTTCTTTTAAATTGTCAGTGTACTTTTTTCACTGTTTCCATGTGGTATTTGTTTCTCATTGGAAATCTTTCATCTTTTAAATATATTTTTGCCTATTAGCTACTCATAGCTGTTCCTTTTCTTCTTTCTTTACAGGACGGATTTGCAGGTGATGAAGATTTGCTGTTGTGAGAAGATTTCCTTGTAGATTTTCTTTCATGTGCCATTGAATATATATATATATATATATATATATATATATATATATATATATGAAAACAGTGATGTTTCCATGAAATTTCTGCATCCATGAATCTATAAAAGTTGTTTAGTCACTGCTGATTTACTGTTTTAAATCTGGTGGACAAATGTATATTCAACTGTATATTTCATGCTTTGTCATAGTATTGGGAATTTGCATTTTCTGTTTGTTGAAAGAACAATACATGTTGATATTGAAATTCGAAACAGACTGTTGTATACTCAGTTTTGATGTTCATTTCTGATTCTTGTAGAAAATCTCAAACAGTTTATTATTGTTTGATTTGGGTTGGAAACAGCTGTGTTTGTCCATTCATGTTCAATTATCTAACTGAAATAATGAAACATCAGAAATTTAGTATGTTGCTAATTTGCGATTTGTTTTGCCTTAATTCTTGTTTGAAATCGATCAAACCATCTTAGTCCGGATTTTGTTCAGTTACAATTGTTTTGCGACAAAGATTTGGTACAAGTTTCACATTAAAGTTTTGTATGTAATTTAAATTTCCATAAATAAACTTAGTTTTTAATCGTTATTCAAATTATATTCTTATATCATTGTTTATCACTAACAAATATCTTTGTATCGCACCCCCACACATTAAAACCGAAATGAAAATTGGTATGTCATTTTGTCGTTACGAATCCAATGAAGTAAATTCCATCAAACGGACGTCGTTTGAAAGGAGATTATCTTTAATGCGTATATAATACCGAATAACTATAAATAAATTTCCAAATGATTCAATTAACTAAAAATAAATTACAATAATAGTAAATGTCCAAATAAGATATACCTACCTCTTCACATATAAACTATATGTATTATATTATTAATATAAATTAAATATTCAATTTAAAATGGCAAATCCCCTTATTTAAATTCAAATAAATATTTTAAATAAATAAAATATTCAAATAAATGGTCAGAAAAATACAGGACATTACATTCTTCCCCCCTTAAAATAATTTCGTCCTCGAAATTGCTAATGTAAGAAAATATGTGGTAAATCCTATTAACTTTAAAAATATATTTTATCCTTTTCAAGTAAAACCCATTACTTTGATAAAACAAAAATTTCAAAATATCGAAAATATTCTAACACTTTAAATTTTCAAAATTTTGCGGACTCTTCCCTGCACGGAGGGACTTCTGTGATATTGCAGAAACACGTAATATCGACCCACACGGATCGAAAAACAAAAATCAAAACCAAGATTTTTATTTTCGCGAATGCGTACCTTTTTCAGGCGCTATTGAGTATGTTACTCAATTTTCGTGCAACCTACGCCATCAAACCAAATCCTTATAGTCATCTGGCATCTGTGCTTAACCCCATCCATCACGGATATGAAATATTTAAATAACACTTTATTTATTTTCTTCTGGGCTTCCATGTATTTACTCTTCATCAAATCATAGATGAATTTTATTCAGCCAATCAAACAAACAAACAACATTCAATCAACATCCAAGGCACAACAACTAAATCCAATCAATTAAATTCACTTTTAATTTAATTTAACACATTCAAATATCAATCGATTGATATTCGATTAATTTCCATTTAATTAAATTTCATTACCACATTATTTCTTAATTTAATTCCAATATGATTAGTTCGATTTCACTTAACCCAGTTAAGCTCGAATTCAAAAATTTAACCAAATTTTGAATATTCATTCAAATCAGTTATCACACCGTATCTAAATAATTTGATAAAATTATTTATTTTCTATACAAAAATAAATTTCGGGAAAAATTATTTCATTTACCCTCTTTTCAAAACAATATTGTATCGATTACCAGTTCAACTCTTTTCAACACTTGAACCGATCGAACAACACAATACAAACATTTGTATATAAAATTTACAAATACGCTCTCATATACATATACACACTCAAACTCAATCTAGGGTATTACTAACCCCATCTCTATCGAGTTACGCCACAGAGCCAAGGTTATCACTAAACCAATAGCTCTGATACCACTGTAACGACCCAGCGGTTTTCGGCCTCGAAAATCGATATAAATACCTTTACCGTATCTTATACCGATCCTCCAACACCGAAAACACTGGAGCGTCGAGAAAGAATTTAGAGGGTGAGGTAAGAAAGAAAGAAAGTTAGAATAGAAGAAGAAGAACAACACACACACAGAGTCTCACATCGCCAGTGGAACAAAATATAATATAGAAATAAATCTTTATTGAAAACTTTAAATAAGCTTACATCATCAGAGTACATCAACATCACTGGACAGTTATAATAATAATCTGCCCTTATATACAACACAGCGGAATAATATCATACGTCTGAACTCTTCTGGCCCGTCTCTTCACAGCTTTCGAACCTGAACCTGTACACTCCGGGCTAACCCGAGCATTTACAAAACACCGGGTCAGTCTGGTGAACCAGAGTGAGATAAACTCGCACAGTATTTAGGGTAAATCATCCAATCCTGATTTTAGAGTTCAAAATCTTTTCAAAAGAAAATGATAATAGTAAGACCAGTCCACACATAAACACGGACGGTTTTTACCTTACTATAACCCAAAAACATTTTCGAAATCAATATCTTTCTCTGATATTATCATAATGTCTAATTACAAGTAATCAACAATCTAGAGGAACGCTTGCATCTCACGCTCCCCATATATAGTATACAATCGAAAACCTCGGGCGCTTATTGGATATTTGGTTTCCAACTTGACAAGGTATGGGACCACATTCCGCACGTGTATCTCTAGAGGCAAATACACTGGGTTCAACAAGAACGTCTTGCAACCCGGCCCTCACATGACCGACCACTCATTTCGCTTGAGTGTATCGAATGTATATCACCGACGGTTGGGATCAGCAACCGCCTGCCCGAAAAGGGACAACATCGAATATAGATTCAAGAAGCAAATGGAATTTCTCTAGATAGGTGATCATACCTCCTAATGGGAGCGACCCACATAGCCATGCTGCCTGCCCGATTTTTGTCATCTTCCGGTTGATGAGGCTTGAGGTCAGAATTTCCTTTACAGCACCTGGCCACCATTCACTTTGAATGCCACATCGTCAGATCCGCCAGATATCACACTGATTGACAACCACAAAAATACTCTAGTTTATCTGGCTAGAGAATAACCATTTCTCCGCCATCAACTATGGTACGTTTGGAGAAATCAACGCATGTAATTCCTTTGGAAATACTCTGTCAGACATCCGTCCATACAAGTCATCCAGGAACAGGATGAACCGAAGGCACCCTCGTACTACATCCTAGGAATCACCCTACAGATCAGTAGCGAGAAATCCTTGCAATCCGTAGTTTCCAACCACGACAGAATCACTGTTAAAATATCTCTGGCCGCTAAACCAGAGAAATCCAATCAGTAGTTCTTCCGCTTATGAAGATCAACGGTCTTCAACTGCTCTATCTTCAATGATCTTTTTTCACGTATACGCTGGTCGGAATGGTTTTCGAATATAAATTCGATCCCGGTCTTTCCGTACCAACGATCGTATGGGTCAACTTTGATAGTCGGTGTTTTAACTATCAAATAAATAACTGTGTGAACAACATGTGTTTGCCAGTACAATACTAACACTACAGGGCCTCTTTAAAATGATTAACGATATTTAATCTTTAAATTCTTTAAAATTTTCATCATTTTAAATGTAATTCTTTTGATATATATGATTTCAAACTTTCAAAGTTATTTCACTTTCATATCATATCAAAATCCTTTTTTTTCTTATCGTTTCAAAACCCTTTTACTATTTTATTCCTTATTTTACCATATTGGAAAGTGACTCCTCTTTTTCAAATGAACAACGTTATGAAATTCTTCTTTATTTTATCACCTTGGTATAATAACCACTATCTTATTATAAACCATTTTCAAAACTTAGCGTTTCAAATTTCCTTTTATCTTGAAATTACCATTTCAGACTTTCATTAAAACTCTTTTATTTCCCTTACTCAGGAAATACCATTTATATAGTAGGTCTTGGACATTTTCTCTCCTCTATTACTTGGGTCGTCCACTTATAACTTCTCGACCTTTTTTCTTACATTCCGTTATCCTTTCTCGTACGGAACCAGATTATCTTTACCTTCTCATTACGAACTAATGTCACCCTCAGATAATCCCGAAGTCGTTCAAGTTGGGGTATTTCATTACCTCTCAGACCTTGATCAACAACGTTCCTATCTTTAGGTAAACATTAGTTGTAATTCAAAACTCGACATTTTTCCTAATTTCAGACATACCTCATCTAACCATAAATTTTACTCTATACACTTCTTTCCTTGGGAATTCTTATTCTCAATTTCTAAATCCCTTGATAACGAATTTAAATATTCCATCTCCTTTTTTTTCTTCTTTAAATAATATATTTGTTGCTCGGATTTTTGTCCCCCAAATCATGATTATCATATTACCCAAATTCCAAATAATTAATTACCGGTATAATTAACTTTAGAAAAATCTCTTTTAAATTATCACCCAAACGACTATTCAAATTCGTATCATCAAGTTAATTCCTACTTGCTCGCTTATAAATCTGATAAATCTCAGATTTTCCTTTATAAATCCACTTTATAAGTTCGATAAATAATATATAAATAATAAATAATTTCCTTTTTACAAATTCTAATTCAAAATAATAGATTTAAAAAAAATCCACTTTCAGTTATAAAACAAATTTTTATAACTTTAATTTGTCGATTTACCTGACGGTAGATCAATATAGGCCCTGTACTGTCAATTACTCCACCAACAGTGCACATTCGTTTAAACCATCCAAATAGTGAATTTCAAATCAATATTCTGCCATCCAATCAAACCAATTCAAATAGATAATGACCTCATAACAATCAAGACTGATAATTCAATGTCAATCAAACTATTTCACACTACCACGGCAATTCACACAATCCATTCGATCGGGTTCATTCTATAAACATGGCTAATAATTTGGACCAGTGTTAACATAACGGTTTGGTTTATCATTGAATTTTAAACAACGGTTTATTTCTGGAATTAAATCCATTTACATATATATTAGCAAACAATCACAATCAATCATGAACAACCATAACACACGATAAAACCAACTTATAAAAAATATAAGTGGATAGATCTGAGTGAGTTTAACTCACCTGGATTGGTTCGTCAATAGATCAACTCATTTTAATCGAATTAAACTGCATTTAATTCTTTTGAAAAATCTGGTCGTTGTCTGCCCTGCTCTGCCCTTATCCATCGTGTCGTACTTGTCTCCAGGGTCACGGTATTTTTTGTTTCGTCTGAATCTGATTTCGTGAGCGTTCGAAGTCAGTATTTGAAGCTTTATAAATATTTAAACTAATTAAACCTTTAAAAACCTTTAAATAAAAATTTTGGGCCTTACCATTAAATCGCCCAGCCCATTAAGTTTTCTGACCCGCATCCACTCTCCTTCTATAACCATCGAAACCCTTCTCAAACCCTTATTTCTCCAAAACAAATCTGCCGCCTCCAAAGACAGAAAAAGAACGAAACCCTAGGTCCATGAAAAACCCGCATCGCCTCCATTCCTGACCACCGTGACTCCCCGTTGTTGCCTCGGTCTCCTCCCCAGTTGCCTCGCCGTTCCCAGAGATCACAGACCGAATCGAAAAAGCTAAGTGATTTTTACTCAAATTAATTCTATTTTGATTTTCCCTTTTGATGTTCTGTAATTTCGAATCTTTGTTCATTCTGAACTGAGTTGCTTTCGTTTGTGGTTGAAGCCATCGTATTTATAGTCGAAAAGTTTACAGTGATTCACGAATTGTTCCATCATAGTATAGACCTTACAGTGCTTAGTATCCTAGGTTATATTCGGTTCTGCTATGATCGTAATGCCACAGATTTTGTGATGGATTTCATGTATTGTCTGTGCTTAGAAACGCACATGGATGAGTTGTTCCTATAGTTTACTGTAACCCTATATGTGTTGTTTGTTCATACCGTATTCTGCTTGTTCGAGTTGTCCGTTCAACTTGTCTATGTACAAGCAGTTATTTAATTGGGTTTTCAGGTTTTTGAACTGATGAATCTTGTCTGAAAATCTTGGGTTCCTACTGTTTTGATTTCAGAAAAAAAAACACATGGCCTTCTGTACTTAAATAAAAAAAGAAATTTAATAGATTTGATATGGCAAAGAAAAAAAAATGAGTTTGTACAGCCAAAGATCTTGCTGTTTTTCGATTCAAAGATTTGATGGCATATATATTTTTTCTATTCCTATTTCACTTTAAATACAGTGCCGAATTTCTTGGTTATCTAAACACATGGATACACCATATTGACAGTTGAACGTATTGTTTCTTGCGTTGTGCAATGTACTTGATTCCATGTGGTATATTATTGGAAATATTCAGCTTCATATATGAATCCCTAGCTGTTCCTAGTTGTGTACCCTATTGTTTTCCTTGAATGGTTAAATCAATGTTTCTTATCAGTTATTACATTGATGATTCACTGTCTCTATTTTCTTTGATTCAAAGATTGAATGGTATATTATTTTCCTGTTTCTCTTACTTGTGAATTGATGATGCACTTGTATGGGGCATTCGGCATTACGGTTTTGCTGCATAATATATTCAAGTTTTAGCTTTCTTTTAAATTGTCAGTGTACTGTTTTCACTGTTTCCATGTGGTATTTGTTTCTCATTGGAAATCTTTCATCTTTTAAATATATTTTTGCCTATTAGCTACTCATAGCTGTTCCTTTTCTTCTTTCTTTACAGGACGGATTTGCAGGTGATGAAGATTTGCTGTTGTGAGAAGATTTCCTTGTAGATTTTCTTTCATGTGCCATTGAATATTTATATATATATATATATATATATGAAAACAGTGATGTTTCCATGAAATTTCTGCATCCATGAATCTATAAAAGTTGTTTAGTCACTGCTGATTTACTGTTTTAAATCTGGTGGACAAATGTATATTCAACTGTATATTTCATGCTTTGTCATAGTATTGGGAATTTGCATTTTCTGTTTGTTGAAAGAACAATACATGTTGATATTGAAATTCGAAACAGACTGTTGTATACTCAGTTTTGATGTTCATTTCTGATTCTTGTAGAAAATCTCAAACAGTTTATTATTGTTTGATTTGGGTTGGAAACAGCTGTGTTTGTCCATTCATGTTCAATTATCTAACTGAAATAATGAAACATCAGAAATTTAGTATGTTGCTAATTTGTGATTTGTTTTGCCTTAATTCTTGTTTGAAATCGATCAAACCATCTTAGTCCGGATTTTGTTCAGTTACAATTGTTTTTGGACAAAGATTTGGTACAAGTTTCACATTAAAGTTTTGTATGTAATTTAAATTTCCATAAATAAACTTAGTTTTTAATCGTTATTCAAATTATATTCTTATATCATTGTTTATCACTAACAAATATCTTTGTATCGCACCCCCACACACTAAAACCGAAATGAAAATTGGTATGTCATTTTGTCGTTACGAATCCAATGAAGTAAATTCCATCAAACGGACGTCGTTTGAAAGGAGATTATCTTTAATGCATATATAATACCGAATAACTATAAATAAATTTCCAAATGATTCAATTAACTAAAAATAAATTACAATAATAGTAAATGTCCAAATAAGATATACCTACCTCTTCACATATAAACTATATGTATTATATTATTAATATAAATTAAATATTCAATTTAAAATGGCAAATCCCCTTATTTAAATTCAAATAAATATTTTAAATAAATAAAATATTCAAATAAATGGTCAGAAAAATACAGGACATTACACTTGTATTGAATATCGAATGTGATTTGGGTTTGTCGTGAATGGTGTCTTCACTAACACTGTTCTTGAACCCAGTTGAGAAATGATTAAATCTTTTTATTTAGATTTAATGAAAGGTACCAATTAAATAATATTTAATTGGAATTGAATTGGTATTGATTTTTGGGTTTATCGTGAACAGTGTTTTAAATAACACTCGTTCTTTAACCCGATAATTAATGAATGTGATTTTGGGTTTATCGTGAACCGTGTTTTAAATGACACTGATTCTTTAACCCAATCGAAGATTAAAACTAAGTGGAGTTTTAATGAATCTTTAATTAGATTGAAATGATCGAAAATGGAGTATCACCAGTTTTGCTCCAGGCGATAGTTAAATCTTTAACTAGATTTGAACGTGAAATGGTAATTGAATTTACCGATAACACCGTGGTGTTAAATATGAAGTATTACCAGTTTTACTTCATGGGATAAATAGGTTGGGATTGAGAAATTAAAACAAATGATTACTTCGGTAAGTTTCGTTAATCCCGACTAGTTGAATCGAAATTCAAAAGGATAGATTAAAGAATAAATTTAAAGGATTTATCTTTGATAAAATTAATGGGAACCTTTCCCTATGAATGTGAAATCTAGAAACTAACTGCCGGTTAGCTAAGCAGAATGGTTTTCTGGATATTGATCTGATGTTGGTTTCGGCCTTCGGGGTTAATATTTGGGGAATTATTCTCTTGATTAATTTACGGTTAGTGACTGATGAATTGGAATGAGGCGTATGTTGTGTTTGTGTAACACTTATTTAAAATATACGCGAGTTATTCGGAAAGACCGGGTTTATCCCATTCTGAATAACTGATACGACGATAAGTCGAAGATGAAGACGGTGGTCGAAGACCGGAAGTCTTCACGTTGTTTGGGTGATTACTGATGATCTTGATTGGGCTGTACACCCAAGAAGATGGAAACAGTTGGTGATCGTCCAGACGTACTTGGAGATCGAAGGATATGCGGGGTACTAGATGCCTCCGGTTTCGTTCAGACCCAGAACGGACTTGTGAATGGACTGTGTGTCTGACATTGGATTTTAGTCTGTGTGATTGATCTCTATTAAATATATATCTGTTTGGCGGCGGAGAATTTATTCTCTTGCTTAACGCCCTTCTCTGAGACGTACGAGCTCAGGGGTTATATATTGATGGATATCAAACGCATGGAGTGAATTGCCTGTGTGGCATACCTAAGTGGCAATTGATCGAGGCTTCAGTTGAAAAGCAAAGTCTTGTGGTTGATGATCGAAGCACGGCCTTTGTGGCGTAGCTTTGTGTAACGTTTACTTCGCGAGTTTAACACCCGGTATGAACCAAAAACGGGAGACGGACCTCAGGGAGGGCATGCGTTTCCTTCTAGCTAAAAAGTGGCGTCAGTGGTTTTACACGCCCTGACGAGTTTGACTTATGTGGTTGTTGCTGTTGCGAGACGCCTCGGATTGATCGGTCGTTCTCGAACCGATGGAGTCATTTAGTTGGCTCACTTACACCCCATAGGGTGGGGAGACGTAGTGTTCAGGCATAATAATCCACATCGGTGGACCGGCCCTGACGATCCAAGGGGCAGTTGCGGCTGTTCCTGAGACACGGGCTAGAGCGTCTCGAATCGGTTGAGGACTATCTTTTGCCTCGGTTCATAGATGGAAACCCAATTTCCAAATACGTGATCCTGCGGTTTTATTTGTAGAGCCTAGTATGGCGACATAGTGGGATGGGGCACTTATGCCGTCTATGATTGATACTTATGATTTGAGGTTGTTTTATACACTATGCACTTATAATAGTATCAAATGATTTGTTTTAAACGTATCAAGCATTCTTTGGCTGTTATAAGGGAAAACCTTATCCCCCGGCTTGCGTTGCATTGTGTGATAGGACCTGGGTCTTATAACAGCTTCATTTTTCTTTATTTAGCATTGCGCTGTTTGTTTTATGCACTGGTATTCTTGGGAGGAAACCCGTTCCGTGTTATACGGCGTGGTCCCTTGATTTACCTAACTTTAAAATAAAGATTAACTGTTTTATTTCTCACACCAGTCACATGACTGACCTGGAGTTTATTGTTTTAACCTAAACTCTGGGAGCCCCTATTTTGACACGGGCAGCTAGTAGTTTTGGTTTTGCAGATTTATATTCACAGGATCCTGGTTTACAGCTGGAACGATATCCGGAAAGCTTTGTATCCGTATATCTCTTCTAGTTGTGTATTGTATTATTTTCCGCTGCTATGTATTTAAATGTAATTTAAATCTCTGATATTTCTGTGTAATATTCATTTATACTCTGTATATTCTTGTAATCTGGTGCATTGTTGATATAAGAATGAAATGTTCTTCTGTTTGTGTTCTGTTGTGGCTTGTTCTCGAACTATCCGCCGCTTTCCTTTACGGGGAAGTTGCGGGTCGTCACACCTGAGGACCTGGTGGGAAAGGAAAGAAAAGAGGCGAAACAAAACGAGTTAGACATAAAGTCTTGCGAGTCGAGTGACTTTAACAATATAATCAGTAAAGTAACAGGATAAGAACATAAACTGGATATAAGAGATGACTGTAACATAAGCAGATATGACAAGGTAAACAAGATGAACAAGATATAATGTTGATTGCGCTTCTAATCACTATAAGATAATTCCTACACCGCACCAATACTAGTTTCATACTGAAAGTTAATCCCCCTTACTAAACATAATAATAATGATGATGATGGTAGTTTTGTGTACTCCTAGCTGATGTCATAGGTGTCGCCTGCTTCTATATCCACTAGATGTACCCACTAACCTCCCCATTCGATCGGCTCCCTAACTCGTAGATACCTGTGCTGGTCCCACAGTAGGGTGTATCACTCCCTAAAGGAGTGGCAACCCGATACTTCTAAAATGCACGGCTTATACCTACACGATGCAACAGTGTCTTACCTACCAGCCCAGACCCACGCACGCACATGACTCCGTTGGACTTGCACTGCCATCGCTAACTCTTTATTGACCTCTTACAATCAACCCCAATAAGCATGTCCCTGTCTTCGACCTAGTTCGAGCTCATATAGATACTAAAATGGGTTACTGGTTGAAAAGGGTCCACCCACTTGACACAAGCTTCCCTCCTAACCATGGTCCCCACTAGAAATTCCCACTTAACCCCTCTTTATCCCCATGTCTAATCAAATGTCTCATCTTGGTTAAGTGTTTTAATTATGTTTCACATGCTACCCTGTTACCCACTTAACCCTTTTATCATTCCTATGTCTTACCACATGTCTTATCTTGGTTAAGTGTTCATTAATTCATTATAATCGTAATCTTGCAAGACCACCCACATTAGATTGTCGTTTTGCGGTTGCTGGATATTCCGGGCGGTTCCGGGCAGTCTTATACCGCAATCCGAATCTAACCTCGTGTCTTTGCACTATTACGTATCTAATTTCTGCCTTTGACCTCTCACATTAGATTACCAAATTGCGGTTGCTGGATGTGCCAGGCGGTTCCAGGCAGTCTTATACCGCAATTCGAATCTAACCTCGTGTCTTAGGCGTTCATTATCACTTTCTTGATTCAAGTCCCAGTTTTAAATCTTGGATTAAAATATATTCCAATTACCCATAATTTCCGATCTAAATTATGTTTATAATTTTAATCCAAATTAGGCCTATAATCTTATGTATACATGTTATGCCAAATTACGCCCAAATTAACTTGCGTTCATTGTTATTGACAATTTATGCCAAACCTCATGTATACAAATTATATCCAATTATGCAAAATCCAACATATGCCAAATCTCATGTATACAGTTTATACACAATTATGCTCAAATTGATTTATGCCAATAATCTCATTTTATTACTAGTTTCCCAAAACTTTTCCCAATCGTTCAAACGTTATTCGTATGCAAATCTCAACGCAATATGTTAGGCTCGAAGTTAGCCTAATCTCATAAAAAAGGAAAAGAAGAGGAGAAGAGAATCAACATCAAAATTGGCGTAAACATAAGAGCATGCATATGAAACATAAACAAACATATAACGATAAACTAGATCAGAAAGGCATATGGCAGATTTGTGGGTATGAATTTAAAGGATAATGATTTACAAACTTGATAAGATTCATCTCAGTCACAGGCTATTCATTAAATCCAATTCACAATCCTATCACAATTAATTTTCAAATTCAATTATACGTGAAAGTGACATAGACTCATAGTGATAGGATTCTTAGAAAATTAGGTAGCAATTTGGATCTTGAATAATCTCTACTTGATTGATGTAGATCTGAACTTCAAATTTGATTGTTGAAGAAGAACTATCTCTAAATCTCTACTTCGATTTTTGTTGGAGAAGAAAGGCTAGGTTAATTTAGATTAGAGCAGCATGGAGGCGCCATGGATGAATAACAATGAGATTAGGGTTAGGTTTAGAGGTATTCAATAGATGCTCTAGGTGAATTGGGAACCCTAGATTAGATTAGGATCCATCTGAACCATCCAAACCAGAAAAACACATCATCCAGCCAATTCCAGAAGACCACATATCAGTCCAGACCACAAAACTCGTCAGGCCAGATCTGGGTCGATGGGGTCGACACCCCTATAGGGGGTCGATACCCCTGTCGACACCCCTATAGGGGGTCGACACCTATGTTGACTCCCCTAAGGGAGGATCAACACCCTAGAGCGGGAGATTTCCCGCTCACCCAGATTTGGCTGATTTTGAATTTTGAATTCATTTTTGATTTGTTATTTAATTATTATTAAATTCTTCTAATTCTTGAATTCTTCTAAGCTTCATAAATTATTCGCACTGTATCTGTTTTACGCAAACTCGGACTCAATCCCAAGCAGAATTCCTAGACGAACGCAATGGCGCAACCCGTTTCCCTTAATTCCGTTGGATCTAGAATAATCCTAGAGGGGGGTGAATAGGGTTTATCATAGTTTTTCGCTTAGTTAAAAATTTAGCGGGATATTAAATAATAAACAGATCACAGACTGCAGTAGAAATAAAAGGCAGAAAAGAAATAACACACAGAGCTACCCAGCTTTGGCAAAATCCTGTGTACTGCTGCATTCCTGAGGTTTCTAGTAGGTGTTATAAACAGATCCCGCATACAAGACCATCTACACTCGCAGCGCCTGCTCCTGTCCTAACCCTATGCTCAAAACCCTAGACTGACCGATATCCCTCAATCAGATTTCCCCTAGTTAGGACCCCGTAACTAGTAACCTAGATTTTACAGACTCTGTCAACTGTCAGTCAACACCCTGACTGAATCCCCCTAGATTTTACAGAATCTAGAACTGTTTGTTTGATTTTACAACACAAAATAAAAGCAATACAAAATAAAGAAAAAAATGAGAACCCCTAGTTTTAAATTTAAATTTAAAATTTCTCCTTCAAAACAATTGACTTGGCTTAGCCAAGCAAGTAGGCCGGCCACTTCAAAAAAAATTCTGCCCGATCTCTTTCACTCAGAAAAAAGGGGGACGGCTCTGATAATTTTCTAGGGTTTCTGGATTTTGATTTCCCAAATCGAATCGCTGCTGGATAAATCGAAGTTGAAATCTCTGATGCTCTTCTTCACGTTGTTCCTCTATGATCAATGATTTGGGCTTGTCTCTTTCTCACTGGCGATCGAATCCCTTGTGAGATCTCTGATTTGAAATTGTTTGCTTGAATTTGATTGTTTTGATTTTCAATTTGAAATTTTGGGTTGGTTTTTCAGTCGTTGTCGATGATGAATTGGTGTGAACTTATAGGGTTATTTAGAAACCCTAGTCTCTGATTTCAAATGTTGATTCAATCTGATTGGCCACAGTTTCCTCTTTTGAAAATCTTGGGTTTAAAGCATTGCGTGATAGATGGAAATGAATACAGACTTGGTTGTTGTGTTCCAACACAGATTTTTCCTTTTGGAAAATAAACTCTCACGGCTTTGATTAATAATGGTAAATGTGGAAAGTAATTTTCAATTTGTTGCTGAGTTTGAACTTCCTTGTCATCATGCCATATATGATTTTAATACTTTAATACTGGAAATAAATTCAAAGTTAAATTCAATATATGACATGCTCTGATTTGTTGCAAGTTGCTTGATATATTCACTGATTCACTGCAGTGAAATATTTCCCCTTTGATAATTTAAAAACTGATGCCTTGATAGCTGCCAAACATTGATGTTCTTGAAATAATTCAAAAAATCTTGCCAAATATATAAGAGTGAATTCTTCCCAGAGATGCTCTGTGATTTGTGAAAAAGATTACTTGCCAAAAAAAACATGATTTCCAGCTCTGTTCTGAAATTAACATATGTCATGTATGATTATTTTCAAAAACTGGAAACCTTTGTCAATATCCAGAAAAGCTCCAAAATAACTATATGATTCATTTTGACAATTTCATGCACCAAACCAAAAATTGCTTTCTGATTTTTCCATGACATTTATTGCATATGAGATAATTCTGATTGCTTTAATCAAGTTGTATATTTACCTTCATACTGTCATACTGTATGGACCATTGCCTTGTGCACACCCGACTTTGAACTGTTTCTATTCTTTGATAAAAACATATTTTGCGCTTTATGAATGCTTTGGTGAATTTTGATATCTTCTCACACACTTAGATAAGAAAAATTACACACTGTTACTTGCGTCGTCTTTGATCAAAAATACAACTGTTGATTGCTGTTTTCTTTTAACTTGCTTGGACCTTGTACTCTTGTTAATATGTGTAGATCCTTGCACCATTACATGCATGTACCATTTTGACCACACTTGAAATTGCTCCATGAATACTTTAACCCACTTTGCTGTGTGCATTTCTCCAGTGTAACTTGGCCATGAATGAACATATGTACTTACGTGTACATTACCATGTATATGCTGCTTTGACCTGAAACATATAAGTATGGCTGCTTCTATGTATATTTCTGACTGTTAGACATTTCACCATGTTGTCTCGTGTGTATATGAGCACCGTGCTAAGCTCATGCACTTCCTATTCATGGCCTCACCTGTCCATGTGATTGTGTGGTTCATGTACATTGCTGTGAGGCCTTTGTTGTCGCATTATGTTGCTGAACCAAAAAACATGAACTTGTCTTGGTAAAACGGCCATGTTGATTTGTGCTCATGAGTCTGAACTGCAATGTTTGTCCACTCCTTTTAAGGCTGATCTGAAATGTTGAACTTTAACTTGATCACCCTATACATTTTAGAGCTGCATGTATTTGAGCTTGCTTTGAGCATGGCTCGACCACTTTGTCTTCATGAATTTGTTGTGCCATGCTTTTTCATCATTATTGTTAACTGTTTGCATTTGAACATGATCAATTCTTTGCTGGGCACTTTTGCTGACATGTGCTCGACCAGTTGATGTTGTGTTGACTTATTTTCATGTGCACTGAGTTGAGATGGTCCAAGTGGCTACTCCTCAGTTGCATACTGATTGGCGAGGCAGTGCACACATGTATATTTATACACGTGCGTACATGCAGTCGATCAGAGAATTTCCTATCCCTGTAGATATACAAACTGTCTGTCTAGACACAGATAAATCAGATCAAGTCATGAAAGATAATGAGAAACACACCGAAATCTGAGGCAAATAAAATTTTCAAACCAAAATTTATATTCGCTAGAATTAGAATATTATTTTTGTTCCATATACTGTGTGTGTTTCTGTATATGACAGGTATGAAGTCTAGACTGACCGAGCAGTGAAGACAAAAGATTGAAGATGAAGACAATATGAAGACGTGTCAATGTATCAGTGTCAATGTGTCTGTAAATTGAAATGTAAACTGAGTGTGTTTATATATGAGATGTATAGACAGAGTGTTATAGTGCGGAGCTGTGTAACAACATAATCGTACTGATGTTTGTATTAAACAAATTTGTTTGAAATAAAATGTTATTTTGTTGTGCTCAAATTTGTGTTCATGAAAATTTGTTTATCGTATTCAGTTTATATACAAGTACAATATCATGTGTAATATCTGTGAATTGGACCAAATAGTGGAGTCATATAATTTGTATTGTCTAACTGTTGAATTATAATATTATATTTAAATAAAATACTGTATGAATATATAAACGTCTGTACGGTCGTATTCTATTTAAATATAAATATTACATTCTTGTCTATGATATATATGTAGAATGGTACAGTAACAAACACATTTAAAATAATATTTATTTGGTTGTCGTCATCAAACAAAAATCATATAATTGTGTATACAACTATGTCATATACAACAATCTCCCCCTTTTGATGATGACAAACAAATAAAAGATTTTAAGCACACTAAATGTGTTTGATAGTGAATATTGAACTCCCCCTATTTATTAGCTCCCCCTACAACAGACAACTCTCCCTATAACTGTGCATGAGTGAAAAATGAAAATTGAATGAATTTTTCAAAATTAAAAATATTTACAAAATATTCACTCATAAATCAAAATCTCAACCCATTCTCCCCCTTTGTTATCATCAAAAGGATACAGAATTTTAAAATATAGATGAAAAATGACTAAAAATATAATTTCAGCTTAAGAGAAAGAAAGATCATCATAAATCTCAATCAGTCAAACAAAAATCATAATATTCTACGAACTAGTGGCATATTTCACATTGTAGAGAATGACGGGTTTACGTTGAATTTTATAAAACTGGAGAGAGTTTCAAAACAAATGATTTTCAATTATTTTCCAAAGAAATTTTATAAAAACGAGTACAAAAATAGTGACGGATTCGGATTATATTTAATAATTCAATTTAAGTGACAAAATCATATAATCTTAAATCCCAATAGCTATCAATCAACAAATCATAATACGTCATAAGAAATTAACATATTCCACAAAATAGAAGATGGATTGATCAGTCGGTTTTTACACACCAAGGAGAATTTCAAATTAATTTCTATTTATAGCACATGTTTCCTTTTTATTTTTATTTTAATTAAGAGCACACTGACCACGCATAACTAGAGCTTGGATTTTTAAATAAGGTCAGTCGCAGCTTAAATTATAGGTTGTCTCATAACCATGCATGACTAGAGCTTGGATTTTTAAATGAGGTTAGAGACACACTTATATATATTAATTATATTTATCATTTCATCTTTAAAAGAAAAAAAACTCCTTGGTATATACAACCAATATATGGACGATAGAAAATGAGGTAGGTACAGAAATGGACTGTGAAATAAATTTCTAAATTAGTTACATTATGAAATGTGCTCGACTGTACCAGGATCATTGAAAATTTTAATTATCACTAATTCTGAATAATAACATAACCACAATTCCATCACAAATATTTTCACTGTTTATTCAAGATGATTTTTAAAAAATATTTTACTCACCACATTTATATAAAATTATCATTGATGGAAGAATGATGGTAGATAATGGAGATTGTCGTGAAATAATTGCCAATTCAAAGAAATTATAATAAATGTTCAACCATCATGAAAATATAAATGAAATCTCCTCTTGTTGTGAAAAATACTGCAGTCACGATTCATCACAATTTCAAGATCTGATAATTATTTTGATGAATTATAAATTCAGTTCAATTTGGATATAGATTTCAATTTTTGAATGAATAATCAATAAATAATTTTATAATTGAAAATCAACTACAGGAGGGATATGGAGATCTATACAAAGTAAGAGGGATTGAAAATATATACAAAAAAAATTCAGCACTACTGATACCAACTGGTTCTCTATTAGTGAGGATTATAAGACGATACTGGAGACAAACCAGGATATCACAAACAACAGAAATTTAAAGCCCAAGCAGACCCGATAACAAATTAGGCACAATAATTTCATTTATCAGAGCAGAGGTCACAAAACAGGCAATTATTTGAAAACATTTTTCAAAGACAGTATCAAAGCAGCACAGAAACCAATAGAACAGTAGACTTGTCAGTAGATATTCCTGATGGTCACAAGATATATTCCATGATCCAAGATTATAAAAATATTGTTTATTTTAAATCATTTGATGGAATATGAAAATATTACAATTTAATGAACCAATCACACCAGATTATTAATTTCAGATTCAAGATATGTGTGTGATTCAATAAATCAATAATTTCAAATGTTTTCAAACAGATAAATATTCAAATCAAATAATCATGAAATAACAATGAATTTAAAGACCGGATTTTCAAAGAAATTTTCATAAGTATTTCTGACAAGCCCAAAGAAAAATTCAGATCATTTACATCAGGTTTGACAGATATTCATGATCCAGAATAATTTATTTGAAATCACTTGAATCAATGTCAGGTTTTGAAATATAATGAATCGGTCACACAAGGTTGATAATTTCAAATTTAGGAGGTGTGTGATTATTCAAAATACCAATAATTTCATATGATTTCAAACAAACAAATTCTAACCATAATGATCATGAATAACAATGATTTTCAAGATGTATCAATGAGATTCAAGATAATTCAAAATATCCAAGCCAATCTGAAAAATAATGAAATTATCATGACTGATAAATATTGATGTGTTGTAATGAGCATATTATTTTAAGCTTTTCCAAAATGAATTAGTGAAAACTCAAAAACAGCAGAGATGTGTAAAATTTCAATTGTTTTTCGGATCTTCAAAAATTTTAGAATTCATATTAACAGTGTTCAAGATATAACAAGAATATGTCAACGCTGTCAGGAATTCAGAAAATAGAAAATGAACTTCAAAACAACTGCAGATATATACAAGTTTAGATTCAAGATCTAGAAATGATTAAAACATTAGAGTTTTATACAAATGAAGTGAATTTCCAGAAAATATGAATTCCACAATTGGAAGTTTAATAAAGCCCAAGAAGAAACAGAAGTATAACAGTGATAAATCAAGAAAAACATAGGCAGGGTAGAAGAAGGAATAAACAAAGGAAATAAAATAGTTACAAAGACGAGTTCATAGATTATACCTGAAATCGATGTAAACCAGAATCTCTAACTCATCAATCCTGGCTGGAGGAACTGTGGATGATTTTGTGATATGAAATAGTATGAATCCAATTTTTCTTTAGTTATGCAGTTCCTCAGCCACCTTCTGTACCTAACTGTTAAGAGGATTGAGTGGTCTAACAAAATTTGTAAAACCACTCTCAATTATTTTCTTACGCTTTGGAACCTAGATCTGTTTGTATAACAATCCATCAGAATTTACTAAAGTTCCTTTAGGGACCCAAATCTGTTTGAATTTATATGAATTCATTTTGTTTCTTTTTGAGGACCAAAATGGATTAGATAGACTGTTATCAAGCAATTTCTTTTCACGTTTGTGATTAAAAAAAACTTTTGAAATATCCAGAGTTCAACTTTTCAAAACTATCCTTTTGAAGCAACTTGAGGGATTTTTAAAACCATTTGAATTGACATTTTCAAAAACATTATTTTTCCCAAATCCAATACCATATTTATTTCCAATAAAGCTTGATTTTGCAACAACATATTCAACGATTTTTCCCCAATAGAAAATTTATCCAAAGTAGGTTCTAATCGTTGAATTTTGGATTTAAGAACACTGTTTTCTTTTATTAAATCAGAACATCGATTATTAGTGATCTTCCTTTCAATATCATGTTGTTTCAAAACCAAGTTTTCAGATTCAAGTAATTTGATTTAGGCATGGGACTCAGATATCTTAGATTCGAATTGTTTTTGTTTTTCAGACTCAAATTTCTTGGATTTTTCAATCTCGTTCTCAAGTTCTTTCAAAATAAAATCAGATTTCAACAAATTCTCCTTTTCAGCAATTTCAAATTTGGAATGTATATAAGTCTTAAAAATTTCAAATTCCTTTTGTATAAAATTGTTCAAACCTGACAACTCAATCTGGTTTTCTTTTAAGATCAGAATTTCCTTTTCAAACATTTGAATATTTTTATTGAGATGAACAATATTGGTTTTCAATTTCAAACAATTTTTGCAATCTGAATTTGAAGAATTATTAAAATATTCAAGTTGTTATCCCAAATCAACAATTTTGTTGGTCAACTCGGAATTCTTAGATTTCAGAGATTTATTTTTCAGTTGGATTTTATCAACAGATTTGGTTAAATCAACACCAGATCTTCATATGAAAATTTTCTTATTCATCATCTGAAGAAACTCCAACACTATCATCATCTGATTCTTCTTTAGTAAATCTTGTTAGACATACTTCTGAATCTGAGTTGATCTTTGTAGGTTTTAAGCACTTGTTGTCATTTTGTTCAAATTTTGCATTAAGAGTTCTCCAGATTTCCTGCGTAGATAAACAATGACAGATAAGATTAAATTGTTCAGTGCTAAGATAATCAAATATAATTTTCATAGCACGAGCATTGAAAGTAATATCTACACTATCAAACCCATTGATAACAACATTTAATATTAACAGATTTTAAATATAATTCCATTTTGGATTTCCAGTTTAAAAAATCTATTCCATCGAAAATAGTTGGAGACGAATAGGACTGACTATCTATCGGTTGACAACTAGGATGACCCATGACTCTAGAGTTAATGAAATAACCTGCTCTGATACCACTTGTTGGATCTAGAACAACCCTAGAGGAGGGTGAATAGGGTTTATCACAGTTTTTCGCTAAGATAAAAATCTAACGGGATATTAAATAATAAACAGATCACAGACTGCAGTAGAAATAAATGGCAGAAAAGAAATAACACACAGAGATATGCAGCTTTGGCAAAATCCTATCTACTATTGCATTCCTAAGGTTTCTACTAGGTGTTATAAACAAATCCCGCATACAAGACCATGTACACTCGCAGCGCCTGCTCCTGTCCTATCCCTACGCTCAAAACCCTAGACTGACCGATATCCCCTCGATCAGATTTCCCCTAGTTACGACCCCGTAACTAGTAACCCAAATTTTACAGACTTTGTCAACTGTCAGTCAACACCCTGACTGAATCCCCCAAGATTTTACAGACTCGAGAACTGTTCGTTTTTTTACAGCACAAAATAAAAGCAATACAAAATAAAGAAAAAAAAGAAACCCTAGTTTTAAATTCAAATTTAAAACTTCTCGTTCAAAACAGTTGACTTGGCTTAGCCAAGCAAGTAGACCGACCACTTCAAAAAAAAAAAAAATCTGCCCGATCTCTTTCACTTAGAAAAAAAGGCAGCGGCTCCGATAATTTTCTAGGGTTTCTGAATTTTGATTTCCCAAATCGAATCGATTTTGAAATCTCTGATGCTCTTCATTACGTTGTTCCTCTACGAACAATGATTTGGGCTTGTCTCTTTCTCTCTGACGATCGAATCCTTTGTGAGTTCTCTGATTGAAATTGTTAGCTTGAATTTGATTGTTTTGATTTTAGATTTGAAATGTTGGGTTGGTTTTTCAATCGCTGCCGATGATGAATTAGTGTGAACTTATAGGGTAATTTAGAAACCCTAGTCTCTGATTTTAAATGTTGATTCGATCTGATTGCCCTCGGATCCCTCTTTTGAAAATCTTTGTTGTAAAGCGTTGCGTGATATATGGCAATGAATACAGACTTGGTTGTTGTCTTCCAACACAGATTTTTCCTTTTGGAAAATAAAGTCTCACGGCTTTAATTAATAATGGTAAATGTGGAAAGTGATTTTCAATTTGTTGCCGAGTTTGATCTTCCTTGTCATCATGCCATATATGATTTTAATACTTTAATACTGGAAATAAATTCAAAAAGAATTTCAATATATGACATGCTCTAATTTGTTGCAAGTTGCTTGATATATTCACTAATTCACTACTGTGAAGTATTTCCCCTTTGACAATTTAAAAATTGATGCCTTGATAGTTGCCAAACATTGATGTTCTTGAAATAATTCAAAAAATCTTGCCAAATATTTAAGAGTGCATTCTTCCCAGAGATGCTCTGTGATTTCTGAAAAAGATTACTTGCCAAAAAAAACATGATTTCCAACTCTGTTCTGAAATTAACATATGCCATGTATGATTATTTTCAAAAATTAGAAACCTTTGTCAATATCTAGAAAAGCTCCAAAATAACTTATGATTACTTTCGAAAATTTCTTGCATCAAACCAAAAATTGCTTTCTAATTTTGCCATGACATTTGTTGCATATGAGATAATTCTGATTGCTTCAATCAAGTTGTATATTTACCTCCATACTGTCATACTGTATGGACCTTTGCCTTGTGCACACCCGAATTTGAACTGTTTCTATTCTTTGATAAAAATAGATTCTATGCTTTATGAATGCTTTGGTGAATTTTGATATCTTCTCACACACTTAGATAAGAAAAGTTACACACTGTTACTTGCATTGTCTTTGATCAAGAATACAACTGTTGATTACTATTTTATTTTAACTTGCTTGGCCCTCGTACTCCTGTTAATATGTGTAGATCCTTGCACCATTACATGCATGTACCATCTTGACCACACTTGAAATTGCTCCATGAATACTTTAACAATCACTTTGTTGTGTGCATTTCTCTAGTGTAACTTGGCCATGAATGAACATATGTACTTATGTGTACATTACCATGTATATGCTGCTTTGACCTGAAACATATAAGTATGGCTGCTTCTATGTATATTTCCGACTGTTAGACATTTCACCATGTTGTCTCATGTGTATATGAACACCCTTCTAAGCTCCTGCACTTCCCATTCATGGCCTCACCTGTCCATGTGATTGTGTGGTTCATGTACATTGTTGTGAGGCCTTTGTTGTTGCATTATGTCGCTGAACCAAAAACCGTGAACTTGTCTTGGTAAAACTGCCATGTTGATTTGTGCTCATGAGTCTGAACTACAATGTCTGTCCACTCCTTTTAAGGCTGATCTGAAATGCTGAACTTTAACTTGATCACCCTATACATATTAGATTTGCATGTATTTGAGCTTGCTTTGAGCATGGCTCGACTACTTTGTCTTCATGAATTTGTTGTGCCATGCTTTTTCATCATTAGTGTTAACTGTTTGCATTTGAACATGATCAATTCTTTGCTGGGGACTTTTGCTGACATGTACTCCACCAGTTGATGTTGTGTTGACTTATTTTCATGTGCACTGAGTTGAGATGGTCCACGTGGCTACTCCTCAGTTGCACACTGATTGGCGAGGTAGTGCACACGTGTATATTTATACACGTGTGTATGTGCAGTCGATCAGAGAATTTTCTGTCCCTGAACATATACAAACTGTCTATCTAGACACAGATAAATCAGATCAAGTCATGAAAGATGATGAGAAACACACCGAAATCTGAGGCAAATAAAATTTTCAAACCAAAATTTATATTTTCTAAAATTTAGAATATTATTTCTGTTCCATATATTGTGTGTGTGTTTCTGTACATGACAGGTATGAAGACTGGACTGACTGAGCTGTGAAGATAGGAGATTGAAGATGAAGACAATATGAAGACGTGTCAATGTATCAGTGTCAGTGTGTCTGTAAATTGAAATGTAAACTGAGCGATTGTATATATATGAGATGTATAAACAGAGTGTTATAGTGAGGATTTGTGTAACAATAGAATTGTACTAATGTTTGTATTAAACAAATTTGTTTGAAATAAAATATTATTTTATTGTGCTCAAATTTGTGTTTAAGCAAATTTGTTTCTCGTATTCAGTTTATATACAAGTACAACATCATGTGTAATATATGTGAATGTGTACAAATAGTGGAGTCATATAATTTGTACTGTTTAACTGTTGAATTATAATATTATATTTAAATAAAATACTGTATGAATATATGAATGTCTATACGGTCGTATTCTATTTAAATATAAATATTACATTCTTGTCGGTGATGTAAATATAGAACAGTAAAGTAACAAACACATTTAAAATAATATTTATTTGGTTGTCATCATCAAACAAAAATCATATAATTGTGTATACAACTACGTCATATACAACAATCTCCCCCTTTTGATGATGACAAACAAATAAAAAGATTTTGAGCACACTAGATATGTTTGACTGTGAATATCGAACTCCCCCTATTTATTAGCTCCCGCTACAACAGACATCTCCCCCTATGACTGTGCATGAGTGAAAAATGAAAATTGAATGAATTTTCAAAATTAAAAATATTTATAAAATGTTCACTCATAAATCAAAATCTAAACCCATTCTTCCCCTTTTGTTATCATCAAAAGGATACAGAATTTTAAAATATAGATGAAAAATGACTAAAAATACAATTTCATCTTAAGAGAAAGAACGATCATCATAAATCTCAATCAGTCAAACAAAAATCATAATATTCTAAGAACTAGTGGCATATTTCACATTGTAGAGAATGACAGATTTACGATGAATTTTATAAAAATGGAGAGAGTTTCAAAACAAATGATTTTCAATTATTTTCCAAAGAATTTTATAAAAACTAGCACAAAAACAGTGATGGATTCGGACTATATTTAATGATTCAATTTAAGTGACAAAATCGTATAATCTTAAATCCCAATAGCTATCAATCAACAAATCATAATACGTCATAAGATGTTAACATATTCCACAAAATAAAAGATGGATTGATCAGCTGGTTTTTACACACCAAGGAGAATTTCAAATTAATTACTATTTATAGCACATTTTTCCTTTTTCTTTTTATTTTAATTAAGAGCACACTGACCATGCATAACCAGAGCTTGGATTTTTAGATGAGGTTAGTCGCAGCTTAAATTATAAGTTGTCTCTTAATCATGCATGACCAGAGCTTGGATTTTTAAATGAGGTTAGAGCACACTTATATATATATATATATTAATTATATTTATCATTTCATCTTTAAAAGAAAAGAAAAACTCCTCGGTATATACAACCAATATATGGATAATAGAAAATTGGGAGGTACAGAAATGGACTGTGAAATAAGTTTCTAAATTAATTACATTATGAAATGTGCTCGACTGTACCGAGATCATTGAAAATTTTAATTGAAACTAATTCTGAATAATAACATAACCACCATTCCATCACAAATATTTTCAACGTTTATTCAAGATGATTTTTAAAAAATATTTAACTCTCCACATTTATATAAAATTATCATGGATGGTAGAATGATGGTAGATAATGGAGATTGTCGTGAAATAATTGCTAATTAAAATATATTATAATAAATGTTCAACCATCATGAAAATATAAATAAAATCTCCTCTTGTTGTGAAAAATACTGCAGTCACGATTCATCATAATTTCAAAATCTGATAATTATTTTGATGAATTATAAATTCAATTCAATTTGGATATAGATTTCAATTTCTGAATTAATAATCAATAAATAACCTTAAAATTGAAAATCAACTACAAGAGGGATATGGAGATCTATACAAAGCAAGAGGGATTGAAAATATATGCAAAAAAAAATCAGCACTACTGATACCAATTGGTGTCTCTATTAATGAGGATTATAAGACGACACTGGAGACAAACCATGATATCACTAATAGCAGGAATTTAAAGCCCAAGCAAACCCGATAACAAACTAGGCACAATAATTTCATTTATCAGAGCAGCGATCACAAAACAGGCAGTTATTTGAAAATATTTTTCAAAGACAGTATCAGAGTAGCACAGAAACCAATAGAACAGTAGACTTGTCAGTAGATATTTCTGACGGTCACAAGATATATTCCATGATCCAAGATTATAAAAATATTGTTTATTTTAAATCATTTGATGGAATATGAAAATATTAGAATTTAATGAACCAATCACACCAGATTATTAATTTCAGATTCAAGATACGTATGTGATTTAATAAATCAATAATTTCAAATGATTTTAAACAGACAAATATTCAAACCAAATAATCATGAAATAACAATGAATTTTACGATCGGATTTTCAAAGAAATTTTCCCAAGTATTTCTGACAAGCCCAAAGAAAAATTCAGATCATTTACATCAGGGTTTGACAGATATTCATGATCCAGAATAATTTATTTGAAATCACTTGAATCAATGTCAAGTTTTGAAATATAATGAATCGGTCACACAAGGTTGATAATTTCAAATTTAGGAGGTGTGTGATTATTCAAAATACCAAAAATTTCAGATGATTTCAAACAAACAAATTCTAACCATAATGATCATGAATAACAATGATTTTCAAGATGTATCAATGAGATTCAAGATAATTCAAAATATCCAAGCCAATCTGAAAAATAATGAAATTATCACGACTGATAAATATTGGTGTGTTGTAATGAGCATATTATTTTAAGCTTTTCCAAATGAATTAGTGAAAACTCAAAAACAACAGAGATGTGTAAAATTTCAATTGTTTTTCAGATCTTCAAAAAAATTGGAATTCATATTAACAGTGTTCAAGATATAACAAGAATACGTCAACACTGTTAGGAATTCAGAAAATAGAAAATGGACTTCAGAACAATTGCAGATATATACAAGTTTAGATTCAAGATCTAGAAATTATTAAAACATTAGAGTTTTATACAAATGAAGTGAATTTCCAGAAAATATGAATTCTACAATTGGAAGTTTAAGAAAGCCCAAGAAGAAACGGAAATATGACAGTGAAAAATCAAGAAAAAAACAGACAGGGTAGAAGGAATAAACAAAGGAAATAAAATATTTACAAAGAAGAGTTTAGAGATTATACCTTAAAACGATGTAAACCAGAATCTCAAACTCATCAATCCTAGCTGGAGGAACTGTGGATGATTTTGTGACATGAAACAGTTTGAATCCAATTTTTCTTTAGCTATGCAGTTCCTCATCCACCTTCGGTACCTAACTGTTAAGAGGATTGAGTGGTCTAACAAAATTTGTAAAACAACTTTCAATTATTTTCTTACACTTTGGTACCCAAATTTGTTTGTATAACAATCCATCAGAATTTACTAAAGTTCCTTTAGGGACCCAAATCTGTTTGAATTTATATGAATTCACTTTGTTTCTTTTTGGGGTCCAGAATGGATTAGATAGACTGTTATCAAACGATTTCTTTTCGCGTTTGTGACAAAAAAACTTTTGAAATATCCAGAGTTCAACCTTTCAAAACTATCCTTCTTGAATCAACTTGAGGGATTTTTAAAACCATTTGAATTGACATTTTCAAAAACATTATTTTTCCCAAATCCAATACCATATTTATTTCCAATAAAACTTGATTTTGCAACAACATGTTCAATGATTTTTCACCCTAGAAATTTTATCCAAAGTTGATTCTAATCGTTGAATTTTGGATTTAAGATCACTGTTTTCTTTTATTAAATCAAAACATCGTTTATTAGTGATCTTCCTTTCAATATCATGTTGTTTCAAAACCAAGTTTTTAGATTGAAGTAATTTGATTCAGGCATGGGACTCAGATATCTCAGATTCGAATCGTTTTTGTTTTTCAGACTCAAATTTCTTGGATTTTTCAATCTCGTTTTCAAATTCTTTCAAAATCAAATCAGATTTCAACAAATTCTCCTTTTCAGCAATTTCAAATTTGGAATGTATATAAGTCTTAAAAATTTCAAATTCCTTTTGTAGAAAATTGTTCAACTGACAACTCAATCTGGTTTTCTTTTAAGATCAGAATTTCCTTTTCAAACATTTGAATATTTTTATTGAGATGAACAATATTGGTTTTCAATTCCAAACAATTTTTGCAATCTGAATTTGAAGAATTTTTAAAATATTCAATTGTGATTCCAAATCAACAATTTTGCTGGTCAACTCAGAATTCTTAGATTTCAAAGATTTATTTTTCAGTTGGATTTTATCAACAGATTTGGTTAAATCAACACAAAAATAAACCAGATCTTCATATGAAAATTTTCTTATTTCATCATCTGTTGAATCTCCAACACTATCATCATCTGATTCTTCTTTAGTAAATCCTATTAGACATACTTCTGAATCTAAGTTGATCTTTGCAGGGTTTAAGCACTTGTAGTCATTTTGTCCAAACTTTGCATTAAGAGTTCTCCAGATTTCCTATGCAGATAAGCAATGACAGATAAGATTAAACTGTTCAGTGCTAAGATAATCAAATATAATTTTCATGGATGAGCGTTGAAAGTAATATCTACACTATCAAACCCATTGATAACAACATCCCAACATTTAATATTAACAGATTTAAAATAAAATTCCATTTTGGATTTCCAGTTTAAAAAATCTGTTCCATCGAAATAGTTGGAGATGAACTGGACTGACTCTCTATCGGTTGGCAACTAGGATGACCCGTAACTCTAGTGTTAATGAAATAACCTGCTCTGATACTACTTGTTGGATCTAGAATAACCCTAGAGGGGAGTGAATAGGGTTTATCCCAGTTATTCGCTTAGTTAAAAATCTAACGGGATATTAAATAATAAACAGATCACAAACTGCAGTAGAAATAAAAGGCAAAAAAGAAATAACACACAGAGATACTCAGCTTCGGCAAAATCCTGCCTACTGCTGCATTCCTAAGGTTTCTACTAGGTGTTATAAATAGATCCCGCATACAAGACCATGTACACTCGCAGCGCCTGCTCTTGTTCTAACCCTACGCTCAAAACACTAGACTGATCGATATCCCCTCGATCAAATTTCCCCTAGTTACGACCCCGTAACTAGTAACCCAGATTTTACAGACTCTGTCAACTGTCAGTCAACACCCTGACTGAATCCTCCTGGATGTTACAGACTCTAGAACTATTCATTTGTTTTTACAACACAAAATAAAGCCAATATTTGGAAAATAAACTCTCACGACTTTGATTAATAATGGTAAATGTGGGAAGTGATTTTCAATTTGCTGCCGAGTTTGATCTTCCTTGTCATCATGCCATATATGATTTTAATACTCTAATACTGGAAATAAATTCAAAAAGAATTTCAATATATGACATGCTCTGATTTGTTGCGAGTTGCTTGATATATTCATTGATTCACTGTTGTGAAATATTTCACCTTTGACAATTTAAAAACTGATGCCTTGATAGTAGCCAAACATTGATGTTCTTGAAATAATTCAAAAAAATCTTGCCAAATATTTAAGGGTGAATTCTTCCAGAGATGCTCTGTGATTTCTGAAAAAGATTACTTGCAAAAAAAAAAACATGATTTCCAGCTCTGTTCTGAAATTAACATATGGCATATTTGATTATTTTCAAAAACTGGAAACCTTTGTCAATATCCAGAAAAGCTCCAAAACAACTTATGATTCCTTTCGACAATTTCTTGCACCAAACCAAAAAATGCTTTTTGATTTTTCCATCACATTTGTTGCATATGAGATAATTCTGATTGCTTCAATCAAGTTGTATATTTACCTTCATACTGTCATACTGTATGGACCATTGCCTTGTGCACACCCGACTTTGAACTGTTTCTATTCTTTGATAAAAACAGATTCTATGCTTTATGAATGCTTTGGTGAATTTTGATATCTTCTCACACACTTAGATAACAACAGTTACACACTGTTACTTGCGTCGTCTTTGATCAAAAATAGAACTGTTGATTGTTGTTTTCTTTTAACTTGCTTGGTCTTTGTACTTTTGTTAATATGTGTAGATCCTTGCACCATTACATGCATGTACCATCCTGACCACACTTGAAATTGCTCCATGAATACTTTAACCATCACTTTGTTGTGTGCATTTCTCTAGTGTAACTTGGCCATGAATGAACATATGTACTTATGTGTACGTTACCATGTATATGCTGCTTTGACTTGAAACATATAAGTATGGCTGCTTCTATGTATATTTCTGACTGTCAAACATTTTACCATGCTATCTAATGTGTATAAGAACACCCTGCTAAGCTCATACACTCCCATTCATGGCCTCACCTGTCCATGTGATTGTGTGGTTCATGTACATTGATGTGAGGCCTTTGTTGTTGCATTATGTTGCTGAACCAAAAAACATGAACTTGTCTTGGTAAAACTGCCATGTTGATTTGTGCTCATGAGTCTGAACTACAATGTTTATCCACTCCTTTTAAGACTGATCTGAAATGTTGAACTTTAACTTGATCACCCTATACATTTTAGAGCTGCATGTATTTGAGCTTGCTTTGAGCATGGCTTGACCACTTTGTCTTCATGAATTTCTATGCCATGTTTTTCCATCATTATTGTTAACTGTTTGCATTTGAACATGATCAATTCTTTGCTGGGCACTTTTGCTGACATGTACTCAACCAGTTGATGTTGTGTTGACTTGTTTTCATGTGCATTGAGTTGAGATGGTCCACGTGGCTACTCCTCAGTTGCATACTGATTGGCGAGGCAGTGCACATGTGTATATTTATACACGTGTGTATATGCAGTCGATCAGAGAATTTCTTGTCCCTATACATATACAAACTGTCTGTCTAGACACAGATAAATCAGATCAAGTCATGAAAGATGATGAGAAACACACCAAAATCTGGGGCAAATAAAATATTCAAACCAAAATTTATATTCGCTAGAATTTAGAATATTATTTCTGTTCCATATACTGTGTATGTGTTTCGGTATATGACATGTATGAAGGCTGGACTGACCGAGCTGTGAAGACAGAAGATAGATGATGAAGACAATATGAAGATGTGTCAATGTATCAGTGTCAATGTGTTTGTAAATTGAAATGTAAACTGAGTGATTGTATATATATGTGATGTACAGACAGAGGGTTATATGAGGAGCTGTGTAACAACAGAATTGTACTGATGTTTGTATTAAACAAATTTGTTTGAAATAAAATATTATTTTATTGTGCTCAAATTTGTGTTCAAGCAAATTTGTTTATCATATTCAGCTTATATACAAGAACAATATCGTGTGTAATATCTGTGAATGTGTACAAATAGTGGAGTCATATAATTTGTACCGTTTGACTGTTGAATTATAATATTATATTTAAATAAAATACTATACGAATATATGAATGTCTGTATGGTCGTATTCTATTTAAATATAAATATTACATTCCTGTCTATGATGTATATATAGAACAGTACAGTAACAAACACATTTAAAATAATATTTATTTGGTTGTCGTCATCAAACAAAAATCATATAATTGTGTATACAACTACATCATATACAACAAATTCTTCTTATAAATAATTAAGTATTCTTTAATTATCCCTTATGTCATGTTTTTTAAAATTACGGGGTGTTACATTCTCCTCTTCTTAAAGGATTTCGTCCCCGAAAACTTCAAGTTAAGAATAATGTATCCTACCATCCAATCATCCATCTACTCATCCATCATCCACAAGCATCCATTATCCTTAAAAGATTTCTAATTCTATATGAACGTATGCAAAAGTGTGTGTGTATGTTCCTTATCAAATGCAAAGATCGGGCGGTCTACTGATTCAGTTGACCTCCTTAATGCAAAACATGATAGTGCCATGCGTCCATTATGTATGCAAAAGAATCCTAATGATACATATCATTCCTATATGAGTGCACAACCATTCATTCAAATGCAACATCCATATGATAACACATTAAATATACATCCATTAATTTTAAAAATGCACACTCATTCATATGCAATATGAAGGTGATTAAGCAGATTTAGCAACTAATATGTGTGTAAATGCATCCACGAGCAACCACTAGCAAACACTTACATCCACTTGCATCCACCAAACATAACATGTCTCAATCACATGTTTGCAATCATAGAATTTTCTACCTAAAGGTCGAAGATATAATCGAGAGGATGCACTAAAAAATAGACCAAGTATAAACAAAACGGTAGAAAAAGGAGAAGTTAAGAACATACCATAAAAAAGGAATGGGTACGACGCGCGTATCTTGTCTTCAGTCTCCCAAGTCGCATCTCCTTGATCATCTCCCCGTTGGACTTTAACAACTTGACCTCTCGGTTGCGTAACTTCTTGACTTCCGATCCAAGGATGCATGTAGGAGCTCGTCTAATCATGGCTTCTTGCTCCACTTCCACTTCCCTAAGCATGCTCAGCTCTATTACTTCCTCGGTATCATGTAAACACTTACGCAAATGCGACAAATGAAATACGTCATGAACACCACTAAGCTTCTCGGGCAACTTTACTTTGTAGGCCATCTGTCCAATTTGCTCTGTAATGGGGAATGGCCTTACGAATCTTGGTGCCAATTTCTATCCAGACCCAAAACAAACTACATTCCTTAATGGTGACAACTTTAATAAAAACCATGTCTCCAACATCGAACTCAAGATCGGTTCTTCTCTTATCAGCATATGACTTTTGCCGGTCTTGTGCCGTCTTCGTGCATTTTCGAATCAAATCTATCTTCTCTGAAGTTTCCCTAATCATCTCGGGCCCAAGCAAAATCTTATCCGTAGACTCCCACCAACAACTCGGTGATTGGCAATGTCGTCCATATAGAGCCTCAAAAGGTGCCATGCCAATACTAGTCTGATAGTTGTTGTTGTAGGCAAACTCTACTAATGGAAGATGTTCCTCCCATGTCCCACCAAAGTCCAAGATACATAACCTCAAAAGATTTTATAGGATCCTATTCACTCTCTCGGTTTAGTCGTCCGTCTGAGGGTGATAAGCGGTGCTCAAACACAATTACGTTCCTACTGCCTCTTGCAAGCTCTTCCAAAACTCACTGGTGAAAATGGGATCTTGGTCGCTTACGATACTGGAAGGTATGCCATGTAGACGAACTATCTCTCGGAGATAAACAGATGCTAACCATGTCGCTGTTCTTTTACTCTTGACGGGAATGAAATGGGATCTCTTGGTAAGTCTATCCACTACTACCCAAATCCCCGTATTACCCTTCCTTGAACTCGGCAACCCGTCAACGAAATCCATGGAAACACTTTCCCATTTCCACTGTGGAACCTCTAAAGGGTGAAGCAAACCACCGGGATTTTTTTGCTCAACCTTGACTTGCTGGCACACTAAGCATCTAGAAATGCACTCAGCCACATCCTTCTTCATTCCGGCCCAAAAGAAAACTCGCTCCACGTCCCTATACATCTTGTCACCACTAGGATGTATGGTCAACTTAGAACGATGTGCTTCTTCAAGGATTGTTCTCCACAAACTCTCATCTCGTGATACGCAAAGTCTCCCATCTCTACGAAAGTAACCTTTGTCATCTATAGTATACATACTAAGATGGATCGAAGACTCCCCTCTTATGAGCTGGTCTACTATCTCTATTAATTGTGGGTCATCTCGCTATGTCGCCCTTACATGTCCCAAAAGCGTAGGTCGCACCTCTAACGATGCCAACAAACTAGGTACACAATCAATAGAGGGTTTAAAGTCAAAGGTAGATATATACTCTAAACTCTACCGCTCGATAAACAAAGGACTCAAAGTCAACTTCTTTCTACTCAAGGCGTCAGCTACAACTTTACCCTTGCCAGGATTATATGCAATCTCAAAATCGTAGGATGCTAAGAACTCCATCCACCTTTGTTTCCTTAAGTTTAAATCTTTTTGGGGGAACAAGTACTTTAGTGACTTATGGTCTGTATACAACTCAAAACTCTCTCCAAGCAAATAGTGACGCCAAGACTTAAGCGCAAAAACTATGGCAACTAACTCTAAGTCGTGGGTAGGGTAATTCTTCTCATGGGACTTTAACTGCCTTCCACCATAGCATATCACCCTTCCCTCTTGCATCAAAAATGTTCCAAGCTTTGCCCCGCAAGCATTGGTATACATTGTGAACGGTTTACTCCCATTAGACAAAACTAAAACTGGAGTTGTCGTCAATGCCCTCTTTAAACGTTGGAAAGCATCGTCACAGTCAACATTACAAGAAAAGGTCAAAAAAATTCGTCAACCGTGTAAGTGGGGCTGATATCTTAGCAAAGTCCCTGATGAACTTTCTATAATAGCCCGCCAAACCAAGAAAACTTCTTATTTCTGTAGCGTTCTTAGGAATTTTCCAATCTTGGATTGCTACCACCATCGCGGGATCCACCGCTATCCCTTTCTTAGAGACCACGTGCCCTAAGAACCACACTTCCTTTCTCCAAAAATGACATTTGGAGAACTTAGCTTTGAGTTGATGTGCTCGAAGAGTCTCTAAGACTTCCCTAAGATGTAGGGCATGTTCTTCCTCGCTTTTAGATAATATCAAGATATCATCCACAAAGACTACTATGAACTTGTTTAGAAACTCCCTAAACACCCTACTCATCAAGTCTACGAAATATGCGGGTGCATTCGTCAAACCAAAAGGCATGACGAGCCATTCAAAGAAACCATCTAGAGTTCTAAATGCAGTCTTATCTATGCTGTCCTCAGCCACCCTTAGCTGATGAAATCATGTAGCTAATTCCAATTGCGAGAAAACTGAAGCACCAACCAACTGATCGAACAAATCATCTATCCTCGGCAATGGGTGTCTGTTTTTCTTCGTGAGCTTATTCAGCTCCCTATAGTCCACGCACAATCTAAGCGAACCATCAGCCTTTGTAGCAAAAACAACTGGAGCACCCCACTCCGCTATACTTCTTCTTATGAACCCTTTCTCAAGAAACTCTTTCACTTGTTTACTAAGCTCCCTCCTTTCTCTTGGAGCCATATAGCGCACTGGCAATGCAACTGGCTTTGCATTGTCCAATGAGTATATACGGAAATCTATCTCATGTTTTGAAGGTAAGCCCCTAACCTCCTCAAAGACATCTTCATACTCACGGACTACTCGAACAGATTGTAAATCATCAATAGATGTGTCAAGAGATTCTAGGTAGCTAAGAATAACATAACCCTTAGGGTCACAAGAAATATCGAGAGTATTATCCAAACTAGCCAACAGTCTAACTACCCACTTTTCACAGTCGAGAATGACACCATACCTAGCTAGCTAATCCATTCCTAGAATCAACCCATAGCCTGCGAAACCAAGTACATAAGTGTTACATTTGAACTCAACGCCATACGCATATATTCTCAAATCCCAACATAACATAGACAGATGAGCCATACCCCCAATAGGATTTGAGGCAACAACGGGATCCATAACTAGACTAGAATGCAGGTGCAATGTTTCAACGAACGAAGCAGATATAAACGAATGTGAAGCGCCAGAATCAAACAAAGTTCGAACAGGATAATCAAAAAGGAAAATCAAACTTTCAACATAAATGTTTCTACCTCTCTCATGTCCTGTTTCTATGAGAGCATGAACCTGCCCTCCAGAAGTAGGTTCTGTCCTCTGCCCTTGCCTTTGTCCTTGCCTCTTCAGGCAGTCTTTAATCATATGTCTTGTCTCACCACATTGGAAGCAACTCGTCTTCTTCTTCTTCCTACAGTCCTTGCTTAAGTGGCCCAGTGTTCCACAATTAAAACACCTTTTCTTCCCTTGGCCCTTGTTATCCTTACCACCTTTCTTTTGTTGTTGCTGTGCTTTCTTTGGATCCACTTTCTTATCCTGTGCCTTAACTACACTAGCACCTTTCTCCGCTTCATGTATCAGTTCCATATCAACAAGAATCTCGAAAGTAGCCCCTATAGGAATGTGGGACATAACCAATTCGTGTAATGGTTCGTTCAAACCCTTGGAAAATCTCAAGGCCTTCTTATGTGGTGTATTAACTAAATCTATACAAAATCTTGCTAACTGGTTAAACTTGTTAACGTACTCCTTCACAGACAAACTCCCTTGTTTCAAAACCAAGAACCTCTCTATGTATAAACTCTCCTCTGCTTGTGAAAGAAATTTCAGCTCGAACCTCTGTCTAAAATCCATCCATGTCTCCACTGCACGTCCTCCATTAGTTACTTCCCACAAAAATGAGGCTTCGTCCTTCATCAACCAAGCAGCTAGCTGAACTTTCCTTCCATCGTCTATCTCAAAGATACCAAACAAGTCCTCCACTTCCTCGAGCCAATTCTAAGCCTCAACAAACGTCTCAGTTCCATAAAATGACTTTCCACCCATCGCACGAAAGTCTTTGCATATCATAGAAAAAGCGTCTACACGAGGAGGAGGAGGAGGAGAAGGAGGAGGAGGAGCGGCTGCAGCTGGAGGAGGAGGAACGTCTGTTGGGCCTGCGGCAGTAGCCTTAGCCTCCAGATACCTTTTGAACCAGCCTAGTATCTGTACGCCCTCGAGTATAACGGGTTCCCCAGACATGCTGGAAGGAAAATGGAAGTGATTCAAAACAGAGAATCGAAAGATAGATATATGTCTTTTGGGGATTATGTTTTTCATAATAAACCTTTCTGTTGAAAACACCTTCTTTAAAACATGTTTTTGAAAATACTTTAAAAAAAATGATTTTGAAAACAGTTTTCAAAATCTTTTATCTGTTCTGATAACCTTTAGCTTTAATAGCACGTGTAACACCCCACGTCCATTAATGTCACTCGGTAAGGGAATGTATTAACTTTCATGGAGCTTTATAAGAGTATAGAACAGAATATTACAAGACAAATATATAAAATGGTACTTAAAAATTCAAAATTTATTCATTGCAGCAGAAGAGTAAAACATGTCTGGTTACAACATCAAAACCATATACTAAGCCAAGTACACAAATATCCATCTTGAACAAAATTATTGTCAGAGTACATAAAAGCAAAAACCATAATCCCACTCCAAATAGCCATAATGAAAAGAGATAAAGCTGAGCATTACATTCAACACTTCCAAGCACTTCAGGAAGAAAGAAATCCAAGTCAAGCTCCACTAGTCCCACCCTAAGGACCTGGGAGGAAAAGGAAAGAAAAGAGGCGAAACAAAAAGAGTCAGATATAAAGTCTGGCGAGTCCAGTGACTTTAACAATATAATCATTAAAGCAATAGGATAAGAACATAAACTGGATATAAGAGAAGACTGTAACATAAAAAGATATGACAAGGTAAACAAGATGAACATGATATAACGTTGACTGCACTTCTAATCACTATAAGTTAATTCCTACACCGCACCAATACTAGTTCCATACTGAAAGTTGATGCCCCTTACTAAACATAATAATAATAATAATAATAATAATAATAATAATAATAATAATAATGGTAGTTTCGTGTACTCCTAGCCGCTGTCATAGGTGTCGCCTGCTCCTATCTCTACTAGTTGTACCCACTACCATCACCATTCGATCGGCTCCTTAACTCGTAGATACCCGTGCTGGTCCCACAGTAGGGTGTATCACTCCCTAAAGTGGCAATCCGATACTACTAAAATGCAAGGCTTATACCTACATGATGCAACAACGTCTTACCTACCAGCCCGGACCCATGCACATACATGACTCCGTTGGACTTGCACTGCCATCGCTAACTCCTTATTGACCTCTTACAATCAACCCCAGTAAGCGTGTCCCTGTCCTCAACCTAGTTCGAGCTCATATAGATACTAAAATGGGTTACTAGTTGAAAAGGATCCACCCACTTAACACAAGCTTCCCTTCTAAGCTTGGTCCCCACTAGGAATTCCCACTTAATCCCTCTTTATCCCCATGTCTAATCACTTGTCTCATCTTGGTTAAGTGTTTTAATTATGTTTCACAAGCTACCCATGTTACCCACTTAACCCTTTTATCATTCCCATGTCTTACCACATGTCTTATCTTGGTTAATTGTTCATTAATTCATTATAATCGTAATCTTGCAAGACCTCCCACATTAGATTGCCATTTTGCGGTTGCTAGATATGCCAAGCGGTTCCGGACAGTCTTATATCGCAATCTGAATCTAACCTCGTGTCTTTGCATTATTACGTATCTAATTTTTGCCTTTGACCTCTCGCATTAGATTACCAAATTGTGGTTACCGGATGTGTCGGGCAGTTCCGGGCAGTCTTATACCGCAATTCGAATCTAATCTCATGTCTTAGGCATTCATTATCACTTACTTGATTCAAGTCCCAATTTTAAATCTCAGACTAAAATATATTCCAATTACCCATAATTTCCGATCTAAATTATGTTTATAATTTTAATCCAAATTAGGCCTATAATCTTATGTATACATGTTATGCCAAATTACGTCCAAATTAATTTGCGTTCATTGTTATTAGCAATTTATGCCAAACCTCATGTATACAAATTATATCCAATTATGCCCAATCCAACTTATGCCAAATTTCATGTATACAATTTATACACAATTATTCTCAAATTGATTTATGCCAATAATCTCATTTTATTACAAGTTTCTCCAAACTTTTCCCTATCGTTCAAATGTTATTCATACGCAAATCTCAACGCAATATGTTAGACTCGAAGTTAGCCTAATCTCATAAAAAACAGGAAAATAAGAGGAGAAGAGAATCAACATCAAAATTGGAGTAAAAATAAGAACAGGCATATGAAACATAAACAGGCATATAACGATAAATTGGATCAAAAAGGCATATGGAAGATTTATGGGTATGAATTTAAAGGATAATGATTTACAAACTTGATAAGATTCATCTCAGTCACAGGCATATTCATTAAATCCAATCCACAATCCTATCACAATTACTTTTTTAAATTCAATTATATGTGAAAGTGACATAGACTCACAGCGATAGGATTCTTAGAAAATTAGGCATTGTTGTAGCAATTCGGATCTTGAATAATCTCTACTTGATTGATGTAGATCAGATCTTCAAATTTGATTATTGAAGAAGAACTATCACTAAATCTCTACTTTGATTTTGGTTAGAGAAGAAAGGCGAGGTTGATTTAGATTAGAGCAACATGGAGGCGCCATGGATGAATAACAATGAGATTAGGGTTAGGTTTAGGGGTATTTTATAGATGCTCTAGGTTAATTAGGACCCTTAGATTAGATTATGATCCATCTGAACCATCCAAACCATAAAAACACGTCATCCAGCCAATCCCAGAAGACCACGTATCAGTCCACACCACTAAAATCGTCAGGCCAGATCAGGGCCGACGGGGTTGACACCCCTATAGAGGGGTCGATACCTATGTCGACTCCCCTAGGAGGGTCGACACACTAGAGAGGGAGATTTCCCGCTCACCTAGATTTGGCTGATTTTAATTTTTGAATTCATTTTTGACTTGTTATTTAATTCTTATTAAATTCTGCTGATTCTTGAATTCTTCTAAGCTTCATAAATTCTTCATACTGTATCCGTTTTACGCAAACTTGGACTCTATCCCAAGCAGAATTCCGAGATGAACGCAATGGCGCAACCCGTTTCCCTTAATTCTTCTCATAAAAATTAAGTATTCTTTAATTATTCGTTATGTCATGTTTTTTAAAATTATGGGGTGTTACATTCTCCCTTCCTTAAAGGATTTCGTCTCCGAAATCTTCAAGTTAAGAATAATGTATCCTACCATCCAATCATCCATCTACTCATACATTATCCACAAGCATCCATTGTCCTTAAAATATTTCTAATGCTATATGAACATATGCAAAAGTGTGTGTATATGTTCCTTATCTAATGCAAAGATCGGTAAGTCTACTGATTCAGTTGACTTCCTTAATGCAAAACTTAATAGTGCCATGCATCCATTATGTATGCAAAAGAATCCTAATGATACATACCATTCCTCTATGAGTGCACAACCATTAAAAGGCAACATCCATATGATAACACATTAAATATACATCCATTAATTTTAAATATGCACACTCATTCATATGCAATATGAAGGTGATTAAGCCAATCTAGTGCCTAATGTATGTGTAAATGCATCCACGAGCAACCACTAGCAAACACTTACATCCACTTGCATCCACCAAACATAACATGTCTCAATCACATGTTTGCAACCATAGAATTTTCTACCTAAAGTTTGAAGATATAATCGAGAGGATACATTAAACGATAGAGCAAGTATAAACAGAACGGTAGAAAAAGGAGAAGTTAAGAGCATACCCTCAAAAAGGAAAGGGTACGACGTGCGTATCTTGTCTTCAGTCTCCCAAGTCGCGTCTCCTTGATCATCTTCCCATTGGACTTTAACCAACTTGACCTCTCAGTTGCGTAACTTCTTGACCTCCGATCCAAGGATGCATGTAGGAGCTTGTCTAATAGTGGCATCTTGCTCCACTTCCACTTATCTAAACATGCTCGGCTCTATTACTTCCGCGGTATCATGAAAACACTTTTGCAAATGCGACACATGAAATATGTCATGAACACCACTAAGCTTCTCGGGCAACTTTACTCTGCAGGCCATCTGTCCAATTCGCTCTGTAATGGGGAATGGCCCTACGAACCTTGGTGCCAATTTCCCTCCAGACCCAAAATGAACTACATTCCTCAATGGTGACACTTTAATAAAAACCATGTCTCCAACATCGAACTCAAGATCGGTTCTTCTCTTATCAGCATATGACTTTTGCCGGTCTTGTGCCGTCTTCGTGCATTTTCGAATCAAATCTATCTTCTCTGAAGTTTCCCTAATCATCTCGGGCCCAAGCAAAATCTTATCCGTAGACTCCCACCAACAAGTCGGTGATTGGCAATGTCGTCCATATAGAGCCTCAAAAGGTGCCATGCCAATACTAGTCTGATAGCTGTTGTTGTAGGCGAACTCTACTAATGGAAGATGTTCCTCCCATGTCCCTCCAAAGTCCAAGATACATAATCTCAAACGATCTTCTAGGATCCTATTCACTCTCTCAGTTTGGTCATTCGTCTGAGGGTGATAAGCGGTGCTCAAACACAACTGCGTTCCTACCGCCTCTTGCAAGCTCTTCCAAAATTCATTGGTGAAAATGGGATCTCGATCGCTTACGATACTAGAAGGTATGCCGTGTATACGAACTATGCCTCGGAGATAAACAGATGCTAATCATGCCGTTGTTCTTTTACTCTTGACGAGAATGAAATGGGTGCTCTTGGTAAGTCTATCCACTACTACCCAAATCCCCGTATTACCTTTCCTTAACCTCGGAAACCCGTCAACGACATCCATGGAAACACTTTCCAATTTCCACTGTGAAACCTCTTACAATCAACCGCCAGTAAGCATATTCATGTCCTCGACCTAGTTCGAGCTCATATAGATACTAAAATGGGTTACTGGTTGAAAAGGGTCCACCCATTTGACACAAGCTTCCCTCCTAAGCTTGGTCCCCACTAGGAATTCCCACTTAACCCCTCTTTATTCTGATGTCTAATCACATGTCTCATCTTGGTTAAGTGTTTTAATTATGTTTCAATGCTACCCATTTTACCTACTAACCCTTTTTTCTATCCCATGTCTTACCACATGTCTTATCTTGGTTAAGTGTTCATTAATTCATTATAATCGTAATCTTGCAAGGCCTTCCACATTAGATTGTCATTTTGCAGTTGTTGGATATACCGGGCGGTTCCGGGCAGTCTTATACCGCAAGCTGAATCTAACCTCGTGTCTTTGCATTATTACGTATCTAATTTCTGCCTTTGACCTCTCACATTAGATTACCAAATTGCAGTTGCTGGATGTGTCAGGCGGTTCCAGGCAGTCTTATACCGCAATTCAAATCTAACCTCATATCTTAGGCGTTCATTATCACTTTCTTGATTCAAGTCCCTTTTCTAAATCTTAGATTAAAATATATTCCAATTACCCATAATTTCCAATCTAAATTATGTTAGTAATTTTAATCCAAATTAGGCCTATAATCTTATGTATACATGTTATGCCAAATTACGCCGAAATTAATTGGCGTTCATTGTTATTAACAATTTATTCCAAACCTCATGTATACAAATTATATCCAGTTATGCCCAATCCAACTTATGCTAAATCTCATGTATACAATTTATACACAATTATGCTCAAATTGATTTATGCCAATAATCTCATTTTATTACAAGTTTCCCCAAACTTTTCTCAATCGTTCAAACGTTATTTGTACGCAAATATCAACGTAATATGTTAGGCTCAAAGTTAGCCTAATCTCATAAAAAAAGGAAAAGAAGAGGAGAAGAGAATCAACATCAAAATTGGTGTAAACATAAGAACATGCATATGAAACATAAACAGACATATAACGATAAATTGGAACAGAAAGGCATATTGCAGATTTATAGGTATGAATTTAAAGGATAATGATTTACAAACTTGATAAGATTCATCTCGGTCACTGGCATATTAATTAAATCCAATTCACAATCCCATCATAATTGCTTTTTAAATTCAATTATATGTGAAAGCGACATAGACTCACAGCGATAGGATTCTCAGAAAAATAGACGTTGTTGTAGCAATTCAGATCTTGAATAATCTCTACTTGATTAATGTAGATCTGATCTTCAAATTTGATTGTTGAAGAAGAACTATCTCTAAATCTCTATTTTGATTTTGGTTGGAGAAGAAAGACTAGGTTAATTTAGATTAGAGAAGCATGGAGGTGCCATGGATGAATAACAATGAGATTAGGGTTAAGTTTAAGGGTATTTTATAGTTGCTCTAGGTGAATTAGGACCTTTAGATTAGATTAGGATCCATCTGAACCATCCAAACTAGAAAAACACGTCATCCAGCCAATCCCAGAAGACCACATATCAGTCCAGACCATAAAACTCGTCAGGCCAGATCTGAGCCGATGGGGTCGACACCCCTATAGGGGGGTCAACACCTCTGTCGACACCCCTATAGGGGGGTCAACACTTATGTCGACTCCCCTAGGGGACACCCTAGAGCGGGAGATTTCCCGCTCACCCAGATTTCGCTGATTTTGATTTTTGAATTCATTTTTGATTTGTTATTTAATTATTATTAAATTCTTCTTATTCTTGAATTCTTCTAAGCTTCATACCTTCTTCATACTATATCCATTTAACGAAAATTCGGACTCTATCTCAAGTAGAATTCGGAGACGAACGCAATGGCGCAACCCGTTTCCCTTAATTCTTCTTATAAAAATTAAGTATTCTTTAATTATCCCTTATGTAATGTTTTTTAAAATTACGGGGTGTTATATGTCGGGTGCTACTAAGCACCGTCTACATCCTAGTATATTGTAATAACCCAGAAATCTGAGCCAATTTAAAAAAATTATTTTGGCAATTTTAGTGAATTTTGAATATTTGAAATGATGTATTTTAAATAATAACGACGAAAAATTTATTTTGAATAGAATTTGAATGTATATATTTATTTGAACCGACGTTAGAATATAAATATTTATTTATAATTCTAAAAGGAATTGAAAATGGCGCGGTAGTTTGAAAATTCGATTTCAAACTTCAAATGAATGTACAAGATTCAAAATAAACCAGATTTTAGCGAAACCAAAAATTTTAGAATCTATTTGAGAATATCTTTCCAATGAATCCGAAAAATTGAAATTTCATAGCGAGAATCAAAAGATACGTCCAGTTGAAAATTCAGAACAGTCGCTATGGAATTTTGGCCCATAAAAATAGAAAATTTTCAAACGGTCTCAGAATTCGACAAAATTAGTTTTGTTAAGACCGCATCGTCAATACGAAGGCAGATATAATTTTTCGAGAATTTTTAGAGACTGTATGTGACCCCGGCAAATTGAAATGTGCATTTAAACTGAATATATATTGATTTATATTTTAATTTCAACGAAAACTGATCATAACAAGTGAATTAGCATACAAAACATGTGCCATTGTGTTCGGAATGGGGGTAATTAGCTAGGGACGACAGTCGTTGGGTCCCGTTTGGTGTTCGAAGGTAAAGTCAACCATTTTAAAGAAAAATAAAATAATTAAATTATATAATTATATAAAGCCCCCCATACTTTCTAAACCTAATTCAGAATCTCGAGCCCCTTTTTCAAATTAGACCGTCGTTCATCATCACCCCCGTCGCTCCATGCCGCGCCACCCACCATCGATGCGGGATCCGCCTTCCCCCTCCATAGCCCTCCACCTCGATGACGAGCTCCTCCCTCCGCTCGATTCTAGTGCGCGAGCCCGAGACCCCCAGACCCAGACGCGACAACCACCGCAATCCAAGTCGCGCCACCCCTCCAACGACTTCCGCCATCGCTCCTCCACCCAAACTCGACGCCGGCTGACCACCCACCTCGCCTGCGATGTCCGCCGCTGCCATGTACACCCCCTCTACAAACTCCGACTGTAAAACCCCCTTTTCAATCAATGGCAGTGAAACTCCCTCCTCGGCAAAAGAAAGGTAAGATTTATTTGAATTTCAGTTTGTTTTTATTATTTATTTTATATAACACTGAAATTTAAAAAGAATAGATTTTCAAAATGTATATAAAAGGAAAAAAAATGATTTCAGTTTATGAAATATAAAATAGTGATTTTTAGCAGTTAAATATAAAAAATTTATGATAGTAAGAAGTTAAAAATATAATTTTTATCATAGTAGGAAGTTAAAAGTACGATCTTTATTTGTTCGTGAACTAGTTTAGATTATTTTAACATGAACTAGACTAGATTTTGTTTATAGAAAAAGAATAGATTTGTTATAGAGAAAAAATTTGATTTTTAATAATAAAAAGTTTAGATTTCTAAAAGTGAGAAGATTAGATTCTTATATTATATAGATAGTAAAGATTTGATCTTTAGTATATGAGCACCGTTATAAAAATAGAATTTTTCTCTATATAGTAGCGGTATAAAAATAGAAATTTTATCCATATAGCGTAGCTATAAAAATATGATTTTTATATAATAGAGAATATAAAAATGTGATTTTTATATATATGTAGTGAACACTGACGACGAAAGTGACAAAAGGCGAGTGGCGAAGATTTCCTACATATGAGGAGTCGCGGTGTATTGGTTTAGCTATTCGGTGAGAACTTCTCACTTTTATTTCTATTTCTAGTTGAAATATATACTAGGATGCAGACGGTGCTTAGCAGCACCCGACACTCATTGTCCACAGACCATGGATGACTCGTTTGTTTGGTTGTTGTGTTGTGAAATTTGATTGTGTGATGTGGAATGAAATAAAATATTTTATAGTGGAAAATATTTTATAGTTAAAAATATGATTTTTAACGTGTATATAAAATAAATAGTAATAAACAAATTGGACGATTTGTTTATATACACTGATTTGACTGATATTGATTGGGACGATAAATTTTACACATCGCCCAACCACACAAATGAAATGTGTGTTTGTTGATTTGAAACCCCATATGGGTATTGGGATGAGATTTGACGTACACTAATCCCGATTGTTTAGTTGTATGTCAATCTATGGGTTGACAGACTGTGTAAGTGTTAATTATTTATATTTAATGCTTATGCAGTTGTGTGGTGCACTCTGGATGATGATTGATGATTTATCGTTGTTGTTATATACATATGTTTTAGGGAATCCATATAATAAACGTTATATGGTAATTGATTGGGCCTCACTCCAATTTGGAAAATAAGAAATATAAATTCATGTGTTGAATAGAATATAAATTCATGTGTTGAATAAAAATATATATTCATGTGTTGAATAAAATATATATTCATGTATTGAAGAAAATATTCATTTGTTGAATAGAATAACGAAGTTATTGAAATATATAAAGCCGTATTGGTTAGGTATGCTCCATTTTGACGCGAACGATATTTATATCGATTATACTCGTTTTTATAATGAATATAGAAAAGTAAGTGATTTCAAAATATAACATTTTTAAAATATTATCATTTATAGATTAATGATATGGAATATTCAATTTTGATTAGAAATTGAATATGAAGTTGAAATCGTTTCGAAAACAAATTCAAAACGATTTATAAAATACGTTTTAAAAAGGAAATCGACGAAATGTATATAATATATATATATATATATATATTATGTATATAATGGCCTGAATAGAACGCGCCACGCCGCGGTAGTTCACGAATTTCGACCATTGACTTCGAATGGATATTACGGGAGATCCGACCGTCGGATTCTCCTAAAACCGGAACCGTTGGGTTCGTATTGAAAAGAGCTTTCTAATGAATATTAGAAATTAGAAATCTAACGGATGGATTTGAAATTATGTCCAAATCAAATTTGGAAAATGTCGCTGTAAGTGCAGTTCGATGGCCGATGATGGAAATCGACTGTACGGACCTTGATAAAATTATTAAAAATAGTAATAATTTGTGTAAAATCATAAGAAATGATTTGTGAAGAATTGGGATGAAAAACTCCATATTTTAAAAGATAAACATAGATTTTTATCAAAATGAACTAGTTTTGAACTAGAATAATAATTTATTTATTTTTAAATAAATAAATTGGATGTGAAAAGGGTTTTAAAAGTAACCAGAAGTTTCAATAATTGAATTGGAATGGAATGTGATTTTGGGTTTATAGTGAACCATGTTTTAAATGACATTGGTTCTTTAACCCAGTTAAAGACAGGATATTGATTATTTGAAAGATTAAAACAAAGTGGAGTTTTAACGAATCTTTAATTAGATTGAAATGATCAAGAATGGAGTATCACCAGTTTTGCTCCAGGCGATAGTTAAATCTTTAATTAGATTTGAACGTGAAATGGTAATTGAATTTACCGATAACACCGTGGTGTAAGATACGAAGTATTACCAGTTTTACTTCACGGGATGAATAGGTTGGGATTGGGAAATAAAATAAATGATTACTTCGGTGTGGTTCGCTAATCCCGACTAGTTTGAATTGATATTCAAAAGAAGAATAAAGAATAAATTTAAAGAATTTATCTTTGATAAAATTAATAGGAACCTTTCCCAAAGTATAAGAATATTTGAATAAAAGAATATTCTGAATTGGAATGAGGCATATGTTGTGTTTGTGTAACACTTGTTTATTATATACGCGAGTTATTTAGAAAGACCGGGTTTATTCCATTCTGAATAACTGATTCGACGTGGTGTCGAGGATGAAGACGGTGGTCGAAGTACGGAGGTCTTCACGTCATTTGGGTGATTACTGATGATCTTGATTGGGCCGTACACACAAGAGGAGGGAATCAGTTAGTGATCGTCCAGATGTACTTGGAGATCGATGGATATGTGAGGTACAAGATGCCTCCGGTTTCGTTCAGACCTAGAACAAACTTGTAAATGGACTGTGTGTCTGACATTGGATTTTATTTTGTGTGATTGATTTCTATTAAATATATATTTGTTTGGCGGTGGAGAATTTATTCTCTTGCTTAACGCCCTTCTCTGAGACGTACGAGCTCAGCGGTTATATATTGATGGATATCAATCGCATGGAGTGAATTGCCTGTGTGGCATGCCTAAGTGGCAATTGATCAAGGCTTTTGTTGAAAAGCAAATTTTTGTGGTTGATGATCAAAGCACGGCCTGTGTGGCATAGCTTTGTGTAGCGTTGATTCGTGGGCCTCACACCCCGGTTGTGAACCAAAAACGAGAGAGGACCTCAGGGAGGGCATGCGTTTTCTTCTAGCTAGGGTGGTGTTAGTGACCTACCAGCCCTGACATTTATATTATTTTCACCTGTGTGGTTGTTGCTGTTGCGAGGCGCCTCGGATATATCGGTGACTGTGTGGAGCCAATGGAGCCATTTGGCTCATTTACGCCCCAAAGGGTAGGGAAACGCAGTGTTCAGGCATTTTAATCCACATCGGTGGACCAGCCCTGTCGCTCCAAGGGCTTGACTGAGTACTTGTCCTGATACACGGGCTGGAGCGTCTTGAATCGGTAGAGGACTATCTTTTGCCTAGGTTTATAGATGGAAATCCAACTTCCAATACGTGACTTTGCGGTTTTGATTGTAGAGCCTAGTACGACGACATAGTGGTATGAGGCACTTATGCCGTCTATGATTGATACTTATGATTTGAAGTTGTTTTATAGACTATGCACTTATAATAGTATCAAATGATTTGTTTTTAGCGTATCAAGCATTCTTTGGCTATTATAAGGTAAAAACCCTATCCTTCGGCTTGCGTTGCATTATGTGATGGGACCTGGGTCACATAATAGCTTCATTTTTCTTTATTTAGCATTGCGTTGTTTGTTTTATGCACTGGTATTCTTGGGAGGAAACTCGTTCTGTGTTATACGGCGTGGTCCCTTAATTTACCTAACTTTAAAATAAAGATTAATAACTGTTTTAGTTCTCACACCAGTCACATAACTGACCTGGAGTTTATTGTTTTAACCTAAACTCTGGGTGCCCTTATTTTTCCGCACGGGCAGCTAGTAGTTTTGGTTTTGCAAATTTGTATTCGCAGGAACCTGGTTTAAAGCTGGAACGATACTCGGAAAGCTCTGTATCCGTGTATTACTTCTAGTTGTGTTTTGTATTATTTTCCGCTGCAATGTATTTAAATGTAATTTAAATCTCTGATATTTTCTATGTAATATTCATTCATACTCTATATATTCTTGTATTCTGATGGAATTGTTGTAATATACAATGAAATGTTCTTCTGTATGTGTTCCAGTTTGTCGTGTTCTCAAAACAATCAGGGGTTTCGAACGTTCTTGGTCGGTTTAGCAATCGATTCGGATCGAGCGAAATTCCTTTTTGTTACATTGTGGTATCAGAGCTTTGATTTACAAAGCTCAGACAATAAGACACATTAGAACCATACGAAAGAATTCATCAGAGATTGGATTAGTAATATCCAATGAGAATGACTCGTTAGAGATGGGATCAGTAGTATCCTAGAACGAGTGTGAAGAGTATATTTTTAAAATGAAAACGAATTTTGTTTTGAAAATTTAAACTTTATTCAACGTATTTGAATATTATTTGTATTGAATTTGGACAATCCAGTATATAAAGATTTTGCGTATACGTCTGATCCGCGTGTATTCGAAGTATTAATATACTGGATAGATATAGAATCACACTCTAATCGCCCGGAGATGGTTCTGATGATCGCTATAGTACGTACATCATCAGAATTTATATTCGAGTTTCGAAAGTGGGATTTCTATATGATTCCAATTGACTAGTGTGAGAACCAAAATTAGATAGGGCTTATTGTTGTGATTTGGCATCAAAAATCTGATTTTTTGACTATATATCAAAGTTATGAATTTGAAAAGCTAATCAACTAATTGATTGCTGATTGTGTTTTTTGATTATTGTTCGTTTAATTAAACGTCGAACCTTTAGCCAAATTGATCAAATAGTGAGTTGTATTGAAAATTTATCGCATTTGCATGCATATACATGTACTTACATTGAACATGTTATAGCAAGGAGGCTAGAGAAGAGGAATAAAATTTTATGCCCGACAAATAGGTACACGTTTACAAATTTATTGGGTTCGGATGATTTTATGAGCCGATTGGCTAGCCGCTTGGCTGTTTCTTTTTCTTTTTGGATTGGTGAGGGCCATGGGAGGCTATTTGAAATATCCCGAAGCTCCCGGTGCAGGGGAGGTTATGGTGAAATTTTAGGGTGTTAGCCAAATTTTTAAAATATTTGAAAAGTTCTTAGAAACTGAAAAGTTGAAGAACTTAAGCCATAATGAAAAGAATGAAAGTTGAGTTGATTTGTTAAACAACTTTCAGCTTCGTTCCTTTTTGGGGACGAAAAGTTTTAAGTGGAGGAGATTGTAATAACCCGGAAATCTGAGCAAATTTAAAAATTTTATTTTGGCAATTTTAGTGTATTTTGAATATTTAAAATGAATTATTTTTAATAACAACAACGAGAAATTTATTTTGAATAGAATTTGAACGTATATATTTATTTGAATCGACGTTAGAATATAAATATTTATTTATAATTATTAAAGGAATTGAAAATGGCACGGTAGTTTGAAAATTCGATTTCAAACTTCAAATGAATGTACAGGATTCAAAATAAACCGGATTAGAATCTATTTGAGAATATCATTCCAACAAATCCGAAAAATTGAAATTTCATAGCGGGAATCAAAAGATACGTCCAGTTGAAAATTCAGAATAGGCGCTATGGAATTTAGGCCCTTAAAAATAGAAAATTTTCAAACAGTATCAGAATTCGACGAAATTAGTTTTGTTAGGACCGCATCGTCAATACGAAGCCAGATATAATTTTTAGGGAATTCTTAGAGACTGTATGTGACCCCGGTAAATTGAAATGTGCGTTTAAACGGAATATATATTGATTTATATTTTAATTTAATTGGAAACTGATCGTAACGAGAGAATTAGAAGACGAAACATGTGCCATTGTGTTCGGAATGGAGGTAATTAGCTAGGGACGACAGTCGTTGGGTCCCGTTTGGTATTCGAAGGTAAAGTCAACCTTTTTAAAGAAAATAAAATAATTAAATTATATAATTATATAAAGCCCCCCATACTGACTAAACGTAATTCAAAATCTCGAGCCCCTTTTTCAAATTAGACCGTCGTTCACCATCACCCCCGTCGCTCCATGTCGCGCCGCCCACCACCGATGCGGGATCCGCCTTCCCCCTCCATAGCCCTCCACCTCGATGACGAGCTCCTCCCTCTGCTAGATTCTAGTGCCCGAGACCGCCAGACCCAGACGCGACGACCACCGCAAGCCAAGTCGCGCCACCCACTCCAATGACTTCCGTCGTCGCTCCTCCACCCAAACTCGACGCCGGCTGACCACCCACCTCGCCTGCGCTGTCCGCCGCTGCCATGTACACCCCCTCCACAAACTCCGACAGTAAAACCCCTTTTTTCAATCAATGGCAGTGAAACTCCCTCCCCGGCAAAAGAAAGGTAAGATTTATTTGAATTTCAGTTTGTTTTTATTATTTATTTTATATAACACTGAAATTTAAAAAGAATAAATTTTCAAAATATATATAAAAGGAAAAAAATGATTTCAGTTTATGAAATATAAAATAGTGATTTTTAGCAGTTAAAAATATAATTTTTATGATAGTAAGAAGTTAAAAATATAATTTTTATCATAGTAGGAAGTTAAAAATACGATCTTTATTTGTTCGTGAACTAGTTTAGATTATTTTTACATGAATTAGACTTGATTTTGTTTATAGAAAAAGAATAGATTTGTTATAGAGAAAAAATTTGATTTTTAATAATTAAAAGTTTAGATTTTTAAAAGCGAGAAGATTAGTTTTTTATATTATATAGATAGTAAAGCTTTGATCTTTACTATATGAGCACCGTTATAAAAATAGAATTTTTATCTATATAGTAGCGATATAAAAATAGAAATTTTATCCATATAGCATAGTTATAAAAATATGATTTTTATATAATAGAGAATATAAAAATATGATTTTTATGTATTAGAGAATATAAAATTGTGATTTTTATATATATGTAGTGAACACTGACGACGAAAGTGACAAAAGGCGAGTGGCGAAGATTTCCTACATACGAAGAGTCGTGGTGTATTGGTTTAGCTATTCGGTGAGAACTTCTCACTTTTATTTCTATTTCTAGTTGAAATATCGTCGTCCAAAGACCATGGATGACTTGTTTGTTTGGTTGGTGTGTTATGAAATTTGATTGTGTGATGTGGAATGAAATAAAATATTTTATAGTAAAAAATATTTTATAGTTAAAAATATGATTTTTAACGTGTATCAAAAATAAATAGTAATAAACAAATCGGACGATTTGTTTATATACACTGATTTGACTAATATTGATTGGGACGATAAATTTTACACATCGCCCAACCGCACAAATGAAATGTTTGTTTGATGATTTGAAACCCACACGTGTATTGGGATGAGATTTGACGTACACTAATCCCGATTGTTTAGTTGTATGTCAATCGACGGGTTGACAGACCGTGTAAGCGTTAATTATTTATATTTAATGCTTATGCAATTGTGTGGTGCACTCTGGATGATGGTTGATGATTTATCGTTGTTGTTATATACATGTGTTGTAGGGAATCCATATAATAAACGTTATATGGTAATTGATTGGGCCTCATTCCAATTTGGAAAATAAGAAATATAAATTCATGTGTTGAATAGAATATAAATTCATGTGTTGAATAAAAATATATATTCATGTGTTGAATAAAGTATATATTGATGTGTTGAAGAAAATATTCATTTGTTGAATAGAATAACGAAGTTATTGAAATATATAAAGTCGTGTTGGTTAGGTATGCGCCATTCTGACGCGAATGATATTTATATCGATTATATTTGTTTTTATAATGAATATAGAAAAGAAAGTGATTTCAAAATATAACGTTTTGAAAATATTATCATTTATAGATTAATGATATGGAATGTTCAATTTTGATTAGAAATTGAATATGAAGTTGAAATCGTTTCGAAAACGAATTCAAAACGATTTATAAAATACGTTTTAAAAAGGAAATCGACGAAATGTATATAATATATATATTATATATATAATGGCCTGAATAGAACGCGCCGCGTTGCGGCAGTTCGCGAATTTCGACCATTGACTTCGAATGGATATTACGGGAGATCCGACTGTCGGATTCTCCTAAAACCGAAGCCGTTGGGTTCGTATTGAAAAGAGCTTTCTAACGAATATTAGAAATTAGAAATCTAATGGATGGATTTGGAATTATGTCCAAATCAAATTTGGAAATGGTCGTTGTAAGTGTAGTTCGATGGCCGTTGATGGAAATTGACTGTACGGGCCTTGATAAAATTATTAAAAATAGTAATAATTTGTATAAAATCATAAGAAACGATTTGTGAAGAATTGGGATGAAAAACTCCATATTTGAAAAGATAAAAATAGATTTTTATCGAAATGAACTAGTTTTGAACTAGAATAATAATTTATTTATTTTTTAATAAATAAATTGGATTTGAAAAGAGTTTTAAAATTAACCAGAAGTTTCAATAAGTGAATTGGAATGGAATGTGATTTTTGGTTTATAGTGAACCGTGTTTTAAATGGCATTGGTTCTTTAACCCAGTTAAAGACAGTATATTGATTATTGGGAAGATTAAAACCAAGTGGAGTTTTAATGAATCTTTAATTAGATTGAAATGATCGAGAATGGAGTATCACCAGTTTTGCTCCAAGCGATAGTTAAATCTTTAATTAGATTTGAACGTGAAATGGTAATTGAATTTACCGATAACACTGTGGTGTTAGATATGAAGTATTACCAGTTTTACTTCACGGGATGAATAGGTTGGGATTGGGAAATAAAATAAATGATTACTTCGGTGTGCGCTAATCCCGACTAGTTTGAATTGATATTCAAAAGTAGATTAAAGAATAAATTTAAAGAATTTATCTTTGATAAAATTAATAGGAACTTTTCCCAAAGTATAAGAATGTTTGAATAAAAGAATATTCTGAATTGGAATGAGGCGTATGTTGTGTTTGTGTAACACTTGTTTATTATATACGCGAGTTATTTAGAAAGACCGGGTTTATCCTATTCTGAATAACTAATTCGACGTGGTGTCGAGGATGAAGATGGTGGTCGAAGACCGGAGGTCTTCACGTCGTTTGGGTGATTACTGATGATCTTGATTGGGTTGTACACCCAAGAGGAGGGAATCAGTTGGTGATCTACCAGACGTACTTGGAGATCGATGGATATGCGAGGTACAAGGTGCCTCCGGTTTCGTTCAGACCCAGAACGAACTTGTAAATGGACTGTGTGTCTGACATTGGATTTTATTCTGTGTGACTGATTTCTATTAAATATATATCTGTTTGGTGGCGGTGAATTTATTCTCTTTCTTAACGCCCTTCTCTGAGACGTACGAGCTCAGGGGTTATACATTGATGGATATCAATCGCATGGAGTGAATTGCCTGTGTGGCATGCCTAAGTGGCAATTGATCAAGGCTTTTGTTGAAAAGCAAAGTCTTGTGGTTGATGATCAAAGCACAGCCTGTGTGGTATAGCTTTGTGTAGCGTTGATTCGCAAGCCTCACACCCCGCTTATGAACCAAAAGCAGGAGAGGACCTCAGGGAGGGCATGCGTTTCCTTCTAGCTAGGTGGTGTCAATGACCTACCAGCCCTGACATTTATATTATTTTCACCTGTGTGGTTGTTTTTGTTGTTGCAAGGCGCCTCGGATATATCGGTGACTGTGTGGAGCCGATGAAGCCATTTCGCTATTTATGCCCCATATGGTGGGGAAACGCAGTGTTCAAACATTTTAATCCACATCGGTGGACCGACCCTGTCGCTCCAAGGGCTTGACTGAGTACTTGTCATAAGACACGGGCTAGAGCATCTCGAATCGGTAGAGGACTATCTTTTGCCTCGGTTCACAGATGGAAGTCCAACTTCCAATACGTGAGTTTGCGGTTTTGATTGTAGAGCCTTGTACGGCGACATAGTGGTATGGGGCACTTATGTCATCTATGATTGATACTTATTATTTGAAGTTGTTTTATAGACTATGCACTTATAATAGTATCAAATGATTTGTTTTCAGCGTATCAAGCACTCTTTGGCTATTATAAGGTAAAAACCCTATCCTCCGGCTTGCGTTGAATTGTTTGATGGGACCTGGGTCTTATAATAGCTTCATTTTTCTTTATTTAGCATTACACTGTTTGTTTTATGCACTGGTATTCTTGGGAGGAAACCCATTCCGTGTTATATGGCGTGGTCCCTTGATTTACCTAACTTTAAAATAAAGATTAATAACTGTTTTAGTTCTCACACCAGTCACATGACTGACCTGGAGTTTATTGTTTTAACCTAAACTCTGGGTGCCCTTATTTTTCCGCACGGGAAGCTATTAGTTTTGGTTTTGCAGATTTATATTCACAGGAACCTGGTTTACAGCTGGAACGATACTCGGAAAGCTCTGTATCCGTGTATTACTTCTAGTTGTGTTTTGTATTATTTTCCGCTGCGATGTATCTAAATGTAATTTAAATCTCTGATATTTTCTGTGTAATATTTATTCATACTCTGTATATTCTTGTATTTTGATGGAATTGTTGTAATATACAATGAAATGTTCTTCTGTTTGCATTCCGGTTTGTCGTGTTCTCAAAACAATCAGGGGTTTCGAACGGTCTTGGTCGGTTTAGCGATTGATTCGGATCGAGCGAAATTCCTTTTTGTTACATATATATTTAACTGTAAACAAAATTAGAGTGAGAAGAAGTTCTGACCTTTGGTTTCCACTCCACCGTGTTTTGATTGTTGATCTATGTAGCATACCTACATTAAAAATCATATTTTTAACCAATCAATAATTATTTCTTAACATGACTATTTTACATATAGTATGCATAAGATAAATACCATATTTTTATCTTTCTACAAATATTTTCATACATATGATAAAAATTCAATTTTTATCTAACCAAAATTATTTCCTTTTTGCGATAAAAATCATATTTTTATACAACTAAAATATATTCTTTTATATTATAAAAATCATATTCTTATAACGCTATTGTATATACAAAAATCAAATTTTTATATCGCTATCACATATATAAAAATCATATTTTTATTACGATGTTTTCACTATAAAAATCATATTTTTATTTCGATGTTTACACTATAAAAATCGTATTTTTATTTTGATGTTTACATTATAAAAATCATATTTTTACAATGCTATTCATATAACAAAAATCATATTTTTATATGCTATATATATATATATATATATTAAAACCACATTTTTATTTCAAATCTATATGTATAAAAATCATATTTTTAATCATGGTTAAATATAATAAAATCATATTTTTAAACATGGTATTATATATTAAAACTAAAAATAAAATAAATGTAAATAAATAAATAAAACGACTCATTGTTTTCCGGTTTTGAGGTTTGAGGAGAGGCGCTGGGATCTGGTGGTGGTGGAGGCTCGTGCACGCGGTGGTAAGGGGTGCTGGCGGTGCGATTTGGGCGAGGTTTCGAGTTAAAGGAGGAAGGGTGTAACACCCCACCTCCGCTAGGGTCACTCACAAAAGGGAATGCACTAGTTTTGGAGGAGCGTCATCGAGGTAAACAAACACAGAAATATTACAAGACAGAACATAAATAAAACAGCGGAAGAATCAAAAGCTAAGTTTCATTACTTTCAAAAAGAGTCAAAACCTCTTACATCCAAAGTACCAACTATTATTTTCCATTACAACAAGTTCTGCCTTGAATAAATAAAGAAGCATAAAACTTAAAACAACAAAAGTAGCTTAATTCCCCAAAGGTAGCAGAAATGCATCCATAACATAGCTCAAGATTAAACCGTACGTGAGCTGAACCGAAAGCAAGCAAAATCCAAGCTAAGTGCTAGGGTTTCCTCCCTGAGAAACTTGGGGGGGGAATGAAAGTAAAAGAGGAAAGAGAAAACGGGTCAGTCATAAAGACTGGTAAGTCCTAGTGACTTTCAGCATAAAAACAGGTAAAGGTAACATGACATGTATAAACTGAAAGTAAACATAAGGATGATGGCAAGATGGGCAGGATAGACTAAGATAGCATGATAATTCAAGTATAAATCAAGTATAGCATCGCATGTTCAGGATTCGCTGCACCAACTGTACTAGTATCCCAAACCCATGTCATGTGTTAACTATGAAATGATCCCTTGGCCCAATATCATGAATGACCCATTTCGGGGTCTTATGGAATGATCCATTAATCGATCGGCTCCTTACAAGTTCTATCTCGTCGTGTGTCTGTGTCATACGGCCCTATCACGAATGTAGTTACCTGTGCTAGATCCACCATAGGGTGTATCAAGCCCTAGGGTGCCAACCGCCGACACGAATCAAGCATGCACAGTGTAAACCTACTGATGCCCAATGCCTGCTTTTTCAACTCCAGACTACGTGCACGACCATAGTCCGCCTGAACCTACACTGGCGCACCAACTCAGCCGTCGTTCTGGTCGCTTATAATCAGCCCAGTAATCGTGCCCCACCCTGCCCAGTTCCAGGGTACCATGATACATCTAAGTGGGTTACTGCTAAAATGGACCGCGTAACTAGGGTTTCCGTCCAGCAGGTTAAGTGTTGTCATTTAAATTCGTGACTTAACCCTTATCAGTCTAGCATGTCAAGTTGGTTAAGTGTTGTCTTTCAATTTCATGACTTAACCCCACTAATCACGTGTCAAGTTGGTTAAGTGTTGTCTTTCATGTCCGTGACTTAACCCTATCATGTGGCATTAATTCATTAATGCACCCCAAACTCTCACATCAGACTTGTTGTTGTGGTCACTGGATATGCCGGGCGGTTCCGGGTAGAATTACACCACAACTCAGTATGACCTCGGGTTTTCAAGCGCGATATGACCAACTACCCACATTGGATCCTATTGTTTGCAGTCACTGGATTTGCCGGGCGGTTCCTATAACGACCCGGTTTCTAGCGACTTTGGTTACCAACATAAACTCAATGACGACTAACCAAACATCGAAAAATACTGGTAGTTAATGAAAGAAATTAGAGGGTGAGAATAGATAAGATAGAAACTTAGAATAGAAGAAGAAGAAGAAGAACACAAAATCAGAGTAACACGAACCTCACAGCGGAACGAATAACATATAATATATAACATAACTTTGAAATATACATCTGTACTTGAATGTACATCATTGTCAAAGTACAACACTTACAACATAGCGGAATAATAATAGCTATAAAATCCCGAAGCCTCCTGCTCCAGCTCTTCAAGTATATGTAAATCCCGACTACTTGACTTCCCGTACAAAACTAGGCACCCAAGAGTTTAGGGAAAACAAAACAAAATAAACTCCGGGTCAGTCATGGTACTGGTGTGAGTAAAACAGTTTAAAACAGTTCGAACAAGTAAACGATATCTCATAAGACCACGCCGTATAACGGAATGGGTTTTCCCTTATGAGAATCCAAAATATCTTTATATCAAAAACCTTTTGATATTATAATAATGTCTATCAACCACAATATAATAATCATCTAGCGGAAACGCTTTCATCTCACGTTCTACATATATAGTATATAATCAAAACCGCAAGCACGTATTGGGTAATGGATTTCCAACTATGACAAGGTATGGAACCACCTTTCGCTAGTGTACCTCTAGAAAGGCATACACTGGGTTCAACAAGAACATCTTGCAACCCGGCCACACATGACCGACCACTCATTTCGCTTGAGTGTATCAAATGTATATCACCAACGGTTGGGATCAGCAACTGTTCCCGTATATATATATATATATATATATATATATATATATATATATATATATATATATAGGACAACATTGATAGATTAAAGAAGCAAATGAATATTCTCTAGATAGGTGATTATACACCCTACTTCGGAGCGACCGACTTAGCCATGCTACCTGCCCGATTTCTGTCATTTACCAGATGTGAGGCTAGAAGCTACGCTTATCTTTTACATGTCACATCTTCATTCACTTAGAATGTCACATCGTCATACCCGCCAAATCACAAATTGACTTATCCAAAAATATCACGGGTATAAAGCTAAGAGAAACGAATTCCTCCACCACCAAACGTGAATACGTTTAAAGAGATCAACTTACGCAATCTATTGGATATACTCTGTTATACCTTCTTCCATACAAGTTGTCCTGGGACTGGACAATCCGAAGGCACTATTCAGTATATCCATCTTAGGCACTGTTATCTAAGATTTCTACAACAACCCTTGCACTTTACTCCGTCTTCAATATATTCAGCGTACTTGATTCGCAACGCTTATGCCAATACGGAGTGGTTCTTTGAATAATAATCCAATCAGTCTCCCCATATTAACAACGTTAAAATGGTCGAAAACTTCGATAGTCGGTGAGTTAACTATCAAACGAAAACAGGTGTGCAAACAACGATATTATTTCCAAATGGAAATAATATCGATCAATCATCGATCATATATATATATATATATATATATTTCCTTATTTTCTATGTTTAGAAAATATACGTTAACACTGGAAAACATTTCCATGGCTTAATTACGTATCACTATTCTTCCACATCCATCAGACTCTAACTATAAACTAAAAAGAGAACAACTTCCTAAGTATAAACCCCGAAGGCCGAAACCAACATCATATCGATACTCAGGAAACCATTCAACTTATTAATCTCTAGCCAGTTTCTAATTTTTGTTTAACTCCATTTCTTAACTTCTATGTTCGATTAACTCCTTTTGAATAACTATGTTTGATTAACTCCTTTTGAATAACTATGTTTGATTAACTCCTTTTGATAAACTACGTTTGATTAACTCCTTTTTATCTCGTCAATTTCCTTTTTTAATCCTATTTAGTTTCCAACTAAATATCCCTTTTATAATTCTATTTATTTACTAAATAAATATTCCTTTATTTTATTCTATTCGTTTTATCAACATTTCCCTTTTATTTACTTTCAAAATATTTTCTTTTGCAAAATCTGTTGATTTTATAAAATCCCTTGATTTCAATATACATTGAAATAATTCTTTTTACATCCCAGGGTCTTTTTATGATATTTAAAATATCGAATAACAAGGATCAATATCATTCTAACACACATAATCCATAATAGATTATATAACATATCATATATCACAATACACGAAAACGGTAAAATAAATGTTGAGGAATCCAGACGGATTCCTCTAACCTGTCTCCCTGCATCCACAGATGTTACACAATATAATCAACATCACTTTCACTTCGATATGAAATATTCTGTTAACAGAATCAATATATATAGATTTAACGGTTTATATATATATATATATATATATAATTTCAACTAACTGACTAGCAGTTCAATCAAACAGTCAACACATAGTCAGTCAGACAATTTTTTTACAGTTCTAAATATACGTTACAAAATATAAACTGTTCAGAGTTAGTGAGATTTACTCACTTTGGCAGTTCATCGTTAAAGAACGATAAACTGTTGTTTGATTAGAGTCAAACAGTTTATTTTGCCATAAATTCAAACGAGCTTTGATCCGCTTCCCGTCAGTTCCATGTTGTAGTCGTCGTCCATACGATCCCAACACAACTTACAGTTCGTCAATCTGATAACGTATGAACGAGATATTGCCTTTACAAGTTAATACATTTAATTAAAAATAAAAACATGGATTAAAAATAGAAATGGGCCTTAACCTATTATAACCCGCGACCCATTCACCCTTAACCCCTTCGGCCTCAACACAGTGCTTCTTCCCAAATCGAAGAAATAGGAAACCGTACCATTTCTGATCACTTCAACCGCCGGCCGATCCTCCATTCCATCACAATTCCACGTGAAACCACCACTAACGAACTCCCCTCGAAAATCTCCTTCCACCAGTACCCTCAAACCCCAACTCGAGATCACCTGCTCCATCACGTCCGCATGACAGTCCAGAACCCGAGCGTCAGTTTTACTTTCCAAAAATTCCCAAAAACTCACAAATGAAAGTACTCTCCTCACTAAACTCGAATATAACATCCAAACCATAAATCAATGCTCGAAATGCCCAAACAAACGAACCCTAGTTCGCTGCAAATACCAGACCTCGACGGAATCATTGTCGAGCCTTATAAAATCAATATCTGATTGAAGTAAATGCTATGAGGAATATATATATATAAGTTCTATGATTTTAGGATTTTTGTGGAATTTCTTTTGGATTTTTCTTTTTGCGTTTTGATTTCCTGGGACGATGAAGAGAATGCGATGCCAGTTATAAAGGGGGGGACAGGATTTTAAGTGGCTGTAAAAAGATGGGGTGTGGCCTTGTATGGTTCAATAACTTAGATATTTTATTTATTATATTTTAGTTTTTATTCATTTTATTTTCATTCTTGCTTTCTAAAAATCCGTGTGATCATACACGATGTTCAAAAATCACGGAAATGGTCATGTAGCTATAGTTCGACATTTCGGTTCAAACGAAACTGGTTTCGTCAAATTCCGACTCCGTTTGCTCACACAGCGTATTTTTAAAGGTCCATTTATCGATTGTATTTCACATTAAAATCCCGTACGGCCACATACTAACTTCAAAAATCACGGAACTTGAAATCTAGCAATAATTAAATATTGCGGATCCAACAAAATTAGTTTCGTTGAATTTCGACTTCGTTTGCAAAAGTGGCTATTTTTAAAGCCCTAAATAGCCCATTTAAATATATAAATATATTTAAATATAATTAAATTTAATATTTAAAAATAAATATTATCGTCTATATTCACAGTGGAATACCATATAGTTCAGAAAACCCTATATGGATTTCTAACTCGATATTTCAAATCAGGGTCAACCCGATATACGATTTATATTGAAATTCCTTTTTAAAATATAAATAATTCCTTTATAAATTATAAAGGAATTCCACAACGACTTTTCTAAAATTTGATTTGGATATAAATCAAAATCTACACGACGAAATCCCGATTTTTCTTCCACTAGAAAGATATACTTCACCAGCTCCACACGTTTCTTGTTTCACGGAAATCCGATTTAAAACGGATCCTGTACATTCAGTTGAAGTTCGAATCGCCAAATAGCGAACTGCCGCGCCATTTCGAGCTCGATTATAATTATATTATAATTCTACGTTCAAACTGTCGTATTTTAAATATGTTCGCCAATATATTTCAACTCTAAACTGAAATATATATTTTAAATAATCCAATTCACACTATATTGTGAAATTCCACTATCTTTGATTATTTCCGAATTAAATATATTATTTAATTATTATTTTAATTAAATATTCACTATTATTTAATTGAACCACCATTTAATTAACTATATCATTATTTATATAATTAAATAAATTAATTATAATATCTCTGAAAAATGCGGGTCATTACATTCTTCCCCACTTAAAATATCTTAGATAGTGCATTCCAATTGAGTCATGTGCGTGCATGGGTACGACTTGCTTGGGAAAATAAGCCGTTATAACACCAGTAAATAGGTATGTGTCCTTTTGGGAGTTGCTACTTTAGGAAGTGATACATCCTACCATGGGATCGGCACAGGGTATTACGGGATAGGGAGCCAATCGATTGGGGGTAGTGATTAAGGTACATCTAGTCCTTCTTGTTTAGGTGTTGTTTGTTTCTAGTTAGGGTAATAGCCGTTAATTCTATTGGATACCTCTTATTACTATTTAGGGAAAAATCCCGTTACTAGAAGTACACCTATGTAACACCCCGCATTTTTAAGTATAATTAAAAATGAAATAAAATATATGAAAATATGCTTATGACAGGTAAATAATGGTGATGCATAAAAAGAATTAATTAATACATGAAAGAGAAGAAAAATTAGTTCGATAACGGTGTGTGTAACGGAAAAGATAGTAAAATGAGGATAATTAATTTAAGAATCAGGAATTAGGTAAAATGGACATCACCATTGCATTCCTCTCGAAATTTTACATGAAATAGAGTCCGAGTTTTCGAAAATCGGAGTCCGGATGAAGAAGTTATGGCCTGTAGAAGATTCAGAAGGTTTCGGTCAGCACAGAACTGGGCAAGTCGACCCGGGGGTCGACCTGGGAGTCGACCTCCCCCATGGGGGTTGACTATAGTGTCGACCTCCCCCCCTACAGGTCGACCTGGTCAGCCTGTTTCGGTCCAGAACACGTTTTTGAAGCCCAGGGACAATTTTTGATGGTCCGGATTGGTTTTAGTGTTAATCTGATGGCTGAAATGAATTGCTACACCTATAAAAACAACCTAAGACCTAGCCTTCCCTACACAAAATTCTATTCTGCTTCTTCACTGCCTCTGTTCTAAATAAAAATAAAAATGGCGTCGCTACTCTGCTGGAATCAAAACTAGAAGCTAATCGACATCAACCTAAGCAACCCAATTCAAACTAGAGATTAAAGCTTCTACAACGATTCTACAACAAATTAAAGTTCTTTCTTTAATCCAACCAAGGCAAGTACAGTTATTTTCCGCTATAAACGTTAATTCTGATTGTGACATGAATTGTAAATCTGAATCTGAGATTATATCTCTTCTGTTCTGTTTAGATCTACCTTATTTTGTATCTCTTTCCTCTTTCTGTTCTATAGCCAGGCTACCACGAGCTTGAGCCAATCTCATAAGAGATTAACATACGCTAAAATGTTTGGGACAGTAAAATGAATGATGCATAAATTGGGCATGAACAATAGGTGACTAATTTGAGGAAAGAACATGGGCTGTAGCTAGAACATGAATCTGAGACATATGACTAGACATGTTATATTTGTAATATAAAGGGTATTGAACATATGACTTGAGATAAAGAGAATATGGCTTAGCTGTAAAGATTTACATTAAAGTAGGACATCTATTAAATGTAAATAAACACCTAAGTAAGGGATCTTTGGGATATATGACATGCATAGTAATCGATGGTTATATTTGGTATATGATCATAGTGTGAATCATGACAATTATTTAGGCATGCTTAGGCCAAATTTAAAATTAGGCAAGATATGTTTGTGAAACTTTAAGGAATGATTAAATCTGTTATATTTGCCTAATCTGCTAGTTCTGTTATATTGCTTAATCTGCTAGTTCTGTTATATTGCTTAATCTGCTAGTTCTGCTCTAATGCCTAGCCTGCTAGATTTGTTCATCTACCAAATCTGTCATCTACTAAGTCTGTTGAAAATGCTAGATCTGTTAGTTTGCTTAGTCTGCTAAACCCGTTAAGTCGCCTAATCTGAAAAATCTGTTATCTGCAATATCTGTTGAGTTGATATAATTAGTCCGCTATTGACATAATCTGAATTGGCTATAGTTATGAATAATTGACATGTATATTAGGCATGGATATAAATGGTGAATCATTAATTAATTGGACGCAAAGATAAACATGGCTAACTAGAGGTTAGAATGAGTTTGCGGCGTAATTCTGCCCGGAACCGCACGGCATATTCCAGTGGTCGCAAACAATAGGTTCTAATGTGAGAAGTTAGTCATAACGTGCTTGAAACCCGAGGTTAGACTCAGTTTGCGACAGAAACCTGCCCGGAACCAACCGGCCTAACCAGTAGACGCAAACTGTCAGTCTAATGTGAGAGGTTTGGGCATTATATTTAATTAATGAAAATCTGAGATAATTATGATGTCTAAAACGTGTTGGGTAAGGCTAAACCAATTGGACCAATGAATCTGATAAATCCGTTTCGTGAATCCGTAGGCCCAATACCAAGTTAGATAATCTGTAACCAGTTAATCTGTAAGTCTGCTAATCTGTAACCAGTTAATCTGTAAGCCTATTAATCCGAACATCTGATCCGTTAGTCTGAAAACCTGTTAACTTGATTGTCTGATCTGTGAACTAGTTAATCTAAATTTTGTATGTCTGAAACTTGTAGACAAGTTAAGCTGAAATCTGTTAGTCTGGGGACACAAGGTTAGGAGGGGAATTACTTGTGTCATCTGTTGTTTGGGACTCATATTAGTCAGTAACCCTTTCTGGTATCAAAACTTTGCCCCAACAGTAAGTAGGGTCCGGGCACGCTTACTGAACTAATTATAAGTGATTCATTCTGATAATGGCGAGGGGTGTTGATGGTGCGTTCCAACCGGGTCATGTGCGTGCATGGATCCCGGTCTGCCTCTGAGGATGTAAGACGCCGTGGCATATGTAAATAGGTCTGTGCCAATTGGTTATCAATTTAGGGAGTGAGCCGATCGCTTGGGGTAGAGTTTTAGGGTACACTAAGCTCTGTCTGTTTCTGTTGGTACCGCCTGTTTCTGTTGGGTGGCAACACCCGTCTGTTTCTGCGTGGTACCGTCTGTTCGGGTGGTAAAGGCCCAATTACTAGTGTACACCTAATTCTACATTCTGTTTCCGTAGGGATTAATCTGTTTCAGTTTCTGTACCTTCGGTTGGGGTGGTAAGGGCCCATTATTAGCATTCTGTTTCTGTCTGTTTCTGTTCGGGTGGTAAAGGCCCATTACTAGCACTCTCTTCTGTGGAAATTTTTCTATACCCGTTTCAGTTTCAGTTTAGACATTAGGGTGACACCTAATTCTGTTATACTAGTATTAGTGCAGAGAAGTGTAAAGCAATAGCTTATATCATTCTGTTCTTCTGTTATATCTGCTACACCTGTTACAGTTATCCCTCGTCCAGTTTTATGTTCATGTCATATTATTATTATCTTTTCATATGCTGAAAGTCACTGGACTTGCCAGACTTTATGTCTGACCCTTGTTGTTTCGCCTCTTTTCTTCCGTCCCCCCCCCCCCCCCGGGTTTTCTAAGTAGGGAATACTCTAGCTAGATCCAGATTTCTTCTGCTTGAAGTGCTTAAAGTATGGCTTGGCTCTGTATAGCTTCCGTTCTGTGGGGATTATGATTTTAAAGTTTTGTACTCTGATGGCTTTTGAACAAGGCTAATATATATGTACTTGAGTTTTTGGTAAAGTTGTAACCAAACTGATTTCTGTCCGCTGCAATAAAGTTATAAAGTTTTTCAAGTACTATTTTTATATCTGTCTTGTAATATTCTGTTGTGTTTACTAAAATGCTCCATCAAAGTTAAGGCATTCCCTTTGTGAGTGACCTTAACGGAGATGGGGTGTTACACTTGGTATCAGAGCTGAAGGTTACCAGATTGAGTAAAGTTTTTGAAAACTATTTTCAAAAAGGTTTTGAAAGGAAGTATTTTCAAAAGGAAAGTTTATTTTGAAAAAAAAAACCTAATCCCCAGAAGCCATATATCTATCTTTTGATCCTCCGTTTGAATCTTTGTTTCCTTCTTTCTCCGGGGCTCCCGGCTTTCTAGGGGGTAACCTCATCGCGGCATGGTTATGTAGGCTGGATAAGACTACGACACCAGTCAAAGGGCAAATAAACGCCCGACTTCCATCTATAGCCGCAATAGTCTCGCCTACGGCTAATTTTCTTTCGAGCTTCGACGGATTTTCCGGGCGATGGAGGCAGCTTTCGAGGAACTTGTCCACGTGTTACACATAGATAGTAAAGAGGAGAATGAGGGAGATTGGCTAAGGAGCACAACCCAAGGATGAGAAACTCATGGACATGGACTTGGTTCACAAAGAAGGCAAAACGGAAACACAAAAGAAGGAAGAAAAGCCTGAAGATAAAGGAGGAGAAAAGTGCTTTACTTATGGAAGCTTGACTCAATAGGAAGGACAGGGGACATGACCTACTTCGGGAAGGCATGTGAATGCTCTCATAGTTGGTGGATAGGATAGAAGTAGGAAAATTTCCGTAGAGAGTTTAGTTTCCTTATCTGATTATTGAGTTAGAACTCTTTCCGATTATGGCATTCTGATTTTGTAGTCGAGTCTCTGCACTTTAATACTAGTCTTGTTTCTGATCTGGTTATAGTCTCAAACCCCATAGGGGTTACGACTCATCTGCTGGTGATAGGTTGGGGTTTGAGGATATCTGTGTTAGACGTCAAGTATGACGCATACATTCTGAGTTTTTTTGGGATATGATTTTATCATGCTTAGCTTCCTAAGAATCATTAGGGGACCTGATCTGTACTGGTAGTCTGCAAATATCTGAATAATTCTAATTCCCAGTTCTGACATTGTCTAACGAGGGTAATCCTCTGGGTGTCAATCTGTTGTTGGTTTCGGTCTTCGGGGCCGATACTTAGGACCCATGTTTAATGAGAACCAAGTTTTTGTTTTATCTGTACTCTCTTCCATCATTCGACTGTATCCTATCGATCGAATCTTTGAACTTTAGGTAGAAACTAATGGGTGTAAACATGTGTTTGAGACATGTTATGTTTGATGGTTGCAAGTGGATGCAAGTGGTTGCTAGTGGTTGCTCGTGGATGCATATACACACACTAGGCACTAGATCGGCTCGAAAACACTCTCATACTGCATATGGATGTGTGAGCATTTTTAATTTTTGTGGATGCAAAATGATTGAATTAGCACATGGATGTTGCATGTGACTGAATGGTTGTGCACTCATATAGAAATGATATGTATCGAGTAGGAAAATTGCATACATGTTAGACTCATGGCACTGGCATAATTCGCATTAAGGAGGTCAACTGAATCAGTGGACCGCCTGATCTTTGCATTAGACAAGGAACATATACACACACTTCTTGCATATGTTCATACGGCATTAGAAATCTCTTAATGACAATGAATGCCTGTGATTGGTGATTGAGTAGATGGATGATTGGATGGTAGGACACATTCTTCTTAAATTGAAGATTTCGGGGACGAAATCCTTTAAGGAGGGGAGAATGTAACACCCCACATTTTTAAGTATAATTAAAAATGAAATAAAATATATGAAAATATGCTTATGATAGGTAAATAATGGTGATGCATAAGAAGAATTAATTATTACATGAAAGAGAAGAAAAATTAGTTCAATAACGGTGTGTGTAACGGAAAAGATAGTAAAATGAGGATAATTAATTTAAGAATCAGTAATTAGGTAAAATGGACATCACCATTGCGTTCCTATCGAAATTTTACATGAAATAGAGTCTGAGTTTTCGAAAATCGGAGTCCGGATGAAGAAGTTATGGCCTGTAGAAGATTCAGAAGGTTTCGGTCAGCACAGAACTGGGCAAGTCGACCCGGGGGTCGACCTGGGTCCAGGTCGACCAGGGGGTTGACCTGGGAGTCGACCTCCCCCATGGGGGTCGACTATAGTGTCGATCTTCCCCCCTATAGGTCGACCTGGTCGGCCTGTTTCGGTCCAGAACACGTTTTTGAAGCCCAGGGACAATTTTTGATGGTCCGAATTGGTTTTATGGTTAATCTGATGGCTGAAATGAATTGCTACACCTATAAAAACAACCTAAGACCTAGCCTTCCCTACACACAATTCTATTCTGCTTCTTCTCTGCCTGTGTTCTAAATAAAAATAAAAATGGCCTCGCTACTCTGCTGGAATCAAAACTAGAAGCTAATCGACATCAACCTAAGCAATCCAATTCAAACTAGAGATTAAAGCTTCTGCAACGACTCTACAACAAATTAAAGTTCTTTCTTTAATCCAACCAAGGCAAGTACAGTTATTTTCCGCTATAAACGTTAATTCTGATTGTGACATGAATTGTAAATCTGAATCTGAGATTATATGTGTCTTGTTCTGTTTAGATCTACCTTATTTTGTATCTGTTTCCTCTTTCTGTTCTATTGCCAGGCTACCACGAGCCTGAGCCAATCTCATAAGAGATTAACATACGCTAAAATGTTTGGGACAGTAAAATGAATGATGCATAAATTGGGCATGACCAATAGGTGACTAATTTGAGGAAAGAACATGGACTGTAGCTAGAACATGAATCTAAGACATATGACTGGACATGTTATATTTGTAACATAAAGGGTATTGAACATATGACTTGAGATAAAGAGAATATGGCTTAGGTGTAAAGATTTACATTAAAGTAGGACATCTATTAAATGTAAATAAACACCTAAGTAAGGGATCTTTGGGATATATGACATGCATAGTAATCGATGGTTATATTTGGTATATGATCATAGTGTGAATCATGACAATTATTTAGGCATGCTTAGGCCAAATTTAAAATTAGGCAAGATATGTTTGTGAAACTTTAAGGAATGATTAAATCTGTTATATTTGCCTAATCTACTAGTTCTGCTATATTGCTTAATCTGCTAGTTCTGTTATATTGCTTAATCTGCTAGTTCTGCTCTACTGCCTAGTCTGCTAGATTTGTTCATCTACCAAATCTATCATCTGTTAAGTCTGTTGAAAATGCTAGATCTGCTAGTTTGCTTAATCTGCTAAATCCGTTAAGTCCCCTAATCTGAAAAATCTGTTATCTGCAATATCTGTTGAGTTGATATAATTAGTCCGCTATTGACATAATCTGAATTGGCTATAGTTATGAATAATTGACATGTATATTAGGCGTGGTTATAAATGGTGAATCATTAATTAATTGGTCGCAAAGATAAACGTGGCTAACTCGAGGTTAGGATGAGTTTGCGGCGTAATTCTGCTCGGAACCGCCCGGCATATTCCAGTGGTCGCAAACAATAGGTTCTAATGTGAGAAGTTAGTCATAACGTGCTTGAAACCCGAGGTTAGACTCAGTTTGAAACAGAAACCTGCCCGGAACCAACCGGCCTAACCAGTAGCCGCAAACTGTCAGTCTAATGTGAGAAGTTTGGCCATTAATATTTAATTAATGAAAATATGAGATAATTATGATGTCTAAAATGTGTCGGGTAAGGCTAAACCAATTGGACCAATGAATCTGATAAACCCGTTTTGTGAATCCGTAGGCCCAATACAAAGTTAGATAATCTGTAACCAGTTAATCTGTAAGTCTGTTAATCTGTAACCAGTTAATCTGTAAGCCTGTTAATCCGAACATCTGATCCGTTAGTCTGAAAACCTGTTAACTTGATTGTCTGATCTGTAAACTAGTTAATCTAAATTTTGTATGTCTGAAACTTGTAGACAAGTTAAGCTGAAATCTGTTAGTCTGGGGACACAAGGTTAGGAGGGGAATTACTTGTGTTATCTGTTGTTTGGGACCCATATTAGTCAGTAACCCTTTCTGGTATCAAAACTTTGACCCAACAGTAAATAGGGTCCGGGCACGCTTACTGAACTAATTATAAGTGGTTCATTCTGATAATGGCGAGGGGTGTTGATGGTGCGTTCCAACCGGGTCATCTGCGTGCATGGATCCCGGTCTGCCTCTGAGGATGTAAGACGCCGTGACATCTGTAAATAGGTCTGTGCCAATTGGTTGTCACTTTAGGGAGTGATACACCCTACTGTGGGGCCGACACAGGGTATTTATGTATTAGGGAGCCGATCGCTTGGAGTAGGGTTTTAGGGTACACTAAGCTCTGTCTGTTTCTGTTGGTACCGTCTGTTTCTGTTGGGTGGCAACACCCGTCTGTTTCTGCGTGGTACCGTCTGTTCGGGTGGTAAAGGCCCGATTACTAGTGTACACCTAATTCTACATTCTGTTTCCGTAGGGATTAATCTGTTTCTGTACCTTCGGTTGGGGTGGTAAGGGCCCATTATTAGCATTCTGTTTCTGTCTGTTTCTGTTCGGGTGGTAAAGGTCCATTACTAGCACTCTCTTCTGTGGAAATTTTCTATACCCGTTTCAGTTTAGACATTAGGGTGACACCTAATTCTGTTATACTAGTATTAGTGCAGAGAAGTGTAAAGCAATAGCTTATATCATTCTGTTCTTCTGTTATATCTGCTACACCTGTTACAGTTATCCCTCATCCAGTTTTATGTTCATGTCATATTATTATTATCTGTTCATATGCTGAAAGTCACTGGACTTGCCAGACTTTATGTCTGACCCTTGTTGTTTCGCCTCTTTTCTTCCGTTCCCCCCCCCAGGTTTTCTAAGGAGGGAGTACTCTAGCTAGATCCGGATTTCTTCTGCTTGAAGTTCTTAAAGTATGGCTTGGCTTTGTATAGCTTCCGTTCTGTGGGGATTATGATTTTAAAGTTTTGTACTCTGATGGCTTTTGAACAAGGCTGATATATATGTACTTGAGTTTTTGGTAAAGTTGTAACCAAACTGATTTCTGTCCGCTGCAATAAAGTTATAAAGTTTTTCAAGTACTATTTTTATATCTGTCTTGTAATATTCTGTTCTGTTTACTAAAATGCTCCATCAAAGTTAAGGCACTCCCTTTGTGAGTGACCTTAACGGAGGTGGGGTGTTACAACCTAAGTCTACCATTATGTTTACGTTGGGATCATATATGTTATACTAGTATTGTGCAAAGAAAAGTATTTGAGAAGCGTAATCTGTTTAGTTCATTCTGCTTATCTTGTTCATACCTTTTATGTGATACTATTATCTCTCATCCAGTTTATATGCCTGTCATGATGCTTTTATTTAGTTATATGCTAAAAGTAACTGGACTCACCAGACTTTACATCTGATCCATTTTGTTTCCTTTTCTCTCTCTTCCTTTCCCCCCCAAGTTCTCAACGTGGGAATGCTTAGGGTTGATTAGGATTCTCTCTTCTATTTCTACTTGGATTTGGATTTGCTTCGATGTACTTCTTTGACTTCTTGTCTACTTGTTTATGGCTACTTATGGGGACTATGGCTTTTTACTTCTATACTCTGATGATTTTTAGTGCAAGACAGATGTTTTATTTGATGTATTTTATTCCAGTATTTCAGTTTAATGTTGTAACTAGATTTTGAAACCACGATGTTTTTTGTTGGAAAATAAAGTTTTAAATTTGCACTACTATTTTATATATTTATCTTGTGAGATTTTGTTCTGTTTACCTATAACGCTTCACGAAACTTAATACATTCTGTTGAAGAGTGACATTAACGGACATGGGGTGTTACATTTGGTATCAGAGCTGAAGGTTACAAGATCGGATAAAAGGTTTTGAATTTGTTTTCAATAGGTTTTAGAAAGAAAGCATTTTCAAAAGAAAGCCCGTTTTTGAAAAAAACATATTCTCCAAAGCCATATGAAATATCTTTTAATTCTCTATTTGAATCCCCTTTCCTTTTCTTTTCAGCATGTCTGGGGAACCGAATATTCCCGAGGGCATTCAAATACTGACTTGGTTTCGTAGATATCTCGAGATTACGACACCTACCAAAGGCCAAGCAAACGCCCCTCCCCCAACTGCAGCCATTGTCCCTCCTCCTCCGCTAGTGGATAATTTCTCCAAGATATGCAAGGATTATGGTATGGGAGGAAAGCCTTTATAAGGAACTGAGACCTTAGTGGAAGAAAGGAATTGGCTTAAAGAAACAGAGGATTTGTTTGGGATTTTCGAGGTTCACGATCATAGGCAGATTCAGTTGGTCACTTGGCAACTGAAGGATGAGGCTTCATTCTGGTGGGAAGTGACGCAAACAGGGCATCCAATTGAGACTTGAGATGATTTCCGATAGAGATTCGAGCTGAATTTTCTTTCTTAGGCGGAAGAGAGTATGCAAATGGAAAGATTTCTGGCACTTATGCAAGGAAGCATGTCTGTCAAAGAGTATGTCTAGCACTTAAGCAAGGAAGAATGTCTGTCAAAGAGTATGTCTAGCACTTAAGAAAGGAAGCATGCCTGTCAAAGAGTATGTCTAGCACTTAAGAAAGGAAGCATGTCTGTCTAGCACTTAAGCAAGGAAGCATGTTTGTAAAAGAGTATGTCTAGATTTCTAGAACTTAAGCAAGGAAGCAAGTCTGTCAAAGAGTATGTCTAGCACTTAAACAAAGAAGCATGTATGTCAAAGAGTATGTCTAGCACTTAAGCAAGGAAGCATGTCTGTCAAAGAGTATGTCTAGCACTTAAGCAAGGAAGCACGTCTGTCAAAGAGTATGTCTAGCACTTAAGCAAGGAAGCATGTCTGTCAAAGAGCATGTCTAACACTTAAGCAAGGAAGCATGTCTGTCAAAGAGTATGTCTAGCACTTGAGCAAGGAAGCATGTCTATCAAAGAGTATGTCAATAAGTTCAACCAGTTGGCAAGGTTTGGAGCTGGTGAACACCCCACACAAGAAAGCTTTCTAGCACTTAAGAAAGGAAGCATATATGTCAAAGAGTATGTCAATAAGTTCAACCAGCTGGTAAGGTTTGGTTTGGATCTGGTGAATACCCCGCACAAGAAAGCTTTGAGGCTCGCGAGAGGATTGAATGAACCCCTCGGTGGATTGGCTATGTCTCATATTCTGATGGGGCAACTTTCGAGAAGACTTGGGATGATTTTCGATAGAGACTCGAGCTAGCACTTAAGCAAGGAGACATGTCTGTCAAAGAGTATGTCTAGCGCTTAAGCAAGGAAGCATGTATGTCAAAGAGTATGTCTAGCACTTAAGTAAGGAAGCATGTCTGTCAAAGAGTATGTCAATAAGTTCAACCAGTTGGCAAGGTTTGGTTTGGAGCTGGTGAATACCCCGCACAATTCTTTTTAGCATTTAAGCACGGAAGCATGTCTGTCAAAGAGTATGCCAATAAGTTCAACCAGTTGGCAAGGTTTGGTTTGGAGCTGGTGAATACCCTGCACAAGAAAGCTTTGAGGCTCGCGAGAGGATTGAATGAACCCCTCGCTGGATTGGCTATGTCTCATATTCTGATGGGGCAACTTTCGAGAAGACTTGGGATGATTTCCGATAGAGACTCGAGCTGAATTTTCTTTCTCAGGCGGAAGAGAGTATGCAAATGGAAAGATTTCTAGCACTTAAGCAAGGAAGCATGTCTGTCAAAGAGTATGTCAATAAGTTCAACCAGTTGGCAAGGTTTGGTTTGGAGCTGGTGAATACCCCGCACAAGAAAGCTTTGAGGCTCGCGAGAGGATTGAATGAACCCCTCGATGGATTGGCTATGTCCCATATTCTGATGGGGCAACTTTCGAGAAGATCGTTGATATGGTATTGATGCACGAAGAAGATAAAGGCGAAAAGAAAGAGGCTAAGACTAATGAGACACAAAACAAGAGAGTGTGGGTCCAGAAAGAACAGCAAAAGAAGGGCGGAAAGAACGACCAAGCTCAAGGCAAAAAGAAATGTCATGGTTGTGGACGCGTGGGTCATTTGATCAAAGATTGCAGAAAAAGGCAGAATGCTTGTTTCCACTATGGTGAGGTTGGACACTATTCTAGGGAGTGCCCGAAGAAGCAAGGAAAGGGCCAAAGAGAAGGATCTTCTGGACAGTAGGTGCATGCTCTCAAGGCCAGTGTACCAGACAGTGGTAGGAAAGTTTCTATTGAAGATTTAATTTCTCTTTCCGATCATCCTGTTAGGACTCTTTTTGATTCTGGCACTTCGCACTCTTTTATATCTGATTCTTTGGTTGAGTCTCTGCACCTTGGAACTAGTATGGTTTCGAATCCTGTTGTTGTCTCAAACCCCATTGGGGGAACGACTCATATGTCTATGATTTGTCGGGGTTTGAGGATATATGTGTTGGGCATCGAGTTTGAGTGCGACGCATACGTCCTTGGTTTTATAGGCTATGGTTTGATTCTTGGGATGGATTGGCTAGCCATGTATGGTGCAATTCTAGACTATGAGAGGAGGGCCGTTACACTATTGACTTGCCATGGGAGGACTCTCAAGATTTCTTACTATCCAAGGGAGTCTGTCATGCTTAGTTTCCTAGAATCACCTGATGCTTCTGTCGATTGTGAATATTTGGATGTTTCTGAGGAGGTTAGGGGCTTACCTCCGAGACAAGAGATTGATTTTTGGATATATTTGGTGGACAATGCAAAGCCAGTCGCACTACCTGTGAGCAACATGGCTCCTAGGGAAAGGAGGGAGCTCAGTTAACAAGTAGGGGAGCTACTTGAGAAGGGGTTTATTAGGCGAAGCATATCGGAATGGGTGCTTCAGTCGTCATTGCAACTAAGGCGGATGGTTCGCTTCACTTATGTGTGGATTACAAGGAGTTGAATAAACTCACTAAGAAGAATAGGCACCCACTTCCGAGGATTGATTATCTATTTGACCAGCTTGTTGGTGCATCTGTTTTCTCTCAGTTAGACTTGGCCACGGGTTTTCATCGGTTGAGGGTGGCTGAGGACAATATAGACAAAACCGCTTTCAGAACTCCAGATGGTTTCTTCTAGTGGCTAGTCATGCCTTTTGGGTTGACGAATGCACCTGCGTATTTTGTGGATCTGATGAGTAGGGTGTTTCAGGAGTTTTTGAATAAGTTCGTTGTGGTCTTTTTGGATGACATTCTGATTTTCTCTAAGAGCGAGGAAGAGCATGCCCTACATTTAGGGGAGGTTTTGAAGACTCTCCGAGCGCACCAGCTTAAGTTGAAATTCTACAAATGTCATTTTTGGAGAAAGGAAATGAGATTTCTAGGGCATGTGGTCTACAAGGATGGGATAGCAGTGGATCCTGCGAAAGTAGTTGCAGTTCAAGATTGGAAAATTCCAAAGAATTCAACGGAGATGAGGAGTTTTTCTTGGTTTAGCGGGTTATTATAGGAAGTTTATTAAGGACTTTGCAAAGATATCAGCCCCACTCACCAGACTGACAAAGAAGATTCTAATTTTTCTTGGGATATTGACTGTGAGGATGCTTTTCAGCGATTGAATAGGGCTATGACAACAGCCCCAATTTTGACTTTTCCTGATGGAAACAAAGTGTTCACAGTGTACACCAATGCATGTGGTACAGAGCTTGGTGTCGTCCTGATGCAAGACGGAAAGGTAGTATGTTACGGTGGAAGACAGCTGAGAGTTCACGAGAAGAACTACCCTACCCATGATTTAGAGTTGGCTGTTATAGTATTCATGCTTAAGGCTTGGCGGCATTATCTGCTTGGAGAGAGGTTTGAGTTATACAGAGACCATAAGTCTCTCAAGTATCTGTTCTCGCAAAGGAATCTCAATTTAAGACAACAGAGATGGATGGAGTTCCTAGCATCTTTTGATTTTGAGATTGCTTATACCCTTGGTAAGGGTAATGTGGTGGCGGATGCGTTGAGTAGGCAAAGGATGACTTTGAGTCCTCTATTCATAGAGAGGCGGAGCTTAGAGTACATATCGACCTTCGATTTTAGGCCATCTACGGATCCTGTACCTGGTTTGTTGTCATCCTTAGAGGTGCGACCTACTATTATGGAATAGATAGGATCTTCGCAGTGAGAGGACCCATAGATAGAAAACATCTTGGATAGGGTCAGTAAAGGGGAGACTTCTGGTCACCTTAGTAGATATTCCACAGATGATAGAGGGTGGTTACGACGAGATGGAAGACTTTGTGTTCCCCGAATCGGCAGCCAGTTAAAGACAGTCCTTGAGGAAGCCCATCATTCTAGGATGACTATCCATCCAGGCGGTGATAAGATGTATAGGGACATGAAGAGGTTTTCTTTTGGGCTGGGATGAAGAAAGACGTAACAAAGTTTATTTCTCGATGTTTAGTTTGCTAGAAAGTCAAAGCTCAACAAACGAAGCCCGGCGGTTTACTTCATCCTTTGGAGGTCCCCCAATGGAAGTGGGAGAGCGTCTCTACAGATTTCATTGATGGTTTGCCTAGATCAAGGAAAGGCAACACCAATATATGGGTTATAGTAGACAGGCTTACTAAGAGCGCTCATTCCATTCTTGTTAAGAGTAAGAGAACAACTGCATGGTTGGCATCAGTTTATCTTCGTGAGATAGTTCGTCTACATGGAGTACCTTCTAGTATAGTGAGTGATCGTGACCCCATCTTCACTAGTGAGTTCTAGAAGAGCCTACAAGAAGCATTAGGTACACAATTATGTTTGAGTACTGCGTATCACCCTTAAACCGATGGGAAGACCGAGAGGGTGAATATAGTTCTGGAGGATCTTTTGAGGCTGTGTATCCTAGACTTCGGAGGAGCATCTTCCGTTGGTTGAGTTCGCCTACAAAAATAGTTATCAAGCTAGTATTGGAATGACACCCTTCGAAGCATTGTACGGATGACCTTGTAGATCACCGACTTGTTGGTGGGAGTCTACAGATAGGCTTCTACTTGGACCTGAGATGATTAAAGAAACCTCAGAAAAGTTTGATCTTATCCGCAGATACATGAAGACGGCTTAGGACAGGCAGAAGTCATACGTAGATAAGAGAAGGACCGATATTGAGTTTGAGGTGGGAGACATGTTTTTCATCAAAATATCACCTTTGAGAAATGTGGTTCGCTTTGGATCCATAGGGAAACTGGCGCCATGGTTTGTTGGGCCATTTCCCATAGTGGAAAGGATAGGTCAAATGGCCTATAGGGTGAAGCTACCAAAGAGATTAACAGGTGTCCATGATGTTTTCCACATTTCTCATTTGCGGAAGTGTCTACACGATACAGCAGAGGTAGTTTAGCCGAGCATCCTTGAGGAACCAGAGGTAGAACGGGAGGCGACAGTTAGATGAGTTCCTACTCGCATTCTTGGATCAGAGGTTAAGAAGCTTCGCAATCAAGAGGTCAAATTGATGAAAGTTCAATAAGGAGAAAACCACGAGGGTGCAACTTGGGAGACCGAAGACAAGATTCATGCTTCGTACCCTTTTCTTTTCAAGGGTATGTTCTTGACTTCTTTTTCAAAGCTTTTATTCGTAATTGCTTCTATCATTGGAGTATATCCTGCTGATCGAATTTTCGGCCTTTAGGTAGGAACCCAATGGATGTAAACATGTGTTTGAAACATGTTATGTTTGATGGATGCAAATGTTTGCTAGTGGTTGCTCTGGAATGCATATACATACACACACACTAGATCGGCTCAATCACTTACATATTGCATATGGATGGGTGTACATTTTAAATTTTTATGGATGGAAATGACTATATCACCATATGGATGATTGTGCACACATATAGCATTTACATGATATACTAAGACTATTTGCATACATGTTGGATTCATGGCACTAACATACATTGCATTAAGGAGGTCGACCGAATCAGTAAACAGCATGATTTTTTTCGCATTAGTGTAAGGACATATACACACACCTTTGCATATGTTCATATAAGCATTAGAAATCTCTTAAAGACAACGGATGCATGCGATTGATGAATGAGCATATGATTGATGGATGTTAGGATATACATTCTTCTTAACTTGGAGATTTCGGGGACGAAATCCTTAAAGTAGGGGAGAACGTAACACCTAATACTTTTAACGAACACTATAACAATAAGCTAAAGAATACTTAATCAAAAATTGGGAATTTAGTAAAACGGACTGCACCATTGAGTCCATCTCGGAATTCTGCGTAAGATAGACTTCGAGTTTGCATAAAACGGACATCGTATGAGAATGTTATTAAGCTTAGAAGTTTGTATACATATAAGAGAAATACATATATATATACACACACACACACACACAAAAATCAAATCCAAAAATTCAAAATAAATCAAAAATCAAGTGGGAGAACGATGTAGAATTATGACTCGTTAGGGGTCCACCCATGCCCCAAGAGGGTTGACCCATGGGTTGACCCACTCAAGGGGGTGTCGACCCACCCTAGATCCATACAGGTTTATTTCTGAACCTGGACTTGTTTCTGAATGAGATTCGTTGGCGGGAGGCTATATAGGACCTCATTTCTATTGTTTTTACACATAAAAAACAATGGAGACAACGAGATGTTGTCCTTGCTTGGATTGAATTAGCATATTTCCTTCAACAACAGCTTATACGCATTCAAGAATTTCTTCTACAACACCTGCTTGTCATTCTCTATTCTTTATATCCAGTCTCTATGAGTTCATGTTATTTTTATATATAAACATTTAACAAGTAATCCTGACATGTTTATAAATCTGTACCTAAACCTATGCCTGTTAAGAATCTAATTCATACCTAAACAAATCTGCCATTACATATACACCTGATTTACTGTTCAGTTCTTATATGCCCATTTCTGTTATCATATGCATATTCTGTTATTATGCCTATTTCTGTTCTTCTCTCTCCCTCTTTCCCTTTTTATTTCTATTGCCTAGGCTTATCGCAGAAATATGTGAACGAACGAAATTGGGAATGGTTGGGAAAGATAAATTGGAGGCATACCTTGTATTATGAATCATAACTGGGATTTGGGGGCAAAATCTATACTGTGATGTATGACTAAAATTTGGGGCATATCTTATACTGTGAATTATGACTTGAAGGTTGGGGCATGTAAATCTGTAGGCTTAATTAATAGATTAGGTGGAACATGTAATGAAACTGTAATACTTAACTTGTTTAAATCTGTGGGGGTTATATGAACCTGTTAATTTGTGTAAGGGTTAAGTAAACCTATTTGAATTTATGGGGTTTAAGTAAATATATTGAATCTATAGGGGGTTATACGAACCCGATAAACTTAACCTGTTTTATATGTTGGGGTTATGCGGGATTATTAAACTGTTAGTCATAACCTGTCAAAATCCTAGTAGTTGGGGATACAAGCCTAGGGGGCGGCTTGTGTCATCTGTTGTGTGGGACCCATATCAGTCAGTAACCCATTCTGGTATCAAAAGGGGGACCCGAACTAGGTAGGGGTCAGGGAAAGCTTACTAAGCTGATTATAAGAGTTTCATATGGCTGAAGGTGTTCTGATAGCGCGTTCTAATGGAGTCATGTGTCTGCATGGATCTGACTTGCTTGGGAAAATAAGCCGCTATAACACCAGTAAATAGGTATGTGTCCTTTTGGGGGTTGCCACTTTAGGAAGTGATACATCCTACTGTGGCGTCGGCACAGAGTATTTATGGGATAGGGATCTGATTGATTGGGGGTAGTACTTAGGGTACATCTAGTCCTCCCTGTTTATGTGCTCATTGTTTGTGGTTGGGGTAACACCCGTTATTTCTGTTAGATACCTGTTATTACTATTTAGGGTAAAATCCCATTACTAGAAGTACACCTAAGTCTACCATTGTGTTTCTGTTGGGATCATATCTATTATACTAGTATTGGTGCGGAAAAAAGTATTTGAGAAGCGTAATCTGTTTAGTTCATTCTGCTTATCCTGTTCGTACCTGTTATATGATATTGTTATCTCTCATCCAGTTTATATGCCTGTCATGATGTTTTATTTATTTATATGCTAAAAGTAACTGGACTCGCCAGACTTTATGTCTGATTCATTTTGTTTCCTTTTCTCTCTCTTACTTTCCCTCCAGGTTCTCAGGGTGGGAACGCTCATGCTTGATTAGGATTCTCTCTTCTGTTTCTACTTGGATTTGGATTTGCTTCGATGTACCGCTTTGACTTCTTGTCTACTTTTTTATGGCTACTAATGGGGACTATGGCTTTTTACTTTTGTACTTTGATGGTTTTAAGTGCAAAACAGATGCTTTTATTTGTTGTATTTAATTCCAGTATTTTAGTTTGATGTTGTAACTGGATTTTGAGACCATGATGTTTTCTATTGGGAAATAAAGTTTTAAATTTCTACTGCTATTTTATATATCTGTCATGTGAGATCTTGTTCTGTTTACCTATAACGCTTCACGAAACTTAATGCATTCTGTTAAAGAGTGACATTAATGGACGTGGAGTATTACAACTAATACCAAACCCAAAGCACGAAACAAACCACGCGAGTCACAAACCACAGATAAATGGCCTCGTCATACTCACAAAATCAGCCATCCCAAAAACCAACAAAGAAACACTGTTGCATGCCCAAAGCATCATAGCAAATAGGGAACAACCAATGTAGATGTATGTGGATTAAACATCTATAAAATATTGTTTGATTTGGATTAGTGTAGCTCACAGTAGGGTAGGGGTGCTAAAGGGGTGCCCCAGAATACTCCACACACACACACACACACACACACACATATATATATATATATATATATATATAGTAAAACGTTTAGTTTGAGCCACACATTTATATTTAGGTTAGTAGGTGGAAAGAGAGTCAATGGGAAAGGAATTGGAGAAAGAAAATGGATTGTGTGATGGAAATCACAGACATTTAGTGAAGAAGTACTATTTAGGGTGCACATATGAGTAAACAGGCATCAATTAGTTAAAAATTATTTTATACAATATTATTTACAATTATAAGTAAATTTTGTGTATATATATATACATATTATCATTATTTATTACATTTTCAAAATAAAAATACGGATAGCAAAATGTCTATTGAACCGACGACCAAATCTAATTGAAACTGAAATTGAAATCTGATTCAGAACAAATCTAATTGAACCGATGATCAAATCACAATTATCAATTAAAAACAAATTAAAACTACAACTGGATTTACTACAGATTCGAATCTAATTGGATCTATAATAAATTCAATGATTAACTAAGAAAAATAAAGCAAGATACTATAATATGTGCATTGTTTACATATTCTAACATCACTGAATTTAACCATATAACGGCTAATTTCATCTGTTGTGATGTATATTCTAACATTTAGAAATATACATGCTAAGCATGTGCATTGTTTATGTAGCGACCCAAAATCCCCGGTCCGCCTAGTCCGAACGAGAACGCAGATTGTTAGAGAACACGACGCATCATAACACAAAACAATAGAAATTTTCATTGCTATTACAACAATATTACATCTGAGTACAAGAATATCATAGTACGAATAAATAATATACAACGAAAATACAAATATCAGAGAATAAATTACAATGATGCAGCGGAAATAAAATGTATATACACATAAGCACAACAGAAATACATCAACTAACATAACTGAAAGAAATACCTGGATACAAAGATTTCCAAATATAGCTCCAGCCGTAATCAAGGTTCCTATTAAATAAACATCTGAAAAATCAAAACTATTGGCTGCCCGTGTGGAAAATATGGGCACCCAGAGTTTAGGTGAAAACAATAAACTCCAGGTCAGTCATGATGCAGGTGTGAGAACTTAAAACAGTTATTAAAACTTTACTTATTTAAAATAAGGTAATATCACGGAACCACGCCGTATGACACGGAACGGGTTTACTCCACATGAATACTAGTATAAAAGATAAAACAACGCAATGCTTTTTGTAAAATGAAGCTATTATAAGACTCAGGTCCCATCACACAATGAAACATAAGCCTGGGGATAGATTTTTACCTTACAATAGCCAAACATGCTAGATACACTTTAAAACAAAAGAAAATTCATATTATTATAAGTGCATAGTATGGAAAACAACTTCGAATATAAATGTATCAATCATATACTGTAACACCCCACGTCCGTTAGTGTCACTCACAAAGGGAATGCACTAACTTCTGTGGAGCATTATGGGTAAAAGATGCAGATAAATTACAAGACAGACAAACATTAAACTGCGGAAAATAAAATTTTGCTTTATTTATAAAATAGTTTGTACAAGATTGCTTTACAATATCAGAGTATCATCTGTCTTTACAAAATAAAGAAGCATAAAAAAAATACATTTGTATTCCCCAATATAGCATGAGCCAGCCATAGCAATGGAAAAGAGAATCCAAGCAAAACTTCCATAAATCTTCGAGCTTGGAAAGAGCAGCGGTCCAATCTAACCTGAGCTGTACTATTCCCTCCTCAACTACCTGGGGGGGGGAACGGAAGGAAAGAAGACGAAAGAAAAGTAGAGTCAGACATAAAGCCTGAGTAAGTCTAGTGACTATTCAGTCTATGGATAAGAAAAAGAGCATGATAAGTATAAACTGGAAATGGGAAAGCACCATAAACTAAGTTAAGTTGTCTAGGACCGAATCTACTGTCGTACCCCATACTAATCTCTGCACCACCTAACTAGTGTCTAAACTAGTAATGTTAACGTGATCCCAATTCTGGTTGTTTCGGTTGCCTTCAGGCATACATTTATTATTTATTACCTAGATCTAATCTAGGGTTTCTTATCAAGTGCTTTCTAGCTTCTACTAGAGTTTTACGCTATCTGCTGAATGCTTCTTGGATTCGGGTTTGATGCCACCAAGGTCTAACTAGGAATTATGCATCCGATCGAACGATGCCCTTTAGTCTAGGACACACTACCTAGAGTGGTATATGTTCCTAGACTTTCCCCACGCATGTATCGTGAATCGTTATCGCTTGTCTAGATGCACATGTCCTGTAATGTGCTACCCGAGTTTCGTTGTCAGGGCTACTCTAGAAATACGAAACTCGGTCGGGAGCTTTCAATATCTGCTGATGCAGATGCTAAGGTCTGTTTTTCCAGTGGCTATGGTCCCACTCGACCCCTCCCTCAACTAATGGAAGGCACCCTTGTAAAATGAGAACTGTACGAAGGCCCCTATCTGCCCCACTAATCTATGGCCAACAACACCCCGCAACCACAACTAGATAGCAAGTATGTGGTCCGTATGAGTTCTCCGCCTCCCCGCTTCACGTGTCTCGCTTGACTGAAGATGGTAGGTAGACGACGAGTTGCTATCACATGGCTACTGTTTTCTCGCCGAATCACGCTGGTCCATCCTAGTCTTTAGGTTGCCATATTTTGCAACCAAGGCATACCCTTGGTTCTTCTAACGCATACCTTAACCTCTGTGGGCCCAAGAGGATCATCTGCAGCCTCACAGAGGGATACCAAGAGTACCCTCACGTCCCCTCGAAGCCTCGGGCTTCGTAACCCAATTCGTTGGAGCCTTCTTTTAAAATTAGATGGACGTCCGCTCCTTCTCGTATTATACTAAGAATTACTACTTAGTTTTGTTAACTAAGATTTACCACTTAGTTTTTAGAACCGTTGTTTTCTTAACTAAGGTTCTCTACTTAGTCCCTTTTAACTAAGGTTTACTACTTAGTTTTCTTTCTCGTCAAGTTGGTTTGGTTAAGTGTCATTAGTCAATTCAAGTTAACTTAACCCATCCCTTTTGTCATATTAAACTGGTTAAGTGTTATTCCTGTTGACTTAACCCTACCACAACTCAGATTATACTGGTTAAGTGTTGCCTCCTTGTGTTAACTTAACCTCACCATCTGTTTAACTAACCTGTTACAACGGTTAAGTGTCTCCTTAGCTAACTGTAAAGACCCGCAACTTCCCCGTAAAGGAAAGCGTCGGATAGTTCGAGAACAAGCCACAACAGAACGCATACAGAAGAACATTTCATTGTATATAACAACAATGCATCAGATTACAAGAATATACAGAGTATGAATGAATATTACACAGAAATATCAGAGATTTAAATTACATTTAAATACATAGCAGCGGAAAATAATACAATACACAACTAGAAGAAGATATACGGATACAAAGCTTTCCGGATATCGTTCCAGCTGTAAACCAAAATCCTGTGAATATAAATCTGCAAAACCAAAACTACTAGCTGCCCGTGTCGAAATAAGGGCACCCAGAGTTTAGGTTAAAACAATAAACTCCAGGTCAGTCATGTGACTGGTGTGAGAACTAAAACAGTTGTTAATCTTTGTTTTTAAAGTTAGGTAAATCAAGGGACCACGCCGTATAACACGGAACGGGTTTCCTCCCAAGAATACCAGTGCATAAAACCAACAGCGCAATGCTAAATAAAGAAAGATGAAGCTGTTATAAGACCCAGGTCCTATCACACAATGCAACGCAAGCCGGGGGATAGGGTTTTCCCTTATAACAGCCAAAGAATGCTTGATACGTTTAAAACAAATCATTTGATACTATTATAAGTGCATAGTGTATAAAACACTTCAAATCATAAGTATCAATCATAGGCGGCATGAGCGCCCCATCCCACTATGTCACCATATATAGGTTTACAAATAAAACCGCAAATGTCACGTATTTGGAAATTGGATTTCCGTCTATGAACCGAGGCAAAAGATAGTCCTCAACCGATTCGTGACTCTCTAGCCCGAGCCACAGGTCAGAGCTCGAGTGACCTTGGAGCGACAGGGCCGGTCCACCGATGTGGATTAAAATGCCTGAACACTACGTTTCCCCACCCTATGGGGTGTAAGTCTGGTCCGTCAGCCGACCAGAATGCATCGGCCGAAACCGATATAACCGAGGCGCCTCGCAACAGCAACAACCACATAAGTCAAACTCGTCAGGGCGTGTAAAACCACTGACGCCACTTCTAACTAGAAAGAAACGCAAGTCCTCCCTGAGGTCCGTCTCCCGTTTTTGGTTCATACCTGGTGTGAAACACGCGAGGTAAACGTTACACAAAGCTACGCCACAAAGGCCGTGCTTTGATCATCACCACAAGACTTTGCTTTTCAACAGAAGCCTTGATCATTTGCATCTTAGCATGCCACACAGGCAAACCATCCTATGCAACCGATATCAGTCACACAGAATGAAATCCGATGTCAGACACACAGTCCATTTACAAGTCCGTTCTGGGTCTGAACGAAACCGGAGGCACCTAGTACCTCGCATATCCATCGATCTCCAAGTACGTCTGGACGATCACTAACTGTTTCCATCTTCTTGGGTGTACAGCCCAATCAAGATCATCAGTTATCACCCAAACGACGTGAAGACCTCCGGTCTTCGACCATCGTCTTCATCTTCGACTTATCGTCGTATCAGTTATTCAGAATGGGATAAACCCGGTCTTTCCGAATAACTCGCGTATATTTTAAATAAGTGTTACACAAACACAACATACGCCTCATTCCAATTCATTAGTCACTAACCGTAAATTAATCAAGAGAATAATTCCCCAAATATTAACCCCGAAGGCCGAAACCAACATCAGATCAATATCCAGAAAACCATTCTGCTTGGCTAACCGACAGTTAGTTTCTAAATTTCACGTTCAAATCTAATTAAAGATTTAACTATCGCCTGGAGCAAAACTGGTGATACTCCATTCTCGATCTTTTCAATCTAATTAAAGATTCATTAAAACTCCACTTAGTTTTAATCTTTTGACTGGGTTAAAGAATCAGTGTCATTTAAAAACACGGTTCACGATAAACCCAAAATCACATTCATTAATCGTCGGGTTAAAGAACGAGTGTTATTTAAAAACACTGTCCACGATAAACCCAAAAATCAATATCGATTCAATTCCAATTAAATGTTATTTAATTGGTACACTTCATTAAATCTAAATAAAAAGATTTAATCATTTCTCAACTGGGTTCAAGAACAGTGTTAGTGAAGACACCATTCACGACGAACCCAAATCACATTCATTAATTATCGGGTTAAAGAACGAGTGTTATTTAAAACACTGTTCACGATAAACCCAAAAATCAATATCAATTCAATTCCAATTAAATGTTATTTAATTGGTACACTTCATTAAATCTAAATCAAAAGATTTAATCTTTTCTCAGCTGGGTTCAAGAACAGTGTTAGTGAAGACACCATTCACGACGAACCCAAATCACATTCATTAATTATCGGGTTAAAGAACGAGTGTTATTTAAAACACTGTTCACGATAAACCCAAAAATCAATATCAATTCAATTCCAATTAAATGTTATTTAATTGGTACACTTCATTAAATCTAAATAAAAAGATTTAATCTTTTCTCAGCTGGGTTCAAGAACAGTGTTAGTGAAGACACCATTCACGACAAACCCAAATCACATTCGATATTCAATACAAGGCTCTGAATAGAAAATATATCGGCTTATATTCAATATCGAATTCTACGACTAACAAATGTCGTATTGGAAATAACGATATACATATATATCTTTCAAATTTCCATAACAACACCTGTATAATCATGAATTCCAACATCGAAATATTCCGAAGACAATTTCGATTCAAATCCACTCCAGTGTAATCATTGGAATTTTGGTTACTTTTAAAACCCTTTTCGAATTCAATTTATTTATTTAAAAATAAATAGAATTATAATTCTAGTTCAAAACTAGTTCATTTCGATAAAAATCTATTTTTATCTTTTCTAATATGGAATTTTTCATCCCAATTCTTTCTAAATCATTTCTTATGATTTTACACAAATTATTACTATTTTTAATAATTTTATCAAGGCCCGTACAGTCGATTTCCATCAATGGCCATCGAACTGCACTTATAGCGACCTTTTTCGAATTTGATTTGGACATAATTCCAAATCCAACCGTTAGATTTCAAATTTCTAACATTCATTAGAAAGCTCTTTTCGATACGAACCCAACGGTTCCGGTTTTAGGAGAATCCGACGGTCGGATCTCCCGTAATGTCCGTTTGAAATAAATGGTCGAAATTCGCGAACTGCCGCGGCGCGGCGCGTTCTATTCAGGCCATTATATTATATATATAATATATATATAATATATACTTCGTCGATTTCTATTTAAAACGAATTATATAAATAGTTTTAAAATTCGTTTCAAAAGCAATCTCAACTTCCTTTTCAATTCAAATCAAAATTGAATTCTTCTTTATAAATTCGTTTCAAAATTCATTTCTATTCAATTCGAATTTCAATTCAATTTGAATTCATTTCAATTCGCTTTTAATTCAATTCGAATTCGTTTTCAATTCAATTCATTTCGAAATCGTTTTCAATTCAATTCGAATTCGTTTTCAATTCAATTCATTTCGAAATCGTTTTCAATTCAATTCGAATTCGTTTTCAATTCAATTCATTTCGAAATCGTTTTCAATTCAATTCATTTCGAAATCGTTTTCAATTCAATTCATTTCGAAATCGTTTTCAATTCAATTCGAATTCATTTTCAATTCAATTCATTTCGAAATCGTTTTCAATTCAATTCATTTCGAAATCGTTTTCAATTCAATTCGAATTCATTTTCAATTCAATTCATTTCGAAATCGTTTTCAATTCAATTCATTTCGAAATCGTTTTCAATTCAATTCGAATTCATTTTCAATTCAATTCATTTCGAAATCGTTTTCAATTCAATTCGAATTCATTTTCAATTCAATTCATTTCGAAATCGTTTTCAATTCAATTCATTTCGAAATCGTTTTCAATTCAATTCGAATTCATTTTCAATTCAATTCATTTCGAAATCGTTTTCAATTCAATTCATTTCGAAATCGTTTTCAATTCAATTCGAATTCATTTTCAATTCAATTCATTTCGAAATCGTTTTCAATTCAATTCATTTCGAAATCGTTTTCAATTCAATTCATTTCGAAATCGTTTTCAATTCAATTCATTTCGAAATCGTTTTCAATTCAATTCATTTCGAAATCGTTTTCAATTCATTTCATTTCGAAATCGTTTTCAATTCATTTCGAATTCGTTTTTAAAATCGATATAAATATCGTTCACGTCAAAATGGCGTCAATCTAATCAACACGGCTTCATATATTCCTTTATTTTCAAATATTCTATTTCAAATATTTCTTTTTCAAATATTTCTTTTTCAAAACTGGAATGAGGCCCAATCAATTACCATATAAAATTAATTATATGGATTTTCATACAACACATGTATATAATAGCATTGAAAATAATCAACCATCAACCAAAGTGCACTACACTGTATAAGCATCAAATATAGATATTCAACGCTTATAACAGCCTGTCAATCAATCGATCGACATATTTAATCAATCAGGATGAGTGAACTTCAAATTTCATCCTAACACCCGTGTGGGGTTTCAAACAATCAAACACATATTTTATTTGTGCAGTTAGGCGATGTGTAAAATTTATCGACCCAATCAACGTCATTCAAATAGGTGTACATAAACAAACCGTCTGGTTTGTAAATGAATATTTATTTATTCACATTCACGTTAAAAATTATATTTTTAACGATAACACATTTTATTTTGACATATGAATTTCTATTCTTCATTTACACAAATAAAATGATATTTTTATTTTTCTAACATATTTTAGAAAATTTCGGCGGCATAACGGCACGATACTAGAAACGGGACAAGGCCTAGCCTTATCCCCGGTCTAGTGAAGGCCCACGCCATTCACACATCAATCAAATCAATTCGTTATGCAAACCACAAACTTTGGAGTAAGGGTCTAACCTAGCCTTACTCCTTCGCCTTATAACGGCGCACGTCTAATCCTAACCAATTTATCGATTCGATTTTTCACACCACAAACCACATTCAAACCAATATCGCAATCAATCACCAAACAGTCAAACAAACAAGTCCATGGTCTGTGGACGATTGTGTCGGGTGCTACTAAGCACCGTCTGCATCCTAGTATATATATATAACTAGAAATAAAATAGAAAGGTGAGAAATTCTCACCTTTAGCTATCCAACCATCTCGACTCTTCTTTTGCAGAAGTCTTCGTCGTTTCGCCTTTTTGTCACCTTCGTTGCTGCTTTCACTACATACGTAAAAATCACATTTTTACTTCGCTATTCAATATGTAAAAATCGAATTTTTACTTTGCTATTCAATATATAAAAATCGAAGTTTTTTTCTACTATGTTATATAGATAAAAATTATATTTTTATCACGCTATTTTCTATATGAAGATTTCGCCTTTTTAAATTTAAAGATTTCGCCTTTTTAAATTTAAAGATTTCACCTTTTTTTAAATTTAAAGATTTCACCTTTTTCAAAAACAAAGATTTGATTTTTATAGTTCCTACTATGCAAAGATTATATTTTTACTATTCTTATGATGTAACAATTATATTTTTATTGCTTTAAAAATATAAGAATCATACCTTACTATTTCTACTTAACAAAAATTCCATCTTTTCTGTTTTTAAAAATATGATCTTTATTTTCAAGTTCAAATCTTTTTCTATTAAGAGATCAAACCCCTTTTTTTCTCTATCTCAAAGTTTAAAATAAAATCAGTTTTCTTTTCCTTTTCAAATCAGTTTTTATTTTCTTTTCAAAACAGTTTTTCAAAACAGTTTTTGTTTTTTTTTAAAATGCAGTTTTGCCTTTTTAAAAATGCAGTTTTTTTTTTTTTCCTTTATCCTTTTCAAATCAGTTTTTAAACTCTTAAAATTCAGTTTTTTTTTAAACTTTTAAAATCCAGTTTTTTTTTAAACTTCTAAAAATCCAGTTTTTTTTAACTTTTAAAACCAGTTTTTAAACTTCTATAAATCCAGTTTTTTTTAACTTCTAAAAATCCAGTTTTTAAACTTTTAAAAATCCAGTTTTTAAACTTTTAAAAATCCAGTTTTTAAACTTCTAAAAATCCAGTTTTTAAACTTCTAAAAATCCAGTTTTTAAACTTCTAAAAATCCAGTTTTTAAACTTTTAAAAATCCAGTTTTTTTAAACTTCTATTAATATAAAAAAAAAAGAAAACAAATAAATTGAAAAACGACTTACAGGGGGGACTCGTCGACGGCTCGGAGGGGATGCGGGGTTGACTGGGCGGAGGCGAAGATGGTGGTTGCGGTGTTCATCGGTGGCGGTCTTCGAGGGGAGCGTGGTGGTCTTCGCGGTGGGGTTTTGAGCTTCGTGAGTTGGGAGGAGGGAGAGGAGAGGGCAGAGGGTCGGGTTTGAAGCGGAGGAGGGCGGTGGTCCTCCTGGGAGGCGGCGCCTGAGGCGCGGCGGCCTCGCTGGCCGCGGCGGCGCGATTCGCCCCCCACCCCGTCGCCTTTCTCTTTTTTTTTTTTTTTTATTTGAAATCGATTTGAGAAAAAAACAAAAGGGGGGGGGCAGCGGGTTTTTAAGGGGAAGGGGTATATTTTATATTTTTTTTTATTTTAATTTAGTTATTTAATTCAATTTAAAGTTGACTTTTCGTTTTAACTCGAAATCAAGCCCACCGACTGTCGCCCCTAGCTAATTACCCCCATTCCGAACACAATGGGATATGTAACGTAAGCTGATCTGATCGCTTTGATCAGTTTCTGTTGAATTTACATTTAAATCATTATATTGAATTTTAAACGTACATTTCTAATTACCGGGGTCACATACTAACTAGAAAAATTCCAGAAAAATATTTTCTAGCTTCGTATTGACGATGCGGTCCTAACAAAACTAGTTTCGTCGAATTCCGAGACCGTTTGAAAAATGGCCAATTTCCAGTCGATTAAAATCAACTGAAAATGGTCAAACGCATTTTCCTTTGCCACGCTCACATATTGATTCGAAAAATTATGAAATTTGGAATCTAGCAATAACTCGACATCACGGACCCAACAAAACTGGTTTCGTCGTAATCCAAGGTCGTTTGCAAAATTGCTATTTTTAAGGGCCTTATATATATAAAAATATATATAAATTCCACAGCGACTATTTCTAATTTTTAACTGGACATATCTTATCATTTCTAAGATGAAATCCCAGTTTGTTAACTTCATTACAAAGATATAGTTATACAGATTCAAATATTTCTTGTTTCGTTCAATTCTGACTTATATTGAATTCTGTATATTCATTTGAAATTAGAAATCGAATTTTCGAACTACCGCGCCATTTTCAATTCCTTTTATAATTATATATAATTATTTATATTCTAACGACGACGCGTATAAATATATACGTTCGAATTATATTCAAAACAGATTTCTCGTCGATATTATTTAAAATAATCTATTTTAAATATTCAAAATTCGCTAAAATTGCCAAAATAAAATTTTTAAACTGGCCCAGATTTTCGGGTTGTTACACTAACTTAACCCTACTACTTGTTTAATTAACAGGTTATAATGGTTAAGTGTTGTCTATTCACGTTTAACTTTACTACAAGTCAAATTACACTGGTTAAGTGTTCTTGTTACTTAACTCTAATCATTCATGCTATATCGGTTAAGTATTTCTAACTACTTAATCCCAACCCATTTGTCAAATCAACTTGTTATCATGGTTAAGAGTTCTAATTTTTTTCTTAACCTCAATCACTTGTCTAACTAACGTGTTTCTATGGTTAAGTGTTCTAATTAACTTAACCTCACTCTCTAGTCCAGTTGATCATGTTATAATGGTTAAACATTTGCTTAACCTTACCCACTCCCCTAGTCAACATATTAAATTGGTTAAGTGTTCAGATTAACTTAACCCTACCCACCAATTTAGTTAATATGTTGAATTTGGTTAAGTATTTATTTAATTGACTTAACCCTATCAATCCTGACTTTGCCTTAATTTATTAACTAAAGCACTAACCACTCACATTAGACAGGTATCGTTGCGGTTACTGGATGTGCCGGTCGGTTCCGGGCAGGTTTACACCACAACTCAGTCTAACCTCGGATCAGGCATCTTTCTAAATTCATAACCATTCCGTCCATTGGATCAGTTAGGGATAGCCAGGGAGGGCAGGAAACTTGTATTTTCCAAACCCAAGCCTAGACACTATCCTCTCTGTCACCCTAGAACATTTTGGTGTATGTGATTAGAAGGGATGTCATATATTTTAATTTTAAAACTAATGGTGTAAAGGTTTACACCAATCATGGCCCTAACCCATTTCATGATTTTAGGCCTACCTACATCATATTTTCTTAGTTTACATATTTTGTCTCTTTCCATTTTATATGTAAATATTTGCGGCACATTATTCAAATTCATTCTTATTGGGTATAATAACTTATACCACATAAATGTTCTCAAGTCGTTGGCATGTGTCAAACATGCCAACACATATGTTTTATTTTTACCCCAACGTTATTACCCCCGTTTTATATGTTTGCTATATTATGACATATGTTGGGCTTCAACATTTCAGCCCAACTTAGAAACATAAAAAGGGAAAGCCTAGAACATGATATATTCTAAGCAGCATAAAAGGGGTGTGTGAACGCATGAACTTGCAACATGACCATTTAATTAACACAAATTAGAGGTGCATGAACTTGCAATATGGCTATTTAATTAACACAAATTAGAGGTGCATGAACTTGCAATATGGCCATTTAATTAACACAAATTAGAGGTGCATGAACTTGCAATATGGCCATTTAATTAACACAAATTAGAGGTGCATGAACTTGCAATATGGCCATTTAATTAACACAAATTAGAGGTGCGTGAACTTGCAATATGGCCATTTAATTAACACAAATTAGAGGTGCGTGAACTTGCAATATGGCCATTTAATTAACACAAATTAGAGGTGCATGAACTTGCAATATGGCCATTTAATTAACACAAATTAGAGGTGCATGAACTTGCAATATGGCCATTTAATTAACACAAATTAGAGGTGCATGAACTTGCAATATGGCCATTTAATTAACACAAATTAGAGGTGCATGAACTTGCAATATGGCCATTTAATTAACACAAATTAGAGGCTTGTGTACTTGCATTGTAATATAATCTATTTTTGACATAAAACATGAACCTAAACATGAATCATGGGTTTCAATCAAATCACGTAAACTTGCATTCTAGAATATGAATCTACTCAATTAGGTGTCACATATATTATCACATGATTTTAATAACAACATAAGCCTAAAACATATTTTCATTTAGGCATAACACTAAACATAAACTAGTCATGTCCATAAAGTCATTAGGTGTTCACAAAGGTGTTTACTTTTGTCACTAATACAAGAGTATGATTCAACTAGAATTATTCCAACCTAAACTTATATGAATCATGTTACCAAAAAGGGTCAAAGCTACACTTGCAATGATCATAGTCATGTATGTTCAAGGGTCTAAGTTATGTTGACATAATAGTGGATCACATACTTGCATGAATCTCAACTTGGTTGTAACAAACTACCACAAGCATATAAGTGTCACTATGAATCATGTACTTGCAAATACCCAATAGATCTAATATTATCACACCACAACATCTCCAATTCATTTATAATTTGGATCATAGCATCACACAATTAAGAATTATCATCACTACAAATTATGTACAATTCCATTTACATTTTATACAAATCAAGATCCAATTGTTATTCATATCGGAATAGCACTCTACTTACAACGTATGACGAATCTTGTATTCAGGATTCTGAATTCTGAATTCTGAATCTGGTGATGCTATCCTTTGTTGTAGATGTTGTTTTGATTTATTTGTTGTAGCTATAATCTTTTACTTGTATTAGCTTTGTTGTTCATCTCTTTCAAATGGAGGCTCCCTCTAATTCTCATTCAACAGCATGGCGGCTTCAACTCTTATTTTCATGTGAATATTTAGTTGGAGACCTAAGGTCTTTTTATAGAGTTGCATTTTGATTTGAGCCGTCCGATAATGCTAGGGTTAATCAAGGCCATCAATTTCAAAAGAGGCCAATTATGTTCACAATTAAGGACTGTAAATTACTCCCATTTTGAATTATGCCATAATTACTATTTCAATTACATGTAATTTCATGTTTTAGCATATATATATATATATATATATATATATATATATATATATATATATTCTACAATGTACACATTTCTCATTTAGGACAAATCCTATATGTAAATAATTCCTAATTTTACTTATGCCATAATTACTCTCTTAATGTACATTATCAACATTTACTATTATTTGTTAATTCATATAAATACGTATACATTAGATACATCCCCCCTTTGCACACTTATTATTATTTTTATATGCATATTAGATACATCCCCTCTTTTACACACTTATTATTATTTTTATCTGCATATTAGATACATCCCCTCTTTTACACACTTATTATTATTTTAGCAACCTTAGTGTTATCAGAAAATTCGGGGTGTTACATTCTCCCCTCCTTTTAGGATTTCGTCCCCGAAATCTTCAAGTTAGGAAGAATGTGTCCTACCATCCAATCACCCATCTACTCAACCATTCAATCACAAGCATTCATTGTCCTTAAAAGATTTCTAATGCTTTCATGTTCATATGCATAGTGTGTGTATATGTCTTTATCTAATGCAAAATCAGGCGGTCTACTGATTCAGTTGACCTCCTTAATGCAAATCATGTCTGTGCCATGCGTCCAATCATGTATGCAAGCATCCCTAGTCATGTATATACTACATGCGTGCACAGCCATTCATCCATATGCAACGTCCATATGATATTATATCAAGTTCAACCTACAAACAAATGCATATATGTAAATGCAATATGAAAGCGTTCGAACTTGATCTAGTGCCTAATACGTATGCATATGCATCCACGAGCAACCATTTGCAACCACTTGCAAACATTCAACCATAACATGTTTCAAATGCATGTTTACATTCATTGGCTTCTGCCTAAAGATCGCAGATGCGACATAGAGGATATACTTTGGAAAGAGAGAAACAACTATGCGTAAAGCTCCTAAACAGAGAAATCAAGGATGCACCCTTAAGAAAAAGGGTATGATGCTAGTATCTAGCCTTCTCGAGCTTTACTCCACTATATCTTAACCAATTTAACTTCACGATTGTGAAGTTCCTAACCTCCATTTCCAAAATAAACAGATGTCAACCAAGTGTATATACTAGGATGATTAGAGATCTCTCCTCCTATCTTATCCATCATGCCATAACTATAAGGGTTGAAAGGTCACTACGCGCTTTTCACAACTATTCATCTCTCACGCAAACCATCCTAGTTGAACTCGACATTCCTCAAGTACAAGCCCCAAAGGCCTAAACCAATATCAGACAAGCACCCAAGGAATATCTCCTCCGAATTTGGACGATCTACGTGATATGATATAAATAAACTCGATAGCTATTCTCAAACCCCTACTAACTAGAAATAAATGGGTCATACCACCCACTGGGTTTGAGACAGATTGGGATCTTTCTGCTATACAAGTACTAAGGTGCAGAGATCAACTATGGAAGCAAATATGAACAAATGCGAAGCACTAAAACCGAAGGAAAGAGTACGAACAGAAAAACTAGGCTCTTTCCAACAGAAACTTTTACCACCTATCTCTTAGGTATGCTTAGCATGTACTTGCCCTTCTAAAATCTTGTCCCTCATCCTTGCCCTTGTCCTTAATCATATGCCCTATCATACCCTAGTGAAGATTCTTCCTCTTTTATAATTTCTTCCTCCTTCGTGAGCTAAACCTACATCCATGAATTCCTCATCCTAGGGTTGTGTCCCTTTGCCAGACTCCTCATCCTTTTTTCGTGTAACTATGTTGGCAAATCTCTTGAAAGCTACTTCCATCATATCGAAGACCCTACTAAGCTTGAAAGAAGACTGGCCGTAAGTGGAACAACTACGGCTATAGATGGAAGTCGGGCACTACTTCGCCCTTTGATGAGGTTATCTCCCTGAAAGCCAGGAGCCCCAGAGACTCAAGAAAGAAGGAGACAAGAATTCAAACAGAGGAAGAGAAGACAATGCGTATGGCTTTGGGGAATATGCCTTTAAAACAAAACTTTTCTTTTGAAAATGCTTCTTTAAAAACCGTTTTGAAAATAATTTTTCAGATCTTTTATCTGATCCGGTAACCTTCAGCTCTGATACCACGTGTAACACCCCACGTCCGTTAGTGTCACTCACAAAGGAAATGCACTAACTTCTGTGGAGCATTATGGGTAAAAGATGCAGATAAATTACAAGACAGACAAACATTAAACTGCGGAAAATAAAATTTTGCTTTATTTATAAAATAGTTTGTACAAGATTGCTTTACAATATCAGAGTATCATCTGTCTTTACAAAATAAAGAAGCATAAAAAAAATACATTTGTATTCCCCAATATAGCATGAGCCAGCCATAGCAATGGAAAAGAGAATCCAAGCAAAACTTCCATAAATCTTCGAGCTTGGAAAGAGCAGCGGTCCAATCTAACCTGAACTGTACTATTCCCTCCTCAACTACCTGGGGGGGAAACGGAAGGAAAGAAGACGAAAGAAAAGTAGAGTCAGACATAAAGCCTGAGTAAGTCTAGTGACTATTCAGTCTATGGATAAGAAAAAGAGCATGATAAGTATAAACTGGAAATGGGAAAGCACCATAAACTAAGTTAAGTTGTCTAGGACCGAATCTACTGTCGTACCCCATACTAATCTCTGCACCACCTAACTAGTGTCTAAACTAGTAATGTTAATGTGATCCCAATTCTGGTTGTTTCGGTTTCCTTCATGCATACATTTATTATTTATTACCTAGATCTAATCTAGGGTTTCTTATCAAGTGCTTTCTAGCTTCTACTAGAGTTTTACGCTATCTGCTGAATGCTTCTTGGATTCGGGTTTGATACCACCAAGGTCTAACTAGGAATTATGCATCCGATCGAACGATGCCCTTTAGTCTAGGACACACTACCTAGAGTGGTATATGTTCCTAGACTTTCCCCACGCATGTATCGCGAATCGTTATCGCTTGTCTAGATGCACATGTCCTGTAATGTGCTACCCGAGTTCCGTTGTCAGGGCTACTCTAGAAATACGGAACTCGGTCGGGAGCTTTCAATATCTGCTGATGCAGATGCTAAGGTCTGTTTTTCCAGTGGCTATGGTCCCACTCGACCCCTCCCTCAACTAATGGAAGGCACCCTTGTAAAATGAGAACTGTACGAAGGCCCCTATCTACCCCACTAATCTATGGCCAACAACACCCCGCAACCACAACTAGATAGCAAGTATGTGGTCCGTATGAGTTCTCCGCCTCCCCGCTTCACGTGTCTCGCTTGACTGAAGATGGTAGGTAGACGACGAGTTGCTATCACAGGGCTACTGTTTTCTCGCCGAATCACGCTGGTCCATCCTAGTCTTTAGGTTGCCATATTTTGCAACCAAGGCATACCCTTGGTTCTTCTAACGCAGACCTTAACCTCTGTGGGCCCAGGAGGATCTTCTGCAGCCTCACAGAGGGATACCAAGAGTAACCTCACGTCCCCTCGAAGCCTCGGGCTTCGTAACCCAATTCGTTGGAGCCTTCTTTTAAAATTAGATGGACGTCCGCTCCTTCTCGTGTTATACTAAGAACTACTACTTAGTTTTGTTAACTAAGATTTACCACTTAGTTTCTAGAACCGTTGTTTTCTTAACTAAGGTTCTCTACTTAGTCCCTTTTAACTAAGTTTTACTACTTAGTTTTCTTTCTCGTCAAGTTGGTTTGGTTAAGTGTCATTAGTCAATTCAAGTTAACTTAACCCATCCCTTTTGTCATATTAAACTGGTTAAGTGTTATTCCTGTTGACTTAACCCTACCACAACTCAGATTATACTGGTTAAGTGTTGCCTCCTTGTGTTAACTTAACCTCACCATCTATTTAACTAACCTGTTACAACGGTTAGTCTCCTTAGCTAACTTAACCCTACTACTTGTTTAATTAACAGGTTATAATGGTTAAGTGTTGTCCATTCACGTTTAACTTTACTACAAGTCAAATTACACTGGTTAAGTGTTCTTGTTACTTAACTCTAATCATTCATGCTATATCGGTTAAGTATTTCTAACTACTTAATCCCAATCCATTTGTCAAATCAACTTGTTATCATGGTTAAGAGTTCTAATTTTTTTCTTAACCTCAATCACTTGTCTAACTAACGTGTTTCTATGGTTAAGTGTTCTAATTAACTTAACCTCACTCTCTAGTCCAGTTGATCATGATATAATGGTTAAACATTTGCTTAACCTTACCCACCCCCTTAGTCAACATATTAAATTGGTTAAGTGTTCAGATTAACTTAACCCTACCCACCAATTTAGTTAATATGTTGAATTTGGTTAAGTATTTATTTAATTGACTTAACCCTATCAATCCTGACTTTGCCTTAATTTATTAACTAAAGCACTAACCACTCACATTAGACAGGTATCGTTGCGGTTACTAGATGTGCCGGTCGGTTCCGGGCAGGTTTACACCACAACTCAGTCTAACCTCGGATCAGGCATCTTTCTAAATTCATAACCATCCCGTCCATTGGATCAGTTAGGGATAGCCAGGGAGGGCAGGAAACTTGTATTTTCCAAACCCAAGCCTAGACACTATTCTCTCTGTCACCCTAGAACATTTTGGTGTATGTGATTAGAAGGGATGTCATATATTTTAATTTTAAAACTAATGGTGTAAAGGTTTACACCAATCATGGCCCTAACCCATTTCATGATTTTAGGCCTACCTACATCATATTTTCTTAGTTTACATATTTTGTCTCTTTCCATTTTATATGTAAATATTTGCGGCACATTATTCAAATTCATTCTTATTGGGTATAATAACTTATACCACATAAATGTTCTCAAGTCGTTGGCATGTGTCAAACATGCCAACACATATGTTTTATTTTTACCCCAACGTTATTACCCCCATTTTATATGTTTGCTATATTATGACATATGTTGGGCTTCAACATTTCAGCCCAACTTAGAAACATAAAAAGGGAAAGCCTAGAACATGATATATTCTAAGCAGCATAAAAGGGGTGTGTGAACGCATGAACTTGCAACATGATCATTTAATTAACACAAATTAGAGGTGCATGAACTTGCAATATGGCTATTTAATTAACACAAATTAGAGGTGCATGAACTTGCAATATGGCCATTTAATTAACACAAATTAGAGGTGCATGAACTTGCAATATGGCCATTTAATTAACACAAATTAGAGGTGCGTGAACTTGCAATATGGCCATTTAATTAACACAAATTAGAGGTGCGTGAACTTGCAATATGGCCATTTAATTAACACAAATTAGAGGTGCATGAACTTGCAATATGGCCATTTAATTAACACAAATTAGAGGTGCATGAACTTGCAATATGGCCATTTAATTAACACAAATTAGAGGTGCATGAACTTGCAATATGGCCATTTAATTAACACAAATTAGAGGTGCATGAACTTGCAATATGGCCATTTAATTAACACAAATTAGAGGCTTGTGTACTTGCATTGTAATATAATCTATTTTTGACATAAAACATGAACCTAAACATGAATCATGGGTTTCAATCAAATCACGTAAACTTGCATTCTAGAATATGAATCTACTCAATTAGGTGTCACATATATTATCACATGATTTTGATAACAACATAAGCCTAAAACATATTTTCATTTAGGCATAACACTAAACATAAACTAGTCATGTCCATAAAGTCATTAGGTGTTCACAAAGGTGTTTACTTTTGTCACTAATACAGAAGTATGATTCAACTAGAATTATTCCAACCTAAACTTATATGAATCATGTTACCAAAAAGGGTCAAAGCTACACTTGCAATGATCATAGTCATGTATGTTCAAGGGTCTAAGTTATGTTGACATAATAGTGGATCACATACTTGCATGAATCTCAACTTGGTTGTAACAAACTACCACAAGCATATAAGTGTCACTATGAATCATGTACTTGCAAATACCCAATAGATCTAATATTATCACACCACAACATCTCCAATTCATTTATAATTTGGATCATAGCATCACACAATTAAGAATTATCATCACTAAAAATTATGTACAATTCCATTTACATTTTATACAAATCAAGATCCAATTGTTATTCATATCGGAATAGCACTCTACTTACAACATATGACGAATCTTGTATTCAGGATTCTGAATTCTGAATCTGGTGATGCTATCCTTTGTTGTAGATGTTGTTTTGATTTATTTGTTGTAGCTATAATCTTTTACTTGTATTAGCTTTGTTGTTCATCTCTTTCAAATGGAGGCTCCCTCTAATTCTCATTCAACAGCATGGCGGCTTCAACTCTTATTTTCATGTGAATATTTAGTTGGAGACCTAAGGTCTTTTTATAGAGTTGCATTTTGATTTGAGCCGTCCGATAATGCTAGGGTTAATCAAGGCCATCAATTTCAAAAGAGGCCAATTATGTTCACAATTAAGGACTGTAAATTACTCCCATTTTGAATTATGCCATAATTACTATTTCAATTACATGTAATTTCATGTTATATATATATATATATATATATATATATATATATATATATGTATGTATGTATGTATATATATATATATTCTACAATGTACACATTTCTCATTTAGGATAAATCCTATATGTAAATAATTCCTAATTTTACTTATGCCATAATTACTCTCTTAATGTACATTATCAACATTTACTATTATTTGTTAATTCATATAAATACGTATACATTAGATACATCCCCCCTTTGCACACTTATTATTATTTTTATATGCATATTAGATACATCCCCTCTTTTACACACTTATTATTATTTTTATATGCATATTAGATACATCCCCTCTTTTACACACTTATTATTATTTTAGCAACCTTAGTGTTATCAGAAAATTCGGGGTGTTACATATACGGCATAGGTACCATATATTATGTCGCCGTATAGATTAACAACTAAAACCAAAAAGTCGCATATTGGATTTTGGATTTTCACCTATGAGTCAAGGCAAGGGATCTTCCTCATCGGTTTTGGACCACCTCTAGCAAGATGTCCAGGATCGCACCTATGGGCAACCCTTGGTTAGCGGCAGGGCCAGTCCACACCTAACATTTGTGGATTGGCAATTCCTGAACAATACGTTTCTTGGTCCTATCGGACCTGTCACTTGGTCAGTATGTCGACCAATCATATCCAAGGCGCTCATCATCCAATCATCCACATAAGTAAAAATGTCTAGGCTCCATACCATGACATCATCCATAGCTAGAAAGAAATGCATGTCCTTCCTGCGGTCCCCATCCCGTTTTTGAGTCATATCGGGGTGGGAAGCTCACGAATTAACGCTATACACAAAACAATGCTATATTAAAGCCATGCTTCGATCATCATCCACAAAGCTCTGCTTTTCAACAAAAGCTTTGATCATTGCATCTCAGCATGCCACATTGTTAGTTCATACCATAGAACCGATGTCTACCAATATATAACCTCTGAGCTCGTACGTCTTAGAGAAGGGTGTTAAGCAAGAGAATAAATTCTCCGCCACTAACCAGATATATATATTTAGCAGAGATCACTGAATACAACACAAAATACAATGTCAGACACACGATCCATTTACAAGTCCGTTCTGGATCTGAACGAAACCGGAGGCACCTTATTCCTCGTCCTATATGTCTAATATATGAGAGAGGTCCTCGCATATCCGGTCGATTTTCAAGTACGATTGGACGACCACCACATATAATCTCACCTTGGGTGTACTTTCTAAGTGAGACATCAGCAATAGCCTAAACGATGTGAAGATCTCTTGTCTTCAACCACCATTTTCATTTTCGACATTTAATCGTAGTAACAATTATCTAGAATGGGTTAAACTCGATCTCTTCGAATAACTGGCACGTCTTCATAATCATGTGATAAATGCACAAAGATAGCACACATCTCATTCCAATCCAAAATATCCTTTTATTCAAATATTTGTTACCCTTTGGAAAGATTCCCATTAATTTTATCAAAGATAAGTTCCTTTAAACTTGTTGTTTAATCTTCCTTTAGATATAATTTTCAAAAGATGTTATTATGTCTTTTCACGGATTAAACCAAATTAAGGTTTAAAAACTAGTTGGGATTATCGAGCCTTACTGAAGTAATCATTTATTTTATTACTCCCAATCCCAACCTATTCATCCCATGGAGCAAAACTGGTGGTACTCCATATTTAACACCCATCGTGTTATCAGTAAATTTAATTGCCATTTATGTTTAAATCTAATTAAAGATTCATCCATCGCATGGAGTAAAACTGGTGGTACTCCATCTAGACCATTTCTCGAATTCGGTAAACCTAATTACCTCGTTTTACATTCCATCTAATTAAAGATTTATTAAAACTCTAATTCAGTTTTAATCTCAAAAATCATTACTTAATGAATATTCAACCGTTAAAATCATTACTTAATGAATATTCAACCGTTTTTCGAAATTAATCCTGTCTTTAATTGGGTTAAAGAATAACCGCCATTTAAAAGCACCATTCTCGATAAACCCAAAATCATCTTCCATTTAATATGGGATCTTTATGGAAATCTGAACAATTCATAATTAATATAAATTTCCATATCTGACTAATACTATAAGTGGAATAACGGAAAAGCCGTTTAAATTCCGTAAATAGTAAGTGCCTTCCTTCATAGAAACCCATCTCGGTTATGATTAATTGAATCCACTCAATTCCAATCTAATGTATTAAATTGGAAAACTTCTATAAATCTTAATTGAAAGATTTATTCCTTTCACAACTGGGTTCAAGAGAAGTATTATTTAAGATACCATTCAAGACAAACCCAAAATCCAATTTGATATTAAATATAAAATATTGAATGGAAATCATGTCGACTTTCATTCAATATCATATCCTGAAACTAACAAACATCGTTTTGAAATAACGATATCAATATTTTCTAAATTCCTCGATAATATCTATATAATCACGAAATCCAATATTGAAATATCCAAAGATTATTTCCATTCAAGTTCATTTCAATTTATACATTGGAAACCTTTAGTTATATTAAAACCATATACAAATCCAATTTATTAATTTAAAATCATTGGATTACTACTCTAGTTGTTAACTAGTTCATTTAGATAAAGTGTCCTTTATCTTTTCAAAACTTGGAATATTTCATCCAAAATCTTTCCAAATTACTTATTATGATTTTACACAATTTATTTATATTTTAAATAATTCTATTAAGTCCCGTATAGTCGGTTTCCAATATGGCCACTGAACTGCATCCATAGCGATTTTTTTCTGAAATTGATTTAGACATATTTTAAAATCTAACCATTAAAATTTAAACCTCTTATTATTCATTTGAAACATCTTTTCGATACGAACCCAACAGTTTCAGTTTTGGGAGAATACGATGGTCAGATCTCCCATTACATCCATTCGAAGTTAGTGGTCGAAATTTGCGAACGGTTGTTGCGCGAGACATTCTATTCAAACCATTTAAATATATAAAGTATATTTCATCGATTTCCATTCAAAACATATGTTATAAAACATTTATAAATTCATTTAAAAAAACGATTTCGACTTCTATTTGAAATTAAAATTGAACATCCCATATTATTATAATCTCAAAACGGTAATATTTTCAAAATGTCAGATTTTGAAATCCAGTTTTCTCGATATTCACCATTATAATTGTGTGAAAATTTATCCAAATCCATCCATTTTTGTTATCAACATTCATTGGTATTTTAATATTTTTGTGTCCATCCAAAATCGGACATCGAAATCAAACTTTAGTTTTTCACTGAATATTATATTATTAAAATATTCATATTCATTCCAGATTGGAATAAAATCTTAGGCAATATCCATATAAATTAATTTATATGGGTTCCATTCATCATGTACATCCAACAATAGTTGCAAACAACTATTAACATCCAAAATGACATCCAGTGTGCATTTTATTTTCATATAAACTTCAAATGATTTATTGACGCTTATTTCGTTTTGTTAATCAATCGTTCAACATACGAACTATATACAATGGAGATGTGTAAATCAAATATCATCCTGAGACCCATGTGAGGCTTTCAATCAACATCAATCAATTTAAATTCATTATTGATTCATGAATTTAATCATTACTGGTTCAATTTAATTATTTTTCTAACTAACAAATTTCACTTTAAACAGGTAATAACAATTTTACCTTTCAAATAATAAATGGATATTTATATCGAATTTCAATAACCACTAATATATTAACATTATTTTAATATGTTAAACACTGCAGAATCACAATCAAAACATAATACAACAAGTCAACAATTCATCCATGGGTTTTCAAACAACAGTGGTGTGAGCTACCAGACACCGTATACAATTTGTGATAATTAATTTAATAAAAATCAGCATAGTCAATCAATATGTTTCCAATTATAAAAAATTAAATAACTGTACAAAATATTTGATTGAGAGTTCTCACCTTGATCGGTTCGGATAGTCGATTCCTTTTTAAATAAAATTAAACTTGGGTTTAATTTGACCCAAAAATGCATCTTGCTCCAAATTTGATCAAATTAGTTTTGTTGCAAAGCTCTCGACTCAATGATTGCAACAGATCCAGTTTCGCGCTATTCTGAGTTCGTATGTGAGAGATATTAACATCCGAACATCAAATACACGAATTAAAATAATAATAAAATCAACTTATCTTCTCCATTACTTCAACCCATGGTTCACCATTGTCCATCGCCTGCTGCCGCCACCTAGGCCCACACACCACCGACCAGACACCACCCAACTCTCCCTCGCTTCGCCACGTCACCAACCCTCTGACCCAGCTCGCCGCCGAACGCCTGAAATCGGCGAAACCCCCAAAACTGCCTCGGCCAAAAATTCCACCACCTCGGGCTATTTGGCGGTCATGGACCCGACCAGAAATCTCCGCCGCGCCAAGATGAAGCTCCGCTCTTCAGACAACTCCGGCCCTCGTCGCCTCCATGGACGCGACGAACCCAAATGGGTTTGTTACTCCTCCAAACAATGTTGACGAACTCATTTTCTGGCCACCACGGTCAGTTTCAGCTTAAACACCCTAAAGTAATATTGTAGCCTGACCTCTCCTCTACAACTTTCCTTTTGGTGCCAACTTCTAACTCCTCTTCTTTTGACTATAAAATCACCATTACTGAAAGCAATTTTCTGTCTTTAAACCAAGAATCCAATGAATTCGTAACTCCTTAGGCCATGAAATTTTTTGGTAGGTAGATCTCATTATGATCAATAACTTTCGCTTTATGAGTTTTGGCTAATTGCTAATGGTCAATGAGATATAAATTATTTTAAGTGTAGAGGCTTATTTGCAAAATATTTTTAGAGAAGAAAGGGGGTGGCTGCAAAATTACAAAGAGGAAGAAGAAATAAGGTTTGGGGAAGAAGGGATATTATATAGGTAAGGTTTTAATTTTATTTTATTATTTCTTTATTTAACGTTATCTGCAATCAACGTTTATCGATGCTCCGATCACACACGAACTCCGTTGGCCATGAAAATTGACATACAGCTATGTCATGACAATATGTTCCGAATGACACTAGTTTCATCGAATTCCGGATCCGATTTCTTAAAAAGCTCTATTTCGGGTTCAAACGGCTGATCGATTCACAATTTATTGCGCACGGCCACATACTAGCTCTAAAAAATTAACAAATTTGGAATCTAGCAATAATTTAATATTCCGAATCCAATAAAAGTGGTTTCATCGAAAACGGGGTCATTTGCAAAATGATCATTTTAAGAGCTTAAATAATATTAAAATATTAATAAAATTCCATAGCGACTATTTGAAATTTTAATTTGGACATAACTTACAATTTATAAAGTGAAATCTCTATTTCTTATAATCTTAGAAAGATATAATTAATTAGATCATAACATTTCTTGTTTCATCCAATTCTGATTTATATTGAATTACATATACTCGTTTAAAGTTTAAAAATAAATTTTCAAACTATCGCGCCATTACGAGCTTGTTTTATATATATTATAAACTTTTACGCTCAAACTTCGTTTTAAATTAATTTTACGTCGTTATTTCTCAAAATAAATCATTAAAAAATATTTAATTTCTATTAAAATCAATTAAAAATAATTTTAAATTGGTTCCGAAATTCCAGGCTACAGTTTATATAATGCACTCTTACTGTACACATATGAGTATTTGATACTCAATCTACATTTAAATTACATCAAATAAATCTATACAAGTTGAACAAATAAGATTTTATTTTAAACCATATTAGATTGGGTCAAATAAACAATTTTGACGACACAGGTCCAACAGATTCTAAATAAGAATTATTTTCAAATGTCCCTATTTTAGAAGGCCCACTTCCTTTCAGCATATACAATATTATTCACCCAAGAATAGCAGCGCTATGCACTGATACACTCCCCTCCATTGTTCTCCACTAACCACCTGGAAATGACTTTATCATTCAGTAACTCCTATTCCTCATGTCGCCTTATACGACAACGTGTTTTTGGTACGGTAACCATTTAGCCTAGTTGGCATCATACCCAGCCAGTTTACAAGTCAACCAATGCCACAAACGACTGAGAGAAAGCCCGGTGTTCAGCTTAGCAATCTGAGTCATCCAAATCAGGTTACAACTGCAATAAGTATATAAAACAGTAGACGCACTTGTATATATAAGAACCGAATTCTCATTAGTTGCTTATATGACTGTCTCTTGTAAACCAACAGCCATAACCAAAAAGCTAGAAGTAATGGAAGTTATTATAATGGTCGACGTAGATTATTGTCTATCAAATTACTCTATGTCCTATAGTCATTTGTTCTACCATTTACTTCTCATTTACAATTTATTAACTATGAGATTAACAAGTAAAATTTGCTCATACCAACTCATAATCGTAATTTCGATGTTTGGAATAAGAGTTTACAAATTATTTGTTACATTTGAACATGATCGATTGAAACTTACTTTATTTGTTATTTTAAACAGTTACTGGGTCCGTCTTTAAATTACGAAGCCAAATGTGAAACGTCAATATTCCTAGCATGTTCAATGTGCAAGTTTGATTTTTCCATTTAGCATTAACTAAGATCTGTGTATGTTCAAACTAAAATATATTATTTTATTTGCTTACGCTCATTACCAAAAGGACAATGCTGTAACAACCGTGAAAATAACAATGAGATATGCCGGATCAACAAGTAAACGGCAGAAAATCCAAAAATTAAAACAATCTGATCGTTGATGTTTCTTACCCTGTAATTGACGAACAAATTTGGGGTTGAAGTCGTATTTTCATTACTGGAATTGGGCTTTGTTTGGGGTCCATCTTTAAGCTGGGCCGGCCTTTACGGAAACAGACAATTATGAACTTAATAGCCAGTATTAGTAATGAACAAATCTGAACTTGTTACTATGTATATGACCGACTTAAAACAGATACTGAATCTGTAGATGAGTCCGATCCCGACCGAAATATACTACATATAGAGTGATGGATCCAAAAGTAGGGGGAAGTCCATTTGAATTGGAAAGTCTCAACTACCGTCTTTTTGTCTCTACAACTACTCACCAAACAAACCAACCACCAACAAAATCTATTGATTTTCTTATTCTTTCATTTCCTCTTCTCATCTCCCTTTTTTTTTGCTTAATTTGATTAGATTTAATAATGGCGAGGAAGAAGATCAGAGAGTACGATTCTAAGAGGCTGTTGAAGGAGCATCTTAAGAGATTGGCCGGAGTCGAACTTCAGATCCAGTCTGCTCAGGTATTGTTTCAACGTCACTGGATTTTCTTGTTTGTGGAGTTGTATACGATCTGATGGATCGATTTTACAGCATTGCAATGCAATGCTTTGAATTTTTAATTGTAATTTGAGTTGGGGTTGTTATTTATGTTCCGGATCCGGGCATAAATGTAAAAGATCTTAGCTTTTGCGCTGATAGGTTTGATCTGATATGAACTTAATTCTTTAGACTTTTATATTAATGTGATTAACTCAATTGGGCAAATTTTGTGATAATTCAGCATGTTTTTACAGGGCATTAATATTTTAACAGATGAGTGGGTTCTATATCAAATTTTTTCTATTAGTGTTATTTTGTAGCTTCTAATCATTAATGGTGAACTCTGATTTTATTGATTTTGCTGCTAGCATTGGATGGAAGTTAATTCCCTTTCCTTTTTTTGGTTAAGTAAAAGCAAATCCCAAACTTTAGTTCCAATTGTTGATTCCATGGTTTCTCTGGTACATTCAGTTGTATGTAGATTGCCATCCCCACAACAACTTCTTCATATATTATTTTGATGGGTCCAAGGGTGAATCAATATTACTTCATAATCACACACACACATGTGTGTGTGTGTGCACGCGCGTGCGTGTGTACACGCACGCGTGTGTACACGTGTGTGTGTGTACGCGTGCGTGTGTGTGTACACGCGTGCGCGCGTGTGTGTGTACACAGATGTGTACATTACACACACACACACACACACACACACACACGTATATGCATATTTCATGATTCCTGGCTCAAGTGGTAAGATACATATTGCTTCAGTTGTTGCCAGACATAAGTCTGATTCCTTAGGTTTATATAAAAACCGATGCTTAAAATAAGTAAACTATTATTATTATTTTAAAAAAAATCTTTTATTTAGTAAACTGAATATTTTGGCTGATGAAATTACTGTTATTTGTGTTAGGTTACAGAATCAACAGATTTCACTGAATTGGTGAACAAAGAACCATGGATGTCATCCACAAAATTGGTTGTAAAGCCCGACATGTTATTTGGAAAGCGCGGTAAGAGTGGTCTGGTTGCGTTGAACTTAGACATGGCTCAGGTTTCAGAATTTGTCAAAGAACGTCTTGGGGTAGAGGTATAAATATTACTTTTATAAAAGCTGATATTAATCAGCTATTTTCAACATTACATGTAAAAAATATATCTTGTTTAGGTTGAGATGAGTGGATGTAAAGCCCCAATAACTACATTTATTGTTGAACCTTTTGTCCCTCATGATGAAGAATATTATCTCAATATCGTCTCTGAGAGACTGGGTTGCTCTATAAGCTTCTCTGAATGTGGTGGGATTGACATTGAAGAGAACTGGGACAAGGTATTTGTTCTACAATTTTTGGTAAAAAATCTGCATGTTGTTATGTGAGGAAAATCTCAAATGTTATGCTATTCAGGTTAAAACGATATTTCTGCCTACTGAGAAGCCCTTGTCTTCAGAGACATGTGCTCCATTGATTGCAACTCTTCCTCTTGAGGTTAGGCATAGTTCTTCAACTTCATACTTGCATTACATATCAAGGCTACAGTGCCTAGTGAAGGTTTCTAGCTTGTCAATCTTATATCAATAAGCTAGCATGCATGCTAGTTTCAAATTTCAATTATATTTCATAGCAAATTGCACTGAATTTGTATAGGCGATATTACCTAATGAATATTTCTACCTTGTTTTTCTTGTATCAAGTAGCTTAAATGCATAGTAGTTTCAATCAAGTTTCACAATACGATTGGTTAAAAATATATGCTTAAATTCTCTGCCTTAAGTGAGTACCCTAACTATAGTTTTGAATTATTGATTTTATGACAGGTTAAAGAGAAAATTGGTGCCTTCATACAAGGTGTCTTTTCCGTATTCCAAGGTATTCATGGATTTGTTTATCTTGCAACTGGGTTTTGTTGCATTAACTTATTATGTTGGTTCAAGCTATTACTCTTCCATTATTTACTTTTTTGTTGCCTGCAATAACATACACCGGTTTCAATGTTTGATATGAGACCAAATATCTAGTGTTCCAATTTATCTTTAATAAATGAATGAGCTAATTTTTTAAAGTGAACTGATTGTGGTTTTAATTGGCTTTCATTTACGAACGAGGGATGGTATTTTATATGCTAATTTGGGGAAATCAGGGACCAAAAAAAAGGGAGATTATATTGCCAAGTAAATTGAAACGGAGCGACTACCAAGTTTCTATTATCAAGGCAACATATGCCTCTAGCCTATGCTTGGAATATGAATATCAATCTTTTGTATCAGTTCTTGTAGTTGTATACAACTGCAATACAATTTATTGAAAGTGTATATGCAACAGTATAGGATCGTGTAGTATGGAGTATAGGATATAATGTATATGGTAGAGTAGTAAGCAGTAAATCACACAGTCGATTTATACTGGTTCGGACCACTGTCCTACGTCCAGTCCCAGACCCACTTCTGGTATTTTACTAACACTAAAACCCTCACTTCACCCGGAGGAATAGGTTCACAATTACCCGAACCACTGAACGGGATTTCTTGCCTCAACCACTGAAGAGGTCTTCACTAATACAGAATAATTGTTGACTCTTTTGTGTTCTTGATAACACGGATTGTCGAATATTAAGTACACCCTTCCTATAACCTTTCCTTGATGATAATCGTGAAGTGCATGAAGGAATATGGAAGTTTAAAAGTCTCAAGTATAAAAGTAGATAGCTTTTTAGAACTTAGAGAGCTTTGAATAAGATAGAGAGACTTAGAATAAAATTCGGTGATTAGATCATCTAATCAATTCTCTATTTATAATATATAAAAAGATACAACTGATCATGAAGAGTTTTGATGAAGAGATATGGATTAAATAGTTGTGTCTCTTCTTAAAGGATGCAACTCTTCGGAATTCAGATGTCTGAAAATAAAATTCAGATGTCTGTTTATTTTAAAAATCAAGTCAGAAAGGAAATAGTGTATTTTGGTTCAGATTCAGATGTCTGAATTTTTTAATTCAGATGTCTAAATTAAAATTTAGATGTCTGAATTAAAAAATTCAGATGTCTGTTTCTGAACAAAACTCAAACAACAAAGAAATAAGCTATTTTAGCCAATGTTCAGATGCCTGAATATTTTAATTCAGATGCCTGAATTAAAATTCAGATGTCTGAATTAAAATATTCAGATGTCTGAATATTGTTATAAGTTTATTTTTCTTTCAGCAGACAGACGTCTGATTTAAAAAATTTAGACGTCTGTTTTCTGCTTCATGCCTATGCCTTGTGTATGTCTTGTATAAAATCTTATAAATTGAAAACGTGCATGTGTGTGTATCACCAAGGAAGATTTTAACAATTAAATACTAATACTAACAGACTTTAAACACATATAATATTTAGTTTGAGCTCTTGAATCTGCTGTTGAGTTTCTTCCTGCAAAACAAAATTAGTTTATAATAATATATGTGTACATGTATAGTTGTCATAATCAAAACGCTATACAGTGTGATTCAACATTCTCCCCCTTTTTGATAATGACAACTATATATGTAACTCCCCCTATCAATATGCATATATTATCATATATTTCTCCCCCTTTGTCATTGACAATTATAATACACATGAATATGCATAACACACAAACATACAACATAAGCACAAGTATTTACAAACAAACAGACAGATGATAATCATTTTAAGCGCATTCAGACGACTGAATTATGGAACAAAGGTTTGATGCCATGAACATTCAAACAGATGAAATATGATAAAATATATAAGATTACTAGAGTTTTTAATTTATTCTGAGCTCTGTTTCCAAATATTTCAGAAATATTGGAATAACCTTCTCATTGTTGTGGTGTACCTGCAAAAATATGATAAATCCTTTGGTACCCACTTTCTTTGTCAGGGTCCAGGGGTTAAATAGAAGGTAACCATACCCAAGAGGGTTTAATGGAACCTTTAAAAATAAAATTTTCATTATTGATTACAGAATTAAAATAATTATTGATATATCTTTCTCTGTTTTTCCAATTTACAGGAACCCAAATACTTAGATAGTTTCTAATAGTATTTCCTGTTGTACTTCTATTATAAATGTTTCTAGTCATAGAAGCATTTGAATTTCTGTAGAAATTTGATCTTCGAGTTACACGTGCTTTAGTACTAGCAGTTAAATTTTTGTAATACATGAAAGCATGTCTAGTACTAGTTCTACGATTAGTTTTATTATACCCTAAGCCACTTTTATTGTGTAAAGGTCTAGAGCAAGATAAAATATCATTTAAATCATTTTGACCTTTATTAAATTTTGCGAACTTATTTGTACATTTTTCAAATTTGATTCCGAAGTTGCTATTGAAATTTTCAAAAGAAGTTTTGCAATCTTTTAAATCAATTTTCCTATTTAATTCAGAATTCTCGTTCTTTAATGTACTATTCTCATTGTCGAGATGATCAATTCGAGATTCTGAGATATTTAAAGATGATTGCAATAAACTATTTTGTCTTTTTAAATCACAAATTTCTTTTGAAAAATTCTCCTTTTCTTTTTCAAATATAGTATATTGTTCATCTATGAAATCTTTAAGATTCACTAAATTACTTTTCAAAATACCATTTTGATTTTCTAAATCTTCTTTTTCTTTTCTCAGTTTCTCATTTTCAAGTTCGACGGATTTCATCTTCTTTAGAATTAAGAAATTAAGTTGACCTAAATCATCATTATTTTTCATTAAAATTTGCAAATCAGAAAGTACCTTTTTGTAGTCCTCATTTGTTGTAGCTTTGCTTGTATGGGACTTTTTGCTTGCCATGTCTCGATCACATCTCTTTCTGGCCATTATTCTATGATGTTGTGACGATCAATAGAATACCAGGCTCTGATACCAATTGAAAGTGTATATGCAACAGTATAGGATCGTGTAGTATGGAGTATATGATATAATGTATATGGTAGAGTAGTAAGCAGTAAATCACACAGTCGATTTATACTGGTTTGGACCACTGTTCTACGTCCAGTCCCAGACTCACTTCTGGTATTTCACTAACACTAAAACCCTCACTTCACCCGGAGGAATAGGTTCACAATTACCCGAACCACTGAACGGGATTTCTTGCTTCAACCACTGAAGAGGTCTTCACTAATACAGAATAATTGTTGACTCTTTTGTGTTCTTGATAACACGGATTGTCGAATATTAAGTACACCCTTCCTATAACCTTTCCTTGATAATAATCGTGAAGTGCATGAAGGAATATGGAAGTTTAAAAGTCTCAAGTATAAAAGTAGATAGCTTTTTAGAACTTAGAGAGCTTTGAATAAGATAGAGAGACTTAGAATAAAATTCGGTGATTAGATCATCTAATCAATTCTCTATTTATAATATATAAAAAGATACAACTGATCGTGAAGAGTTTTGATGAAGAGATATGGATTAAATAGTTGTGTCTCTTCTTAAAGGATGCAACTCTTCGGAATTCAGATGTCTGAAAATAAAATTCAGAATTCAGATGTCTGTTTATTTTAAAAATCAAGTCAGAAAGGAAATAGTGTATTTTGGTTCAGATTCAGATGTCTGAATTTTTTAATTCAGATGTCTAAATTAAAATTTAGATGTCTGAATTAAAAAATTCAGATGTCTGTTTCTGAACAAAACTCAAACAACAAAGAAATAGGCTATTTTAGCCAATGTTCAGATGTCTGAATATTTTAATTCAGATGCCTGAATTAAAATTCAGATGTCTGAATTAAAATTCAGATGTCTGAATTAAAATATTCAGATGTCTGAATATTGTTATAAGTTTATTTTTTTTTCAGCAGACAGACGTCTGATTTAAAAAATTTAGACGTCTGTTTTCTGCTTCATGCCTATGCCTTGTGTATGTCTTGTATAAAATCTTATAAATTGAAAACGTGCATGTGTGCGTATCACCAAGGAAGATTTTAACAATTAAATACTAATACTAACAGACTTTAAACACATATAATATTTAGTTTGAGCTCTTGAATCTGTTGTTGAGTTTCTTCCTGCAAAACAAAATTAGTTTATAATAATATATGTGTACATGTATAGTTGTCATAATCAAAATGCTATACAGTATGATTCAACATTTATATCAATAATACATTTGTCAAGATGGATAGTCAGGAAGCAGAAATTATGATCATTACCATTAATCAAAATTTTAAATGCATTTGTTTTAGACCTGGATATGAGTTTCCTTGAGATGAATCCATTTACAATTTTGAATGGAAAGCCTTATCCATTGGATATGCGAGGGGAATTGGATGACACTGCTGCTTTCAAGAACTTCAAAAAGTAATATCTTGCTTGCAAATCTTTCGCTTTAATGTCTGCTTTTTGATGATAGCATGTAATTTGATCTGACCTGTTTCAATCCGCAGATGGGGAAACATAGAATTTCCACTTCCATTTGGAAGAGTTTTAAGCCCAACCGAAAGCTTCATTCATGGACTGGATGAAAAGGTATCATCAATATTACTGTCTCAGTTACATAGTTTAGACGTTGTACAGATGAAAATTCTTGTGCCTAACTAACTACATTGGATTTGTCTAGGTTTGTTAGATAAATCAGAAGCTTTATTTCCGTATGCACACATATCAACCAAATCTAAAAATACTCTCTCGTTCTTTCAAGTTGTTTTTTACCATTATATCTTCATGCTAGTTGGAAGAGAAGAAAATTACCATTTCTTAGAATATTCAATCTACTTGATTTTCAGTATTAGATAAAGTTCAATATTCTAATATCTCCAACAATATTTGAATGGGTTGACGGATCACAAAACTGTTTGTCAGTTAGGATTTCTCTGAATAAACAAAAAGAAAGCAACGTTTCTTTCAAGTTAGACATAAAGTACCATTTGCTGCAATATTTTGCTCAGACTGAGTTGTTGGACACACCATAGGTGTGGCCCACCATTTTGTTCCGCTTAGCCAGACTTATCAAATTGAACTGGTAGGGTCTGACAGTTCAGACAACCTCAACAATGATTAATGATGATTAATACTCGTATTTAAACATGATTTATTTGTGTTTGTAGCACTATTTTCATATAATGTCATGCAAATACGGCCTAGTTGGTCCCAATTTTCATTACGGTTTGTCGTTTGAATTTAATTCAAACATTAACAAAATATAGAATTGTTTGGATGGGATGCTGCCCAACATCCAAGTACGCCCCCCCTCTCCCCGGCCTCACTTTCTCCTCCCCCAAAATCCTCCCCAAACCCAAAGAAAAAAAACAACACCCCTTCGTAGCGACATTCGATTTAGATAGTTTGGTAAAAAAAACTTCCAATAGTTTCTACTTTTAGACCAACAATTCTATCTCGTGGTCATAGCCTCAAAGCTTTGTTGTGTTATATAGAAGCATACAAACTATGTTCATCGATTTCGATAAACGATTAGATTTTTTTTTATTACATATATAAAAGTATACAAAGTAAAGCTATGTTATATCAGGGAAAAAACATAAAATTGTTCTTAAGTTACAGTTTGTTATATCCTATTTTGATAAGTGATTCATGTATTATATTAATTTTTAACCATGCGTATTTTAATGAAAAAAGACTTGTTATGGTTTTGACGGTCTGACCGGTTCAACTTTCAAAGCCTCCGACTGTGGATTATTACGGTTTTGTTTACGGTTCGGTCTTCAAAACTGTGCTTATTAACACTAGGCTACCTTTCCAACACCTATAATTAATACTCTCAAACATTAGTCTACCTTTCCAACACAAATAATTAATACTCTCAAACATAATGAATAGCAACTAAGCAATCAATTCCTCTTTCAAATACCCCTTTTGCAAAAAAAAAAAAAAAAAAAAAAAAAAAAAACCGTGCTGTATAAATCTCTTTCCCGTGCCCTTTCTGTGTGTCAAAAGCATGCATCCATAGAATCGCTTAAAATTTTCTTTTTATAAGGCAGTTTTAGTTTATATCATAGTGGAGCTACATAGTCAGTTGGTTGCTTCATAAAAATAAGGATAGATGGACAAATCTGTTTAATAGTTGCTCAAGTTATTGTAAATCATGAATGACCCATCATCATCATCCTCTGCTCAGTGCACAAGGCTCTCTCTTGAGTTGGTTCAGTGGTGGCAAGTTGTATGCAGTCTTACCTCCATTTTGATGAGATTGTTCCCATAACTTAGTTAATGAACCAAGCATCTATGAAAAAAAAACGCAACTAGGTGTGAATAAAGCACACAGTAGTCCTATATTCAAAGCAAACGGTGCTGTATAAATCATTAAGGGCTAGATAAATTAATAGAAGTAACACTTGCATAAACCAAAATAAATGTTGAATGGCAATAATTTTTTGTGTCCCCACCAGATTTATATTTGTTTCACTGTCCATTTGTTCACGTATTTAAGTGCATGGATACCATTGTTATTTCAGACAAGTGCTTCTCTCAAGTTTACTGTCTTAAATCCCAAAGGAAGAATCTGGACTATGGTGGCAGGTGGTGGTGCTAGTGTGATATATGCTGATACAGTAAGTGATTTATATCTTTGTATACGTAGTGTGCAACTACCGCCTGCTGGCTACATAATGTACTGCAAAGGACCACTAGTATAGTGCTAAGGTTCTAGAGTGTAGATCTAGAGATCTCACAATCATATTCCTTAAGGTATAGATAACTGATTTTGGGGGAAAAAAGGAAATGGGAAAAAGCATGGCAAAAGATATGTGCTAGTTTTAATTGTTAAAGTCTAACTGTTAGCAGAAAAATGGAATATATATGCTGGAAAATCTAGTACGGCATAACTCAAATGTGTAAAATCATCTCATGATCCCAGTACATAGATAGACCTTATTGCTTCATTGAAGAGCTTTGCTAGTTCTATTGCATTAGTTTGTAGGTCTAATAACGATTTTTATCCTGTTTAGGTTGGAGATTTGGGATATGCCAACGAACTTGGAAACTATGCTGAGTATAGTGGAGCTCCAAATGAGGAAGAGGTTCTGCAGTATGCTAGAGTTGTGCTTGATGTAAGTTATCCTTTAAATAAAAAGGAGGAAAAAAAAAATAACGATAATAATAGAAGACCAGCCATAGTACCAGTACATGTTTACATAAATTAGTAATTTTTGTTGCAAAAATTACTATAATGCAGTGTGCAACTGCTGATCCTGATGGACGCAAGCGAGCCCTTCTGATTGGAGGAGGAATAGCTAATTTCACTGATGTTGCAGCAACATTTAATGGAATAATCCGAGCTATCAGAGAAAAGGTTAGATTGGTATATGATACTATTACTTATTCCATGTGTAAAATCCTGTATTTGTATTTATATTCATTGTGTCTATAGGAATCCAAGATAAAGGCTGCAAGGATGCATATCTATGTTAGAAGAGGGGGTCCAAATTATCAGACTGGTTTGGCCAAAATGCGTGCTCTGGGTGCTGAAATAGGCGTTCCTTTAGAGGTGAAACTATCATGAACAAGTTTATTTTCACACACATGCATAGTGCAAGTGTTTTCTTTAAAACTGATTTATCTGTGCATGCCAATTGTGAAGGTCTATGGCCCTGAAGCTACAATGACTGGAATTTGCAAGGAAGCAATCAGTTGCATCATGGCAGAGGCATAGTTATGCTTCCATTTTTGCTGTTTTTCTCTAACTTTTCAGTTTTTTTATATTTTCGTAAGGGTAATAACGCGGAGAAGTTATTATTATCTTTTATAAACGAGTTGAAATGTCGCTTTATTTATCAAAAGCAATAAACTGGAAGTGGTATTTATTGGGACATCTCATGTTGTAAGATCTGTTGATGTGCATGGGAATTATGGGGTTATATGATTTTTAAATTTGATATATGTTATTTTATCTGTAAGGACTTATCGAAATTGAGTCTGCCAAACCTTGCTTTTCCATCACTCTTTTTATATTTAATTATAAATTAGAAGGCATGGTAAATTGGCATGATGCATATGCCAGTATATGTTTCTGTTAGTAAAACCGTATGGCAATTTAGTTTGTCTTATCACTGATTTTAGTTAAAAATTTAAATCATAATATATTGGAGAAAAATTAAAATTGAGAGGCATAAGAGATATTGATGGAGAGAACAAATTGAATAGTGTTGAATTAGATTTTATGTGACATATTGTAAACATGTTCTTTGTCCATCTTCATAATACAGTAGGCAAATCCTTCTAACCTTCGGTTTGATGAATTTAGTATTATCCCTTATTTAATCAACCCAAGTTGGTGAAGTAAAATGATCGTGAAGAAAAACTTACGTTCGTTTTACATTAGAATGACACCCAAAATCCCTTTTTTCCGACCTTTTCAAATTGGAATGGTAAAACAAGGGAGGATAACAATGTAATATTATTTTATTTCATTTAAATTAAATGTGCATAATTTGAAAGAGATTGATGCAATATGTTTGAGGCATAATTTTGTGATAATGTCAATATTATCGGAAAAATAAATAAATTGAAGTCTAGTTTTGCATAAGTTTGTATTTAATTTATCAAAGTACTAAAATTATTATTAACTAATGAAATTGCAAATTTGTGGGGTCGTTGGTTTTTATGATGCTCTTTGCACCTACGTAATTCTTTCAAACGGGTATCTTCGCACCCAATCAGTTGATCTACCCACGTATTCACATGCATCTTATTTTATTTTTATTTTTTCATAACCATAGTTACGCAATGGAATCGAAATCCCTTCGTTTTCCCCAAGAACAATCTTTTTTTTTAATCTAATGTCTCATCAACACATTTGAACCTATCAAATTTATGTTGATTTTAATTTTATATAGATTTTCATTTTGTTAGATTAACATAATAAAGTATAATATGCGACTCAAATTTGAAGCGAACGTAGTAAAGATATTACAATTTCAATGAAAAAATCAAAAAAAATGACAAATCCAATTCTAGTAGAATGTGATATGACATAATCAAATATATATAATTATACTTGTTATTCATCTACGAAGTCACAGAAATATAGAACTATATGCATATTCTAAATATAGCTAAATATTCACTCGTTTACTCCTAATATGAAACTAATAAAATATTTTTACGTATGTTGTTATTTTCATTTATGCTAGTAATGGTTGAGATGACTAAAAATAGTTATGTTTGGAATTTGTATTTTATTTTTACACCGCTGTGTTATGATTATCATATTTATCTCTAAACCTCTTTTAAGTTTAAGATGGGTTTTGGAGTAAGTTTTGTGGATGAATTTTGTTAAATGTTCAAGTGGTTGCTTACTAGTAAATGTTTAGATTGGTGTAAATAGTAACGCCCTCGATTTTATATGACGAAAAATATATAGGTCTCTCTATTGTCATAACTGATCAAACTAACATACTTCTTTGTTACGTGAATCAATGCAAATGGTATAAACTTAACATCAATAGAAGTACAAGGCTCGAAATATGGATAAGAAAATGTGGCCTAAAGCGAGTTTGAGTTTGTTGACACCACTTAATGTGGTGTCACCATGACTCCAGCCCCTTAAATCAGGGGGCCCATATGGGTCCTCCTGATTTCCAACAATCAGGAGGTGGAGTCATGTTGACGCCACATAAAGTGGTGTCAACAAAGTAGTAGTGGCCTAAAGCCATCCAGTTATAATTAATTATTTAATTTGCACCTTTGAAATCAGTGCAACCCCTGAATTCTACTTAAGTCCTCACTTCCTACTCCATCCTTTTCGAGCCAGGTTCATCATTGACTTAATATTTTATCTTCTCACCTTTGTCTTTTTGTATAGCTGTTGGTCCGTAAAAGTTGAACTCGGCAACAAGCTTAAGAACAGAAATGATAAAAGTTTGTTTCTATTGGTAATAGAAAAGAATGCTTTTAGTTACAACTAAAATAAGATATCAAGTTTTGTATATGCCACTTACACAAAATTTGTTTGCCATTTGGTCTTAAATAACCGTGCGGTTTTGATTTTCAATGGTTATTCGATGCGCCATGGTCGTCAACTGTCTTGTGTATTTCTATTTACCTGTTTTTTACTTAAAGCGGCTTTATTTGGACTTAGAGAATTCAAGCTGTTGGCTTGAAATTTGATCCAATCAAGTTGACACCCAAATCGAAGTTGCAGTTATAGGATGTGCAAATAAATTCAGACAAAATTAGATATAGATGCGGTAAGATAGAGAGACACAAAGAATTATATGGTGGTTCGGCAATCAAGCCTAGGTCCACTTCCTGCAATCTGATGTTTATACTGCTAGATTACAAATACTGTTTTGTTTATGTTTGGAAAAATAAAAGAGGTTGAGTCATAGTGATAGCAGAGTAGGAGTGCTTCCGGGGAAAGAAGATGCCCTCAAAAGTCCAAGCTTTCGAGTATGTATAGGTGAGGGGAGCTTTCGGATCGATATACTGTTGAGCGGGAATAGTTCTAGGAGTGGAGAACATGGGGAAGTGGTGTAAAGTAGTGGCGATAGTGGGCCACGTCATCTCACACCAACCTGCCCGGATCGGCATGGCGCATATCGATCAAATTGGTATACCGACCCGACATGGGTGAGGAAACTTGGTCGAGCCGAGGCCAAGTTTTGAAGGTTGATCAATGGTGTCATGATAGATCGATCTGTATCCTATTGGTTGCACACTTGACTTCGCCAAGTCTTGCTGCTTCAATGATGCGACTCGAGGACTTGCATGAATCCATGCTCGCATTCTGAGTAGTCCAATGGTTTGAGGTCCAAAATGTGACGGTTTTGTAAAAAGGAAGATCAACATCTTCCCCCCCCCCCCCCCAAAAAAACGTATATTGATGTTGAAGATGTGTCTTGAACTTTCATTGACTCGACGTTTGAGGTCCATAATCTCGCTGGATTTTTTATAATTTCCAGACCCACAACTGTGTTGTACCGAAAGTTGGCTTATAGCTTCGCAAAACTCTTGTCGAGCGCCAGTCATACTCTATCCATGGTTTAATTATGTCTGAATCAAGCATCATCCATGTTTGATGATTTGAGCTTTTTCCATGTCAAGTGTCAGCCACACTTGGCAATCCAAACCATGCTGTGAAAAGCATAGGTTTTCCTGAAGAATCTGCGATCTCGCTAAGTCCCTGCTAGATATCAGTCATATCCAGCGGTTTATAGTCGCGTTGGGCTCTTGTTGGGTATAAGACATACCGGACGATCCATAGCGTTTTCGGGATCCTGCCAAGCATAAACCATACTCGAGGATTCCAACCATGTTGGGTTCTTACCCAATATCAACCATACTTGATGATCTTAACTGCATCGGATTCTTGTCGAGCTCGCCTCCGTCACTTCCCGATGAATAAAAATTAGCGACAAGTAAGTCGATTTTGTCACTCTCAAGAGAAGCGGTCATACTTCTTCCACTCTGGTTTCACATCTTGAAACATATAGCAATAGTCGAGGCTCTCCTGGACTGGTATGGCCTCTCCGAGCCCTGGTTGAAACTAATCCAGTCACTCTCTGGCGAGAGGAGTTCAACGGCGAGTAAGCTGATCCTGTCGCACTCCGGCAAAGTGATGTTACTTCCTGCACTTCAACCCTGACTCTCCAATCGAAGACATTTAACCATCCATGTCCATTCGTTTCAGGCATCATCTACACTTGACGACCAACGCGCTGAATAATCATATTATTATGGTATGTTGTTATTTTTATCATTTGGTAACTCTGACCATTTAATCGAGAGTTTAGTTATTGTTTTATATCTACGGTTCCATTTACTCGTTATTTGACGCAAGGAGTTCGTAATTCATTCGTACGAATTTATTCAATCCTTTTCTTATGAAAGGAATTCACACCTTGCGATTACTACTTTACCTCTTCGGTTAAAGAAAACCGCGATCATCCTTATTCATCGATTATCGCAAATCCCAATACGCATAATATAAAATTAGGAAAAACAAAAATAGATAGGAAAAAACTACACTTGGCAACTCCAGGCTTCGCGTATCGACGCGGGCTCAAAGCATGTTTGAGGGTAAAATCTTGATCCTGTGCATGTGTAAGCAACCAGGCCATTCGATCGAGAAGAAACTGCTTGTTGTTCCGGCCCCATCAACCTCATTAACAGAAGACAAATCGATTCCTTGAGCGAGATTCGCTTGAGATTTTACGCCATTTGCGACTATTCACGTTTCAAAGTCATTCCGCGGCTATTAATATATTGCTGGATTTGTCCTTCCCTGACATGGTCATCGAACTCATATTGGACATGTCTGCACTCCAAAGTTGTATGCCCGTCTAGCTCATGGAATAGCCAATATTTCGCTTATCTTCTTTGTCAGTTGGCTCCTTCCGGGTCTGATTTTTGTACGGGATCCGCCTCTTGGTACCCGGATAGATTTTTTTTTTCTACTGATTCGTTTAACACCAGATAGGGAGGATACTTCAGTCCTCTTCTATTTAATCATGATCCCTCACGCTCATCTTTGACCTTCCTTTTCCTTTATCTCGCTTAAAACTCAATTCCAATGTTTCTTCTTCTTTCAGGGTATTGACCTCTGCTTCCCTTTCTGCTTGTTCTTCTTCTTGACATAAGAATCAGCCATCCTTAAAGTAAAATTCATCAAGATCCCACGGTGGAACTCTCACTAAACTGGCCTTAAACTCAGATCAATCGGTCACTCCCAACTTAGCCGCTATCAGTACCTTCGATGATTCTAGCTTATCCATAGATGTAACTTCTGCATTAAATCATTCTAAGAAAATCCTTAGCGTCACTCTTAGCCTCTACTTCATCATCGTGAGTGTCAATACGTTTTTAAGACTTGTGGTGTGGACTCTAAATTTTCCCATAAACAATACGTTGCCTTATAGCTACGAATGATGCCATGGTATGAACTCTAGACAGTTTATTTATGTGGATGTTGGATGATGGAAAGCGAGGTACCTTGGATTTGATTTGGCCGCACAAGGCCCATAATGGTTGACATACTGACCAAGTGACAGGTCCGATAGGAACGGGTAACATATTGTTTATGGTATAACTAATCAACGACGACTGACCGGCCGGAAGATCCAAGGGTTGCCCAGAGGTGTGATTCTGAGGCATGTGCTATAATGTCTCGAATCGAAAAGGAATATCCTTTGCCTTGGTTCATAGATGGAAACCCAATTTCGAACACGCGATTTTACAGTTTTAGTTGTAAACCTATATGGTGACATAATATATGGTACCTGTGTCGTCTATGATTGATATATTTATATTCGAAATTGATTTCTTCACATTATATCTATGTATTATATTTCCGCTGCTATGTAATTTAAATCTTTTATATTTTCCATTGTATATTATTTATTTGTACTCTGATATCTTGTACTCTAATGTAGATTGTTGTAATAGCAATGAAAAGTTCTCTTGTTTGTGTTCTGATGAGTCGTATTCCCAAAGCAATCCACCTTGATGTTCGGTTTAGGCAGGCCAGGAAGTTCGGGTCGCTATAGGCTTCAAATCAACCCTAAACCGCAAAGGTCCGATCCAAAAGGCAGAAGTCCTCGAACCGTGATGAGAATACAACACATCAAAACAAAAAACAAAAGAACATTTCATTGCTATTACAACAATTTTACATCATAGTACAGAATATGTCAGAGTACAATAATCGATACACAGCGGAAAATAATATCAGAGAACTAAATTACAATGCAGCGGAAATATAAATATATACAGCAGAAGACTCGAAATAATCCAGAGCATAGCTCCAGCTAAAATCCAGGATACTGTTAAATAAAATATCTGCAAAACCAAAACTAGTGATTGCCCGTGTGGAAAATATGGGCACCCAGAGTTTAGGTGAAAACAATAAACTCCAAGTCAGTCATGAGACTGGTGTGAGAACTAAAAACAGTTATTAAACTTTATTTTAAAGTTGGGTAAATTACGGGATCACGTTGTATGACACGGAACGGGTTTCCTCCCATGAATACCATAAAACAAAACTCGCAATGCTAAATAAAAGAACAATAAAGCTATTATAAGACTCAAGTTCTATCAAATAATGCAATGCAAGCCGGAGGATAGAGTTTTACCTTATAATAGCCAAATATGATTGATACATGAAATTTATCTTTTATTACTATAGTTGCATAGTGTAGAAATCAATTTCGAATATAAATGTATCAGACGACATAGTACCTCATCCTACTATGTCGCCATATAGGTTTACAACTAAAACTGTAAAGTTTTGTATTTGGAAGTTGGATTTTCATCATGATGGCTACTGATTCACGAAGTGTATTTCCATGGCTTACGTCCAAGGCTTTGGAAAACATCGTAATACACATCCACGCTATATATAGGATTACGAGTATCACTGCGGCTTACGTCCAGGTCTTTGGAAAACACCGCTTACTCTATCCTTCTAGGAATCAGGTATAAGCCCTATCCCTCTGGGTGTGGAATGACCATACCCAAGTCACCTCGGTCGACCGAATCCGTGACAACCCTAAAAGTTGTCAAACCTCAACACTTAGGTTGCTTATCCTCATCTCGAAAGTATACTGATCTAACCATCAGTTCACCATCATACGGACGTGTGAGGCTCGCGAATTAATGCTACACAAATTTGTGCTATATTAAAGCTATGCTTTGATTATCATCCACCAAGCTCTGTTTTTCAACAAAAGCTTGGATCTATCTACTCGCAGTACTCAGCCTGCCACATTATCAATCTATACCATACAATTGATGTCTACTTATATATAACCTCTAAGTTTGTACGTCTCAGAGAATGGTGTTAAGCAAGAGAATAAATTCTCCACCACAAAATAGATATATATTTAGCAGAGATCAAAGAATATAGTGCAAAATACCATGTCAGACATGCAATCCACTTGCAAGTCGGTTCTGGGTCTAAATGAAACTGGAGGCACCTTATTCCTTGTCCCATATGTCTAATATAGGAGAGAGGCCTAGCATATCCGGCCAATCTCCAAGTACGTCTGGACGATCGCTACTTATAACCTCGTCTTGGGTTGTACACCCCAATCGTGACATAAGCAACAATCCAAATGATGTGAAGATCTCCAGTCTTCAACCACCATCTCCATTTCTTCGACTTTCAATCATCGTATCAGTTATTCAGAATGGGTTAAAGCCGGTCTTTCCGAATAACTCGCCTATCTTATAATCAATTGATATAAAAACACATCATATGCCTCATTCCAATCCAGAATATTCTTTTATTCAAATATTCTTATCTTCGGGAAAGGTTCCCATTAATTTTATCAAAGATTATTTCATTTAGCTTATTGTTTAATCCATTCCTTGGAAATCATTTCAAAAGATTTTATAACACATTTTCACAATATAAACCAGATTGAGGTTTATAAAACTAGTCGGTATTAACGAGCCTTACCGAAGTAGTCAATCATTTTATTACCCCAATCCCAACCTATTCATCCCATGGAGAAAAACTGGTAGTACTCCATATTTAACACCTATTGTGTTCTCATTAAAGTTAATTACCGTTTAACGCTCTAAAACTAATTAAAGATTTAACTATCACATGGAGTAAAACTAGTGGTACTCCATTCTCAAACACTATTCGAATTTGGTAAATTTAATTACCACATTCACATTTCAATCTGATTAAAGATTCATTAAAAACTCCAACCTAGTTTTAATCTCAAAAATCATTATTTAATGATTATTTGATTTTAGGAAAATTAATCATGTCTTTAACTAGGTTAAAGAACCATGTCGTTTAAAACACAGTTCACGATAAACCCAAAATCATCTTACATCAAAATGGAATCTTCACGAAAATCATAAAATTATATAATCGATATAAATTTCTATATCAGACTAATGCTATAAATGGAATAACGAAAAAGCCTTTTAAATTCCATAAATAGTAATGGTTTTCCTTCACAGAAGCTCATCTCGATTATTATTAAATCGAATTCCATTCAATTCCAATTTAGTATATTAAATTGGAAAACTTAACTTTAGAAAATTTCATTACATCATAGTTAAAAGATTTATAAATTCCAAATCACAACTTCACTGTTAGTTGGGTTTAAGAACAAATGTCATGTGAAACATTGTTCACAATGAACCCAAAATCAACTTTCATTTAATTACAACTATATTTATTAATTGGAAAACTTCATTAATCTTAATGAAAAGATTTATTTCTTTCTCAGTTGGGTTTAAGAACAGTGTTATTAAAGACACCATCCACGACAAACCCCAAAATCCAATTTGGTATTAAATACAAGGCTCTGAATAGAAATCATATCGGCTTATATTCAACATCAAATTCTGAAACCAACAAATATCGTATTGGGAATAATGATATCTATATTTTCCAATTTCCTCAACGATATTCATGTAATCACGGAATTCAATACCGAAATATCCGAAGATAATTTCTGTTCAAATCCAATCAAAATAATATATTGGAAAATTCTGGCTAGATTAAAACCGTTTTAGTTCCTTTCAGTTCTTTACTCAACTTGATAAACAACTTATTTAGATAAAAATATATGTTATCTTAATAAATTTGGAATATTTCATCTAAAATATTTTCCAAATCATTTATTATGATTTTACATAATTTATTCATATCTTTATTTATTTTATTAAGTCCCTTACAGTTTGTTTCCAATATGGCCACTGAACCACATCCATAGTGACCTTTTCCAAAATTGATTTGGACTTATCTGAAAATAATACCATTCGATTTCAAAAATTCTTATTTTATTAGAAGCTCATTTCAATATGAATCCAACATTTTTGGCTTTAGGAGAATCCGACAGTCAGATCTCCCGTTACGTCAATTTGAATTTACGGGTTAACGTTCGCGAACTACTGCTGCGCGACGCATTCTATTCATGCCCGAATTCGATTTATAAATTAAAATAAAACTGAAAATGTTTCCAAAATAATTTAAAGATATTATAAATTATTTACAACTACCATTTGAATTTTTATTTCAATCATTTGACTTCAAAAACAAATATCTTCATTTTTAAGCCATTACATTATATATAATAGATTTAGTTGATTTCTATTCAAAATGTACTTGTAAAATGTTTATGAATTCGTTTAAAAATGATTTTTAACTTCTACTTCAATTTTAAATTAAAATTGAACATCCCATATTATTATAATATTAAAATAATAATAATTTCAAAGTATTAGATTTTGAAATCAAATCTTCTCAATCTCTATTATAATTTTATAATCTTTATGTCTATCCAAAATCAGACATCAAAATCAAACTTCAATTCTTCAGTGAATATTATATTAAAATATTCGCGTTTACTCCGGATTGAATTGAGATTCAACCAATTACCATATAATTTCATTTATATGGATTTCATACATCACATGCATTCAACAATAATTATTAAACATCCACTTCACATCCAGAGTGCATCTACAACTATATAAGCATTGAATAATTAAATAACATTTATAACGGTCTGTCAATCAATCGGTCGACATACAACTAAATACGAGGGAGACTGTGTGAATTAATTATCATCCCAAGACCCATGTAGGGTTTTCAACCAATAAATAATCAATTAATAAATTATTTATTTATTCCAATTGATATCACTTCAAATGGGTGAACATAAATAAGTCGGTTGACATGTAAATGGATATTTAATCCGGTTTCAACTACCATAAATAATTTAACATCGTTTTAATATGTTAATTATTTTAAAATCACATTCAGATTACAACAAAAATAATCAACAATTTATCAATCGTGTTTTCAAACAACTGTGATGTGAGCTACCATGCACCTTATTCAAATTTGTGATAATTAAATCAAATATAAAACAGCACAGGCAATGAATATATATTCAGTTATAAAAATAAATAACTGTACAAAATATTTGAGTGAGAGAGTTATCACATTGATTGGTTTGAAATCGTTAAATAACGGTTGTTCTAACTAAATTAAACTAGATGTTTAATTTATTCAAAATCTGTAACTTGCTCCAAATTCCTTCTAGTCAACTCTATGGCATAGTGCTCGTCGTCACGGTTTCAACGAATTTGATTTCGTTCGATTCTGATTTAATCTGAACAAGTTATGACATTTCAAACATTAAATAATTAAATAAGATAATTAGTTTAATAATTAATAACATTAAACATTAATTAACGTTATAATTTCTGTCTCCTTCCCTCGTTAATTCCCTGCCGACGTCGAAACCCAAAGTCGGCCCCTAGGGCTTTAGCTCATCGTCGCCTCGATGACCCAGACCACGATCGAGAGTCACCATCTTCCCCGCCTTCACATGCGCCTCCGTCAGCCACCTCCATGCCCCATTTGATCCCCTCCCCCAAGCCAGAATCGTCGTTCGAACAGCTAACCTTTCACAACACCAAATGGCTCAATTTGTAACACTTTTTGCACTCAGTTTTCTAATGGTTATTATGGTGATAAAGAAATCACGGTTATTAATGTTATTTTATGTTATCATGATTATATTCGTTATATTGCCTGAAATTGTCGTACACGACTCACACGGGTGGATAGAATGGTCATTTCATTTTTCAGTCTTACTTCTCATGGTTCATTCTTGCTTCGTAAATCAAGTTAGGGCTTCCCACTTATCACCGCCTCTACGTTTTTGCCTCAGATCTGAGCCGCTTCCATCGACCGATGCGCTTCTGCCTCAATTTGGAGCCATCCTCATCATCATCTCTGCTGCTCTCTCATTTCAGACAAGGTATATTTCACCTCCTCTTGTTTCTTAAATTCGATTTTAAGTTATCGTTTGTAGTTAATAATATTAATTAATTTTCATTTTTCTTAGATGTAAAATATAATTTAGCTATTATGTGCGTGATTTCGGTATAGTTTGAGTGACTTATGATTAAATGACAGCCCGTATGCAATAGATATTGATAGTTCAGCACCGTTTTATGGATCTTTTCCCTGATTCAGACGTTTCATGTTTAGTTTTCAAATAAATTTTTGGTCTTACACTGTTTGATTTGTTTCAAATTTGCTTGATTTGTTTCAGATTTGCTTGATTTGTTTCAGATTTGTTTGCTTTGTTTCAGATTTAGTTTCCTAATAAATTTTTGGTTAGCATTTTAGATTTTGTTTTCTAGTACATTTTTTGTTGGCATTTCTACTAACAAATGCAATACATAAGCAATATTCTTGTTAAATTTGCAATCCCAGAAACAGAAAAATAGAAAATGTATTGTACCAATGCAAGATATTATTATATTACAATTGTTATTAAAAAAATTAGCAAATTCCACAAGTGAAATTGTTAATTAAGCAATGTTTATATTTTCGATATAAAAATCATATTTCGTTAAGCTACTGCTCTGGTCTAGTATTGCTTTGTATGATGGAAAAATGTGTGATTTATGAATCTACTGTGAAATCCTTGCACACATATTAGTATTACATAGTATACTAAATTACACAATTGTCTATTCAGATTCATAGTTGAATTTCATTTGTTAGTTTTAGAGTAAAATTTATGTCTTCAAGACTTGCAATCAAATAAAACATGTTGCATACGTGTTTCCTCAATTTTTTATATATCTGAAACTTATATATAGTCAGTAAAATGGCTTACTCTTCTTTGAAGAGGACTGACTCGCCTTATACTGTATGTGTTTATATTTTTAACCAATTTTTTTTTGCATCTTCAACATTCTGAGCACATCAACAAATTTACCGTTTTAGCCTATATTCAAAAACTTATCAACTGTGTTGTTTCAACCAAAAAAAAAAAGGTGTAATTTTCACCGAAACAGATTTGGACAGTCATATTGTATCCCCGAATTATGTGCATCCCCGCCGCTTCAATACCTCTCCGTTCCTTCTTAGATCCTAAATTTTTGACCGCTTTCATGTCGGTCGCTATAGCAAGATCCAAAACTTATTTATTCATCATACATTATATAGCAAATCAGCCATGGGTTAAGTGAGCTAAACAGCATCCTTTTAAAATTATATGCACAATGATGGATGTTCATTGATGTTCGTTTCATTCTTTGATATACAGTTGTCAACTTTCATATTTATTGAGTGTTATAGAAAATAGAAGAGCTAGCTTGCTGTATACAAAAATAGCAATGAATGCTACAAGCTAAGGTTCATATTCTGATTGTTATAAAGCAAGATGTAATCTAATAGTTACATACTATATGAGATATTGAAATTAAGTTACACATTTAAATTTCCAGCATTAGAGGTCACTGTAACTCATGAATTTTCCAACTTTTAATGCATTTATTTGATATGTTACTATTTTCATTGAATAAATGCAAATTATGGCTATCATGACTTAATTTCATTCAACATAAAACATATTTGTCATTTTCAATTAAAGGCATGGGTATATGGTTAACACATGTCCTTTGGAGCTCTCGCTAATGTTTTGGTAACTCTTTTAGATAAAACAGAAACTATTCTCTCATATACACAACTCATTTCTAACACCCTGGAATCTACATTAGGGCTTAGACTTAAAAAAAATCTCAAATCAAGTTGCTTATCTCCATCTCAAAAATATACTCTGATTTCTTCTTTTTTACTTCGAGTACAACAAATCTGCAGATTTGACGAGATTTATCACTGATTTACTCTTCAAGTCCGAACTTTGAATCAGCTTTAAATTGAGATTGTTCTTCAAGTATAAGCAAAAGTACATGTCCGATGGGCTTTAATGGGCCTTGTGATGGACTGTTGCTTTAGCCCCTGCTACTTACGATCATTAAAACAAAAATATAGTTTCGGTAATATTGTGAATCTAACCGATTTAACTTGAGGGATGAAATGGTGATGATCTTTCTTAAGAAGCAGCTGACCAATTGATATTCTGAACAAGATGACTTATTAATTCAAATAAGCATATATATTATGAAAAAAAAAGTTGGGGTGGGGGGTCCACCAGCCTTGGGATGCTGCTGTTTGCAGCAGCACATGGTGCTGTTGTTTGCAGCAGCACATGGTGCTGCCAGTTATGGTGGTTAGGCCACTTGCTTGCTACCCTCGAAAAATATCACCTGGCCGGAGCTGGTCTGACCACGACAGTTTAGATGGACAGTTCACAGGGAAGAGAATTTGTGTGCGCTGTTGTGAAATATGTGAGCTGTATTCATGTGTTTGAGCAAGGCTGAGCCTATCGGTTACCCGGGACTCGAACTTGAAACTAGGTTATGTGAGTGCAGTTTGTGTGTATGTTATCAGTTGTGATGTGTGCGTTTTTATGCGTGTGCGCAATTGTGTATTTCCATGCATGAGTGAACTTGTGAGTGTATGGCCATGTATTTATATGTGTTGTCTTGTGTGTTGTGTATGTTTATGGGTGTAAGTGTGTTGTACTTTGGATGTATATGTGGTGCCTGTGTGTTTTAGGGTTTATGCGTGTGTTTTAATGTATATGTGGTGCCTGTGTGTTTAAATGGGTCTGTCCGAGTGCAACTGATGTTACTTAGCATAAATATAAACATATAAACGAGCACGGAACTTTCCTTTGTGCAAATGTCTGGAAGAAGTCATATTAGATATTTACCTTTAAAATGATGTCATTTTTTCCATATATAAGCACAAGTGTTAAGCAAGAATAAAGAGTAGGTTCAGCATTTTACTAATCAATGATGTATTCGATGATTTTTCAGTGATATATGTATTTATTAATTTGGCACTTTTTTAACTCTGAATATGAGTGTTATTTCTAGGTTATCTAATGTAATTCACATGATGTTAGTTTAACTTTATGTGATGTTAGTTTAATGTAACATATTTTCTTATTAATTTTATTTTGGATTTTAAGGAGGAACAAATAAAGGAGCAAATAAAAGTTTTTCCTAATGTCAAAATCTACGTCGAGAGGGTGGATTAGAATTCGACATAGGAACACCAATGAGTATATACAAGGAGTTCGAGATTTTATGGAATTCACAAAGAGTAATGCTCCACTTGACTTTGAGTTATGCAGTTGTCCTTGTGTAAAGTGTAGAAATTCTAAAAAGTTGTCTTTTAAAATAGTAGAAAAACACTTGATCATTTATGGTATGGATCCAACATACGATGAATGATTTTTTTCACGTGAGAGAATTGACAATGACATGATGGCTAATCCAACACGACATGTTTCCTACGAGGCTTACAATTCTAATCAAGTTCGAGAGCAAATCCATGTAGGAGAAGCTCTTGAAGACCTTGTTAATGATGCATTTATGGCTTATGATGGCATAGAAGGTGTGGATGATGGTAACCATTGGAAAAAGTATCAACAGTACAAAAGAAAAGGAAGTGAAAAATTGTACCCTTCTTGTGAAGATGGACTTACAACATTAAACGTCATTATAGAGCTTCATAATTAAAGAAAAAAGGTTTTAACTGGTCAGGAAATAGTATGACCGAGTTGTTGATTTTATTAGAGCTATGAAGGAATGCAAAGACATACCAAGCAATAAGCGTTATATAGAGGGATCTATTTCTGAAGCATATCTTGTTTTAGAATCTGTTACAAACGCCATGGAATATATGCCGAATCCACATAGTGGTAATCATAGCCGTAAACAAGCTCCATTTTAAGATGAGTACGGGAATGACACTTATGAACGTTCCATCATCGAGGGTAAATCTATTAAATTATCTAGCATACAACGTATTCAAATTCGAAGATGGATATTTTTTAGAATGGACATTCCAAACCGAGATGATTATTATAGGTTTGTTTTTTTACTTACTATAAGATGTTACTTCAAAATTTACTTAAGCTACCATAATTTTAATATGTAGTGAATATCGATCAACATTGGAAAACGCTCCACGAAGTAGAAAAATGCTTCAGACAATGACAGAAGTGGTAGTACAAACTGAGTTCATTGATTGGTTGCACAAGAAGGTTTGTTAAATTACATAAGATATTAATAGTCAAATTTACATAATTTAATTATTAGAATGACTTTTAATAGCTAATGGAAGAAACACGTATGGATTCACTATTATGGTATTATGTTAGTGGACCAACATGGGAAGCCAAAACTCATCTGGAGTATAGAATCAATGGTTACGTATTTTCTCCTCAGCATTATGATGACACTCTTTCAACGCAAGATAGCGGTGTTTGTATGGATGCGATTACAACTTTTGTAGCAAGTGCAAAAGATTTGAATCCTATGGATGATGATATTACTTGGTATGGTATTATCAAGGAGATCATAGAAGTTGATTATTATGAATTTTCACACATAGTGTTTTATTGCGAGTGGGTCAATATCACTGAAAAAATGCATGGCTGTAAGGTTTGTCCAGACTCTAATTTGTTGATGGTTAATCTACAAAAACTTAAAAGCATTGATGGAGAGTACGATAAACCTTCCATTCTTGCATCCGAAGCAAGTCAATTTTTTTACATAAAAGACATACAAAATCCTAATTGGTCCATTGTACGACGCTCACCTAAACGCTTGACGGATAGGGTGGATGATTACGAGATGCCGACAAACTTCCCATCAATTTTGAAGTAGCACTCCAACTTAATACCCTTGTTAAATGTATTGAATTAAAATAATTGAGTTTGATTGGAGTATTAGTTGCTTTTTTGTAAGCTTGTCATTATAAGCTTATAGAGGACGAAGTTGAAATTTTACTGTTTTGGAATTCTGTATGTTGAAAACTAGTACTGCAAGATATTAATAATTGGTATTAATATAAAGATGTTAGTTGTTGTTTTCTTAATCACCTTTTGTGCATTATCTGTTGTATGTCTGGTAGTTTAAGTTCAATACATGGCTTAAGGTGTATCGTTGTACATATTTGGCTTACTATTACACATATCAAGTTGACTTTGCTTGGCTTAAATTGATAGTTTTATGACATGTTAACATACTATATTTTTTCTTTCAGTCAAAATCTTTTTTTCTTTGCAGTGTACCACTTGCAGCAGTTAGCAGTATCAAGTGTTTGCACAGCTTACCATTTGTTATTCAATTAAATTTGGAGACATATATGCTTAATGTATGGTTGTGTTTTTGTTGGAGAACAATTGTGCGTATTGCTTCTATTTTTACCTGATGTTTTACCTATTGCTGTTTCTATGTCTACTTACTCCGCCAACTAACTACTCCTATGTTTTTTTGTTGTTGTCCTATTCAAGAACAGAGCTCTATTTTTGTACCTATTTCTTAATCTTGTTATCTTGAGTTTAGTATACAAATTATAAATTTGTATGCTAATTGTTGTTTGCGTTCTATTTTTATAGAATGTCAACTAGTTGTAGTAGAGATACAGAAATTACAGAAGACGATGTTCCTCCTCCTCCATCATAAAAAAATATTCGATAATCGTTGAGATGGATGGTGCAAAAGGTAAAGATGCATTAAAGTGGCGTTCACGTTGTGGTGCTCTAATTCGAAGGCACATCCCGATTAGCTATGATGATTGGAGAAAAGTTGACGCTTTTTACAAGGACAGTTTATGGAGAGCACTGATGGTATTTTACTATACCCTTTCTTGATGATTTTTTTTCCTGTTGTTTTTTTTAAGCAAAAGGCATTCATGGTTTAACCTTTTTTTTCTGCTGCTTTTTTTTAAGCAAAAGTCATTCATGATTTATTCAGTTTTGCTAATTTGTTGCTGTTTATTTTGGACCTTTTTTTTTTTTTTGCTAATTTCTAATCATTAAACCAAGCTTGGTGATGCCTATATGCAAGTTTTTGATTGCACTTTATGTAGTGGTACAAAATCTGAATGCATATGCGGATAGCATTATATTTTACTACATGACATGAAACAAAAGAAAACAGGACATCAGATGAAGTTTTTGACTAAGAAAATATGCACTACTAATAATAAACACAAATATTTGTAAACAATCATTTCAGTCAAATGCTCATGTTTCACAAATAGAATTAAATGATTGTTTACACTTTCAATAAGGGCAACAAATATGGAAATACAATACACTTACAATTGAGACCCTAAAATGCCGATATAACTTCAATAAGGGTTACAAATATGTAAACAATAATTGCAATCCACATATCTTCTATACTGTAAAGCTAGCTCCTTGAAAAATCGAAAATCCGATGGCTTCGCCTTTCCAATCGCAATTTTGATCAATAGTTGCACTTCCTCGTTGAATTCAGTTTTTCAATACATAAGAATTCATGACTTTTTTCCCTTAAACAAAATAATTAAAAATTTTGCTGCTTTTTTTAGGATCAGTTTTTAATTTTTGATTTATGCAGATTTTTTCTTTCATGGTGTTGATTAATTCAATGCGAGTGCGGTATCAAATGAAGTAGGATAAACTGTTGTATATCAATCTTTTATAAGAATTCATGATACAATTGTTTTGATGTAATATTGCACTGACTTATTTTTCATGTTTATCTCATACTTTTTCCTTTCTACATAAAGAATTCGATTTGAATATACACCCTGATATAGCTCGACCTATACTGGAGAAGGGGTTCCCAAAGTGCTTAAGAACAGCAAAAGCGACGTTGAGAAAGAAATTTCTTAAAACAAAGGAAGGAAAGTCTTTGCCTAGACGTCTTGCAATTGATAACCGACCCGAAGAGATCGATAAAGTTCAGTGGGAGAAGTTCAACAACATCGAGTACATTGATAAAGAGAAAAAACAATGCAAGACGAATGCTGATAATGGATCAAAGAACACTATAAACCATACATTGGGAAGAAAATCTTATTCTACATTATATGAAGAATTGGTACGTAGTTAAATCCTTTCACAATTAATGTAACAACCCGAATTTTAACAACGTGTTAAGACAAGAATCAAGGCAGAATTAAATTATAAAATCTGACTCAGGATAAACGGGTTGTGCCATTGCGTTCATCTCGGAAAAATACGCGAAATAGAGTCCGAAATTTCGTAAATCGGAGTCTGTATGACCGAGATATGGCCTCGCGATGTTTCACGAAAATTCAAATCCGAAAACAGATTTGAAATTCAGCCCAGAAAGAGAAGGCAGGAAAATTCCCGCCAGACACACAGGGTGCCTTTGCAAGGTTTCGCTACATCTGGTCTTTCAAGTAAAATGCACATTTTTCACAAATTTTACGAACAGAAGCCCTTATTTGCATATCGTGTCATTGCTCTTCGCCCTGCTTCTATTTGTCTAGCGGTAATCCAAGCGGGTTCAAGTGCCTAAAGAGCATATCTGCCGAAGCAAATATGATTACCCCGGCAAGATATTCCTCCCGCCAAGCCAAGAAAACTCCTCACGTCTATTGCGGTGGCCCCAAAGCGGAATTGACCGGTGGTGGTGGCTGGTAACTTCATATCCGAGTGGGTCGACCCCCCCTCCAGGGGGTCGACATGGGTGTTGACCCCTGGGTCGACCCCTCCCCAGGGGGTCGACATGGGTGTCGACCCCTGGGTCGACCCCCCCTGTAGAACCCCGACCTGGTGCACCTGTTTTGGCTCCTGGGTCTTGTTTTGGGGGCTTGTGACGATTTTGGATGGCTCAGACCTATTCTAGGGTTAATCTAAAGGCTGAAATCAATTGCCTACAACTATAAAAAGACCCTAAGACCTAGCCTAAATCATACTATTTCATTTTAGCACTCATGCAGCCGCCATTAAACCTAGAACCCTAAATTAAAAATACAAAGAACAAAATTATAGAAGACGAAGGACGGTTCTTGAAGGCTACAAATAGAAGCTACAACAACTACGACACTTTAGACAACGAATTTGGGGATATTTGATTTAAAGTTTTGATTTGGATTGCTTGCCTCATATTGTAAGTTCTATGTTACTTTTTAGGCAAAAACGCTAAAATGACATGGACATTCTATGAATTGAAACCGGATTTAGGAACTATTATTAATCCATGTTTATATTGTTTATTAATCCATGTTTATATTGTTTAACTTTGAAATCATAATTTGGGAATTTCGCTATGTCAATGTTGCAAGTTAAACTTATCATGATTTTGATGTGGTTATGAATCACTTGGGCTTAATTGTATGGCAAGTTGGACTAATACATGTCCATGGAATCATTATGTTTATTGAAATCTTTATGTTGTTTAAACCATGCCTATGATGCTAATTAAACCATGTCTATGATGTTAATTAAACTATGCATGTGATGCTAATATATCTATCATGTTAATGACAAATTGGGAATTGCTAGGTTATGATGAAAAGTTGGAGTCATTATGTTTATAATGCTAGGTGAGAATCATTATGTTAAAAATGCTAAATTGGAGTCCACTATGCCTATTAGAATTACCATGCCTTTAATGTTTCATGTTTATAATAAAATTATTATTATGCCCGCAATGATTATTATGCCTATGATGTAAAGTTGAATTCATCATGTTAAACTAATTTAGAACCATTATTATGCCAAGTTATCATCATGCTAGTATTGAAACCATGAGATATGTTATAGCATGTTTATTATGCAAATGAATTGTCACATATGCCTATCACATGTTTGGTGTTATTCCCCTTTATCTCTTGAAATGTTTATGCTTGTGAACGAAGTACGATTATATGCGTGGGGGATACGATTGGGTAGAATAGGCAAAACTTGAATTGATTATAATCATAAATCGTGAGATTTGGCATAAGTAGAACATGAAATATGGCACGAAAAACTTGACTTGAACATTCCATAACTTGACATGAAACATGCCTTAGTTGGGCACGAAATTGACATATGAACATGCTATGAAAATAGCACGAAGTTGATAAGAACATGGGCATGACTTTAGAAAACAAGAAAGTGGCCAACTCGAGGTTGGGTTGAGTTTGTAGTGTAAATCTGCCCGGAACTGCCCGGCAAATCCAGTTGCTACAAACAATAGGATCCAATGTGGGTAGTTGGTCACATCGCGCTTGAAACCCGAGGTTGGGTTGAGTTCGTAGTGTAAACCTGCCCGGAACCGCCCGGCAAATCCAGTGGCTACGAACAATAGGATCCAATGTGAGTGGTTCGGTGCATTAACGAATCAATTAATGCCAATTAGGGTTAAGTCATGAACATGAAAAGACAACTTAACCAACTTGAACACGATTTGTAGGGCTAAGTCATGAACTTGAAACGACAACACTTAGCCAACTTGACATGACACGTAAGCGGGTTAAGTCACGAATTTAAATGACATACTTAACCATCTTGACATGACTAGACTGGAAAAGGATTAAGTCACGAATTACATGACTTAATCGGTTAGGCGGGTTAGGTCACGAATTACATGACCTAATCTGTTAGGCGAAACCCTAGACACGACCCTTTTCAGCAGTAACCCTCTAGATGTATCAAGGTACCCTGGGGCTAGGCCGGGTGGGGCACGATTACTGGGCTGATTGTAAGAGGTGAACGACGGCAGTGGGGTATGCCAGTGTAGGTTCGGTGGACTACGGTCGTGCACGTATTCCGGGGCAGGCACTGGGTATCCGTAGATTTATCTGTGCATCTTGAATCGTGTCAGGGGTTGACACCCTAGGGCTGATACACCCGAAGGTGGACCCAGCACAGGTGACTACATTCGTGATTAGCCGTATGACACGGACACTTGACGAGCTAGAACTTGTAGGGAGCCGATCGACAAGATAATCGCTCCGTAGGACCCCGTACTTGGGTTAGACCCCGTTTCAGGGTCATTTCATGATATTGGGCCATGCGATTTATTTCGTGATTAACTAGTGACATGGGCTTAGTATACTAGTACAGTCAATGCAACGAATCTTGAACATGTGATGCTTTAATTGACTTGTCTTGACTTATCATGATCACCTTAGTCTATCTTGTCCACCTTGACACCATTCTCAAGTTTAGTTCCAGTTCATACATGACATGTTGTTTTAACCGTTTCTACACTGAAAGTAACTAGAACTTACTCAGTCTTTATGACTGACCCTTTTCCTTTCGCCTCTTTTTCTTTCGTTCCCCCCCCCTAGTTCTCAGGGAGGAAACACTAGCTCTTAGCCTGGATATCACTTGCTTTGGCTCAGCATGTACAGTTTGCTATGGCTGCTTCTTTTTACTGCACTTGGGGAATAAGCTTTTTTTCTGTTTTTAAGTCATTGCTTCTTTGGCTATTATTACAAGACAATTGTAAGGAAGTTGTTATCTGAAATGTTTGTAAGAAATATGTTTTATTTTGGAATAAAATGAAGTTTTGTTTTACTCATAAAGTCTTCCGCTGTTTACTTAATTATTTATTTATGTTCTGTCTTGTGATAATTCTGTGATGTTATCTCGATAATACCCCTCCAAAACTAGTGCATTCCCTTTGTGAGTGACCCTAGCGGAGATGGGGTGTTACACTTGGTATCAGAGCAGAAGGTTACCAAGACTGGGCAAAAGTTTTGAAAACCTTTTGAATTTTTTTTCTTTCAAAACCATTTACAAAGAAGCACTTTTCAAGAAAAGTTGGTTTATTTTAAAAGGCTATTCCCCAAAAAGCCATTAGCACAATCTTTGTTTCCTCATTTGAATCTTTTCCTTTTTCGTTTTCAGCTTATCATGGCCGACGATCTTAATCTTCCCGAGGGTGTCAATATACCCACTTGGTTCCGTCGTTTCCTCGAGGCTCGGGCTAATGTGGCAGGCCCAACCAATCCTCCTCCTCGTCCTCCTCAACCTCCACGAGAAACCGCTTTTTTAAAGATATGAAAGGACTTTAAGGCCATGGGCGGAAAGGATTTCCTAGGAACTGAGACTTTTGTTGAGGCACGGAATTTGTTGAAGGAAACCGAAGACTTGTTTGTTATCTTTGAGGTAGAGGACAATAGGAAAGTACAGTTGGCGGCGTGGCTCATGAAAGAGGAAGCTTCTTATTGGTGGGAAGTCACCAACGCTACTAGGCCCATTGAGACTTGGGCGGACTTTAGATGGAGATTTGGGCTTAAGTTCTTGTCATCAGCGGAGGAGAGTCTCCAAATGGAACGGTTTCTGGCCCTTAAACAAGGAAATATGACAGTTAAAGAATACGTGAACCGTTTCAATCAGCTTGCTCGCTTCAGATTGGAGTTAGTCAACACTCCTCAGAATAAGGCGCTACGTTTTGCACGGGGCTTGAACGAGCCACTACATGGTTTGGCCATGACTCATGTGCCCATGGGGGCGACCTTTGAAAGCTTGGTGGATATGGCCCTACCGTATGAGGAAGATAAGAAGGGCAAGAAAGAGGTCAACCCCAACGATTCTCAGAATAAGAAGGTAGACTCTGAGAAAGGAGGCAAGAACGACAACTCACGTGATAAAAGGAAATGCAATTTCTGTGGTACAGAAGGGCACATAGCCAAGGATTGTAGAAAGAGGAAGAGAAAGAAAGGTGAATGTTTTCATTGTGGGGAGACTGGACACATCAGCAAGGACTGCCCTAAGAAGCAGACCGGACTTTCCGGGGGTACATCTTTGACTTCTTTTTCTAGATGCTTTGTTTTATCTTGTTATCTCCTCGATCCTATCTTGAGAACCATAGGTAGAATCTTTTTGGATGTAAACATGTAATTGAAACATGTTATGATTGCAAAATGGTTGCAAGTGGTCGCAAGTGGTTGCTCGTGGATGCATGAATACACATTAGGCACTAGATCGGCTCATGAACAGTTTCATACTTGCATATGCATGAGTGTTTATTTTGGAAACTTGGTTGTACTATCATTTGGTTGTTGCATATGATTGAATGTTTGAGCACTCATATAGAAATTATGAATTATAATAGGAAAAAAAAATTGCATACATATTGGATTCATTTCACTAAACATATTTTGCATTTGAGAAGATCAATCAGGCCTGATCATTTGCATTAGATAAGGAACATATACACACACTTTCTGCATATGTTCATACAACATTAGAAATCTTTTAAGGACAATGGCTGCCTGTGGATGATGCTTTGAGTAGATGGATGATGGATGGTAGGATACGTTCTTCCTAACTTGAAGATTTCGGGGACGAAATCCTTAAAGGAGGGGAGAATGTAACAACCCGAATTTTAACAACGTGTTAAGACAAGAATCAAGGCAGAATTAAATTATAAAATCTGAATCAGGATAAACGGGTTGCGCCATTGCGTTCGTCTAGGAAAAATACGCGAAATAGAGTCCGAAATTTCGTAAATCGGAGTCCGTATGACCGAGATATGGCCTCGCGAAGTTTCACGAAAATTCAAATCCGAAAACAGATTTGAAATTCAGCCCATAAAGAGAAGGCGGGAAAATTCCTGCCAGACACACAGGGTGTCGACCCCTGGGTCGAACCCACCCCTCCAGGGGGTCGACATGGGTGTCGACCCCTGGGTCGACCCCTCCCCAGGGGGTCGACCCCCCCTGTAGAACCCCGATCTGGTGCACCTGTTTTGGCTCCTGGGTCTTGTTTTGGGGGCTTGTGACGATTTTGGATGGCTCAGACCTATTCTAGGGTTAATCTAAAGGCTGAAATCAATTGCCTACAACTATAAAAAGACCCTAAGACCTAGCCTAAATCATACTATTTCATTTTAGCACTCATGCAGCCGCCATTAAACCTAGAACCCTAAATTAAAAATACAAAGAACAAAATTATAGAAGACGAAGGACAGTTCTTGAAGGCTACAACTAGAAGCTACAACAACTACGACACTTTAGACAACGAATTTGGGGCTATTTGATTTAAAGTTTTGATTTGGATTGCTTGCCTCATATTGTAAGTTTTATGTTACTTTTTAGGCAAAAACGCTAAAATAACATGGACATGCTATGAATTGAAACCGTATTTAGGAACTATTATTAATCCATGTTTATATTGTTTAACTTTGAAATCATAATTTGGGAATTTCTCTATGTCAATGTTGCAAGTTAAACTTATCATGATTTTGATGTGGTTATGAATCACTTGGGCTTAATTGTATGGCAAGTTGGACTAATACATGTCCATGGAATCATTATGTTTATTGAAATCTTTATGTTGTTTAAACCATGCCTATGATGCTAATTAAACCATGTCTATGATGTTAATTAAACTATGCATGTGATGTTAATATACCTATCATGTTAATGACAAATTGGGAATTGCTAGGTTATGATGAAAAGTTGGAGTCATTATGTTTATAATGCTAGGTGAGAATCATTATGTTAAAAATGCTAAATTGGAGTCCACTATGCCTATTAGAATTACCATGCCTTTAATGTTTCATGTTTATAATAAAATTATTATTATGTCCGCAATGATTATTATGCCTATGATGTAAAGTTGAATTCATCATGTTAAACTAAGTTAGAACCATTACTATGCCAAGTTATCATCATGCTAGTATTGAAACCACGAGATATGTTATAGCCTGTTTATTATGCAAATGAATTGTCACATATGCCTATCACATGTTTGGTGTTATTCCCCTTTATCTCTTGAATTGTTTATGCTTGTGAACGAAGTACGATTATATGCGTGGGGGATACGATTGGGTAGAATAGGCAAAACTTGAATTGATTATAATCATAAATCATGAAATTTGGCATAAGTAGAACATGAAATATGGCACGAAAAACTTGACTTGAACATTCCATAACTTGACCTGAAACATGCCTTAGTTGGGCACGAAATTGACATATGAACATGCTATGAAAATAGCACGAAGTTGATAAGAACATGGGCATGACTTTAGAAAACAAGAAAGTGGCCAACTCGAGGTTGAGTTTGTAGTGTAAATCTGCCCGGAACCGCCCGACAAATCCAGTTGCTACAAACAATAGGATCCAATGTGGGTAGTTGGTCACATCGCGCTTGAAACCCGAGGTTGGGTTGAGTTCGTAGCGTAAACCTGCCCGGAACCGCCCGGCAAATTCAGTGGCTACGAACAATAGGATCCAATGTGAGTGGTTCGGTGCATTAACGAATCAATTAATGCCAATTAGGGTAAGTCATGAACATGAAAAGACAACTTAACCAACTTGAACACGATTTGTAGGGCTAAGTCATGAACTTGAAACGACAACACTTAGCCAACTTGACATGACACGTAAGCGGGTTAAGTCACGAATTTAAATGACATACTTAACCATCTTGACATGACTAGACTGGAAAAGGATTAAGTCACGAATTACATGACTTAATCGGTTAGGCGGGTTAGGTCACGAATTACATGACCTAATCTGTTAGGCGAAACCCTAGACACGACCCTTTTCAGCAGTAACCCTCTAGATGTATCAAGGTACCCTGGGGCTAGGCCGGGTGGGGCACGATTACTGGGCTGATTGTAAGAGGTGAACGACGGCAGTGGGGTATGCCAGTGTAGGTTCGGTGGACTACGGTCGTGCACGTATTCCGGGGCAGGCACTGGGTATCCGTAGATTTATCTGTGCATCTTGAATCGTGTCAGGGGTTGACACCCTAGGGCTGATACACCCGAAGGTGGACCCAGCACAGGTGACTACATTCGTGATTAGCCGTATGACACGGACACTTGACGAGCTAGAACTTATAGGGAGCCGATCGACTAGATAATCACTCCGTAGGACCTCGTACTTGGGTCAGACCCCGTTTCAGGGTCATTTCACGATATTGGGCCGTGGGATTTATTTCGTGATTAACTAGTGACATGGGCTTAGTATACTAGTACAGTCAATGCAACGAATCTTGAACATGTGATGCTTTAATTGACTTGTCTTGACTTATCATGATCACCTTAGTCTATCTTGTCCACCTTGACACCATTCTCAAGTTTAGTTCCAGTTCATACATGACATGTTGTTTTAACCGTTTCTACACTGAAAGTCACTAGAACTTACTTAGTCTTTATGACTGACCCTTTTCCTTTCGCCTCTTTTTCTTTCGTTCCCCCCTGGTTCTCAGGGAGGAAACACTAGCTCTTAGCCTGGATATCACTTGCTTTGGCTCAGCATGTACGGTTTGCTATGGCTGCTTCTTTTTACTGCACTTGGGGAATAAGTTGTTTTTCTGTTTTTAAGTCATTGATTCTTTGTCTATTATTACAAGACAGTTGTAAGGAAGTTGTTATCTGAAATGTTTGTAAGAAATATGTTTTATTTTGGAATAAAATGAAGTTCTGTTTTACTCATAAAGTCTTCCGCTGTTTACTTAATTATTTATTTATGTTCTGTCTTGTGATAATTCTGTGATGTTATCTCGATAATACCCCTCCAAAACTAGTGCATTCCCTTTGTGAGTGACCCTAGCGGAGGTGGGGTGTTACAATTAACCATTATAATATTAGGTAATTGATGAATATATTTATATTTATTCATGTAGGAAAGGGATAATCCTACATGTAAACTTACACAATCAAAGGCATGGAAAGTGGCGCACACAAGCAAAAAACCGGGTGAGGTTCTTCCTTGTGCTGCCGAAAAATATGTAAGGTTCCTTGACCTTTTTTAAAAGTTTGTTTCCTTTTATTCAAATATGAAAAATATGTAAGGTTCCACTGCATTAGGTATTCTCATGCTATAAAGCTACATATTTTTTATGCAAAATAATATGCCAAATATATAGTTATTCTTCCCCAGCTTTGTCCCAGAAATGTAAACGGGTAGTGCATGTAAAATTTGACTGAGACACCCTGCTTTTTGCTCTTTTAAATACTCTATTCTTCTCCTAATGCCCAAATATTGTCAACATAAGCAATTGACGTAACACATGAAGGATGGATTATATATTTTAGCAAAATTTAGAGTATACCATCTGGGAGTCATGATAAATCTGATGGGTAGTCAATTTTAGACAATGAACTTTGCTTTTGTTAATAAATGCTTGCATGGTCCACCACCAAAAATCAAATAGAATAGAATAAAAAATTATTTGAAATTGCTTGTCATCCTCTTTTTTGGATTAAGACAAAAATAACAGCAAACCACTATATCAAGTACAAATGAATTTTATCCACATATCAAAAGAGGTAGGTGACAATGCAGCTTGTATAAATGGATTTACTACACATGTTTACAAGTGTTAAATGCAAGGTTTTCAAAATGCGATTTAAAATCTTAAAACATGGAATTTAGATCCAAATGAGGTTTAAAACATAAATCATAGTTTCAAAAAAATCAAATTTTGAAGGTTTGTATATATTTTGTAATTAATCTGATGTTTGCGCTTCTACATCTTAAACCTAAAGTAAATAAATCTGCGTGTTCGTATTCATTTTGCTGAAAACTCTAAAATTAAAGTCGTGAATCCAAATAAGTATATCGAATGTATTACTAATGGGTTGAATGTTTTTTCTCAGTTCACAATGTACACATCAAATCTAAAACCGGGATCTGATTTGAAACAGGATTTAATTTGAAACGGTATTCAAATCATGAGATTTGAATCTATGATAACAATGATCGACAGAACGAACTATACAAACGACAAGACTATGACACAAATAAGATATCTGCAAGAACAATAAATTGACTAATAAAAAGAGAAAAATATTTGTTGGGACAAACCATGATATCGCTTATGAAATATTTCATTTTTTAAGTATTATATTTGTTGAGATTACTAGTTTTGAACTCATTAATAGGTATTTGACTACAATCACATGTAAAAATTGAATATTATACAGTGATGATTAAAAATCCAGAGAGTAGGATCTGTATGCATCATATTTCACTAGTACTTGAACTAAGATTCATTTTGGAAGTTGGTAATCTGCTATCAAGAGGATTCAATTTTAAGGCCTTGGAATCAAAATTAAAATTGATACCTAAACCAAAGTTCAATTGAAATTAAAACTGTTCAAATGATAAAACATCAGCACAGACTCAAAGCGACTTACCAGGACCAAGGCAGAGGTAGAGATGATAAGTGAGTTTCGATTTATCTCTCTTGATAAAATACTGAATAGTTTCATCTCGCGATCCAGGCTGCAAAATGCAAAAAATGAAAAACAAATAAAACACCATTAAAATAAAAAAAGATTAAGAAATAACAGAAATTCAAAACATAGTTCGAAACTATACCAGCTTTAAAGAAACAAGTTACAGGAAGTTCATCTTGAAGCTCATATACCTGTGATTCTTGAAGTTCATCTTGAAGTTCGTCTTGAAACAAGTTACTTGATAGCTGTACATCAAAGGTCCTTTTTGATAAACTACCAAATCCATCTCTAACATCTCGTAGACTACTCTGGAATGACATGCTACTAAAATATTAAGCAAGAAGTAACAAGATGGTCACATATGTGATGGGCTAAAACGACTCATATAAAATTAAAAAAAATGTAACTTTGTTTGAAATGATAAAAGGGAAGCTTTAGATAATACGTACCTTGGTAAGAGCTTAGCCTTTGTTGCAACTTTTAAAAAACAGAAGGACTCGACAAAGATGACCAATTTTGACTGCAGAAAGTCTTTTGATATATATTAGTGCTCCATGAAGTTAAAGGGCTAGTTAATTAGAAATTAAAAGGCAACTTGACGCTATTTATATCTTTCATGGGAAATATAATACAAAACTGGGGATATTGTTAGCTTGACTTATATTGGCTGAATACAGCTTATAAGCCATCATGAATGTTTAGGTGACTTACTACGCGCACACGGTCAATTAAACTAGTGCAAATTGGAGTAGAATTATATTAAACAGATAGCAATGGTACTGGTTACTACACATGACATAAACTGGCATCAATCATGGAATAAAGTCTAAAAAAATCAACTTGCTACTGAAATACAAAAGTAAATAGTTAAATAGAATTGTGTATTAAATATAAGAAATTCATAAGCAACAACAACTCAAGACTTTTATTTAAAATGATGCCTAAGCTTCTTGCTATATGTTCGCTACTTTGGTTTAAAATTAGCCATTATGAGATAAGTATTCATTTTCTTCAGCGAATCTTTAGTTAATGGATCATCAAGTACAAGGATAAAAGGTTTGTTTGCTTCTATGAGTAAAGTGTGAAAATCGGAAATAAATAACTGCCTTATGGTCAATATGGATATGTTTTATTTCCAAAAACACTGGAAAGGGATTTATGCATCTAATAAGCATACTAAATCTTAACAAAAGCTTTACTATGTGTTTCCAAATAAGTTTTGATAATGATACAAGTAAACCAAAAAGAAAGACTAGTCCATCTACACTTAAGATCCTGAATTTCAAGTCATCACTTAATTAAAAAAAACAAATTTTTACGCTGCTACAATCATAAGAAAATCATCAAATAAATATTCAATTGAAATAATAACCTGAACAAAAAGGAACAAAGAAATTAATGAAGCGGACGAAAATAATCGCCACTCGAAAAAAGAAAACACTGTCGTAATAGGAAATTCAGTACAGAATTTCATAGAAGAATTAGCAAAAGCGAAATCGCTAACCTTGACACTGAAGCTAAAGAGATTTTATCGCATGATTTCGCCTATTCTCTTTTTTAAAAGCAGTAGAAATGGAAAGAAAATGAAAATAACGGATTTGAAAGGTTCATTAAATTTGGAAAAGTTTCGGATTGTATAAAGACAAATATTTACAGAGACATGATTCGATAAGAATACTTGTTTACTCTAAATGTTTGGAAGAACAAATATTTACAAAGACCGGAAGTTTCAGCTCCCTTGTACAACCATATGAAAATAAATGTTGGTTTTAAGTTTTGACCAGAAGTTTTAAGATGATGGCCATGGTTTTTGCATGTTTTCAGTTTTGCTAATTGTGTAATTCTGCTGTCAATTTAAAATAAACAAAGAAATTATTAAGTACTAAGTTAGCTTATCAATCAAGCATATACAATTGATACCAAAGCATAATGTATTATATTTGCCAAAGCAAGTTTATGGACTGTTATTGATGGTATACCATGCATAATTCATAATGTATTATGGACTGTTAATGCTTGCATATAAATTTTGTAGGCATTGATAGAAGCAGCCGAAGAACGACAAAAATCGGAAGCTAGTGTCAATGGAGATGATAACACTAGAGGCTTAGAAGAATCTAAAAAAGATCCTATTGTCGAAGTTTTTGGGGACGATAAAAAGAGAAGCTATTGTCACGCTTTTAGCTCTACGTCTAATGCGAGACAAGTAAAAATCACTAAAGCTTCAAAAGCCATAAACAATTACAAAGAGAATGCAAATTAACAATGGAAAATGGAAATGCAAAGCAACCAAAAACGGATGCGTGAAGAGATGAAAACAATGAGTTCAGCTATGAATGAAATGAGGAAATTCATGAAAATGCTTGTTAATCAACTTGGAGGTAATGTGACGAAGACTCCAAGAGCGGAAGAGGCTTCTACTGCAGCACCAAATCTGAACAGCCCTGTAGTCTTAGGTGCTCCAGTGAATGGAGTAGGGGGATCTTCTACTGTGGCACCAAATCTGAACAGCCCTGTAGGCTTAGGTGCTCCAGTGAATGGAGTAGGGGAATCTTCTTTTAGTGGAAAACAACCCGTAAAGCTCTTGTCTGCAGATTTGATAGAAGTAGCGAAGGGACACATTGGGACGCAAAAGATATGTCATGATAGAAAGGTAAATGAAGGCGAACAAGTCATTTGGGTGGAGGATGTTTTCGATCCGGAAGCTTCAATTTATGACGCACCACAATATGGTCACTACTTGCTATCGGAACTAGTTGAAGGAGGTTTTGTGATTTGGCCCGAGAATCGTTTTCGTTGTTAGTAGGCTATTAAATATTATGTAGTTTTAATTGACGTCATGTTCTAAAAATTGTTGCTTATGTTACATTTGTATGTTAGATACTTTGTGAAATTTGGTATAAAACAATATATGTTTAATGTTGTTCTAAATGCAATCTGTGATGAAATCTGTAATGAAATATTGATACTATAATGAAATCTATAAGATTGTGTACGTGATGGGTTGTGTAGCTGGTTTGAACAACAGTATTGCATTTTGACAGTTATAACCGTGACATAATAGGGTGTAATTGACAGTTTATCACGCTTTTAACCGTTAGACAACAACAATTTATAACGATTATATCCGTGAAATGTTAAAGACAACACAGTTTTTACCGTTCTAATTCAAAATTTATCACGGTTATAAGTGTTAGTATAGTATCATGTTATAATGGTTTTAACCGTTAGTAAATAAATAATTTAATATGGTTTTAAACATTGGAACTTTTGATTATCACACTTATAACCGTTAAAATTAAACAACATTATCATGGTTATATCCGTTGTTCTATGCGTAATCCGAAAATTGCCCATGCGTTTTGTTTATACGACAGTAACCATGAGAAAAGGAATTGCTCACGCTTATAAGTGTGAGTATATTGCTTTTCTGGTGTTGTGTTTGAGCTCGATTATCGAGCAACCCACGCCACAATAGTTCATCAAACCCATATAGAACGAAAGATTACACAAATCTTTTCAACGATCATGTAGAAATCATAAGTTAATTCGTTTTAATGTGAATGTGATTAATGGATCCTTTTGAAGAATCATAGCCCTTGAAATTATAGTGACGGCGCAACTGAGACTTTAGGCCCATCCGATGCTTCGAAATGGGCCGTTAGGGTAACAGACGTGTTGGACGCGTCCGATGCGTCGGGACCAACGACTGGAATTTTAGCCGTTGGCTCCTCTCTCCCTCTTCCCTATAAATCTCCATCCCCCTTTCTCTTATTCCTCACTTCTGCTTGCTTCTCCTTTCCTCTTCTTACGCTGCTTCTAATCTCTAGTCAATTACAACAAGTTTCTGGTATTTTTTTTTAATTTTAACCTTTCGTATATTAGGTCTATGTATGTTTTTCAATTTTTTTAATTCTTTTCAGTCAAATGGCACACTCTTCTGTCTCCGGTTCAGGGTCTTCTAACGCGCCCATTGCTTATGGGCTTAGGATAAGACCAAGTCTTTCATAGATATTTGTCTCGACAATATTCACCTTCGAGGAACCAATAGATTCCTGACTGTTGTCCAGAATGAATTTAACAAGGTGTTCGATGAAGATTTGACACAGACCCAAATAAAAAACAATGGAATAATCTGAAGAGGGTCTAGACTACTTGGAATGCTCTGCTACAAATTCCAGGTGGTTTTTTGGATGCTGCGCAGGACCGCTTGGATGGCTCAGACGATTGGTGGCATGGACTTGCACGCTTATATCAGAGGTTTAGGAGACAGCCGCCTCTGAAGTTCCGGGAGCAAGATCAGCTTTTTGGGGGTTGCATAGGCACCTGCAGTTATCAGATTCTCCCTGCACCACAGCCCTTCACTACGGCCGATTAGCTATATATCACGATATTCTGAGTGAAGAGAGTCCACCACCGGTTCAGTCTGCACGTAGGCAATCGTCGCGCGCCACATCTAGTAGGGCGCCTCCTCCACAACCTGCCTTCGTTCAGACATATTGTTTCACAGCTGCGGTGGAACGATGCTATGCTATTCTCTCGACCATTACTACTGTCGACAAGTGGGAAATCGTTGAGATTTTCCACCTCGACCGGTCAATTTTGGAGGTAGTGGAGACATTACCTGATCGAGAATTGCTCGGGTATATGGGTTATTAGCTTACAAGATTCCGTGGACGTTAGTAGTTTGTTGTATTTCTTCGTTTTATTATTATGTAGTGAACTGTTATGTAATAATGTTATGTACTGAATTGTTATGTTTGGTTAATTGTGTTATCCTGCATTAATAATATTGTTATGTTTTAATCATTAATTAATTGAATTGCAAAATAAAAATAAAAATACTCCGCTCAAATTCTCCGCTTAACGTGCCAAATGCATTCTCCGCTAACTACAATTCACCGCTAACATTCTTCGCTCAAATGGTCTGCTTCCGCTTCTGTCAGACGCACCTTATGGTTTAGATTTTCCTTTAGGTTATTTACACCCTTTTATTTTATTAATATTTAATTCTAGTTTATGTAGTTTTGATATTTTTGCATCGGAACTCCAAACGAACCCCATCGACCTTCGCCCCTAGCCAAATACCTCATTTCGGACATAGTGGGATATGTTTCGTAAGCTCATTCGACTATTTTGATCAGTTTTTATCAAAACTAAAATAGGAATCAATATAACGTTCAAAATTGATTTTCAACATACGTTTTAATTTACCAACATACTGACTCCAAAATTTATGAAATTTGAAATCTCGCTATGTTTTTCAAATACGGTTCTAACAAAACTAATTTCATCGAGTTTTGAGACCGTTTGAAAATTTGCCTTATTACTAGCTTATTTAATTTAAAGTTGAAATTCAATATGCGTTTAAATTTACTATGCTTACATACCAATTACAATTGGCTTGAAATTTTAAACCGGACAATAATTTGACATTCCGGATCCAAAAAAATTAGTTTTGTCGAAAACGGAGGTTGTTTTCAAAATGGCTATTCTTAAGGGCTTAAATAATATAAAAATATTAATAAATTTCATAGCGACTATTTTAAATTTTAATATGGACATAACTTACAATTTATAATATGAAATCTAAAATTTTCAAAGTCGTTTGAAAACTATAGTTCAAAATATCCTAAGTTTCTTGTTATATCAAAATCCAACTTTTTGTGAATTCTGTATATTTATTTAAAGTTCAAACCCATAATTTCAAACTACCGCGACATTACGCATTCAATTTATAATTATATTATAAATTTTACCCTCAAACTCGTTTTAAATAAATTATAAGTTGTTAATTCTCAAAATAAATAATTTAAAATATTTAATTTCCATTAAAATCAATTATAAATAAATTTTAAATTGGTTCCAAAATTTAGGGTTATTACAATATATTTCGGTTTTAACTATTTGTTCAGCTAATTTGGTGAACCAACAAATCCAAGTCAAAATCAAATGGCACACAACATTCTAGTTGAAAATTCCATTACAACATAAGTTCTACTTAAACAGGGCAAAGTGGCGATTTCAGGTCAATTAACATTTGGTCTTAACAAGGTGTCCGCATGAAAGACATATATGTATTTCTTAAGATAATAAGTGCCAAAATCTTCCAGCATCATATGTACCATGATCAGCTGGGTATAGCCAAGTAGCATTTCAGGTTGACATCAATTTAATAAATTCAAGTTTGCACAGGAAAGTAGCAAGTGAATGTATTTGAAGTATTCGATGCAAAGGCCCAAATAATATATGGTACAAAACTTATATATTTCAAATGCCTAGGCAACTTTAATTCAAATACAATAAAGTGGACCTGAGGGATCTAAGTTACAAAGAGCATAAGGAAAACAACCGCTTATTTAGGCAACAAATGTACATAGGAGTATCCGTATGAACCAGGTAAAGAAATAAGGTGCAAAATTTTGGATACAACAAGGCAAGTCATCATATAACCATATATATATATATATATATATATATATATATATATATATAAGCACAAATTTCATGTGGCAGCTAGTGCACACTAAATCAGCAAGGGAAGCAAAGGATACCAACAAGTGCCAATTGTCTATATACATTTTGTATACAAATCAAAGTAACTTAGGATCGAGAGACATTGTAAAACAATGGCAACATGCATAAGGCACGTAAGTAATCATGCAAGGTATTATAATAGGCCAATGCACAAAGTTTAGTAAATTGATACAACAAAACAAGTGCAAGCAAAAGGCTAGTCAGAGCTGCATCAACATAGGTGTAGAAACACCAATGAATAAATGGCAATCCAACATAAAAGTCATGGTAAAGAAATTAAGTCAAAGTTAAGGGGTATTGTCAAATATCACGGGTATGTTATGTACTTAAGAAATTTTGAAAACACAACTAGCTACTGTAAATGGCCAAACAACAAATATAAATACATGGGTAGTTGGGTGTTGTTAAATATATCTGAAAAATGCTTATTATAAGAATGCCCAATGCTCATATATATGCATATAAATTTGCATACACATGTACAGTTTCAAATGTAAAGCAAACAAAGTTACATATTTCTATTTTCCGGTTTGCAAAATAGCTCACGCCACAATCAAGGCAATGGTTATATTTAATTATATACATATGCTAAAGATGTATATGTTGGAGAATGGAGTTTTGATGACAACAACCTTATTTCAATTATCATTGATTATAAAATATATACTAACATCTTTATCTAGAATATATATATATATATATATATATATATATATATATATATATATACATATGCAGGATTTGTATACAGGAATTAATACTGAAGATTGTACAGTTTAAGAGCTTTTAGATATTCAGAATTCAGAGTAGATCCAAGACTCATGATAATCAAGATTTCAAGAGTTCAAGATTAATATAATCATAAAGTATAGATTTTGTAAGAATCTAAATAGCACTCCAGGTTCAAATTCAAATTCAGATTTTCAATTCTTTCCTCAACCCTCTCTATTTTGTTTTTCTATTTTATTCTCAATCCTCTCTATTTTGTTTTTATATTTGTTTTTATTATTATTCTTCTTTATTTTTCAAACTTAAGTTTTTATATATACTTTATTTATATTTTATATAGTTTAAAACCTTATAATTTTATAAATATATTTATATAGTTTAAAAATATAATTTCATATGTTTTCTATTATATAATATTGATTTACAACATTAGAATTTTACTCAAGAATTTTCAGAATTAATTTTATATTAAAATACTTGAAAAATGCTTTGAAAATGAAAATTACACATGACTATGTCGACATAGCAAAATATGTATGTCGACATATAACAGCTATTTTTCTAATTTTGAAGGGAAGTGTCTTTTCACTATTTGAAACACTTCAGAACCGTTGCAACCTTTCATACTTTATAAAAAGAGGTTAAAACCGAATTTTTTGACATCTCTTCTTCTCCATCTTCATCTCCTTTCATCGTATCATTACTCTTAGTCATTTTTATGGTTTTTACACTTATACTCTGCCGAATTCACTTCTGATTTGATAAAACTTCTTCTCTCTACTCTTTGATTCAAGTGCTATTGAAGAGTTATAGGGTTATTTTGTAATTGCTTGGGTTGAAAGACCCTGTTTGTAAGTTAAACACTACAAGAAAATGACCCTATTACAACGGTGGAAAAACAATGTAATATACATTTTATAACGGTGGGCTAACCGTCATGTATTAAGAAGTTGTAATAGACTAAAATCTTTTATAACTTTTTTGCACCGTTGCAACACCGTTGTAATATGTATATTTTACAACTTTTTTCCACCGTTGTAATAAACTTTATTACAACAATTATGCACTGTTGTAATAATATCTACTACAACTGTTATGCACCGTTGTGATTGGCAGTTGCGTTTTAAAAAAAACATCTTTTGCCGCTGAAATGAACAATACACCAAATATAGCGATACTCTATAAGCAAAACAAATAATACAGTTATTTGCAAACTAATTTAAATACTCAAATTTTCAATATTACAAACAATAATTTTTAGAAAATATTTCGTGTATTATTACATGATCATACACCAACTTGCGTGCTTGACATCAAACAACAATGACATAGAAAAAACACTTCCGAACAAACAGGCCTGGAAACATGATATGAGAGACTCACTTGCAACACCGTGAGTTGAGTTCGTTTACTTGCAACTAAGAGGAGGCAAGCTGCCAATCGAAGTTGATGCATCAAGAAATCCAAAAGATAATTACTTCATCTCAAGTCACCCCAATAGCATAACAACCACAGCTTAAACATAGCAACACTACAGAACAATACACATCAACCAGAGAAACATCTGTCCTCAAACAAACCGACACACCAAGCATAGGAGATAATGCAGCAACACTACAAAGTTACAAACACTATAATAAGCTCATGTTCCATACTTGAAAATTTTCATTAAAAGAAGAAACAAGAACTATTACCTTTACCTTTGCGGTAGAATTCCGCCAAAAGAGATTCCTCGCTTGTCATCAAGTTCACATATGCTTTGGGTAGTGCGTTTTAGCTATAAATAAAAACAAATAATTAGTACATTGTTTTTTCTGCAACATGCTTCTTATTTGGAAATATAATAAGGGAAATGATAATAGGTTTAAGATTCCTATTTGACCTTGTTTGAGAGTGTGTTACGAAGAAGCATCATAATCGACTTACTTCCAACAACATTAGACATGTTTCGTATATGGAAATGTTGTTGTGATTGTTTATTTATTTCAAATCTGTAATCCACTACAATAAAGAAATTCAGTAATTAAGATTGCAGTTCTAAAAATGTAAAGTCCATTAGCTAGTACAGATGCTAGGGATGTAATCACAGATAACTTCTTTATTTCTAAAAATGTACAAAATAAATTTCAAAATGTACCTTAATTTCTCTAATCTTCATTGCAACATCATTTTGCAATCGAACTTTTCTCCTACTACTTCATAGAAAATGTATGCTCCTTCCCTACTAGACATCTGTAAAAGTATGAAGATGGTCACTTGTTAGAAAACGCATAAATATTATGATATTGGGCTCAGCTACCACATGAAAGGCCTGAAAGTCAATGTCAGAAGGTTGTAGGTTGGTGAATTTATTCATTGCAGTTAACAAATTTTTCATTTTTTTTCATTACAGTAGGCTTGTAGTAAACAATTTATCCATTGAGCCTTGTCTATGAAAATCAGTTCTTGTCTTGTGTTAAAAAAAATAATCAATTGTGAACTTGTGCGATCCAGTTGTGAAACGCTAATTGTTTTAAAATTCAGGTAAGGTAATTTCATCTAAGCGTGACTATATATGTTTAGTTGCAAATCAACTAACGAGCACAAAGTAAATTACAGCCAACGAATGAAATGACGAAGGGTTCAAGGTATTACTGATATCAAATAGGGCAGTTCTATTGACCGACTTTAAATAGTTATCACAATAACTTAATGCACATATGTATTGAATGCTCTGATCAACAGTGCAAAAGAACCATTAATTGTTTTGGTCCAAGGTGCATCACACAGACATTAAAGTTTGTTTTAATGTTTACCAAACAACACATTCTATATTATTATGTTAAATCTTGGTGTTAATTCAGTATTGCGACTTGCAGCTATTCTTCTGATATTGGAAATTTAATTAACAATAAAGTATCCAAACTTACTATGTCAGCTCAAATATCATTGTTTGTTACTAACAGCAAAAGTAGATCATGTAGCAAGTGTGCAAATGACAGTGTGCACTTCATATTATCCACCTACAAGGAGCTGTAGACCCCAATTTTCAATTGAAACAGTATTTGAAACCAGCGTCAAGAATTTACATGTGCAAATATATCTAAAATGTGAAATCTAAATATAATTTTGCTGTTTAAAAAAAAATAGTTAAGTTAAAAAGTGTTAAAAAAATAATACACCATGACACCAATAATCGATTGGACGTTAAAGCTAAAATTTCCGTAAAATCAGCAAAAGCTTAGGTAGGGTGCACTATATAAAGATCAAAGTGATGATAATAGTAGTGCCATTATCCACAAAAATCCTGATTTTTTTTTTTTTTTTTGATGATACAAAGGGTCTGGTTCATTTAAAAGATGAGGATTGTTGTAGGAGAAAAATGGTTTGGTAGCCTATATGAAAAACAGGCCTGCAAAGTTTGTGGCCATATATATATATATATATATATATATATATATATATATATATATAAGTATATACTTTACACATCTAAATTTGGATACATAATAAAACATATCTTGTAGTAGACCACGGAACCCATGCATGTTCACATACATGGTTTAGTTGGCTACGAAGGATATTCATTCTAATTATAATTTACAAAGGTCTCAAATCCCAATAGTTAACATTTTCTACCTAGTTCATTGCAATTATCCAAGGCAAAATATAACCAAACAACCATCCCATATCCTATTAATCATGTCAGCAAAGACAAAAGCACACAGATTTGGTCTCAGGGTAATTAAAGTACCCTATGCGTGAAATATGGCATACCCTAAAACAAGAGTGTGAATCAAAATATGTAGCAAATACATGAGTAGCAGGTACCACATTAATACCCAACTGACTCCAAATTCTAGCTAGCAATGACCGAACTAAAGTCATGATGATGATTGAAGGTAAACAACATGTAGTAGTGAATGGCTTACAACCATTATACTTAGTGAGTACAAAGTCGTGACTTGAATAAATATAATCGTAAGTTAAACTTACAATTGGTCACGACAGCGGGACTGGGCTGAAGCGTGAATGGAGATGGATAGAACACTGGCTCAGAGAGGCTGGAATGGGTTTCAAAAGGACGGAGATGGCGATTCACGATTGGAGCAGCGGTAGGCCCACCAGATGGCGTGGTTCACAGCAGGGAGCTTCAGAACTGGTATGGCATGCGGAGGAGGCGACTAGCAAGCGAAGGCGGCTCCAGGTGTTGAAGGCGGACGGCGGACGGTGATTGGGTGAAATGATTAAATTGAAGGCGGTTTGCTTCACGTCAGTCGAGACGACGAGGAGCGGCGGATTTCAGGAGAAGCTTCGGCATGGGGTTCGACGAACATAAGTCGGGTAACGGTCTGAGGATGAAGAGGAGCGGAGGCCGATTGAGTCAGCGGCCATTACGCGATTTGGGAAACGAAAAGAATTTTTTTGGAGAGAAGTAGGTGCGAACGGTAAGGGTAGGGAAAGTTGCGTGGGCATAAAAGGGATGGAAGGGCATGGGCGGAGGCAGAAGGCGGAAGAGGAAATAGACGGCGAAGGGCGCAAGATTATTTGAGGAAGGAGAAATTGGGGATTTTGATTTTGACATACAAACGAGAACCAAAGAGGACAGCCGATAGAAGGCATTAGAAATACAAGACGCGAATCAGTGAACGCCAAATTTTCATTTTTGCCGCCCTTAAGTTTCATTGTTTTGCGTTTAACATGACCGTCAAATTTCCATCGTTTACAATTAAAATTTCACCAAAATTTAGAGAAACAAAAATTATAATTTAGAATTAATAAGTAAAATTTTACGTTAAATATAAATATAATATGAATTTCTTGAGAATTGATTTTTACTAAAATATTAAATATTACTGATTGATAATAGTTAATATTAATTATTACCTATTTCTTGAAAGTTATAGATGAATTCCAACTATTAAAAGTTAATTATTATGTAAATGCTATTGATTATATACTATTAGATATTTAATAGTAACTCTTAAAAAGTAACTATTATTTATTAATCATCAATTAAACAGTTTTTATCTAATCTAATAGTAATTGGTATTAATTCGTAAATTTATTACTGAATATGAATTATTCTTAAATGTTAATATTACTAATCATTAAATATAAGCTGTTATTAATATTTAATAGGTCTCTAATACAAGAAATAGAAAAAAGAGTTACTAAAAATAAGTTTAAACAACTTTCTAATTTAACTATTAATTATCAGAAATTAATTAGTATATATTGGTTATTACAACAGATAAAAAAGAAAAGTTGTGATATATACATTTATTACAACAGTGATTTGTTCACAGTTGTAAAAAACATTTATTACAACAGTGCGTTTTGCACAGTTGTAAGAAAGCATTTATTACAACTGTGTTTTTCGCATAGTTGTAAAATTAAAGTTGTAATATGGTGTTTTTATTGTAGTGAAAGAGTAAATGGTTTATCCTTGTAGCCATGAAATAAAGGAATAGGAGTCGGTGTGCCCTTGTTGAGCCGTGAAATCAAGGGATAAGAGTCGGTGTCTCCTTGTTGAGTCGTAAAATCAAGGAGGTTGTATTTGGCTATTTGAAAATAGTAATAAAATTCTACACAATCCAGCGTTGTGCGGGACTGAACGTAGGAGTGATTTGAACCAGTATAAAATCCGGTGTGTTCTTTCCTTTTCTGCACTTATTTTTCTATTTATTTTGCTTCTGTGTTTGAATTTGTGTCTGTGATTGTGTTTGTGGTGTTTGATTCATCCCATAGCTCTCTCTAGTTTTTAGTTTTGTTTAAATTCTTACAAACACTATTCACACCCCTCTAGTGTTTGCTTTGCCTGAACGATCCATTCCGCAATCCCTAACAATTGGTATCAGAGCAAGGTTTTTCAAAACATTCATAATCTGATTTTTGAAAATGGAAAATGGAAAATTTTGAACACTTGTTTAAATTTATGTATTGCATCAATATTAGATGAGTCTGCATTCAATTTTATTGAGAAATTTAGTTGCTATGATTTGATTTTTGAAATTTGAATTTTTGAAATTTGAAATTCTTGAAAATTTTGATATATCATGATATTATTGTAGTTAGTTATTTTGAAAAGTCATATGATTATTTGAAAAGTCGTTTGATTATTTGAAAAGTCATTTTAATTACTTGAAAAGTTACTTGATTCTTTGAAAAGTTGTGTTGTTTTATAGGAAAAGAAGTGTTATATGGCTAATGGATATTCAAAATATGAAAAGATGGGTGACGTGGATGTTGGTGATTCAAATTCCGAAATGGTGGCTATTGAAAATTAAAATTTTGAAAAGAAATCAAAAAGAGGAGAAGAGTAACGATGGTTGGTGAAGAGACATCAAGAAGAAATGGATATATATAATATAAATCAACAAAGAAATGGTTACCAGGTCAATTTACAACTTTGGATTTTCATCTGCAACTTATCTTCATGTTGTACTTCTCTTCATTTTCTTCGTAATGTCGCTAGTTTCATGAGATTCCGTCAATAATTGACCAAGTAATGATCAAATGAAGTTTTGATGAATAAAGAGAGAGGAAAACCAAAACTATTGACGGTTATCTTCGAATTCCATCTACAGTTTAGAGTATTTTGTCCCAACTCCTTTTTCAGATTGTAGTTCTCGTTCTCGCGGTCGATTTAATGGGTAAATCGTTGAATTCTGATCAAATTTGAGTGAGATATGGTCGTTTGAAGTTGGCGATTTAAAACTGAAAATTGTTACGGGATTTTATGCATACCTCTTACTGTTCGACTTTCTGCATCCTAACACCATCCAAATTCATCCCCAAACTGCTACTAAATCGTAATACTCGAATTCCTCTTCTATTTGCCGCTGATTTTGTCCAATTCTGTTAAGAAACGAAGAAGTTATGCCTCTTGAAAATTTGATTAAAAATGAAAAACGAGGAGAAGAAGAAGAAGAGAAGTGATTATGAAGAGACATGACTTTTGGGCATTTACATAGTAGTAGAAGTGTCCACTCATTCAAAATTCAAAATTCAAATTCAAATTTTGGCGCCAAGTTGGTTGAACTACTAAATCTTCAATATCTTTCTCATACGGTGTCTAAATTCAGCAAATGAATACACTATCCTCATCAGAAAAACGAGCCCGTCGCAATAGAGCTCATCATCAGATTCCAAAATATTAATTCAAAATTCAAAGAATATCGAAGAAATAGATACAAAAACCGAGTATGCGTTAATTAATTTTAAAAATTTTGTTGAATGGATGTTTTTCCTGCTTTGCTTTGTTTCAAATTTAAAATTTGGACTTTAAAATTCGATTTTGAAATGTAAAATTCAAATTTGAAATTCAAAAATAGTAATAATAAAATAAATTTTGGATGTTTGTTAGGAATAACATTTCAGGAAATAGTTAAACCTGAAATATAAATCGATATTTCAAAACCAAAATCACAAAACCATACTTTCTTTCAAATAATACATATATGTCAACATACATATATCTATATGTTAGCATATCAACCTATAGAATGAAATTCAAATTTTTTATCTCAAAGATTTAAACTTTCAAACTTTCCTCCATCTTAGTAATAATTAGTTTCTTGTATCTCGTTTCAAAATATATATATTAAAATATATAAATTAATCAAATTATATATACATGTTAATATGATATACAGAGTCAATATAAATTTTTGATATTGTATAAAATATAAATTTATTCATCTTTTATATGGTTTAAACATGCATAGTTTAACTTATATATTATTCTTATGATTTCATAACAATTTTGGGTTACATTATCACAAATACTATTTGTAACTTAATACTTATTTTGACTTTCTATTAAGATTTATTAAACTTGTATATTTAACTTAATATAAAGAAATATATATACATGATTTTTTAAGTTGTTTAAATATAAGAAGTTTTATAGATTACTTTATAATGTTTCCTTCTAAAGGATAAATGGTTTTTTAGCAAATAAATATGTTTTGATTTCTAAAGTTTAAATTTAATCAAAATATTAATATATATCTCATAAATTAAAATTTAAGTTCTTTTTAAATTAATTTTATATATACTTATGAATATATGTTTATATTGCTTACTTTATATTATACTAATTTTATATTTTCTTTAGAAAGATCTTCAATTTTTACAATATTTACCCTACTAATATTATTTAATTTCATGATTTTTCTGAATATATTACTACTTATCATAAATGTTATTTCTATCTTTATTATTCTTTTAATCAAATTCATTAATATAATTAATATAAGTCTAGAAATTAATATTATCTTTGTTTGATTCAAATAATTCATAATAGTTAAATAGTACTTTGAATATATGTTACCTAAATAGATATAATTATCAAATAATTTGCATACTATCATTACACATCTTATTTCATATCATACATCATTATTAGAGTACATCTCAAATTAAAATCATTCACATCCAAGTTGCATTTCATTCAATATATTACTTCATATTGTTCTGCATATGTCATTCTGCATTATTACCAACACACTGCATTATATATTAACCTTTAACTCCACATTTAATAAGTATACTATATGGGGAATTATTTTCTTATAAATACATATGATTATTAAACATATAAAATATTTACTTTGCCTTAATTAACTTGATTGACTTGGTTGAATTGATTGAATTTATTGGATTTATTAACTTGTTTGGTATATTTGATTTGTTTGACTTGAATAACTTGATTGACTTACTTGACATGGTTAAATTTCATTAGTTCTTGATAAGTTTGTCAGAAAATGCTTATTTTAAGGATATCTTAGTTAACTCTTAGTCTAGATTAAAGTCTTATTATAGTTTGAAAGGAATTAGAATGTAGGACAAGTTTAGTCTTGTATTAAATTAAGGGGGAGTTTTAGAGCTTCTAAGGATTAGTTAAAGGTTCTAGAATACTTTGGTTGATATGATTGTTTGAATTGGTTGTTTGTTTGCTTGTTTTGATTGATTTGCTTGTGTTGATTGATTTGCTTGTTTTGATTGATTTGCTTGATTGGTTTGCTTATTTTATTATTCTTCTACTAAGGCTATTAGATTAGTGTAGTCTTAGGGGAGTTATAGAAATTTATAGAGAATTACAGATTTAGGGGAAATTATGTTTAGAATTAGGATATTTTATAGGCACAAATTTAAAGGGAATATTTTATAAGGTATAGATAGATTTAGGATTCAGGGGAAGTACTTTACTTTAGTATAGGAATTATTTAGATAGATATAGGATTAAGGGGGAGTACATTTAGAATTTCTTTTTGATAATGACAAAGGGGGAGAAATTATAAAATATAGACATAGTTTATAGGATTCATATAGACAGGGGGAGTATTAGAAGGATCATCATCAACTGGTATATATAGGTATTATATTTTATAAACTAAGGTTGTCATCATCAAAAGGAGGGAGATTGTTGGAGAATGGAGTTTTGATGACAACAACCTTATTTCAATTATCATTGATTATAAAATATATACTAACATCTTTATCTAAAATGCATATATATATATACATATGCAGGATTTATATACAGGAATTAATACTGAAGACTGTACAGTTTAAGAGCTTTTAGAGATTTAGAATTCAGAGTAGATTCAAGACTCATAAGTAATCTAAATTTCAAGAGTTCAAGATTAATATAATTATAGAGTCCAGATTTTGTAAGACTCTAAATAGCACTCCAGGTTCAAATTCTAATTCTGATTTTCAATTCTTTACTCAATCCTCTCTATTTTGTTTTTTTATTTTATTCTCAATCCTCTCTATTTTGTTTTTCTATTTTATTCTCAATCCTCTCTATTTTGTTTTCATATTTTTTTTTTATTATTATTCTTCTTTGTTTTTCAAACTTCAGTTTTTATATATACTTTATTTATATTTTATATAGTTTAAAACCTTACAATTTTATAAGTATATTTATATAGTTTAAAAATATGTTTTCGTATGTTTTTCTATCATATAATATTGATTTACAACATTAGAATTTTACTCAAGAATTTTCAGAATTGATTTTATATCATAATACTTGAAAAATGCTTTGAAAATGAAAATTATACATGACTATGTTGACACAGAAAAATATGTATGTCGACATATAACAACTATTTTTCTAATTTTGAAGGGAAGTGTCTTTTCACTATTTAAAATGCTTCAGAACCGTTGCAACCCTTCATACTCTATAAAAATAGGTTAAAACCAAATTTTTTGACACCTCTTCTTCTTCATCTTCATCTCCTTTTATCCTACCATTATTCTTAATCATTTTTATGGTTTTTACACTTATACTTTGCCGAATTCACTTCTGATTTGATAAAACTTCTTCTCTCTACACTCTCTACTCTCTGAATCAAGTGTTATTGAAGAGTTATAGGGCTGTTTTGTAATTGCACTACGCCATAGATGACATATTACAATGAAAATCCATGGTGTTGCTAGCTAAAATGTTGCCACAGCTATGCTAATTTTTATCTATTGCAACGCACGCTTCAATCTATTGGCATAGATATCAAATTATGTTGCAACAGCTATGAATGTATTCAAATTTAAGAAAACAAAAAATAAATGACACCTCAGCTATCCACGCCTTTAGTTAAAATGAAATCTCAATCATCAATCAACACCCTTGATCTGCACCTCACCCATTTCAATTTCGCGCTGTTATTTTCCTATGCCCGCTTATTTTCATTTCACATCCCCAAATTCCAAAATCAAATCAAAATTTCAATCAGAAATCAAATTATAACCAAAATCTTGCAAATCGATAAACTTCCCGCTGGGTTGGCGCTCGATTTCGGGTTTGAGAGTTCGATTGCGATTGGTAGAAACGAGATCTGATTTACAATCAGATCTGCTCGATTTTGGGTTTCTTCCAGGATATGCTCTACAGATATACATCAGGAGATAAATCCAACAGCAAATCAAAGCCGCCCTTCCAATGTTAGTTCTTCGTCACTACTTGCAACTCTGAACGCAAGATCTCGTTTTTTTTCTTCAAACACATTTCAGCCTCTAAAATTTGGAATAATGATCGCTCAGATTCAGTCTATGGAAGGTAAAATTGATCTTATCGATTTGGAGTTATTTATACTCAGTTTGATCTATCGGGTATGCTTCAATCTACTGGGGTTTTGATCCTTTCAAAATTTGCGGTTACCAGGATATTTTGTATGAAGACTGTTTTACATTCACTATGTAAAACGAACCACTTATTGTTTGCACGATTGTCTAGTGCAATATTTTCTATGGAAACTGGTTTACACTTTCAGATGTTAAACGAGCCAATGTTTAGATTACACAGTTTAGGGTATTGGATTAAATGGCATATATTTAGATTACATAGTTTACGATATTCATATGTTAAATTAACCACTTACTGTCAGCACCATATTTTCAGTTCTGGTGCAAGATGGTTATTGAAACAGTGATGAGAGGCAGGATGATAGATGTGGTGTTGTTTGTATGGCAGTTATATTTGGATTTTGATGTTCATTGCGTTGTAACAGCAGGAGATGATTCAGGTCTGTTTGGTAGGCTGGATACTCGGCTATGTTATTTGATGTAAGGTATATGTAGGTTGTCTTGATTTTCCACAGTAACCGAGTGGGGTTTGGTTGGAGCTAAATGAATTAAGGTTAGATTTAAGCAATCAAGTTTCTTTGCTGGTTCCATGATCGGTACATATATATAACTACTACTTTATATTTTAATTAATCACCATTTATGTATATATCGGTATACCAGATACAAAAAAAAGTCTTGTTTACTAATGGAGGCTTGTTTACCTTATAGTTAAAATCCACTTTGGTATTTGTGATACTAATCTATTTTTTTTATCTATGTATATGATAATTATTCAGCAGCTCTTCGACCACCTTTCAGTAGTGTAAATAAAGTTGATGATACTTTCCCTCAGTGGAAACATAGGTCCATACAAAATGCTCTATCGCAGTTTAGATTTTGCTTTACTATGAAAAAAAATAGTGCTGCTATAACACCAGCACTTCACTATTTCGATATTTGACATTCATAATGGCTGCAGATATTCTGATGGCATCTCTATATGTGTATCGGCCTTGTGTTCGTGCTTGCGCTAGGTATTTGTCCTCATTTTCATCCCACGTGTTTGTAACATCTTATCTTACATATTTAAGACATACATACAAAAAATACACTTTCATAACCTTACTTGTTTTGGAGCAGTATTGAATAGAAAACTCCTGACTGTACTAATGTTGCACCATAAATGATTTTATTGTGGTTCAAAAGGAACAAGGGATTCAAAAGCAATAATATGAAACTGTTTCTACCAAATATGTTGTAGCTTACATTATACTCATGCAGGGAGCTTCAAGATCAATCATACATGCCCATGCTGCTCTAAAATTTGTCGTACTAGCTTTATTCGGAGATGTACCTAATGTATTTTTTGAAGAGGAAGAAATAATATGTTCTAGTTCTCTCAATGTTATCCGTGCAGCAGCTCAAAAGCCTACTGTTTTCTCCTCCCTTGAGTTAGAATGGCAATCTGGATTTGTTGTTCCAAGGTTTGTCTCACAAGCTTTCTGGTAGAGACAACTCTGGTAGGAACTGTTTTATAAATTACTGTAAAAGTATATTTCATGACTGCCTTCCATTGTTTGAGCTACTCCATTGTTATGATTGTAGTTCTCCACTTGAACATCACTGTTAAATTTGGGATATCGCCCAAGCCATGGAGTAGCACTCACAATGTAGTTTATATAATCATTTTCGTGTATTTTTTCTTACTTATGGTTGTATGTGTGAGTCTGTATATGAGTGAATTGAGTGACAATGTAGTGAGGAATGTATATAAATATGAATGATTATGTAATATACGAGTGAATGTACAATAGTGGAGTTAAAAAGTTTGTACTATTTGAAATTTTGAAATAAAATATTTATTTGAATAAAATACTGTATGATAATAATATTTATTATAATATCATGAAAACTTTTATTAATAGCAGTTGAGGTGTATTTACTTTGCAGTTGTAAAACAAAATTTAACAACTGCTAGAAACAGTTGTAAAAAAGGTTGACTTTATTACGATTGCCAGCTGTACTAGACATATTACAACTGCTTTTGACAGTTGTGAAAGGGTATTTTTTGTTGTAGTGGCACCTGTGGCAACACCTGTACTGATGTTACCATAGGGTCGCAAAGGTGTTGCCTTTGACTCTAAGGCAACGCGGTAAAAGGCAACCCCAAAAAAGTGTTGCCACAGATTATTTTTTGCCTATAGCAACACTTTTTGGCACTTTCTGCATCACTTCTCTGGGGTTGCAGTAGGCCATCTATGGCGTAGTGTTGCTTGGGTTGAAAGACCCTGTTTGTAAGTCAAAGAGTAAACTGTTTATCCTTGTAGCCGTGAAATGAAAGAATAAAAGTCGGTGTGCCCTTGTTGAGCCGTGAAATCAAGGAATAGGAGTCGGTATCTCCTTGTTGAGCCGTGAAATCAAGGAGATTGTATTTGGCAATTTGGAAATAGTAATAGAACTCTGCACAATCCAGCGTTGTGCGGAACTGGATGTAACGACCCGGAATTTTAGGGCCAATTTAAAAATTTTATTTTAGAAATTTTAATGAATTTTAATATTTAAAATAATTTATTTTAACTAAGAACGACTAAAAATTTATTTTAAAACGAATTTAATTATAAAAGGAGTTTAAAACAGCGCTGCAGTTTGAAAATTTGAATTTGAACATTGACTGAATGTACAGGATTCATTTTAAATCAGAATTGAGCGAAACAAGAAATATTTAAATCTGTTTGATCATATCTTTCTAACGAATCTGAAAAATTGAAATTTCACTTTATAAATCAAAAGTTATGTCCAGTTCAAAATTTAGAAAAGTCGCTATAGAATTTTTATATATTTTAATATAATATATTGGCCTTAAAAATAGCCATTTTTCAAACGACCTCGGTTTTCGATGAAACCACTTTTGTTCGAACCGGAATGTCAAATTATTGCTAGGTTTCAATTTTCATAATTTTTTGAACTAATATGTGAGCGTGGCAAAGGAAAATATTTTTTGTCAGTTTCAGTCAAATTTAATCGACTTGAAAAAGGCCATTTTCCAAACACTCTCAGAATTCGACGAAATTAGTCTCGTTAGAACCGTATCGTCAAAACATAACTAGAAATAATTTTTCTATAATTTTTAGAGTCAGTATGTGGCCCCGGTAAATGAAATGTACGTATAAATTAAATATATATAAATGTTTTATATTTTAATTTAAAGAAAAACTGATCGTAACAACCGAATTGGGTTACGAAACATGTTCCATTGTGTCCGGGATGGGGGTTATTAGCTAGGAGCGACACTCGTTGGGTTTGATTTGGAGTTTGTAGCAACATACAGATAAATTTGGAAAATAAACAAATTAAAATACACTACATATACTAGTATAAATACGGTACGTATACCCAAACCCTAAATCTAATTGTACAGCCGCCTCCTTCCCTCATCAATGGCCAAAACGTTCTGAACTTCAACCCACAAATTCTCCTTATCTAAACAATGAAAGTGGATGATCCAAAAACAAAATCGAAGAACTTTCCGAGGCCTTCAAATCTATACGGTCGTGATCGGTTATTAGCGCCTGACATGGCCAGAATTCCACCAAGAAGGCGGCGGCTTTGGCACGCGTTTCGAGGCGGAACTGACCACCGAGATGGCCCAGGGTCACGGCGCAGGGTGGTGGCACTGGTGGCTTCGACGTGGTGATGTCTGATGGGTCTCCGGGTCCTTGGTGGCACGTGCGTTCGGGGGTGTTTGAGTCGGGCGATGGGTTTCCTGTGTAGAACGACGGGATGAAGAAGATAAAGAGTAAAGGGGGAAGCTAATTAATTTAATTATAATTTAATTATCCTTTTATTATTCAAATCTTTAAAACAGCGTAACTTCTTCATACAGAAGCAAAATCAAATGAAACTGATTGCGTTGGATTCATATTTTCGAGTACTACAACATGGGACAAACTAGATCTGCAATTGAGCAAATCAAAATTCCAGGGAAATTCAGATCTGAATAGCAATGTGAGAAATCTATTTTTATTATTTAAAAATAATTATGAATTTATTACCACAAATCTACAGTTATTTCCTGTTTTCTTTTATTCATGATTGTTATGTGTTGAATGTAATGCATGTGATAAAATCAGATCTGTGATTTGTGGATTGAAATTTGGTTGTTGTGTGATCGATTTGCGATGCTCATATTTTGTTAGACTAGTAATGTTAACATAGAAATATCATAATTGGTTAGATCAAGAATGTTAACATAAGGAAATGATTTTTAGTGTTTTAAATATCAAGAATGTTAACATAGGAATTTTAATGAATATACACTAGAATTGGAATTATTCATTTTGTTTAAAACATGTTAGATAAATATAACACTTTTGTGTCAAAATCTGATTAGTGACAAAATTAACATTTTTGTTAATTAGATTATTAGTGACAAAATTACCATTTTTGATTAGAACTTGATTAGAAAAATAAAGACAACTTTCTTTTTGAAATATGTCTAGCAAACAAAATTAACATTTTTGTTTACTGTAAAAGAAAGATAATTGAAATAAAAATAGTATTTTTGTCAAAGAATGATAATTGAATCAAAAATAGTATTTTTGTCAAAGAAAGATAATTGAAATAAAAATAGTATTTTTGTCAAAGAATGATAATTGAATCAAAAATAGCATTTTGTCAAAAGAATGTGTAGCGAAATAAAATAACATTTTTATATAAATGTTACAATAGGAATAAAAATATCATTTTTATAAATTGTGGTATTATAAATGAAATAACATCTTTTGTCAAAACATGATTTTTGAAATGAAATAACATTTTCTAATGAATGTTACCTTGAAATAAAATAACATTTTCTTATAAATGTTACAGTGGAATGAAACAACATTTCCTCACAAATGTACCTTGGAAATAAAAACAACATTTTTATTTGAAATGTGTTATGCAAAATAAAAATGACATTTCGATTAGAAATATAGTTATTGAGATAAAACCAAACATTTTGGCACTTTGAAAAGAATGAAGTAATTCATTTATTTTTATCACTTTGAAAAAGAATGAGTTAAAACCATTCATTTTGACACATTGAAAAGAGTTAGACAAAAAAATGAACATTTTTGTATATTAATAGGCAAAAATCACATTTTTGTCACTTAATAAGGAGTTTGGCAAAAACATACATTTTGTCACTTAATGAGGATTTTACAAAAATCACATTTTTGTCATTTAATAAGGATTATATAAGAATAATCTTTTTTCAAAACATGATTAGTAAAATAACTTGTTTTGTCAAAACTTGATTAGGGAAACAGAAATGAATATTTTTGTGTATTAAAAAGTATTAAGACAAAATGAACATTTGTTTACACTAAAAAGAAGTAGATCAAAATATATAGTTTTGTTACATTAAGAAGAGTTTAACCCAAAATTATCATTTTTGGTCATTAAAAAGAGTGTAACCAAATAAATATTTTTATACATTAAAAGAATAAACTAGAAAATGAATATTTTTATACATTAAAAGAATGGACTAGAAAATGTATATTTTTTTTATATGCATTAAAAAGAATGAATTAGAATAGACACTTTTGTCACAATAAAAAGAATGAAGTGAAAATACACATTTTGTCAATTGTAAGGAATGGAACAAAAATAATTATTTCTGGTCATAATAAAGAGTTTAACTAAATTATACATTTTTGACATTATGAAGGAAGATTTCATTTTTGATCATTAATAAGAATTAAAACCAAAATACATTTTTGGTTCACAAAGAAGAAAGAGCACATTTTGATCATTAAAAAGGATTAAAGTAAAGTTAGTATTTTTGTTTACTTTAAAAGAATGAAGACAAAAATAACATTTTGGTTTACTTTAAAAGATTTGACAAAATTATCATATTTTGTACATCAGAATTGAATTTGACAAAATTCTCATATCTTGTACATTATAATGAATTTGACAAAATTATCATATTTTGTACATCAAAATTGAATTTGACAAAATTCTCATACCTTGTACATTATAATGAATTTGACAAAATTATCATATTTTGTACATCGAAAGGAATTAGACAAAATTTCAACATTTTTGTCACTTTAAAAGAATTAGGATAAAAGAAACATTTTTGTCACTTTTAAAAGAATTGAAATGAAAGAGTAGATTTTTATTGTCATTTGTTCACAACAAAAATAATTGAGATATATATCTGTGATGTCGGAATGTTTGATGTGTTAAACATAATGTTAGTATATTCAAACTGAATCTTACACTTCCATTTACGAGTCATCCGACTTGTTTATGTGATTGGGTCGATAATTTTTACACATCGCCTAAGTGCACAAATACATTACTATTTGTTTGATGGATGAAACCCCACACGAGTATTGGGATGATATTGGATACACACTAATCCCAGTATTTAGTTATCTGTCAATCGATTGATTGACAATCTGTGATGAGCGTTAGTTATTTACTTTAATGCTCACACAGTTATAAATTCCACTTTGGTCATCATTTGGATGTTTGATAATTATTTGTCATGCTTGTTGATTCCATGCAATATATGGTTGTTGATTGAGTCACATTCCAATAAAGGATACTCTAGAAAAATAATATTTTAGAAAATGTCTTAGAAAATATTTTAGGAAAGAATATATTTTGGAAAATATATTATTATTTAAATGAACTAGTTATTAACTAGAATAGATCATTAAATTAAGATTTAATGAAGTTTTCCAATTAGAGAATATTTAATTGAAAATAAATTAAATAAATTGGATTTTGGGTTGTCGTGAATGGTGTCTTCAATAACACCTTTCTTAAACCCAGTTGAAAAGAACAAATCTTTAAATTAAGATTACTAGAGTTTCAAACTATATTTTGTAATTGGAATAAAAATAATTTGTGAATTGAGTTTACTGTGAACAATGTTTTTAAATGACATATGTTCTTTAACTCAATTGACAGTGAAAATATGATTTGGAAATTATAAATCTTTAATTAAGATTTAAATGGGAATTTTCCAAAAGTCAAGTTTTCTAATTTAATATATTAAACTGGAATCGAATAGAATTCGAATTAATTATAACTGAGATAAGCTTCTGTAAAAGAAAACCGATACTACATATGGAATTTAAAAGGCTTTGCCGTTATTTCATTTATATTATTGGTCGGATACAGGAATTTATAACGGTTATATATTGATTTGATTTCGGTGAAGATTCCATATTTAATGGAAGTCGATTTTGGGTTTCCCGTGAACTATGTTTTAAATGACATTAGTTATTTAACCCAGTTAAAGTTAAGATTAATTTCTTAAACTTAAATAATCATTGAATAATGATTTTTTGGTATTTAAAACCCAATTTAAGTTTTGTTAAATCTTTAAAGAAAAGATTTAAGGATAATTTAAAGAATTTATCTTGGATATAATAATACGAATATTTTATTAGAAGAATATTCTGAATTGGAATGAGGCGTTGGATGTGTTTTTATAGTAATTGATTTTTAATTATAAAATACGTGAGTTATTCGGGAAGACCTGGTTTAACCCATTCCGAATAATTACTACGACGATGAAGAGTCGAAGATGAAGACGGTGGTTGAAGACCGACGATCTTCACATCGAATGGATGTGTTGCTACAAAGACCCTTGATAGGAGTAGCTACCTTGAAGGGGCTTCAGTGGTGGTCGTCCGGACTATGGTTGATTGATCGGATTTGGTTTTCGCTCAGACCTAGATCATAAGCTAGTAAATGGATGCGTGTCTGACATTGGACTTCGTTCCATGTGAATTAAATTGATTGTTATTAATGTATGTCAGTTTGGTGGTGGAGGATTTATTCTCTACTTAACACCCTGGTATATATTAATAGCGATTGACCGCATGGCGTGAATTGTCAATGTGGCACGCCAAGATGCAATTGATCAAGGCTTTTGTTGAAAAGCAGGGCCTTATGGGATGATCAAAGTATTGCCTATTACGACATAGCTTTGTGTATAGCATGACTTCGCGAGCCTCACATCCCGGTATGAGTCAAAAACGGGATACGTACTGCAGGGAGTGCAAACGTTTCTTTCTAACTAGGAGTGGTGTCAGTGCTTAAACTGGCTGACATTTTACTTATGTGGATGATGGATTTTGAGGCGCCTCGGATTTTTATACGCCGTTAGTGGTCATTCTATAGGTTCAAAGGAACCGAGAAACGTGTGTTCAAGCATAATTAATCCACTACCCTTAGGTAGGGACCGACCCTGAAGATCCAAGGGTTGCCCATAGGTGTGATCCTGAGGCATTTGCTAGAGTGTCTCGAATCGGAGAGGAGCTTGCCCCTAGCCTCGACTCATGATGGAAAACCAACTTCCAATACGACGTTGCGGTTTTGATTGTAGAACTAGTATGGCGACATGATATATGGTACCCATGTCGTCTATGATTGATACATTATGATTGAAATGTTTTATTAAAATATATACTCACTAATATCAAATCCGTTTTATTGTATCAAGCATCTCTTGACCATTATAAGGTAAAACCCTATCCTCCGGTTTGCATTGCATTGTGTGATGGGACTTGGGTCTTATAATGGTTTCATTTTTCTAAAAAGCATTGCGTTGTTTAACGATTTACTTTAATTTATGCACTGGCAATCCAATGGAGTAAACCCGTTTCGCGTTAGCGGCGTGGTCCTGTGATTCGCCTTATTATTAGATTAGTTAAGTTAAGATTTCTCATACCAGTCCCATGACTGACCTGTAGTTTGTTTCACTGGAAAACTCGGGTGCCCTTATCTTCCACACAGGCAGTCGAGTAGCTTTTTGCAGATATATTTACAGGATCCTGGTTTACAGCTGAAGCGGTATTCGGAAAGCTCTGTATCCGTGTATTCCTTTCAGTTGTATATTTGTAATATTTTTCCGCTGCTATTTAAATGTAATTTTAAACTCTGATATTATTGTATTTCTATTGTGTAATAAGTATTCATACTCTGTAATATTCTTGTACTCTGATGCAATTGTTGTAATCAGCAATAAAATGTTCTTCAGTTTGTGCTCTGATGTGTATTGTTCTCAAGGCAATCCAGGCTTTCCTTTTACTGGGAAGTTTGGGTCGTTTCACTGGACGTAGGAGTGATCCGAACCAGTATAAAATCCAGTGTGTTCTTTCCTTTTCTGCACTTTTATTTCTGTTTATTTTGCATCTGTGTTTGAATTTGTGTCTATGATTGTTTTTGTGGTGCTTGATTCATCCCATAGTTCTCTCTAGTTTTTAGTTTTGTTTAAATTCTTACAAACTCTATTCACCCCCCTCTAGTGTTTGCTTTGCCTGAGTGATCCATTCTGTAGTCCCTAACAGTATATATACACATACAAGATTATATATATACACACATGCATCAGCCACCACATATATACAATCCATGTTTCTAAATATCCCACACACAAATGACAAGCACACAAATTTCGACTTGCATAAGTATTTCAAGTCAGGGTAAACCAGCAAATGCAAATTTGAGTTCAAGTTAGGAAGGTTAGGTTTCAAATTACTACAGGCCAAAACACAAAATAAGTGATAGTCGCAAAATGATAACAAGAATCAACACCCAAACAAGCCTTAACTATCATATCTAGTTAGTTTTGAGATTAAAATGCTTGAATAAGGTAAATCGTGAGATTAACTCACCTTAAATCGGCATAGCTAGGGTCGTGCAGGCTTTAAGGGTGGACCTGGCTTTGACGTGGTCGCGGAGGCGGAGACTTCGATAGAGCAGTGATGGAGACGATCGACGCTGGCTAGTTGGAGCTTGCGTTAGCAGCTTCTGGGTTAAGTGGATCTTGGCCGGAGCAGGGCGAGGCGGCGAAGGCAGACAACTCGATGTTGAAGGGGAAGTGCGATTTAGGGGAGAAGAAAAAGGGTTTTTGGCGGATTTGTAATGGAAGAGAGGAGAAGGCAGTTCTGATGCCGATTTTATTTCAGGAGGAGGAAGACATGGTTTTCGATTGATGACGAAGCGGTAGCTTACAATTTAGATGAGGAGGAGACGATTCGATTTTTGGTTGCTGGTGATTTGATTTGATGGGGAGGCGGTTTGGAGGAGGGGATTTGGGGAGGAAGCCATTTTTGATGATTTTGGGAAAGCTCGACTGAAATGAAAAATGAAGGGGAAAGAGGGTTTTCACGATTGGTGGTGTGGATTGATGGTTGAGATTTTGTTTAGAGGGTTTTCACGATTGATGGCGTGGATTGTGTGGATTGATGGTTGAGATTTTATTTTAAATGATGTGTGGATCGCTGAAGTATAGTTTTTTTAATTTTTTTTAATTTGAACATATTTATAGCTACTTCAACATGTTGTTGATATCTATGCTAACATCTTGAAGCGAATGTTGTAATAGACAAAAATCAACATAACTATCATTACATTGTCGCTAGCAATATCTTGTAATTTCGTTGCAATAGGCCATCTATGGCGTAGTGTCTCTTTTCAATGTTGACAAACATAATTTATTCATTTTCAGAACTGCTTCAAAGAATCAACCATTCTAGGAAGATAGATTGAACGTCGTTTGTTGAACAAATTGCAAACAAAATTCCAAAACGAGCTTTCATTTTGACTCGTACATTTTCTCTTATCCTTTGAACATTCAACTCAACAATAGAAAAATTCGGCTTGCTCATACAACAACCATTTATGGAGTTTCGAAAAAACAGGAGTTTGCTATCTAAATTCTTCAGTAGTAAATTCTTTGATAGTAAATTCGATGATGTTGATTCCATAAGTTTGCTTCCTCTTTGATGGCATTATAGCATATCTGCACTCATGTTATCTTCTTCTGTGGCTTCAACATTTTCGAACTGTATTTCTTCGATTCCCCAATAGCTATGCCGAATTGATTATTCAGACTTCTATTCAGATTCTATGACGGGTAAGGAGCCGGTCTTCGGTGCTCGCTATTATAAGAGACATATTTTTGTTCAAAACTGCAATTTTGTTGAAAGTATGTTGGGAGTAATTTGAATTTTGGGAGTTCTAATATTGATTTGAATTATATTGGGAATTGTAGTAAATCTGATTTTGTGGAGCAGAGCCGGTCCGGGCCGGTTGCCCAAGCCCAATCAAATTTGTGTTGCTCAGTGCCCATATGTTGCAATTTCAATTTTTCCTTTAAATTTGTAACCAAATTAAGCAAAGAAAACAATGTTAAGAAATCAATAGCATAGCGATTATAAAATGTCATATGTATTGTTGTGATCCTATATCAAGCACTTTTTAGAAAAGAATAGAGAAGTGCAGTGTATTTTGCAGTGTTAATTTTATAAATAGGTTATATGAATTATGTCTAATCCTACAAGTTTTCTATCATTTACTAAACCGATCGTCTTTTTGATAATCATCAAAATTAGGCCAAGCACTGTGACAAACAAAATTAGCATATAAACATTTGATGATGAACCAAAAAATTAACTGGGAGTTTACATATGTTTTGCAAAAAGATAGATTTTTCAAAGTGAACAACTAATATAAATTGGTTTTTCTAGTTGTAAACCTTCTTCTTCCTATTGAACAACTAGTAAACATCTATCATTTAAGTGGTTTGCATATGTTCTGCCAAAAGATCAATCCTTGCAAAAATCTAAACATTCTTTTTGAGCAGGTTATTTTGTTTTCAATTTATCAGATTGGCAAGCTAAAAAAATTATCCAATTACAAAGCCAAAAAAGCAGTGTAGTCTCCTTTGAAGTCAATGAAAGTTCATAAACAAAGCAAAAAACACTTTCCTTTCTGCATTATGGTACATATATAGAGGAACCAAAGATAGGTGACATTGCCCTAATTTCTTTATGATGGACAGAACTGGTCCTCTTTCGAAAACTCCAAGAGTTATGGAACATGGTTTTTTATTAGGGCGGAGGGAAGCAAAGAAAAACCCTAATTGAATCAGTGAAGGAGAGAGAGAATTTGTGCATTGCTTTATTCTTCCCTTCTTCTTGGTTGTCATGTTCAGTGGGTTGCCTCATCACAAGAGCTTAGTGGGCTTACCTCTGGGCCAGCTCTGTTGTGGAGGTTGATATAAATTGATATCATAGTGAGAATTTAGTGAGGCTGATAGTTGGATTTTACTACGACTGAAATTGTTTTTGATTGCGTTGGCTTGGAATTTGATTATCGGATCAGAGTAGTGAAACTGATCTTTCTTCTTACTGTTTGACATTATTGATATTTAGTGTTGTTTCGTATTGAAGGGAACATGAATATCTAAGAATGTTGTATCATTGTTAATATTTGATATAAGATTTACACAAGAGAAAGGAAGAAGGGGAGGAGCAACTATCAAAATAATAACCGTTGCCGTTAGCGGACAAAATAATAACCGTCGATGAAATATGGTCATCCATTCATAACTTTGCTGCAGTCTATTGCATTGGAGAATTTTAAAATAACGAGTCAATGACCATTGTATATTTCAAACTTTGATGGAAAATTCTTAGCTCTCCCAACAAAAGCTCTGATATGACGACGTGAAAGGCTTTTTACCAAAAAGATGAGTTACTGAATAGCTCCATTTGTCTTTGGTTTTTTTTGCTGACTGCTTCGTTAACTTTAACAATTTTATTTCCACCTATTTTAGTACAGTAGATCCTGCCTATTAAATATTCGTTGCTGAAGCAATTCACCGAGTCTTCACTTCATCACTTGGTGGATTCTTCTTTGGTTTCTAACCAGTTGAAAACCATCACTATCAAGGTTTAGGGGTTTATCCTCAATGTGTGGAGAAAGCAAGGGTATAGGCCAGCTGAGAATTGGAGAGAGGGATGAGCTTGTAAGATTCGAATCAGAGAAGGCCATTTTTTCCTCTAAGAATGAGAGATTGTAAAGAATGATAAACAAATTTTAGTTGATTATCAAGAAAATGGAATTGTTTGCTTCATGTACAAACAATAACGCCTGAATTTACTTCAAACCATTTATAATTGAAGCATAAGAAGCATGGAGAGTGAGTGCCCAAGAATCAAAACAAATAAATGTACAAAAAAAATAAAAAAAAAAAATAAAAAATTATGAACGCGTAATTTATCAATTAAATAAATTACAGCATGTGCATATATTAGACTGAAAATTTAGGATGTTTTGAAATGGTCGATGATAGAAGTAGCGCAGGTTCATCACAGATAATGTAGAAAGCAACTATGATACTAAAATCACCCAAAAATGAACAGAAACCAATATATACTAAGACAGCCAAAACACGAGTACATATAAGATAACATAGCAAAGCATAAATAGAAACCAACGCCACTTTCATACAAGTAAAGTACTACCAAACCAAACTGCATGCACTACAAATTCTGACTCATCCTTAAACGTTGGCAAAGCGAAGGTAATCTTTCTTAGATGGCAAGTCCACAGTCTCAAATCCATCTGGAAACTTCTTCTTGGCCTCAGCACTGCTAACAGAAGCCGGGATGACCACTTTATCCCCAGCCTTCCAGTTCACAGGAGTGGCCACTTTTGCTTTGGTTGCCAACTGCAGCGAGTCCACCACCCTCACCACTTCGTCCATGTTCCTTCCCGTAGTTGCAGGATAAAGAAAGCTCAATTTCACCTTCATCACAGCATTTCAGTAAATATATTTTCATCAGCAAACCAGACTAAGTTTATCATCATATATAAACTACCTTTTTGTCCGGGCCGATAATGTGAAGAGCGCGGGAGGGGAGCTGTCCTTGATCGTCCTGCTCGTCGGGATCGACCATGTTCAGTTTCTTGATGAGTTCCCGCTTCGGGTCTGCTGCAATCGGGTAGTTGACCTTGCACCCGTCCGACTGCCAAATCACAAAAGACAATGCAAGTTCGACGGAGTTAGTTCAATTTTAGTGGTAAGGAAAAAAGCAGGTGTACTTACGGCGTAGGCCTCGATGTCCTTGGTCCACTTCTTGTGAGATTCGACGTCGTCGCAGGACAGGCCAAGCAACTTGACGCCACGCTTCTCGAACTCGGGTGCGTACTTGGCCATCATGCCCAGCTCGGTGGTGCAGACGGGGGTGAAGTCGCCAGGGTGGGAGAAGAGGATGATGTAGCCGGACCCGACGTAGTCGTGGATTTTGAGTTTGCCGTGGGTGGTTTCCACTTCCAGGTCGGGGATTGTGTCTCCGAGTGTCAGTCCAGGCATTCTGCTGTTTCTTTGATTTACAAGCTTTTTCTTTTCTTTTCCTTTGATCGATGGTGAGATGAAGCGAATGGATTAGCATGTATATAAAGGAAGCGGGTTCGAGTTGCATGGAGGACACGTCGATACCTACGTGCGAAACGTGTTGGGGATGATGCTGCATGCAGTAGACCACTTTCGAGAGGAGGTGCTCTACGTGGCGGCAGCGGTTTCGATCCATCTAGAAGTCAACAGAAACTGTTTCCGGTCGAGCCCATTTATTTATGAGGAATGCTACCAACAGTCGCCCAAAAGCAAGTGCAAGTGATACTTGCCATGTGATTGGTCAGGACAGTATCATTAAGGTATTTTAATTAATTGTTAAATAGTAGATGGGTCCCATTGCCATGGTATCACCCAATCACATGGCAAGTATCACTTGCACTTGCTTTTGGGCGACTGTTGGTAGCATTCCTCTTTATTTATTTATGAGTAGCCAATGGACTTCGTATATGTATAACATGGTCCGACTCACCGTATTAAAAGTTGTGCAAACGTTTTGTCTCAATTGCTAGTAAGGATGGTGAATACTGCTTTTTTAAGCTGTATATATCCTCTTCTTTTATATCCTAATTTAAAAATTATATTTTATAATGATGCAGTTACCAATAAAAAATAATAAAAAAGCACACATATTAAAGTAAATGTAGTAACCTAAAAAAAAAAAAAATAGAATTTTACACTGATTTAAAATTATCTTACACTTAACCTCGCACAAATCTCATATAGATTATTTTTAATATATTGCCAATATATAATAATTATTTCGAATTCGGCTATATATAGTAAATCAATGGTCATGTCCACTCATGAAAAGAAACGATGAATAGAAACTTTCTGTAACAACCCGTATTTTTCGATAACATGTTAAAACGAGAATCAAGGCAGAATTTAATTTTAAATTCTGAATCAAGTAAAACGGGCTATGCCATTGCGTTCGTCTCGGAAAAATACGCGAAATAGAGTCCGAGTTTTCGAAAATCGGAGTCCGTATGACCCGGTTAAGGCCCAAAGAAGTTTTCGGAAAATTTGAATTTCGAAACGTGCAGAAATGGGGCCAGGCGGGAAAATTCCCGCCCAGACAAGTCGACAGGCATGTCGACAGGCATGTCGACATGCATGTCGACAGGGCTGTCGACTTGCCCTGTCGGCTGATTTTGATCTGGTGCACCTATTTGCTATCTTGGCTAGGTTTTTGGGCCTGGTTTGAAATCTGACGGCTCTGCTTGGTCCTAGGGTTAATCTAAGGGCCTAAAACTATCCTAATCTCTATAAAAAGACCCTAAACCTACCCCTAAACCCTCATTATTCACTCATGTAACTAAACTATGGCCAAATTTCTACTCTCATGGCCTCCATCTCAAATCCCTAGAGCCTATGCATTCAAATCAAGTTCAAATCAAAAGATGCAAGCTTGCTACACCAAATGGAGGCCAAATCAACGTTGTTATGCGAGTTTCATGACGGATCTTCATCAAAGGAGCCACCTTTCTTCGTCAAAATGATGCATGATCCCTTTCCTAAGCCTTGCCTATGTAAGTTCTAGCTACTTTTGGGTCAAAACGGTATTTTAATGTTGACATGGGATAAAATGAGGCTAAACATGATTATGCGAACATATATGAACCTTACCTTGCCTCTTGTGTTCATGTTTATGATCTTAGGCCATGTGAGTGACTTAATCATGCCTCTCATGCTATGCATAACCTAGCTTAACTTGCAAGTTTGGATCTTTATGCATGAAATGCTAGCATGAACCTTTAGGAACCATTTTACTTGTGAAACCTTGGCTAAGACTAGATTTTGGGGCTTATGCATGTTTATGAACCCAAACCCCTTTATGCTATCATGTAAGTTTGTGGCCAAGTCTTTCATGAGATTATGCATGTTTATGGCCAAGCCCTTTTCGTGATAATATGCATGTTTGTGGCCAAATTACCTTATGACACTATGCATGTTCATGGTCAATTTCTTTATGATGTTATGCATGTGGAAGCCAAGCCCTTTTTGGCATCATGCATGTTTTGAGACCAATATGTGGCATAGCATCCTTACTATGTTGACTCGCTTTGCTTGTGTTGGGAAAACACGATTTTGGGTAGTTAGATAAACATGAACATGTCGCAAAATCTTAACTTGAATATGACATGTGTTTATACTTGAAAATGTGACTTGAAGGATAACATGGAAGATGACATGTAAGTATGCATAAAAACATGAGCTTGGGAATTTACCTATTAAGTTAGGTCTACCCTTTGGGAATTTACCTATTAAGTTAGGTCTACCCAAATGCTCGAAAAACTTGTAACATGTTTTGGAAACACGGTGAACTTAGATAATATGAGTGTGGCCAACTCGAGGTTGGGTTGAGTTTGCAACGTAAAACTACCCGGAACCGACCGGCCTAACTAGTAGTTGCAAACAATAGGACCCAATGTGAGAAGTTGGTCATGTCGCGCTTAAGACCCGAGGTTAGACTAAGTTGTGGTGTAAATCTACCCGGACCCGCCCGGCTTAACTAGTAACCACAACAAGGTCTAATGTGAGAGGTTGAGGGTGCATTAATTAAATTAATGCCACATAATAGGGTTAAGTTAATTTGATTAATGAGGCTTAACCAAATATGATATGGACAAATGGGTTAGGTAATTTGATTAGGCTAATGATACTTAACAAAACATGATAAGCTTGGGTAGGTTAAGTAACTTGATTTGCCTAATGACACTTGACCATTTTTTTTTATACGACTAGTGGACGGGATTAAGTTAACCAACACTTAATCAATCCAACACGATAACGTGATAAGGTTAAGTAAATTTTCTTAATGACACTTAACCGTATAATACAGTTAATAGATGGGGTTAAGATTAGGCTTAACTAATCTAAACACGGTAATTCGATAGGGTTAAGTTAAACACTTAACCAATTTAAACTTGATAATTCAATGAGGTCAAGTAACCCATACTTAACCGACTTAACTTGGTAATTTAATGGGGTTAAGTTAAACACTTGACTAATTTAACACGATGATTTGATGAAGTTAAGTGACCTATACTTAACCAATCTAACTTGTTAATTTGATGAGGTTAAGTTAACCTATACTTAACCAACCTAACGTGAAAACATGATAAGGCTAAGTCACGAATCGTTTCGAATACGCTTGACCGATTTGACTCGGTAATCTGATGGGGTCAAATTAATATATACTTAACCAATCTAAAATGATAATTAGACGAGGTTAAGTCATGGATTTCTTGATATACTTAACCAACTTGACACATGGTCTGTAGGGTTAAGTCTTGGACTTGGATACTTAGCCAGTTTCGACATGTTTTGTAGACGGGTTAAGTTGTGAACTTAAGTGACACTTAACCCATTAGATAAACCCTAATTCGGAGGATTAGGTAAATAACCATAGTTAACAAGGATAACGGAAATAAGGCTAAGTGGTAAACCTTAGTTAAGGGAAACTAAGTAATAATTCTTAGTCAAGGAAATCTGGACCACTTCTTAGATAGATGAGTAACCCGATACGGTAGGTCATCGTTTAAGTATACGCGTAGGAGCAGGCTATCTGATTCAGATAAAGGCTCCAACGAACTGGGTAACAAAGCAGCGGCTTCGGGGAACGTGAGGATATTCTTGGGATCCCTCTGTGAGCTGCCAGGTCATTATACTAGGCTCACGAGAGGTTGAGGTCTGCGGTAGAAGAACCAAGAATATGCCTTGGTTGCTATGCGAGCGACCTAAAGACTGGGGTGGATAGCAGTGAGTCGGCGAATACATAAGGTGCCCGAGATAGCAAGTTCGTCGATCATCTACCATCTTGAGTCAAGCGTGTACGTACGGAAAGGCAGGGAACACCCAACAGACCATAATTGCTATCTAATTATGGGTGAGGTAGGCCGTAGGATGTGGGCTGGCCGGAGTGTAGTTCTCATGCAAGATTTTCTCTTGTGTTGCCTTTCACTAGTTGAGGGAGGGGTCTCGTGGGACCATAGCCACGTGTAGAAAAGCAGACCTTAGTATCTGCATCGGCAGATAAATCTAAAGCTCCCGACCGAGTCTTGTATTTCTTGTTTTGGCCGGTGACAGGACTCGGATAGCGCGATGTGATACATGTGCATCCAGTTATAGAAAAACGATTCACGATGAATGCGTGGGAAAAAGGGCGCGGTTGAGGGTTAGCGTAATCCCTAGTGGCCTAGGTGGTTTAACCCAGACCGAAACACGAAAGCGTGCAATAGGTAAGCGTAATCCCTAGTGGTGCTAGGTGGCGTAAGTCCTAGTAGTTCAAACGATGATTCATATGGGAGAACCTAGCTAGAACAAGGGTGACAGTCCAAACGACTTCAAGGATAATACGACATGGGGAAGCCCGTACGAGGTACGGTAAAGGACTGAACTTATATACATGAAAAGAAACATATGATGTGAGTAACCTGTATATGTGATATATTAGGTTGACATGGACCATTACACGACTTTGAGCAAGGGACGTTCATGGCGCGGGTAGGGATACTAGTACGAGAGGTGTAGAGCAAATATACATGTTAGGACTAGATACCTTGGGATAATGTACTCGTTAGAAATCTGACGATGTGATACCTTGACTTATCATAACACCGCAGTTTATCATGATACCTTGGTTTACCTTGCCACAGTAGTTCAACCGGCCATCCTGGTTTATCTGTCTTGTAGTTATCCTTATGTTTACTTTCAGTTTATGCATTTCATGTTACCTTTACCTGTTTTTATACTGGAAGTAGATAGGACTTACTCAGTCTTTTTGACTGACCCGTTTTGTTTCGCCTCTTTTCTTCCGTTCCCCCCCCCAGGTTACAGGGAGGAAACAATGCTGTTTAGTTCGGACTTCTTCTACCTGAAGGTCATCATGGATGGCTTGGACTTCTCTTGGCTATGGCTACTTTACTGTTTTTACTTGGGGAATAATTTATGAAAAAGTTTTTATGCTTCTTTATTATTGCAAGACAGGTTTTGATGTACTCTGATGTAAAAGGCTTTAGACCTTATTTATTCATGTTATGAAAGTTTGATTTTACTTCCGCTATTTATATATGTTCTGTCTTGTGATATTTCTGTGCATGTTTACCAATAATGCCCCTCTAAAGCTAGTGCATTCCTTTGCGAGTGACCCTAGCGGAGGCGGGGTGTTACATTTGGTATCAGAGCAGAAGGTTATCAGACTGGGCAAAAGTTTTTAAAGACCTTCTGAAAATTATTTGAAAAACCGTTTACAAAGAAGCATTTTTTTCAAGAAAATTTTCTTTTAAAAGAAAAAGTCTATTCCCCAAAAGGCCATTAGCATTATCCTTGTTTCCTTGATTGAATCTCTTTTCCTTTCTTTCCTCCATCTGTAGTCACAGTGGTTTTGACTGCGACTAGTCTTTCTAGCTGCGTAAGTGTTTCCCGTACGATGGAGGTGGTTCTCGAGAGACCGTTGCAGAGTTATGAAAGGATAGTCAGAACAAGGATAAAGGATACGAGCTCAGGGATAAGCAACATATTGGTATGGCTGAGTCCTAAAAGGAGGGAGAAAGATGAACAATGAAACCCATGACGAGAGAGTACCTTTGGCATGGTGAAACGGGACGGATAGTTAAGTATCATGGAACAGGGACAAGATCATTCGGAGGGCAATAGTATGCTCTCATTTCTAGGGTACCTCAGAAGGAGGGTAACGATCTTGTTAAGGGTTTAGTTTTCTTCTCTATCATCCCGTCGGGACTTTGGTTGGATCACCGCATCTTTTTAGGTCCGCTTTGATAGTTGAGTCTCTGCACCTTAGTACTAGTGTAATAGAGGGTCCCGTTTTGTCTCAAATCCTATTGGAAGATCGGTCCATTTATTCATGTCTTGTTTGGATTTGAGAATGTCTGTGTCAAGTATTGAGCTTGGAAATAATGGTTATGTTTATAAGTGTGGATGGATTCTAGGGATGAAGTGGTTATCCAGTAAGGGGTGCCACTCTCGGTTTTAGAAGGAGGGTAGTTAGACTCTTGGCTTGCTTTGGTAATACCCTCGAAGCCTCGTGTAACCTTTTGGGTTCTGTCATGATTAGTTACTTAGAATCCCTAGATGCCTTTGTTGGAAATTAGAAACCCGATCGAGTGGTGTTCGCTAATAAGACGGATGGTTTACTTCGATTATGTATGAGTTATGGGGATCACCCTAGTAAGGACTCTGGGCAATTTGGATTGGCATCGGAAAACGAGATACAGAATTCACTAGTGAATTTCGGAGAGCTGGCTTGAGTACGTAGATATGGTTGAGCCAAGTATACTAGGGAAAGGATAAGTGCAAGTGGAACGAGAGGCGACGAGGAAATGAGTTCCAACTCATGTTATGGAAACAGGAAGTAAGAAGCTGCGAAATCGTGAAGAAAAAGGGGCGGTCAAGGCACGATGGAACTAAGCTCAAGGTAGTGCGACGCAGGAGACTGAAGACTAAATACGTGCATGATATCTCTTTTGGGAATATATCCTCGACCCCTGTTTTCTGTTGAGCTTGCGTGTAGGCTATCTTTTATGGATATCCTCTCGGTCCTGTTTCTGTTGCAAACCCCGTAAGGAGTTTGTCCCGTTTATCTTCTCGACCCTGTTTCGGGGAACCTTAGGTAGAACGCTATGGATGTAAACATGTATTTGAAACATGTTATGGGTGATATGGTTGCAAATGGTTGCAGGTGGTTGCTCGTGGATGCGCGAATTTACATTAGATAGTAGCTCGACTCGATCACAATTCATATTGCATATGCACGAGTATTTATACTTGTTTATGGATGAAATTGAATGTGTTACCATGTGGATGTTGCATATGGATGAATGTTTGTGCACGCATATAGTGTATATATATGACTAGGACTATTTGCATACATGTTGGATTCATGGCACTATACATATTTTTGCATTCAAAAGATTTTTCAGGCCTGATCATTAGCATTAGCTAAGGAACATATACACACACTCTTTGCATGTATTCATACAGCATTAGAAATCATCTAAGGACGATGGTTGCTTGTGGATGATGTTTTGAGTAGATGGATGATGGATGGTAGGATATGTTCTTCCTAACTTGGAGATTTCGGGGACGAAATCCTAAAAGGTGGGGAGAATGTAACAACCCGTATTTTTCGATAACATGTTAAAACGAGAATCAAGGCAGAATTTAATTTTAAATTCTGAATCAAGTAAAACGGGCTATGCCATTGCGTTCGTCTCGGAAAAATACGCGAAATAGAGTCCGAGTTTTCGAAAATCGGAGTCCGTATGACCCGGTTAAGGCCCAAAGAAGTTTTCGGAAAATTTGAATTTCGAAACGTGCAGAAATGGGGCCAGGCGGGAAAATTCCCGCCCAGACAAGTCGACAGGCATGTCGACAGGCATGTCGACAGGCATGTCGACATGCATGTCGACAGGGCTGTCGACTTGCCCTGTCGGCTGATTTTGATCTGGTGCACCTATTTGCTATCTTGGCTAGGTTTTTGGGCCTGGTTTGAAATCTGACGGCTCTGCTTGGTCCTAGGGTTAATCTAAGGGCCTAAAACTATCCTAATCTCTATAAAAAGACCCTAAACCTACCCCTAAACCCTCATTATTCACTCATGTAACTAAACTATGGCCAAATTTCTACTCTCATGGCCTCCATCTCAAATCCCTAGAGCCTATGCATTCAAATCAAGTTCAAATCAAAAGATGCAAGCTTGCTACACCAAATGGAGGCCAAATCAACGTTGTTATGCGAGTTTCATGACGGATCTTCATCAAAGGAGCCACCTTTCTTCGTCAAAATGATGCATGATCCCTTTCCTAAGCCTTGCCTATGTAAGTTCTAGCTACTTTTGGGTCAAAACGGTATTTTAATGTTGACATGGGATAAAATGAGGCTAAACATGATTATGCGAACATATATGAACCTTACCTTGCCTCTTGTGTTCATGTTTATGATCTTAGGCCATGTGAGTGACTTAATCATGCCTCTCATGCTATGCATAACCTAGCTTAACTTGCAAGTTTGGATCTTTATGCATGAAATGCTAGCATGAACCTTTAGGAACCATTTTACTTGTGAAACCTTGGCTAAGACTAGATTTTGGGGCTTATGCATGTTTATGAACCCAAACCCCTTTATGCTATCATGTAAGTTTGTGGCCAAGTCTTTCATGAGATTATGCATGTTTATGGCCAAGCCCTTTTCGTGATAATATGCATGTTTGTGGCCAAATTACCTTATGACACTATGCATGTTCATGGTCAATTTCTTTATGATGTTATGCATGTGGAAGCCAAGCCCTTTTTGGCATCATGCATGTTTTGAGACCAATATGTGGCATAGCATCCTTACTATGTTGACTCGCTTTGCTTGTGTTGGGAAAACACGATTTTGGGTAGTTAGATAAACATGAACATGTCGCAAAATCTTAACTTGAATATGACATGTGTTTATACTTGAAAATGTGACTTGAAGGATAACATGGAAGATGACATGTAAGTATGCATAAAAACATGAGCTTGGGAATTTACCTATTAAGTTAGGTCTACCCTTTGGGAATTTACCTATTAAGTTAGGTCTACCCAAATGCTCGAAAAACTTGTAACATGTTTTGGAAACACGGTGAACTTAGATAATATGAGTGTGGCCAACTCGAGGTTGGGTTGAGTTTGCAACGTAAAACTACCCGGAACCGACCGGCCTAACTAGTAGTTGCAAACAATAGGACCCAATGTGAGAAGTTGGTCATGTCGCGCTTAAGACCCGAGGTTAGACTAAGTTGTGGTGTAAATCTACCCGGACCCGCCCGGCTTAACTAGTAACCACAACAAGGTCTAATGTGAGAGGTTGAGGGTGCATTAATTAAATTAATGCCACATAATAGGGTTAAGTTAATTTGATTAATGAGGCTTAACCAAATATGATATGGACAAATGGGTTAGGTAATTTGATTAGGCTAATGATACTTAACAAAACATGATAAGCTTGGGTAGGTTAAGTAACTTGATTTGCCTAATGACACTTGACCATTTTTTTTTATACGACTAGTGGACGGGATTAAGTTAACCAACACTTAATCAATCCAACACGATAACGTGATAAGGTTAAGTAAATTTTCTTAATGACACTTAACCGTATAATACAGTTAATAGATGGGGTTAAGATTAGGCTTAACTAATCTAAACACGGTAATTCGATAGGGTTAAGTTAAACACTTAACCAATTTAAACTTGATAATTCAATGAGGTCAAGTAACCCATACTTAACCGACTTAACTTGGTAATTTAATGGGGTTAAGTTAAACACTTGACTAATTTAACACGATGATTTGATGAAGTTAAGTGACCTATACTTAACCAATCTAACTTGTTAATTTGATGAGGTTAAGTTAACCTATACTTAACCAACCTAACGTGAAAACATGATAAGGCTAAGTCACGAATCGTTTCGAATACGCTTGACCGATTTGACTCGGTAATCTGATGGGGTCAAATTAATATATACTTAACCAATCTAAAATGATAATTAGACGAGGTTAAGTCATGGATTTCTTGATATACTTAACCAACTTGACACATGGTCTGTAGGGTTAAGTCTTGGACTTGGATACTTAGCCAGTTTCGACATGTTTTGTAGACGGGTTAAGTTGTGAACTTAAGTGACACTTAACCCATTAGATAAACCCTAATTCGGAGGATTAGGTAAATAACCATAGTTAACAAGGATAACGGAAATAAGGCTAAGTGGTAAACCTTAGTTAAGGGAAACTAAGTAATAATTCTTAGTCAAGGAAATCTGGACCACTTCTTAGATAGATGAGTAACCCGATACGGTAGGTCATCGTTTAAGTATACGCGTAGGAGCAGGCTATCTGATTCAGATAAAGGCTCCAACGAACTGGGTAACGAAGCAGCGGCTTCGGGGAACGTGAGGATATTCTTGGGATCCCTCTGTGAGCTGCCAGGTCATTATACTAGGCTCACGAGAGGTTGAGGTCTGCGGTAGAAGAACCAAGAATATGCCTTGGTTGCTATGCGAGCGACCTAAAGACTGGGGTGGATAGCAGTGAGTCGGCGAATACATAAGGTGCCCGAGATAGCAAGTTCGTCGATCATCTACCATCTTGAGTCAAGCGTGTACGTACGGAAAGGCAGGGAACACCCAACAGACCATAATTGCTATCTAATTATGGGTGAGGTAGGCCGTAGGATGTGGGCTGGCCGGAGTGTAGTTCTCATGCAAGATTTTCTCTTGTGTTGCCTTTCACTAGTTGAGGGAGGGGTCTCGTGGGACCATAGCCACGTGTAGAAAAGCAGACCTTAGTATCTGCATCGGCAGATAAATCTAAAGCTCCCGACCGAGTCTTGTATTTCTTGTTTTGGCCGGTGACAGGACTCGGATAGCGCGATGTGATACATGTTCATCCAGTTATAGAAAAACGATTCACGATGAATGCGTGGGAAAAAGGGCGCGGTTGAGGGTTAGCGTAATCCCTAGTGGCCTAGGTGGTTTAACCCAGACCGAAACACGAAAGCGTGCAATAGGTAAGCGTAATCCCTAGTGGTGCTAGGTGGCGTAAGTCCTAGTAGTTCAAACGATGATTCATATGGGAGAACCTAGCTAGAACAAGGGTGACAGTCCAAACGACTTCAAGGATAATACGACATGGGGAAGCCCGTACGAGGTACGGTAAAGGACTGAACTTATATACATGAAAAGAAACATATGATGTGAGTAACCTGTATATGTGATATATTAGGTTGACATGGACCATTACACGACTTTGAGCAAGGGACGTTCATGGCGCGGGTAGGGATACTAGTACGAGAGGTGTAGAGCAAATATACATGTTAGGACTAGATACCTTGGGATAATGTACTCGTTAGAAATCTGACGATGTGATACCTTGACTTATCATAACACCGCAGTTTATCATGATACCTTGGTTTACCTTGCCACAGTAGTTCAACCGGCCATCCTGGTTTATCTGTCTTGTAGTTATCCTTATGTTTACTTTCAGTTTATGCATGTCATGTTACCTTTACCTGTTTTTATACTGGAAGTAGATAGGACTTACTCAGTCTTTTTGACTGACCCGTTTTGTTTCGCCTCTTTTCTTCCGTTCCCCCCCCCCCAGGTTACAGGGAGGAAACAATGCTGTTTAGTTCGGACTTCTTCTACCTGAAGGTCATCATGGATGGCTTGGACTTCTCTTGGCTATGGCTACTTTACTGTTTTTACTTGGGGAATAATTTATGAAAAAGTTTTTATGCTTCTTTATTATTGCAAGACAGGTTTTGATGTACTCTGATGTAAAAGGCTTTAGACCTTATTTATTCATGTTATGAAAGTTTGATTTTACTTCCGCTATTTATATATGTTCTGTCTTGTGATATTTCTGTGCATGTTTACCAATAATGCCCCTCTAAAGCTAGTGCATTCCTTTGCGAGTGACCCTAGCGGAGGCGGGGTGTTACACTTTCATTCAAATTTGAAATTTGAATTTACTAGCTAGTATGTCGGCATACACAAGTACCATATGTTGACATATCTTGTGAAATTTTGAAAATCTTTTTATTTAAATTGTTTTGAAAATACATTGTTTTATAAGCTAAATCGAAACTTCGTAAAATCATTTAAAACATAGTTTATACATATTTTAATCATAATAACACTAAATATAACTTTGAAAAATAATTTGAAATAGTTAATATAAAGTATTGAATTATAACATAAATACATATTGAAAACCAAATTTAATCAGAGTATAAGTGAATGTTTAAAGAATAAAACTAAATAAAGTGAATGTTTAAAATCGAAGTATAAGCAAAAATCAAAGTATAAATTTCAAAGCATAAAAATATATAAACATCAAAACATAATTGCAAAGAAAATATAAAACTATCAAATATTTTTTAAAATATTATAATTATTGAAATCATTTTGAAATAAATAACCATAAATAATCAGAATTCAATATTCAAAACTTTTTTTTTGAATTTGTTCAGGAGGAAAACCGATTGGAGTCGTAAAACCCTCCCTAGTGCACCTAGCCTGGTCTGCAAGCACCATATAAGTGGTTGATCTTAGCGGATGCACATGGTAAGCTCTTAGCATGCCATTCAAGGTTTTGAACTCACGCCACTGTTACTTTGACACAAAGTCCTTAACAGCTAGGCTACTGCTGTAGAGAATATTCAGAAACTTTATCATAATAGTATTTTGATAAAAAATAACATAAGGTGTAAATGAATATATTAAATATAAATCTATAATTAACATTATAAACTAATAACAAATTATAAATACCCGATTTTTTTATATATTTAAGATATAAGGAAAATTAAGACTTAAACAAGCTTGTATAAAGTTGGGATTCCTTTTTGAAAATAATATTGAAAAATATATTTGGAAAATCAAAAATTGGAATATTTAGTAAAACTTTTAAAACAATACACAGAGAAAGAACAAGAAAGCGCTATTTGAATTTTAACATATAATCTAATGACTTGATAACTTATCTTGGATACCTTGATTTCTTAAACTCTTCAATGCTCATGAGTTTTAATTCTTTAACTCTTGAATATCTACGTCAACATGACTATATCAACATCTTGAATCTACATTTTATACCGCATAGCCTTCTTAATCAACATCTAATAAGCTGCACAATATTATACACACACACAATATATATATATATATATATATATATTGTGTGTGTGTATGTGTGTGTGCGTGTGCGCGCATTCGCACACGTGTGTGTCCCGATAAATCAAAAACATTGGTTTAATATATAAATATTTTGTCTTAAATTCATGGTCATCAAAACCAATACCCATAGTACGTTTCACCCAAACATTTCATTTGATCATCATTGGTTGGGAGAGACATTTTAACAAACAAGTTGCAAAAACGAGTTCAACACTTCATCTCAATCATCTGGAATCAATGAAAAAACTTCTTAAGGATCAAAGAAGATGCAAATGCATGATGAAACAAGTGAAAGTACAAGATTAAAATTAGGAAGCGAGATTTGATGTGGTGCACACTATGCATGATTGCACATGCAACATCCAAATTATTCAATTTTGCATTTTAGACGACTTTGATCCCATAATTTTCAATTAATAAATTATGTTTTGGTAAGCCATCAGTTGTAATAGCTAGTTTGATTTGAACTTCCATGAATGATGTATATAAATATCAAAGCATGTACATATGATTTGGTACGAGTTAAAATATTGCCATATTTTATTTTACCTGCTATTTATGTGCACTTCCTCCTATTATTAATATGCTTCCTTTTCTTATGTTCATCTCTTCTTATTCTCTGACATTTACCATTTGTTCTTTTATAATCTATCTTTACCTAAAACTCATTTAGCCACTATATAACTCCATTAACCACATTACCACAATGACTTACACCAGGTCTCGAGTCCATAAGAACAGGGAGCCAACCATTTTGGTATTAGAGCTTGGTGGAGAGCAAGACTTACCCTCATCACTTGGATCCTCCTCATTCAAACCTTTTATCGAGTGCACATTCTAATACAAACGAAGAATCATCTTCTTCATCGAAATCTCCAAATAATGAAAATATATCAGAATTACAGCAAAGGCAAGATCTGATCAATAACACCAATGCATTATCATTAAAGAAATTAGAGAAAACTACATGAAAACTAGTGGTTACCATCGAGAATTTGTTAAGAAACAACCAAAATGTCAATGGAAAAATATATTAAATGTTAGAAATGATGTCATTTATTTTAGGAATGAAGACAATAAAAATCAAAAACATCATAAAGGAACATTAACAACTGCAATCAATTGATCACAGCCACTTTCCATACTCCGGCTCAGCAAAAGAAATCTCATATATATATATATATGTGTGTGTGTGTGTGTGTGTGTGTGTATGTGTGTGCGCGCGCGCGTGTGTTCCACTAAATAATAGAGTTGTTTTTTCAATAGGCCTGGAACGATCGACCCGAACATACTTTCCTTCAAGAAACGACTCTGACCCTTCCTTAAAATCTAAAAAGAAATCCAAAGTATAAAGTTAGACTTCCCAACATTTTTTGGGGAATATAGAGTGATTGGTTGGCTAAGACAAATAGAGTAATTTTTCAAATATCATAACACTGATGTTCAAAAAAGATTACATATCCTCATTTCACATAAAAAGATAGTTTGTAGTAGATTTACCTTTTTTATGTTTGAAATTATAATCACTATGAAACTTTCCCAAATGCCATCAAGATACATTTTAGCCCCACTGAATTAGATCGATAATATAATCATTTTTAATCAATAAAACAGTCAACCTCTGTCATGGATTATGTTAATTAATACGAGCACTCCTACATCCATACACAATAAGAAAGTAGCAAAAAAATGGTAGGGTGTTCAAATTACATGGTATGCCTAATTACATGGTATGCCTACAACTATAATCAATGATGGAGGCTCAATCCTTTTTAAGTAACTTTTGGCATGAACTATTCACTCTTCATGTTGCATACTAAAATATAACTCATCCATCATCCTTAAATAAATGATCAAATTAAGATCATGTTAGCACCAAAATAATTAGGGAGAAAGAAGGCGTCAGAACCAAGGTGAAGGTATGTTGAGAACTATGGTCCTTCGGTAGAGACATAACTTACTCATCAACATTTACTTCTAAATAAGTAAATAAAGAAGCAAAGGGCTCTCTTCGGTAGGAAAAGCTCATACCGATGAAACCTGAAGGGAGTGACCTTTAAAGAAGCCACCTTAGAGCAAATGGAAAGAGGAAATAGGTTTTGTTCTTCAAGGAAAACCCCTATCGGCATAACCGGAAGGGCGTGGTCATCAAAATTGTCATTTTCACGAAGGAGAAGTTAAGCTGGGTATGTCTTCTAGTCAAACCGAAGGAAGCTATGACAAAACGCTTAAACCTTCATCAAATAATCATCATAAGAAAGCATCATGTGCAAGGGAAGACAATACCACCAGCAGCGTCAAAGATGGGAGCATCTACAAGCTCACATCTCCAGCAACTAGTCAAGGCTTCCATGTCCAGAAGCGCTCCTTCGAAGAAAGATACAGCAACACTGTATCACTCTTTCAAGAGACAACGGGAGGGACCTTCACTAAACCTCCACATTAGCTTCGGCGTAAAAGTCGGAAGAATTCCATATAATTAGAGAAGGGCCAACTCACACCTATAAATACGACCTTAGAGGTCCAGACTTAGGATCCAATTTCTCATTCTCGGTCTTATATATATAAGTTTGAGCTGTAAAGTCTAATACCTAAATCGATTTGGGGGAATGTTTGTAATTTCAGAAGTAATCAATAAAGAGCTTTTTCCAAGAAATTGAGGTACACGATCAAAATTATTTAATTATTACATTATTATTGTGTTACAACTTTGCAGCATTTATATCAAATGAGCCAGAAAGATAATAATCTAACTGAAGCACATTCCAGAAGTCAAAGAAAGGTCTTAGGTATCGAAACAAGCTAACTGCATCTACTTTGAGATTGGAACATTCTGAAACACCATAGTTTCCATATGTCAATGGTACCCTAATACATCATGATTCAACTAAGATCCAGGATCCCTTTCAACTACTCGATAGGCCTTTCGTTGGACCAACTAAAACAATATAAACTGAAAACGATGGTTTCCTAAGGTAATCCAAATTAGTAAGAACCCAACGTCTCCTTTTATAATACCAAAAGACCATTTTCCTATCTCATTGGAAGAGTATCTAAGAGATATAAATGATTAGTTATCAAAGGAATGGTAAGAATTTCCGAGCTCCCCACACAGAGGACTAGTAGGCTGACCGAAAGGTTCATATCAAAACAAGTGGAGAAACATTAACCGATATCGATTCTACAGGGAAATCAAGCTATTTCCAATAGTCTTCTATCCCATGCTCTACCAAAATCTTATCATTATAATTTGTTTTCTACAGGAAATTACTTTTGGAATTCACCTGAAGCATCTAGCAGAAACTATTGGAAACGGTCTCAAAGCCTAACCTAATCATTCCCCGAGCAAAGGAGACTACAAGCCACGCCGTTTTAGGGTGTTAACCCTAGATTTACGAACTTTTTTGGCATTAGAGGAAGGGGTCTTGAACCTCTGTAACCCCTTAACCTCTGAATTTAGTGAGAACTACTTTTAAGAAAAAGAATAAATGGATTCTAAGTATAAAAGAACCTGGAACGGATCACGAAGGATTGCTTATGCCTCAAAAGTTGTTTCATACAAACTGTAAAGTAATTACTCTGGACCGGGGAAGGATCCCTACGAAACGGAAAAATATTTCCGAAGAGCTAAGCACGAGCCCATAAGGAAAAATCAGAGACCTCCACAACCAATAAAGGAAAACACATTGGGACTCCTCTGTACCATCAACTTTGAAGTGATAAAGAAAAATCAAGGATGATGTTAAACTAATCTCCTAAAAGAAAGGAATATCGTATCTTTTTCGACACTACGGCAACCCGACATAGGTAATAAATTGGTTAAATTTGAAAAAAGAGCTTCTAACCCGATGTAACAAGGAGACAAGCCATGCGAGATATAATTCATGTAAAAAGAAGACAAGCCATGCGAGCTTACAATTTATGAGAAAAAAATTTAGGGATGAAAATTTGAGTATAACTCATTAGAAGTGAGAAGAACCTTACAACCTAGATAATTGGAGCATAAACCAATTCCATTTTGGATTAAAACTAATCATTACTTACAAAAGGATTTTGGAAAAGGACGAAAATGTATTTGTAAAAATGAGAAATGATTTCAGAATTGCTCCAAAGGAATTAAGTTTGGAGGAAAAATGGTGAAAGAGTGCAGTGCTTCCATACCAAAATGGATACTAAATCTCAAAGAATGTAAATCTTATTGTAACACCCATGAAATACCTAAAAGGGGTATATAAAGCTTTGTACCTAACTTTATAACCTCTTAGAAACTCAAAAGTAAGGTAGTTGTATATATCAGTAAAGTGCTTTCATCAAATTCTAAAAACCCAAAGATTAAACCTTTTAAAGGAAAGCCTAAATTGAAAGAGACAAAAGAACGCAACTTGACTGGTTCCATCAAGGAAATCTACTTGTTAACCAAATATGAATTGGACTATTGGCCTATTAACAAAAAGCCACCTAAGGCTGAAAAGAACAGAGGAAAAAACTATTCCCTCTATCACGAGGTCAACGAATATGAAACCAATCAATGTAGGGAACTGGAAAAAATGTTTTCCTACTTCACTAAAAAAGGAAAACTTGAGGAATATGTAAGAAAATATTAAGTGAAATGAATAAAATGGAATTTTATATTGAAATGAGACCTTATACATAAGTTATGGACAAAATCAATCCAAAATAAGATATTCTACTTGGTTAGAAGTGAAATGCCCTTCATAAACGGATAACCTTAAAAAGTTAGGCGCTTTCCGAAAGGGAGGAGGGGTAAACCCGGGGGATATTCCTAGCACCTATTAAATTCCTTGTTATACCAAGGTTCTTCCCTAAAGAGGAATGGAGGTAAGCTCAGGACATATGAGCCTATCCTGTGGACACTAATTTCTTGGTATACCAAGGTCCTTCCCCAAAAAGGGAAAGGGGGTAATCCTAGGACATATGAGCCTTGGCCCCAGAGCTCTTGACATATTCAAGGCACCCTATGGAGATGGGATGGGTAATCGTTGATGCACAAGCCCGGTTCTAACTAGCATTTGATATTGCCAAGGCACCCTTTGGAAGAGAGACGGGTAATCACTGGTGCACAAGCCTAGTTCCGAACGAAGCATGCTCTGATTTTGTTCTTTTTAGAACAATTCATGTGTTTACTTCGACATAAGCACACCCTGCCTCTGTTCTAATGTTGAGCACACTCTACCTCTACTTATATCTTGTCCCATAAAAGGGAATGAAAGCTCAAAAAGAGCATATAAAGCATGCCAAGCATCTGCTTTAGACAAAGCCTAAAAATGACAAAGAATCAATTAAAACCGAAAGAGCTTTCGTATTTATCACTTTCGGTTGAAGATTTCTAGATGTCTACTACCTAAAGAATGGTTTCGGGATTTCTATGAGTCGAAAGAAGCTTCTTGCATATTAATTGCTTCCAGAATAGGGTTTTCCAGACTTCTAAAATTTAGTACTTGAATCTGGGTTTTGGGCCTAATATTAAGCCGAAGGTGGCTTCGTGTTTAATATTTCCAAATAAGGGTTTTCTAGACTTCTAAAATTCGATAAATGAATTTGGGTTTCGAGTCTCAAATTAAGTCGAAGTTAGCTTCATATCTAAACTTCCAAATAAAAGTTTTTTGGACTTCTAAAATTCAATACCCGAATCTGAGTTTCGGGTCTTATACTAAGCCGAACGGGAGCTTAGTTCATATTATTTCCAGAACTGGATTTCTATTGTCCTATTACCCAAATATGGGTTTCGGATTTCTATGGGTCGAAAGGGTCTTCGTCCATAATAAATTCTCCCAGATGATAGCTTCTGGACTTTTTCTTACTTTATTGCTTGAATCTGGGTTTCGATTTCCTATTCAGCAAAAGGAGGCTACATCTATATTTAATTATTTTCAAAACAAGGTTTTTGAATGAATATCATTCAATAACCAAAATTGAGTTTCGAATCTGATATAATCCAAAGGAGCTTTTACTTATGATTAACTATTTTAGATAAAGACATTTCTTAACATTATTATTGTATCCTCAAGTCTGAGGATTTAGACTTTCCCGACACTATAGATTACTTATTTATTAAAACCTGAGTTCAGAGACTCTGAAACCATTGATGGTTTTGAACATATTACACCATCTAAAAATAGGATTACAGGGTCATGGTGTTAGCACCCACACAAAAAATTCAATTGCTTAAAACTAAAGATTATAGTTTTCTCATTATCATTAGAATTAAGTGTTCTAAAAAGAAAAAAAAGAAAAATATGCAACTAAATCAATTATATGGAACAAACAAAATTAGTCAAATGCTATGTGTACAAATCATAAAATACTTACAACAATTCAAAAGCAAAAATCAAAACCTCTAAATCTTGTCTATAAGGGTCTTTGACGAAACTGGGTTCGAAACACGGTTCAGAATGGTGAATAACACCTCTTTGAGCTTCTTATCTTTAATTCTAATGGCTTCAGTGTTGTCAGGGGACTCAATTTGATGTTTAGGAGAATGTTCGAAGACTTTGTTTCCTTCCAAAAGAAGATTATTGACCCTTTCTACTCGGCCTCTCGTTTCTTAAAAGAATACATCTCCCCAGAAGCCTTTTAATTTGGACCATGTAATTGCAAAAAAAAGTGATGAATATCCACCATTTTATTCTCTTCAAAATAATCTTTTGGTTTAAATTTTATAGAATCAACCCAGTCTCTTATAACCCTCTCATCTAAACCTTTCAGTGGATTAACTAAAAAGTGAAATTTTGTCGAAGGACCCCGGGTTCCGGGGGAGGTTATCCGGAGGATCGAGAAGCTAGGTCTGAAGTTTCTCCCTCTCATAATAAATTAAAAATATTTATATGAGTATTGGTTATCTTCTAATTGAAGTTCTAATTCACAAATTATGTATTGAAGTTTAGCATTTTATTATCAAAATTCGTTTTCGGGTTCGCCCTCACTTGGCGCTTGGTCACTTATAAGGTTTACCCATTTGAATAAGTTTTTGTTCCAAATATCTCAATTGGATTTTAAGTCCATGAACTAAGTCCGTTTTCATTTGATGCTTCTTAAACCAATCTAAAACGAGGGGATTACCTTCGAATTTTGAAGAAATGACCTCACCGAATGCCTTCAATTTATCCACTTTCGGCAGTTTGACCGGAAGGCTTCTCTTTTAAAAAAATTGAAGGGGAGTACTCATCTTTGCAGAAGAAGTTGGAAGAGAAAATCTCTTCTTTAGAGAGACCCATTGCAAAGCAGGAGAGGAATTTAAAGAAGGTCGTGGATGCCCTTTTGGAGGCTAAGGAGAAGGTGGATGCTTGTTAATAACGGGGAAGAATACATATGCCCATAAGGAGCTACTGAAATAATTTCACAAAATTCAATGATATAAAGAATGTTTATAAGTACGAAATGGTAAAGTGTAGACATACTTTCGCGAGTAAAGAGAATGGGCGTGGTGGAGGTGAACTTTAGAGGCTTGCCTCGAGCCAGGTGACGCCTACCCCTCCCTGGGGAGACCATCATGTTAGGTGCTCCTAAGATTCTTTTCCTTTATGAAAGAAGATTGTGTTTCTAAAGGTCGGCGACAGTCAAAAGTGTGGTCCTCTTCTCTAATTTATCTGAAGCCTCTCTGATATTATTCATCACGTGATCCATGTTATCAATGGAGGCTTTCAGAACGTCCTTTAGCATTAGAACAAACATTTAACAGAATGAACAATCACAACTACATTACGAAGGAAAAGTCCTTAACAAGTTTTATGAATCTCACACTGATTCCAGGAGGGCATCGAATGAAGAAGAACCAGGTTTCCCGGTCCTTAGACTTGTCGATATAGCCGTCGATCAGAGTCTCCTTGAGGTGGGACCGATACAAGTGGGATTGGCCCTGCCAGTTTTGGCTAAACAGAGAAGATTATAGAGAATCGAAGGGCTCATAAAATGCTCTCCGAACTCAAGAGCAATTATTTCCAAACACAACATGTAAGTATATGTGTTTGGAGGCAACTAAATGGAAGCAAAATGGGTTTGTTGAAGAAAGCGCGACAAGAAATACAAAAAATGGAAAAAATCCATTGAGCCTGATATGAATGGTAGTACAAGCAAAGATGCCTTCCAGTGGGTTATCGATATAGGAGTCTTCGGATGGTGGAATGACTTCTATGCCAGAAATAAGAAAATCTTCAAGGATGGCATTCACTTATTCCTGAGTGGCAATCAACAACCTTTTCATAATAGCATCAACCTTCAAAGTCCTCTTTGCTACCTTTTTCTAAAAGGTGGAGGAGGATTCACTAGCAACAAGGATCCTCTTAGAAATTTCTTATTTGATTATACGATACTGGATTCTACGAGAATAAATTCTTCATTTATTTATTATTTCATTTATTTATTATTTTATAGTATTTATTATTTCTATTCGGGGAAGCCTTTTAGAAACCTTTCCTTTTACTAATGACGCTGCCAAGTGATACTGTTTCATAATTATAAAATTCGTAATAATTAAAAATTCAAATATAAAATGCTTTATGTAACATTTCCTCCACAAGCACCATGGGATAATTGACGAAATAACCAAACAAAATGCTTTTGAAAGTAACGACAGATGAGAATATAAAATAAGGGCCTTCGGTTTAGTGATGATTGGTTTTAAAACATCCTTTGGTTTGTGATGAAACCCTTCCTCATTTGTGTGCCAAAACCTAAAAGTGGGGTTCTACATAAACAAACGAAATAGTAAGGGATCAGAGGAATTGAAAGGTGCATGTCTTGTGCTTTGATGACCAATTACCTAATCATGTTCTGACTATTAGGCCCAAAACACATACTTAGACATATCAAAACCAATTAATTGGATTGTAACTTGATCCAAACATATTTTATTCAAAAAAGCATACCAAATACATAAAATAAAATAAAAACAAGAAGGTCGAATTGAAATAAAAAGGTGTTAACTTATGATCGAGATTCACAAATCCATTAGGATTTCTCAGTTGGCTTCATTGATCGACTTACACCCAAATCGATTATCAATTTTTACACGAAGAAATTAGATTGGTGTAGAACCCTAAGCAAGTCGAAATCCAAGGGTCAATTGCGAAATCCGAGTGACTGTTAAAGCATTTACCAAGAATCAATAAACGAAATGAATTGAAGAAATGAAACTTTTCTAGCAAGATTTGATACTTGTAGCTTTAAAACGATATTTGAAGGTAAAGAAAGAAAGACAAAGGTATGTTATTTATAAACAAAAAGGACATGGGAAAAGAAAAGGTAGCCATTGATTTAAATCTAACCATTTACATAAGAATGCCAAGAGGTGGGAATGATGTCATATACAATGAGAATCGAAGCAGTTGACTTGAAAAGTCAGTAACACCCCTTCATTAATGCCAGGAGGAAGGCAACTGTTAGCACCAACATAATCAGGGAGAAAGTAGGTGTCAAAACCAAGGTGAAGGAGTGACAAGACTAGCAATTCTTTGCAAAGACAAAACTTACTCATCAAAATTTTCTTTTGGAGTCAGAAATAAAGAAGCAAAGGACTCTCTTCAATAAAAACAAGCCCCTATCGGTAAAAATCAAAGGGAATAACCTTCTTAGCAGCTACCTTAGAGCACATGCAAAGGGGCAAAAGGTTTTATTATTCAAAGAAAAGACCCTATCGACATAATCCAAATTGCACGGTCATCAGAATCATCATCTTCAAGCAAGCGAAGCTAAGCTAGTTATATCTTTCGGTCAACCCAAAGAAACTATGTCGAATGCTTAGACCTCTGGAAAATAATCATAGCAAACAAGCACTATATGCAAGGGAAGAAAATACCAATAGTGGAATTAGAAGCCGAGAGCACCTACAACCTCACTTCTCTAGTAGCTAGCCAAGGATTCCATGTTCGGAAGCTCTCTTTCGAAGAAAGCTACGACGACATTGTATCACTCTTTGAAGAGATAGGGGGAGACGCCTTCGCTAAAACTCTACATTAGCTTCCATATAAAAGCCAAGACAAGGCTTATATGACAAGAGAAGGGCTAGTCCGCACCTATAAATATGACTCTATGGGTCCAGAATCGAGATTCAATTTCTCATTCTCAATCTAATATTTACAAGTTTGAGTTGCAAACCCTAATTCCAAGATCGATTTAGTGGAAATCCTATTATTTTTTATAAGTCTCGAAAACTCTCTAGGCGGCCTTTAACTTAAAATAATTCTCTTTGAGATGTTTTTCCATCTGTGCCAAGGCGCTCTTAGCATAGTCTCATTCTTGCTTCTTGTTGGCAATGTCAAGTTCCAAGGACCTGATAATCTCAGGTGGTTTCTTCGTGTACTTAGAAGTCTTGTGATACCGCTTGCGTACATCTTCTAGATCTTTCTTGAGCTGCTCTTCGATGGTATGAGGATTGGGATAAACGGATGGAAAGAAGTGCATCCCTCCAAAATAATATTGCAGAAACTAAGCCTTCAGCTGTTTTTTCCGCTCTTGAACTGTTGGCTCTGACATTATAGGCTTTGCGACTGCAACAGACTTATATTTGTGTTTGTTTAATGTCACAAAAGATTTGTCTTTTCCTATATGTCTGGCTTTTGGAGCTTTCTTTCGATGGGGCTACTCGAAGAACCCTTTAAAGGAGACATGGCTTTAACAACTAACTGCTCACTTCCCTGGCTATCTTTATGACTCTTAGTCATGCTAGTTCTCGGTAGACTAGAAAATAGGAGCGGGAATGGTATTTGTATTCGTGATAGCATCTTTCCCTTTCCTCCATATCATGGTCCTCTTTGCGGTACCACTTGTAATGAGAAGAATATTAGGGAGGAATCTGACTCTTTGACAAACTACGACTGAGTCGCTTATGATAATCATATTACCTAGACACTGTACCTGCAAACTAGAATAAGCTTATATCTGAAATAAGGTATCAAACGATGGAAAAGTGTTGTGACGTGAAGTGATAATGCGCTATGTGTGTTTGTGTCTTAGTGATCCTTGGCGGACTTGATGCCGGCATCTTGCTTGACGACGTAATTTCCCCGACATCAGTAGAAATTTCTTCTACTTCGGATGTGGGAAAAAACAAATCTCTAAAATCACCAGCGGAAGGTCACTCAAATCCTTGAAAGGATCATCGATGCTAGTAGACCTGGTATCATAGGTCTGAGACTTGGGCTTGGGAGTGTGTTCTAAGGCAGCTGTAACGTCCCGTATTTTTATCACTTAAGTTTTGAATATTTAAATTAGTTTAAAAACTGAATTCGTAAAATAAATGGAATTTTTATATTAACAATAAACAAAGTTGAACGTGTGTGTGTGTGTGTGTGTATATATATATATATATATATATATATATATATATATATAATATAAACGAGCTCAAAATGCCACGGTCGTTCATAATATTAGTTTTGAAATTCAATTGAGCATACATAATCCGTTATAAGTCGAAATTTGTCGAAATAAGACATATTCGAATCTCATGCACTATAATTTTGTAATAAAAGAGAAAAATCGTAATTTCGTATTTTATTTGAGAGTAAAAGCCAAATCAAATTCTCAAATAGTCGTTATGGAATCGTTTATAAACGGTAACAATTTATTTAAATAAAATAAATTGATTTTAAATAAGTTGAATATTGGTTTAATGAAATATCAGGTTCAAAATTCAAATTAATTTTTTATCTTCGTTATATGGTCGAGCTAGACCATGGAAACTGTTCCAGTGTGTTCAGAATGGCAGTAGAACCTTGAAAAGGTCGTTCATTGCGTTCAAATAGGGGTCTGATAGTGAATGATATTTTAATTTAAGGTACACTGGTTAAAATAAATAAAAATAAAACTTTAAAACATAATAAACAAAAAATAGGGGATGACCTAGTGTTTTAACACAGGCAATAGCTTCTCTCCTCTTTCAAATCCGGTGCAATCCATTTCTTTTCCCACTGAGTTGCCAATACACTACCACTCTATTCTTCCTCACGTTTATGCCTGAATACCTACCTCTAGCTTCTCCTTTCTCTTCATTGCGAATTGATCTTTCAGAGCGACCTATGCCTAAATCTACTTCGTCAATGAAAGACGTTACCCTTATCGTTCTAAATTTTCGCCTATAAATGAAGTCCTGGCCTTTGCATCCTTCCCATTCCAAACCGAGTACAATTCCATTTCAAAATCAAACAAAACAGTTCACTTTAGTTTTCCCTTGCTTAATTATTTCTTCAAATCAGTTCCACCGATTCCAATACAAAAAAAGGGATTCAAAATTAAATCGCGATATTTAATCGCAAGTTCCTATAGCACTGAAGTCGACGCCAAGCTCAAGCGTGAGTTCAAATGAGGTCGCCGTGGGATTGAGTGGAGCCTGCGATTGGTTGAGGCATCATGATGTCAAAAAGGTTGATTCGTGGAAAGCTGATGGTAGTTTGGATGCAACTAAACTAGAGATCGAATTCTTTAATGATAAACAGGGTGGGGAAGTCTGGTAACAGGTGATGGGGGAGAAGTATTGGTTGAAGGAGCTCAAACGTGAATGCTTTGGGGGAATGATGGGGTTCAAGTGTACTGACAATAAATTGAGGTGAGTATTGGATCTGTGTGAGCTAGATGGTAGTGTTCAGAAGCACTATGTGGAGTTGCGTTTCCTATTGATAAACGGGATGAAACTGGAGCAATTTGAATGTTGTACTATTGAATTAGAGGGGTAGTTGAAATGCGTTAAGGATGAACATGGAGATGGGTTCGGCAATAACAAAAAAAAAGGAATATTGGACTGTTTTTTTAATAGAGATGCTTGGTGAATGAGCTGTTCCTGGAGGAGTTTGAAGCAGATGATAGTATCAACAGTATGGAGTAGAGGTAACGCAGTCAGATCTGTGTGGGGCGATATTGATAATGAATGAGGTGGAATGAGCATTCGACAGTGGCTGAGGGTGGTTCAAGATCTAGGATTCAATAGTGAATGATTTAAGGAGGTCTATGGTTTATGGCAGCAGCATTTGTTGGGGAGGTTCGGATGATTTAGACAGTGGGCTATAGGCAAAGTAGGAATGGAGCTTAAGCGGTAAGACATACACTTTATTTAATTTAAACAAATAATTTATTTATGTTGTAGTTAAATATAAATCAGTAATCGTTAATCGTTAAATATAAATAATAATCATAGGTAATTATTCTATTCAGGACGATTCGTTGACGCAACAATTCAGAAATTAAATGGAATATTCAGCAAAAGAAAATCGAGATGAGTTAAACTCACTCAGTTAAATTATTGGGAACTATTTTTAATAGTTCAAATTTTATTGATTACTTGTTGGATGATAATTGATTGATATAAAGTGATAAATAATATATATATATTATATAATAATATTGGTGATTGGATATTTTCCACAGTACCATTAGCGGATGTCCGCAGTACCATTAGCGGATGATTTCCCTATGCGCCCCACAATATATATAGTGGATGACCTTCTATACCGCGATATCCTACCTCAAAGCAGCATGGGTATCATTATTGTTGACTAACATCGGTAGATGCAGGAAAACAGGTTGGAGGGATCCAACTGGATTCCTCAACGTTTATTTATTTGTTTTCACAAATATGTTGTTATATGATATAATTGATAATCTGTGATAGTGTATGACATGTTGGATACGTATTAACATTGGACCTTGATATTTTTTGAATGTTAAACTAATGGATATGAATTCTAAAACAAAATTTAAAAATACAAAGTATTTAAAGTGAAATTTATTTTCAAATGGAATATTAATTTAAAGTTGAATTATAAATAGAATTGAACAGTAAAGGTTTATTTTTAAACGAGAAGTTGATTGTATAAGCAAAGTTTATAAAGAAGAGAAATTTTTATTATGATTAGAGAATTCAGAAATCTGAATTTGAATATGGAAGATAGATGGGAATTGGGTTAAAGATCGATGTTCGAAATAGATTTGAATTTTCCAATTGTAAATGGAAATTTTAAATAAGAGATATATATAATTATAAAATTTGAGGTTATAAATAGAATGGAACTTGAAATGGCAATTATGAAATCAAGTTAAGAACGAATTTGTAGTATGAAATATTATTCACGGGTGAGGTGAATAGGGGATAAAGCAATTGGTATGGAAAACATGAATTTATAAAAATTATTTAGAAAGGGGTTTTGAAATTATAAATTCTATTTGAATTTAAGTATAACTAATTTGAACAGTATAATATAGATTATATTTAAGAATTTTGTATAAGATTTATAATAGTAAGAATTACCACATGACATTTTTATACGAATATTTTAAATGGAATGGAGTTTTATTAAAAATAAAACCGAGATGAGTGAAATAAACATATACGGATGTGGCATAGATTTTTGGAATGGAGATTTGATATAGAACTTGGTTTACGAAGGTTAAAATGAAATGGAATTGGTTAATAAAAATATATCGCTATAAGAAAAATCTTGTTTCAGTTTAGAAATTAATATTTAGAAAATGTTTTGCAAATCAAACCCTTAAGGAAATATATTTTTAAAGATTATAGCAATATTTTGTAAACGTTACTTTAAAGTTAAATATTTGAATGGTTATAAATTTGAGATAAACATATCACTTAAAATGGTAATTGATATTGGGAATTCTATTCGTTTAGAAATTTAGAAAATGAAAATAATGGAATTAGAAACTGACTGGAGATGAGTTGAGATGAGTAGTTTTCTGAGTGTCGATCGGATGTTGATTTCAGCCTTCGAGATTGATATTTAGAGGATTATTCACTTACAAATTTATGGTTAGGGACTAATGGCCAAAATGAAAAGTGTGTTCCAAAAGTATAGGAAATAAATGGTTTTGGATATTCTTATACTAATATAACAAGAGAAATGAATATTTTAGATGTTGGGAAAATTAAGAAGTTTAATTAACGAATGATTAATTAAAGAGGCGATTATTGAATCAATAAATTCAATTTTCTTTTATGGATGAATGGATGTTTTATTTGATAGTAAATAACCGAATATCAAATCTGACCTAAAACGATTGTTGATACGGAAAGACCGGGATCAAATTTTATTTGAAAACCATTCCGACCAACTAAATATGTGAATGTTGAATATATTAAACGCTGATCGAGACGAAGCTATCGAACACCGTAAATCTTCACAAAGCAGAAAAACTAATTAAAATCTCTGGTTCAGTGGCCAGAGATATACTGTGGTTCTATCGTGGTTGGAATTTATAGATTGCAAGGACTTCTCGCTACTAATCTATAGGATGATTCCTAGGATGTGGTTGGAGGGTGCCTTCGGTCTTTCCAGACCCAGGACAACTTGTATGGATGAATATATGACAAAGTATTTCCAAATGAATCACGTACGTTGATTTTTACAAACGTATTTCTGTCAGGGGCGGAGAATGACACTTCTCTTAGCTTAACGATCATAATGTTTTTGTGGACGTCAATTAGCGATTTGGCGGATCTGACGATGTGGCATTCAAAGTGAATGGTGGCCAGATGTTCTAAAAGAATAAAACTTTATAAATAAATAAATAAATTATGACCTCAGGCCTCATCAACCGGGAAATGACAAAAAACGGGCAGGCGGCATGGTTATGTTGGTCGCACCCATTAGGATGTTTTGTCACCATCTAGAGAATATTCATATTTGTTACTTCTTTTCATTTATGTATCTCTTGGGAAACGGTAGCCGTGCAGCCGTAAGATGACAATATATTCGATAAACTCAAGAGAAATGAGTGGTCGGTCATGTGTGGGCCGGGTTTCAAGACGTTCTTGTTGAACCCAGTTTATTCCTCTCTAGAGATACACTATCGGTAGGTGGTTCCATACCTTGTCATAGTTGGAAATCCATTTTCCAATAAGCGCCCGCGGTTTTGATTGTATACTATATGTAGAGCGTGAGACGCAAGCGTTCTGCTAGATTGATATTTATTTGTATTTAGACACTATTATAATATCAGAAAAGATATGATTTCAAAAATGTTTTGGGTTATCGTAAGGTAAAACCGGTCCGTGTTTATGTGTGGATTGGTCTTACGATTATCTTTTTCTTTCGAAATGATTTTAACTTTAAAATCAAGTTGGATGCTACTAATAATTTAGTGAGCTTTTCTCACGCTGGTTCAACAGACCGACCTGTGCGTTTGTAATGCTCGAGTCAGGCCGAGTTATGTCAGACCGAGTTGTGTAGGTTCAAGATAAGATACGTATTTCAGGAGACAAGTTGGAGGAGTTCAGACATATATATATATATATATATATATATATATAGTATTCTGATGTGTGTTGTTAATGAGGACAATGTTATAAGTGTCCAGATGTGATGAATGTCTACGGTACTTTGATAGATGTAAGTATTATTTCAAGTTTTTTATCAATAAAGATTTATTTCTATATTATATTTTATTCTAATGCAATGTGAGACTGTGTATTGTTGTTCTTCTTCTTTCTTCTATTCTTACTTTTCTTTCTTTCTATTTCTCATCCTCTAATTTCTTTCTATTAGCTTTCGGGTTTTCGATACTTAAATTTGGGCATGGAGTGTATTAGTGTCTGGATTCGAGAGTCGAAATTTCCGGGTCGCTACAGCAACCTTCTCAAACACTTCTTAATCGACAATAGGTGGTGAGATCTCCTTGTCTTTCCCTTTCTCAGGCACTACCTCTTGACATGGGCCAACGCCATCCCTTTTGGCAGCATCCTTGACGTGGACTTCATTGTGTGTGTGTGTGTGTGTGTGTATATATATATATATATATATATATATATATATATATATATGTTTCTTTGCCAACATTCCCCCGGACAAAGGGAACGACTGCCTAGACTCCTACGCCTCTCCCGACTGAGGCACCACCTAGGCATGTACTTTGATTGGAACCAAGAAAGCAAAAGCGACGCAACAATTCACTAGTTATGCATCTTTGTACTCTCCTTTGGGCCTCAGGAACTGCCTGTAGTTTGGCCAGTCTCGACTCGAACACTTTGCTTCTATGCTTGTTCCGGCCAAGTGAAAATGCAAAATATTAAAAGAGATCAAATCCAAATTGGAAAGAAATGACTTATGCAAACACTTATTGGCTTATAGCCATCGCATGGCAAAACCCTTCTAGGATGGAACGTAAAACGAATCCAACTTTACGCCACTCATCTTATTATATCCATCCATTATGATCCTGCTATTCATAGTTGCTTCAAAATAAGTGAAAGACCAAGTATCCGTGCGATGCTTGAAGTTACAAAAATATCGTACATTGTTGATTATGGGATCTCGATGGAGATACCTAGAATATAAAATGTGCATAATATGAAGAAAGGCATAAGATTTGGGTGCGCTGCATCGGTGCCAAGCTTAAACGGTAAAGAATGGTCCTAATTGTCGGACTGAATGGAAGGATGCAGGCAACCGTACACATATGACGAGAGTATGACATATAGCCATCCGAAGGGTTAGGCGGTGTCTGAAGAATAGCTAGCACCAAACCTAATCAAATGGGATCTCACACTTTTCGCATAGTCTTTTTAGCTCGGCCTCATCCATTACTTTAGGCCAAGAATTAATGGGATTATTGAAGAGAATAACCCCGGGAAGAGTATCTGGAGCAAAAGCAACTTCAGCTACATAAGCTCCACTGATCCACCATCAACAACAGCCTGCCCTTCCACTGGTGGAACTGCCAATGACTCAGCATGCACTTGGATTTGATATTGCGATTCATTGCTATCTGATTCTACAGTCGAACTAGATCCCATGACTGGATCCTTATATACGATATATATTTTAGCTCCAACATTGGACGATACGATGGAATATCTTTAACCTATGTTGATGTACTACTTAATAAATGTCACCAGTAGAGTGACTAATCTGTACCTTCTCCCTTCGTGGGTGAAATATGTGGTGTGTGCAGCGAAGTGTGAAAACATGTGTATCTATAGAGACAAAATATTTGAGATAAATTACAAAGACAACTTGATCGATCGTCATTCTCGACTGTCCAATCGAGTTTTAATCGCGAGTAGTTGCAGAACAAACTTTCATGGGAGACGATGCTTTATTATTAAGGCAGTTTTGTAATTTGTATGCTTTAATCCTACCTGTCCAGATAAGCTCTAATTCTAAATGTCTAGAAGTCCAAGTATTCAGTTTGAGCATAAGGTCGCATCATTATTCCCCTACGAATCATTAATTCCAAAAGTTCCTGTGATTGGTTGAGATGACCCGATAACTTCGGTTCTGCCCAAATTTGAATAAAATCTAGACCTACCAAATCAAGATCGGCCAGACCTAGATCGGCCAAACCCGGATCAGCCAGATCTGATTTGGCCAACTCTGGTTCGGCTTATGACTTTGCCGAACCAAGCATCACCGAGTCGGTTACTCTAATTCCACCCTTTACTCTCCACCATCCTCTCACTTCTCCTACACAAACTCCTCACGCTTCCTAATGTCCCCCTCCAGTCCCCTTTCTCTACCTGTTCAAGTCAACTCAAACCATTATCTCCATCGTCTGACTCCTCATATCTAGCAATTTTTCCCAAAAATGCCCCATAGTCTCGCCTTTGCCACCATGCCTCAACCCTAGCGCCATCCGTCGCTACCGCGACAACCTCATTAAGATTCACCTCTGCCTCGCTTAAGGTGGACGTGACTTGCCATAGGCTACAACAACATAGAAATCGAGCAAGATTGTAAAACCTACCTAATGTAATGTTGATCAAAAATTGTCAAACGGTTATGATCAACGGCAGCTCAACGTGGGTCATGATGGTCAGGGCTAGGTTCAAGGAAAAGTGTGGTATGAAAACAATAAGGAGGGGCTATGTAGGAAAATTAGGAAAGGAATAAGAGAGTAAGGAGAAGGGATTTTGATGCTTTATTGACATGATGAAGGACATGCGTGTCGATGCACGCCCTGAGACCAACTTGACTTAACGAGTGCTTGACTAACATGAAAAACGACGCTATGAGACAACGATCAACACATGTTTGAACACATATGAGCCAATGACTTTACATACAGAACCGAATGAACAGATGAACTCGCCTTCTTGACACGACGAGGTGTGAATAGTTACCTGCAACTATCAGGAAATCTCAATCAAAAAACTTTAATCTGATAGATTTAACTTGAGAGCGACACTGACAAAAATAGGCAGTCTGACTGATTCAAAGCACATCTCATCTACGATGCAACGTACTTTGAGGGGGAAAAATGTTTACTTGCTTTTTTACAAGGCCGTCATGTTCTTAATTCTGCAAGCCGGATCATTTAAGACTCAGATACGATTGAACAAGTCTGAAGCTATCAAGAATAGAAGGGAAATCTCCTGAAGGAATACTCCCTCGAAACCGAATCGGCCAAGCCATTGCGTTCGACTCGGCTAATGGGAAATGCTTTAGATTAGCATAGTGGGGTTTAGCCAAATCACTCTAGCTTCGGTCGTCACATCTTTAGGTCGACGCTCCTTCAGCTCGACATCCTCGGATTGGCCAAATGGCATGGTAGCACCATCCTCTCAGTCTGGCTCGGATCAACTCCGGATCGGCATGACATATGAAGAATTGGGGGAAAATGTGGCACTACATTGTTTAGGCTTCTATTGAATGTTTTTTCTTGAAACTTGGTATGCTTTTATTTACTAGTGAAATAATAGCACGTAGCTATAAAAAACAAGCTGAAGGAAAAAACAAAATACATACAAACTTAAAAACAACATGGAATAAATTAAGATAAATAAAAACAAAACCAAAACCGAGGTCTCATTTTAAAAGCCTAATGATGCAAAAGCTTTGCACTTCAATCACTGAGTAAGTTTTTCCTTTTCTTAAGCATGAACAACACTACTATGCTGGTAACTGCTTCGAAACAATAATTATGCACCATAACCACATGTTCATAAAGTAGGTCAAACCATTTGATACATGATAACGCCAAGGTAAGCACCCACGTTCTTAACTAAAGTAAGTCGCCTTGTAAACTGTTACCACAACTGTAATAACCCGGAAATCCGAGCCAATTTAAAATTTTTATTTTTGGCAATTTTAGTGAATTTTGATTATTTAAAATGAATTATTTTAAATAATATCGACGAGAAATTTATTTTGAATATAATTCGAATGTATATATTTATATAGATCGTCGCTAGAATGTAAATATTTATTTATATATAAAAAAGGAATTGAAAATGGCGCGGTAGTTCGATAATTCGATTTCAAACTTCAAATGAATGTACCGGGTGCAAAATAAACCGGATTTTAGTGAAACCAAAAATATTAGAATCTATTTGAGAATATCTTTCCAATGAATCTGAAAAATTGAAATTTCATAGCGAGGGTAAAAAGTTATGTCCAGTTGAAAATTCAGAATAGTCGCTATGGAATTTCGGCCCTTAAAAATAGCCATTTTGCAAACGACCTCGATTTTCGACGAAACCACTTTTGTTGGATCCGTGATATCAAATTATTGCTAGGTTTCAAATTTCATAATTTTTAGAATCAATATGTGAGCGTGGTAAAGGAAAACACGTTTGACCAGTTTCAGTTGATTTTAATCGACTGGAAAATGGCCATTTTTCAAACGGTCTCGGAATTTGACGAAATTAGTTTTGTTAGGACCGTATCGTCAATACGAAGCTAGGAATAATTTTTCAAGAATTTTTTGAGTCAGTACGTGACCCCGGTAAATTGAAATGCACGTTCAAATTCAATATATAGAGTTATATTTTGATTTTGACGAAAACTGCTCGAAACGATCGAATCAGCTTACGGTACATATCCCATTGTGTTCGAAAGGGGGTAATTAGCTAGGAACGACAGTCGGTGGGTTTGATTTCGAGTCCGAATTTTAAAGTTGCTTTTTAGAAATAAATAAATTAATTTTTTTTTATATAAGCACTCCCTCACACCCTTTCTCCTCAGACTTGGTCAAACATCGATTTACAAATAAAAAAAAAACGGATCTCGACGCGCTCCCCCTACCTCATCGCGACGTTGCCAGGCGATGTCCATCGCCAGGAACCCCCTCTAATCCTCAACGCGCCACCTTCCTCCACCTTTCCAAATCCGCCCCTCCTCGTAAAACCCACCGACGCAACCAACCCTAGCCCGCCTCCGCTTGCGCTCCACCAACCCGACGCCGCCCTCTGAACCCCCACCTCCGGCGCAACAAAGTAAACCCCCCCTCTTCTGAAATCTAGCTGTAAGCTTTCCCTCTTCTCTCCTATTTTAGTTCTTGCAAAATCTATGCTTTTGATTATATGAAATAAGTAATTTTTAATACATGAAATCAGTAATTTTTAATATATGAAATCGGTAATTTTTAATACATGAAATCAGTATTTTTAATTGTATATAGCATTATATAATGTGGCAAATTTAATGTGTAAAAATATAATTTTACTCGTATAACATTAGGATAAAAAGAAGTGATTTTTAATTAGATTAAAAATATAATTTTTATATGATGTGAAGATTAAAAATATAATTTTTATATTATTGAAAGATTAAAAATTTGATTTTTATAACATAGAAAGAATAAAAATACGATTTTTATATTATATAGAAAGTAAAGATTTGATCTTTATATATGTAGTAAAATAAAAATCTGATTTTTATTATATATAGTAAAGTAAAAATTCGATCTTTATATTAGAAATAGAAGTATAAAAATATAATTTTTATATAGAATAAGCGTTGTAAAAATATATGAAGTAGAAATAAAAATAGAATTTTTATTTATTGAAATAAAGCAATAAAAATATAATTTTTATTTGAACAGGGTGAAAAGAACTACATTGGAATTTCAGACCGGTCCAGACGGTTCAGCAGTTCAGAAGCAAAGCACGACGGAGTGGAACCCTCTGTGAGAACTTCTCACCTTTAGTTTAATTTTCTAGTTAAAATATATACTAGGATGCAGACGGTGTTTAGTAGCACCCGACACCCGTCGTACACAGACCATGGACGGCTTGTATGCTTGTTTGTTTGATTTTGATGTGTAGTTGATTGTGTGATGTGATGTGAAATGAAATAAAATATTTATATAGTTAAAAATATTTTATAGTTGAAAATATAATTTTTGACATGAATGTGAATAAATAAATATAAACAAATCGGACGATTTGTTTATATACACACATTTGACTGATATTGATTAGGACGATAAATTTTACACATCGCCCAACTGCACAAATAAAATCTGTGTTTGATTGTTTGAAACCCCACACGGGTATTGGGATGATATATGACATACACTAATCCCAATAATTAGTTGTATATCGATCGATTGATTGACAGCCTGTTATAAGCGTTGAATATTTATATTTGATGCTTATACAGTGTAGAATGCACTTTGGATGATGGTTGATTATTTGTCATTGTTGATATATACATGCGTTGTATGGAAATCCATAGAAATAAAATCTATGGTAATTGATTGGGTCGCATTCCAGTTTTGAATATAAATATTTTAAAAGAAATATTTAAAATAAAATATTTGAAAATAGAAATATATGAAGCCGTGTTGATTAGATTGACGCTATTTTGACGCGAACGATATCTATATCGATTTTATTCATTTTTCAATGAATATTAAAAGAATTGAAATTCGAATTAAATTGAAAAGAATTGAAATTCAAATTAAATTGAAAAGAATTGAAATTCGAATTAAATTGAAAAGAATTGAAATTCGAATTAAATTGAAAAGAATTGAAATTCGAATTAAACTGAATAGAATTGAAATTCGAATTAGATTGAAATAGAATTGAAAACGTTTTGAATTGAATTTAAAACGTATTGAAATTGAACTGAAAATCGATTTGAATTGAAATCAATTTGAAATGAATTTAAAACGAATTTATAAGAAAAAAAATTTCAATTTGGACTTGAATTTGAAATGAAGTTGAAATCGTTTTGAAAACGAATTTAAAACGATTTATAAAATTCGTTTTAAAAGAAAATCGACGAAGTATATATTACATATATAATATAATGGCCTGAATAGAGCGCGTCGCGCTGCGGCAGTTCGCGAATTTCGACCGTTGACTTAGAATGGACATTGCGGGAGATCCGACCGTCGGATTCTCCTAAATCCGGAACCGTTGGGTTCGGATTGAAAAGAGATTTCTAACGAATATTAGAAATTAGAAATCTAACGGTTGGATTTGGAATTATGTCCAAATCAAATTGGGAAAAGGTCGCTGTAAGTGCAGTTCGATGGCCGTTGATGGAAATCGACTGTACGGGCCTTGATAAAATTATTGAAAATAGTAATAATTTGTGTAAAATCATAAGGAATGATTTGGGAAAAATTGGGATGAAAACTCCATATTTGAAAAGATAAAAATATATTTTTATCGAAATGAACTAGTTTTGAACTAGAATTATAATTCTGTTTATTTTTAAAATAAATAGATTGAATTTGAAATGGTTTTAAAAGTAACCAGAAGTTCCAATAATTGAATTGGAATGGATTTGAATCGAAATTGTCTTTGGAATATTTCGATGTTGGATTTCGTGATGATACAGATATTGTTATGGAAATTTGAAATATATATTAATATCGTTATTTCCAATACGATATTTGTTGGTCGTAGAATTTGATATTGAATATAAGCCGGTATATTTTCTATTCAGAGCCTTATATTTAATATCAAATGTGATTTGGGTTTGTCGTGAATGGTATCTTCATTAACACTGTTCTTAAACCCAGTAGAGAAAAAGATTAAATCTTTTTATTTAGATTTAATGAAGTGTACCAATTAAATAATATTTAATTGGAATTGAATTGGTATTGATTTTTGGGTTTATCGTGAACAGTGTTTTAAATAACACTTGTTCTTTAACCCGATAATTAATGGAATGTGATTTTAGGTTTATCGTGAACCGTGTTTTAAATGACACTGATTCTTTAACCCAGTTAAAGATTAAAACTAAGTGGAGTTTTAATGAATCTTTAATTAGATTGAAAAGATCGAGAATGGAGTATCACCAGTTTTGCTCCAGGCGATAGTTAAATCTTTAATTAGATTTGAACGTGAAATGGTAATTGAATTTACCGATAACACCGTGGTGTTAGATATGAAGTATGACCAGTTTTACTTCATGGGATGAATTGGTTGGGATTGGGAAATAAAATAAATGATTACTTCGGTGTGGTTTGCTAATCCCGACTAGTTTGAATTGATATTCAAGGAAGATTAAAGAATAAATTTAAAGAATTTATCTTTGATAAAATTAATGGGAACCTTTCGCCAAAGTATAAGAATATTTGAATAAAAGAATATTCTGAATTGGAATGAGGCGTATGTTGTGTTTGTGTAACACTTGTTTATTATATACGCGAGTTATTCAGAAAGACCGGGTTTATCCCATTCTGAATAACTGATACGACGATAAGTCAAAGATGAAGACGGTGGTCGAAGACCGGAGGTCTTCACGTCGTTTGGGTGGTTACTGATGATCTTGATTGGGTCGTACACCCAAGAGGAGAGAATCAGTTAGTGGTCGTCCAGACATACTTGGAGATCGATGGATAAGCGAGGTACAAGGTGCCTCCGGTTTCGTTCAAACCCAGAACGAACTTGTAAATGGACTATGTGTCTGACATTGGATTTTATTCTGTGTGGTTGATTTCTATTAAATATATATTCGTTTGGCGGCGGAGAATTTATTCTCTTGCTTAACGCCCTTCTCTGAGACGTACGAGCTCAAAGGTTATATATTGATGGATATCAAACGCATGGAGTGAATTGCCTGTGTGGCATGCCTAAGTGGCAATATGATCAAGGCTTCTGTTGAAAAACAAAGTCTTGTGGGTGATGATCAAAGCACAGCCTGTGTGGCACAGCTTTGTGTAACGTGAATTCGCGAGCCTCACACCCCGGTTGTGAACCAGAAACGGGAGAGGACATCAGGGAGGGCATGTGTTTCCTTCTAGCTAGAAGTGGCGTCAGTGGTTTTACACGCCCTGACAAGTTTGACTTATGTGGTTGTTGCTGTTGCGAGGCGCCTCGGTTAGATCGGACGATCCGGGTCCGATGGAGTCATTCGTTGGCTCATTTACGCCCCCAAAGGGCTGGGAAACGCAGTGTTCTGGAATTTTAGTCCACATCGGTGGACCGGCCCTGATGATCCAAGGGTCACTCGAGCTCTGATCCTGCGACTCGGGCTAGACAGTCTCGAATCGGTGAGGACTATCTTTTGCCTCAGTTCACAGATGGAAATCCAACTTCCAATACGTGACTTTGCAGTTTTATTTGTAGAGCCTAGTATTGGCGACATAGTAGCATGGGATGTTATGCCGCCTATGATAGATATTTATGATTGAAATTGTTTTGACACTATACACTTATTATAGTATCAAGTGATTTGTTTTTAACGTACCAAGCATGTTTGGCTATTATAAGGTAAAACCCTATCCTCCGGCTTACGGTGCATTGTGTGATGGGACCTGGGTCTTATAATAGCTTCATTTTTCTTTATTTAGCATTGCGTTGTTGTTTTATGCACTGGTATTCTTGGGAGGAAACCCGTTCCGTGTTATACGACATGGTCCCTTGATTTGCCTAACTTTAAAATAAAGATTAATAACTGTTTTAGTTCTCACCAGTCACATGACTGACCTGGAGTTTATTGTTTTAACCTAAACTCTGGGTGCCCCTATTTTCGACACAGACAGCTAGTAGTTTTGGTTTTGCAGATTTCTATTCACGGGATCCTGGTTTACAGCTGGAATGATATCCGGAAAGCTTTGTATCCATATATCTCCTTCAGTTGTGTTTTGTATTATTTTCCCGCTGCTATGTTATTTATTGTAATCTCTGATATTAGTGAATGTATATTATTTGTTAATGCTCTGTATATTCTTGTATTCTGATGGAATTGTTGTAATATACAATGAAATGTTCCTCTGTTTGCGTTCTGATGTGGCTTGTCCTCAAAGTAATTCGTTCTTTCTCTTCGCTTCGGAGACCGGGGAAGTTCAGGTCGCTTCAACAACTTTCAGTTGTAGTTTAGACCACAATTAATTTTATATAACGATGTTCCATCATCCCACTACGCTTGTGACTGTCTTCAGCAATAACTAACTTCTTACTACTAAAAGCATAGGTTAACACTCTAATCGATTTTCATGTTAACGAACTATTTTAATATGGACGATAATATATATAAGAAAAGAACCAATATATCTTCCCCTAAATGTGATTTCAAAACTACATCTCAGGAACATAAAAGAGTACACATGTTTTTTATCAACAGATTTAGGATCATGCTAGAATGTTGACTTGTACTCTACTTGTGTTAGGGATTGCGGAAAGGATCGTTAAGGCAAAACAAACACTAGAGGGGGGAATAGTGTTTTTGAGAATTTAACAAAATCTTAAACTTATGTGACAAACTATATGAATCAAACACCATAGAAACAATCACATATGCAAAATAAACAGAAATAAAAATGTAGTAAAGGAAAGAACACACTGGATTTTATACTGGTTCGGATTACTTCCACATTCAACCCCACGCAACGCTGGATTGCACAGAGTTTTATTGTTATATAAATAGTCAATTACAACCTCCTTGATTTCACGGCTACAAGGGATACCACCGATTCCAACCTCCTTGGTTTCACATCTACAAGGGATACCACCGATTCCAACCTCCCTGATTTCACGGCTACAATGGATACCACCGATTACCCGTCCTTGATTTTACGGCTACAAGGGATACCACCGATTACTATACTCAACCCAAATAATTACAAACAACCCTATAACTCTTCAATAACACTTTATTCAGAGAGTAATGAGTAGAGAGAAGAAGATTAGTGAAAATAGAATTTAATTTGGCAGAGTATAGGTGTAAAATCATAAAAATGATAAGAAATAATGGTGTAATGAAAGAGAGTAAAAGTGGAGAAGAAGAGATGACTAAAAATTTGAAGTTAAGCCCTTTTTATAGTGTGTGAAAGGTTGCAACGTTTCCGGAGTGTTACAAATAGTGAAAAGACACTACCTTTCAAATTTAAATTTCTGACAGTTATATGTCGACATAGTCTTTATTTTATGTCAACATATCTACCAATTTTATGTTTTTAAAGCATTTTTAAAGTATTTAATTAAATATTTAAATTCTGGAAATTCCTGAAACAAAACTAGTTGCTAACATTATTTTTTCAAGTATAAAAAAATAAGAAAAAATTATTTAAATATATGATTAAATACTTAATATATGTGATATAAAAACTATATATAATATAATTATAAACATATATAATATAATTATAAACATATATATAGGAATTTATAAAGAGATATTTATAAACTATATATAAACAAAAGGTTATATGAACAATCAAATATAAACTTAGTAAAATATGTTTATCAAAACTATAAAAATAAGAATACTTATAAATTAGAAAATATAATTGAAATCATAAGTTTGAAATTCTTTAATCAAAACTTGATAATATAAATAAATATTCTAAAGTGTAAAATCATATGAAATCATATGCATACTGATAAAGTTATAAGATTTAAAACTATAAAACTATATAAACTTATATAAACATATATAATATATTTTGAACTTTAAACTTATATGCTTGAAATCACAAGTAAAATAATTTTGAATTTTGAATTTTGAAAATTTGAAAAAGAGAATTTGAAATTTGAAAAAACAGAATTTGAACCTGGAGTGCTATTCAGAGTCTTATATAAACTAGACTCTATTACTATATTTATCTTGAAATCTTGATTACTTATGAGTCTTGAATATTTAATCTCTTGAATCTCTGAAACTCTAAAATTGTACAGTCTTCAGTACTTAAGTCTTGTATACAAAACCTGCATATATATGCCCATATATTCTAGATAGAGATGTTAGTATATATTATATAATCAATGGTAATTGAAATAAGGTTTTTTTCATCAAAACTCCATTCTCCAACAATCTCCCCCTTTTTATGATGACAACCTTAGTTTATAAAATATCATACCTATATATACATGTTGATGACAATTCTTCAAATACTCCCCCTGTCTATATGAATCTTATAAACTATGTCTATATTTTATAAAATATCATACCTGTATATACCTATTGATGATGATTCTTCAAATACTCCCCCTGTCTATATGAATCGTATAAACTATGTATATATTTTATAATTTCTCCCCCTTTTTCATTATCAAAAACAAATTCTAAACATACTCCCCTTAAATCCTATATCTATATATATACTTATCCAATGATTCTATTCTAAAGAGCTAGTATAAATAACTCCCTCTAAATTTACGCTATAAATGTTTCTAATATAACTATCCCTGGTTCTATAATTTCCTTATTTCTCCTTACAAATCTTTGTTTCTAAACCTGAAATACTATAGCTCCCCCTAAAATTATGACTATGCTAGTTGAATAAACTAAATAAAAGGATACTAAACTAAGCAAACAACTTATATCAATTCAAACAAGCAATTCAAACAAATAATTCAAACAAATAAGCAATTCAAACAAATAATTCAAGAAAACAAGCAATTCAAACAAATAATTCGAGCAAACAAGCAATTCAAACAAGCAAGAAATTCAAACAATCAATCTAAATGATTAAATCAACCAAAGTATTCTAGAACCTTCAACTAATCCTTAGAAACTCTAAAACTCCCCCTTAGTTTAATACAAGACTAAACCTATCCTAAACTTTAATTCCCTTAAAACTATAATAAGACCTTAATCTAGACTAAGAAATAACTCTGATAAGATATCCTTAAAATTATGATATAAGTAAAGAAATTCAATCCAATCAATAAATTTAAGTTTTGTTGTCACAAAATATCAATTCAAACATGAAACCAAACATTTCTTGTACCTTCTATTTATCCTAAACCTATAAAGCTCCTATCAACTACAAATGCATAAGTATATTTCTAACAAACCTATCAACCACCAATGAAATTTAACCATGTCAAGTAAGTCAATCAAGTTATTTAAGTCAAAAAAATCAAACAAACCAAATAAGTCAATCAGTTCAACTAATCCAATCAAGCCAATCAATTCAACCAAGTCAATCAAATCAATCAAGTTAATCAAGATAAAGTAAATATGTTATGTATTTTATTAATAATCCTAAATTTCTAATTAGATAAAAACTTTTCATACTATATACATGTTATGTGTGGAGTTAAAATTAACATGTAATGCAGTGTGCTGGTTATAATGTAATATGTCATATGCAAATCTATATGAAGTGATATATTGAATGAAATGCAACTTGGATGTGAATGATTTTATTTGATATGTACTCTAATAATGATGCATGATATGAAATAAGATGTGTAATGATAGTATGCAGAATGATTAATTTAGGTAAAATATTTTCAAAATAACATATATTATATAAGATTTTGATTAATGTCAACAACGTAAAGTGCATTGGAAATCATGTCATAAAGATAAGGTTTTATATATATACACTGAGGCGTGATAATATGTTAAAATCTATCCTCAAGTATAATACGAGTATAAAACAAAGCATATATATATATATACACATTTCAAATAATATGGAACAGTTTGACTGGGCAAAAATGCCTGAACCAGTCGACTGGTCCAAAACCAACCAGTTAACGGGTCATGCAATTTTGATCCAGTAACAGCTTGTTTCTTAATACTTTAAATATATACGATTTCATACTTTTTTAACCAGTCGATTGATGATTTTTAAACAGTCAACTGATTCGAAACAGCACATATTTTCTGAAAGGTTGTCTTCATTCATGAAGAGAAATCTCTTCATTTCTAAAAGGAAATGAAAGCTTCTTCTGGTTAAAACTCTTTATGAAGCATTGCTATCTTTCAACTATTATATAAACACTTTAAACATGATTTACAATCACCGAATGATTCTATGTTCTATATATTTTCTAAATTGCACTTATATATTCTTTGCAAACAAAAAGCTCTCCCAAATTCAAGTTACTTGTTGAGTCATTGATAACTTTTCATATATCTTGATTCGACAAGAAAAAATCTTCCTTCAATCTGCGCATTCAAATCATATACTCAAGCATAAGATTATAGGAAGGGTGTACTTAAATTGTTGATTATCCGTGTTGATCAAAGAACACAAATCAGAAGTCAAAACACTTGTATTTGTTGAAATCCTGTGTAGTTGCTCAGGCGAGAGGCATCCTTGTAGGGGCTCGAGTGTACTGACCTATTCCTCCGAGTTAAGAGAGGGCATGTTGGTGAATTCCGAAGAGGAGCTTCAGGACAGGACGTAGGGCGGGAAGTCCGAACCAGTATAAAATTTCTGGTGTCGTTTCTTATTGCATTTACTTTTGATATATTTCTATAGTTTAGCTTTTTGCCTGCGTAACTATTGTACACTAGCTAGTTAGTTTATCATCTTCATTTCCGTTATATCCATATAGATCCTGCTTAAGTCATACACATCGACTTTTCATTTGGTATCAGAGCAAGTCATCCATTAACCGTAAAATCGTTATCTGATATTTAGATAATATGGATAATAACACTAGTACTAGCATTAATACCGTATATACCGAAGGCCAATCAACTGCTAGTCCACCCTTTTTTAATGGCATGAATTATAGTTATTGGGCAACACGAATGAGGATATACATGCAAGCAAATAGTTATGATGCATGGAGCATTACACAAAAAGAGGACACACAACATACTATTTTATACACTGAATGGCCCACAAATGAAAAAGCAGAGACTACTGCCAATGGTAAGGCTATGAATATGTTGCATTGTGCTTTAGATAGAAACGAGTTTAACCGGATTTGTATGTGCAACACAACATATGAAATCTGGAGAACACTCAAAATTACCCATGAAGGAACTAACAAGGTTAAACAAAGCAAAATCTCTATGCCTAAAAATCAGTTTCAAAATTTTAAGATGAATGAAAATGAATCCATAAATGATATGTATTCACGTTTCCAAAACATTTATCACTCCTTGTTAGGATTAGGAGAAAAATTTCCTGATTTCGATATAGTGTCAAAAAATTTAAACTCTTTAACGGATGAATGAGAGAGAAAAGTATTAGCAATCGAAGAAGGTAACGATCTCTCTGCCATGAAACCAGAAGAGTTGATCGGTAATCTAATGTCTTATGAAGTAAATTTGCAAGCAAAGAAAGCACAGGTACAAGATAAGAAAATTTTAGCTTTCCATGCTGAGAAAGAAGATTTCAATTCAGATGAAGAAGATATTGCTTTCGTAGCAAAGAGTTTTAGAAAATTTCTAAAATACAGAAAAGGTCAAAGCAAAAATATGAAAAAAATTCATCAAAAGAGCCTGACCCTGCACTAGTAGAATGCTTTAACTGTCACAAAACTGGACATTATCAAAAGAATTGTCCAGAATTGAAGAAAAATCGCAAAAAGGAAAAATCAAAGAGATGAGCATTTTCAGTCACTTGGGATAACTCGGATTCATCTTCTGAAATTGACAGCGACAATGACAGTGAGCAAGCAAACGTATGCTTCATGGCTAAGGATAATGATGTAAGTGATTTTATTTTTGATGAATTAGTAGAAATTAATACTAAAATCTTAGAATCTAGGAAAATGTTTAAGCGAAAGTTTAAACGAGCTAAAGAGGATAAAAAGAAAGCAGAATTTGATAGAGATCTTTTAAAAGGTGAGAAAGAAATTTTAGAAAACAAAATTAGAAAATTACAAGAATCTCTTTCAGTAGAAAATTCTCAGATATCTATGTTAAGTCAAGAAATCGAGACTCAAAAGAATAAAAACGATTTATTAGCTTCTGAGAATCATGATTTAAATGTTAAAGTTAAAATTATAGAATTAGAAAATTCTAGTTTAAAAATTAGGTTAGAAAGCATTTCTAAAAACCTTAACAATTTTAACAAAGGAAGAGAGAATTTATCTGAAATATTTGAAAACTCTCAACTAGTTTTTAATAAAAAAAGGACTCGGATATAATCAAAAAGTTAAATCAAAATCCATTTCTAAATTTTTTAATATTAAACCGGAAATTTCAAGTAGAAAATCAAATATGTCTACAAAGAAAAAATATTCGGAAAATGTTAAAATATGGGTTCCGAAAACAAACAATGTTCTTATTAGAAATAAATATATTTAGAATTTTTTGGTTTCGGTTCATAATTATATTAATTACATTTTCAAAAAGGATTTTGAACCCTCTTGGGTTTGGCTTCCTAAGTATTAACCCTTAGGACCCTAACGAAGGAAGTGGGTACCAATGAAAATTTTAAATTATTATTTGCAGGTCCCACTCAACAAAAACAGAGGAAAATAGACAATGTTTGCTCAAAACACATGACAGGAGACAAGGAAATGCTAACAAATATCATTTACTCAAAAGGAGGAACTGTCATGTTTGGAGACAATTCAAAAGGATATATCATCGGCAAAGGCGATGTGAGCAATTACGGTATATCTAATTCACCTCTTATTTCAGATGTTTTATTGGTTAAGAAATTAAAACATAATTTATTAAGAATTAGTCAATTATGTGATAAAGGTTTTAAAATATCATTTTCTGAAAATAAATGTAGTATATTTGATTCAAATCAAAACCTTATTTTTGAAGGAAATCAAGACAAAAATATTTATATTTTAAATATGGCAGTTAATAATAATCCAAGTATGTGTTTATTAGCCAAAGACAATGATCCTTGGTTATAGCACAAATGATTTTGCCATATTAATTTTAAAACAATAAACATGATATCTAAAAATGATCTTGTAAGAGGATTACCTAAAATAAAATTCAAAACTGAAAATTTATGCGATGCTTGTCAACTTGGAAAGTTAACCAAATCCTCTTTTAAATCAAAAAAGGTCATATTAACCTTACAACCACTTGAGTTACTACACATGGATTTATTCAGACCAACTCAGGTTCAGTCCATAAATCATAGCAGATATGCGTTTGTAATTGTTGATGATTTTTCAAGATACACTTGGACTATGTTTTTAAAGAATAAAAGCGATACTTTTGACATCTTTAAGAATTTCGTCAAATAAATTCAAAATTTATCTCTTTTAAAAGTAAAGAATATACAAAATGATCATGGAGGATAATTTGAGAATGAGAAATTTGATTTAATTTGTCAAAAGAAAGGAATTTTCCATAATTTTTCTTTTCCTAGAACTCCTCAACAAAATGGAGTTGTAGAATGTAAAAACAGAACTTTACAAGAATGTGATAGAACGTTGTTAAATGGAAGTACACTACCAAACATTTTTGGGCTGAAGCAGTTCTACAGCTTGTTATGTTTCGAATCGCTTCTCCATTCGACCTCTTACTAAAAACACTCCATACGAGCTTTTTACTGGTAGAAAACCAAGTATATCCTATTTCAAAGTTTTTGGTTCAAAATGCTTCATTTTAAATACAAAAGATCAACTTGGAAAATTTGATTCAAAATCTGACATAGGAATATGCTTAGGATATTCTGAGTGTAGCAAGGCTTATCGTATTTTCAATAAGAGAAACGGTAAAATCGAAGAATCACTTCACGTGTCATTTGATGAAAATGTTAATCAAAATTCATTTAATTCAGCTATTACGAAAAACAATTCTTCACATGACGATGATATTGATATATATAGAGAAGATGAAAACATTGTTCATAATAACATTGAGAATAATGTTACAAACACTATGCCATAGATGGCCTACGGCAACCCCAGAGAAGTGACGCAGTAGATGCCAAAAAGTGTTGCTATAGGCAAAAAAAGATCTGTGGCAACACTTTTTTGGGATTTCCTTTTGCCGCGTTGCCTTAGAATCAAAGGCAACATCTTTGCGACCTTATGGTAACATCAATATATGTGTTGCCACAGGTACCAGTACAACAAAAAAAATACCCTTTCACAACTGCCAAAAACAGTTGTAATATGTCTATTACAGCTGGCAATTGTAATAAAGTCAACCTTTTTTACAACTGTTTCTAGCATTTGTTAAAATTTGTTTTATAACTACTATTAATCAAAGTTTTCATAATATTATAATAAATATTATTATAACACAGTATTTTATTCAAATAAATATTTTATTTCAACATTTCAAATGGTACAAATTTTTGGACTCCACTATTGTACATTCACTTGTATATTACACAATCATTCATATTTACATACATTCCTCACTGTATTGTCACTCGATTCACTCATATTCAGACTCACATATACAACCATAAGTAAGAAAAAATGCATGAAACAACATATTAAACAAGCTGGAATTATGGATGTCGAGTTGACCATTGTGCTTTACTTGCAATTTCCATGGCTTGCAAGCAAATTGCATCACTGGTTCAGAGAGCGAGCATTTCTATTCTTACAACAGCTTCTTCTTTGAAACAAGCTTCTTCTTTTTTGATCCTAGAGTTCTCTGTGCATAAATGTAAAGGGCATGTCGAAACTAGACTTGAACACTAGTGGCACACCTAGCCTGCCAAGCGTAATTTCAAAACCCCAATTATAATTACTAAGAAACAATAATTCGTTCAAAAACAATAAAGTTGTGATCTTTCTTGGAAGTAGTATATTTTATATGTTTCTTCATCCTAAGTACAGGCTTCTCAGATTGAATAACATTGGGTCCAGCCATCATGAAGAATGGCTCAGCTCCCATAAGCATTTTGTAAAGATGTGATGAACAGTCCATCTCTTGCTACAATCATTGAACAAAAACGATAACAAAAAGTTTTAATTTAGTAGTTGGTAAAGAAAATTTGCATCTTCATTCATGAAAGTATATTCATGTTGTTCTTTGTTGTTACGTTGAATGCTTCATAAAGATTAAATATTTTACTGTAAAACAAATGGTTTGGCGGGATATACATACCAAAAGAGGCGGTTAAAGAGGTGGGAATCCCAACGTTGAAGTTTCCACCTGCATTTAGATATATAGTTTATTCACAAATCTAGATGACAAACAAAATAGTAACATAGTGAACAAAATAAACTAAAATACTGAATTTTCTGTAGGCCGATTGTTTAGCAAAGCTTTTTCCTTGTTTGTGTGAGTTTGAATACAAATATTCCTTAGTATTAGTATAGCACAGTGATAAAGAAGATCATCTCAACTCATCCTTATGTTCAGGCTGGCCCCATACACCACAAAAAAATCTAACTTTCCCACAAGTAATCTAACGTCCTGTTTTGGCATTTATATTGAACATGCCATGTTCCATTCTTTTGAGTTGCTAAATCGATGTCACCTTGCAGATCAAGATCATTAATTTTGCAGACCAAGTAATCCAATGCCATGTTCTACGGAGTTTTTGTATGAAAAATAAAATAAACATAAAGTAGGGGCATCTCTGTAAGTTCTTTTGAACAGTTGTCATTATTGATTGGAGAAAGGACAGTAGTTTCTATAGTTCACATTAATATAAATGGAAGTAATATACCAGCAAAAAAATAAGGAAGGATATCAAATTTAGTGGTATTAGCCTGTTTTGTGACCAGGCCATCCAAAACTCAGATGATCAGGGTTACATATGTTAGAGAATAAAGATCTCATATGTCCTAAAACCAGAGCTTGGATCGGATCGGATTGGGATAGCTTGGATCGGTTCGAATGGGATAGCTCAGATCGGTTCGTATGGAATAGCTCGGGTTGGATCGGATGGGTGCAACAACGCCGGTTTGGATCGGATCTAGGCCTCCTAACCGAACTGCCTGAAACACGCAACTTCCCTTCATTGGAGACCTATTCTTATGCCTATTTACCCGGACTGATTGACACTTGTAAGCTCACGAATGATGCCACGCTCCCCACTTTCCTCATCATTTTCGAAGTCCTCCATGATGTTGCCACATAGCCACACATCCCAACCGATTTTACACCTATAAATACACATACAACGCACCAGGGGTTCTGACACTTAATTCATGAATGGCGGCCATGGCCGAATTTCTCAATCAACAACCACCTTCTTCTCCAATAAAAATCAATGAATTTGGAGAGAATAATTCATTATATTCGAGTGATTGTGTGAATGTATTCATTGTAATTGTAATTCTGGAATGAAAAGAGAAACTATGAAGTGGACATAGGCTAGTTAATGCCGAACCACTATAAATCTCATGTCTCTGCCTGATTTTCTATGTTTTAGATTATTATTCTTCGCAAATCATATTCAATTGGGTGTTAGGACCATTTTTTGGTCTAACATTTTGGTGCTTTCACTGAGAAATGAAGATTCTCAGCGTCTAAGCATTCTCCATTCTACTTATTGGATTGCCGAGTCCGATGAGGAAATCCTACGAATTCTATTGACTTTGCAAATTGTGGGAATCACCAGAAGTAAAGTTACTACCGTGCCATGTAGAAGCAATTGTTGAAGATCGAAAATAGATTCCAGAAAAGCTTTTGGATCAGATGCAGACGAAGAGACCGGGTCGGTCGCAGATGAAGAGACCGGGTCGGATGCAGATGAAGCCCTTGGATTGGATGTAGATAAAGCGCAGGCCAATATCCTTGAGGGGGTCGGATCGGGTCCTACCCGACCTGAAAAAGAACCTCCGATCCGAACCAGATGGGGAGATCCGAACCGGCCACCTGCTGATGATGTACCCCCAATTCGATCCGATGACATGTTCGATCCGATCCGATGACAGACTCTAACCGCGATCTGATGAAACCTCCGAACCGCTACTTGAAGGCAAATTCTGATCCGACCCCGTACAACTGTTTTTGGGAAAAAATACATTTTTCGAATCATTTCAGATAAAGCTCCATCTTCCAAAATCAAAAAAATCGTGCGATGCCCACATTTTCGACCTAACCGGCTAGGTCGATCGTTGCCGGGACTGTAGGGCCCTGGACCCCCACCAGCGCTGCGCCCGGACCCGCTGACGGCCTCACCTTCGGCTCGGAGCACGGCTCGCCTTCGGCTCGACATATATATTTTGGCCAACAGTAGTCGTCAAAGCTTATCAATGAAGATTAGATGGATAGTCAAAGAATATGACAATGAAATGGCAACGACTGGGATTATTCCCATAGCCGTGATGCTTATTTACATCAGTAATCCAATTTGAAGAGCTATCGATCTGATTCAGCTTGTTATCAAGGACAGTATAGAAGACAATGATTGTCTCACAACAACTTCCTCTTCCTTCGTTTTGATGGTGTATAGATTTCACTGATGCAACCGATGTTGCTCGCTAACGAGTAGTGACCATGATTGTCAATAATGGGATACCAGAAAGCAGCTAAGGATCCCAACATCCCAAAGCTATATTCAATCGTATGATGTGATGAATGAAATATGTCCCGAGGTTCACCTCCTGAATAACTTGGCTAACCTTTGCAATGGCTATTTGATGTCAACCACACTGAGGAAGACTGATTTCCATCGAATAAGGGTTAGGTCAACATACATCGGAGCCCAGAGTTAGGTACTAGTTGAACCACCGCATGCCATGACTGGACCTATGGATCCTTTCCCGGATTATAGCAACTTGACTGCTCACCAGCCACCATACGACCTTGGTCAAATGATGAGAGCTCGAGATTAAAGCAAATATGAATCAACCATTAGCACTCTATTTATTATTTCCATTGTGACATAACGCACGAATATTACTTAAAGTCTTGCAAGCTATGCTATCATACTCAAGTTTATTTTATCAAGGTCTAGACCGACCAGCTCTAGCAGAATTCAAAGCTTACACTGCACCCTAGTGTCTACTGCTCAATCCCCAAAACATTAGTTGAATCCATCGCTGAATTTACCATTCCCAAAGAGGATGTGTTAAATGAAGAAGATGGCCCTTCGAAACGAAAAATGAATACAAGCACCCGTTACCGTATACCGACGGTGCAATGAATGATCGATGACCCGGCGTTGGAGATGTATTGATTCGAAGGAAATTCCAGATGAAGGGACTATAACTCGTAGCTTACCTAGAACAGGTAGAAGAGCTGTTGGATGAATTGGAACGTTACAGCATATCTTACGTCCTACGAACGGAAAATCAAAAGGTCAATAATCCGGCCAAGTTAGACAGTTCCGACAACTCAGAAGAGAGTCATAGACAACCCCATGATGAACTTCTTGTAGCATGGAATGCATTTATCAAGGAGAAGTGAAAGGCGTGCCATCTCTCTTTATGCCTCGAGATATGACATGCAAGTCCACAATGCTTATTTCCCTTGGAAGGTTGTCCCAAGACAGACACCAACGAGCCTCACTGCTGAATTCACCGCCCTAAATGATTGGACAAAATCACTAATCAGCCTCCCGCTAGGTGGGAGATGAACGCGAATGAAACTTTTGACAAACAACGTTTTGGAGTAAGAAAGTGAAGATTTTCAATTTCACTCCCTTCATCGAGGATTAGTCAAGTAACTCATGTCCCAGACATTGAGTAAAACCGGAGATTCGAATGTCGATTGCTCATGATTACATCGTTTAATTCAAAGCTGATACATAATAGGCTTGCATAATAGACTGCCTCAGCCTTGCCCAAAAATTGACGAGTTAAAAGTTTAGAGCACTTAAGCCTGGGTGCTGATTGATTATCTATCTATTAGATCTTATTCCCGACATGGGATTGAAGGCATCTATGCGAATGGATGAGATATAACTATCACCCTAGCAGCCATATCCTATTTCCTAGCACAGAAAGCACTAAATCTTCTATGAGCATGGATCCATTATTCTCCGTCCAATTACTGTCCTAGCACCAAAGTGATATGATACCATTAACAATACATACATGACACCCTGACATTCAACCCTTGCCCTTAGCATGGGGGCAAAAAGGCGATTCAGAGGAGACACGGCCTCGTCATTCGCTTATAGTATTTACCTAATTTCCTTTGTCACTCCAAGACCACAATCAAGCCATCCCCTGGCAGAGATTGGGCGAGGCAAAATGGACCTACAGATAGCATGCAATGTCATTTTCACACAGAATCATATTCATTCCTTTAACATGACTACTCTTTAACCATGACACTTACATTTGCATCCTTTATGAGCTACTGATAGTTATGGAGCAATACCATGACGAGCTTGACTGAATAGCTCGTTTACAAAGCCACGCCCTCCACCTGAAAGAAGTTGAATAGCTCAAGGCGGATCCGAGATGACCATCTACTCCTTGGCTCATACGTGGTAGACATAAAGATAATTATGCATTGACTTTTGCATTTCAAAGTTGGACTCCGATTTCAGATAGATGCAATTCGACCGTCTATATGGCTCAGTCCTATGCCCAACGCCACCAGATTACATGAATCCGAATAAAGGAGGCAGCACTGCCCCTTGATATGCTTACTTTTCAATTATGCGATCTACTTTTACATGCTTCTTGAATTATTGACATGACTAACTCGTGCAACATGATTGATGCAGCTACCTGAAGTTTGGTGCTAATTAATCCTCCCATTGATTGAATGGAGGAACGCAAAGATTCGGCAAATGTGGCCTGACCACTTTCCCAATAATGTACATCCGCCAGAGCGAAGTGGGAAGTATGGATTAAAATTGAGCTCGAGAACGACACTCGAGCCGGCAGAATCCCACTCTTGGAATTAGAGTGCAGAAGGAAAGCCAGGGCGAATGACATGACCGTTCGCCTGATTAACTCTAACTCTCATGATTCGAGAGAGAGTATAAAGGACGAGAAGACGACGTCCCCAAGGCGTGATGGTGCACCACGATTAAAAGACCGCCTTGATTCCACTCTACCCTTGGCATTCGACGGGAGAGTATAAAGGCGCCAGGGACTGAGCGCTGCAAATGAACTCCTACCCCACTGAAGGATTGGGGGCCAGAATGAAAGCTGAGTTCGAACTCTACCCTGGGCATGCGACAGGAGAGTGTAAAGGCATTGCGATTAAATGCCATGGAAGGGCTCCTACCCCGCTGCAGGATTAGGGGCAAGAATGAAAGTTGAGCCCGAACACCTCATTCCTGGACATGGGGGGGATGCACTATCGATCCTAATCAGCCCCAAACAAGCCCTGGCCAGGCACTTTATTCACTATTGATTGGGGCATACACACACATCACACACCTACGATGGTTGTGATATGATATGCTATTTATTTGCAGGGATTATGATTTGCAAGAATACCGAATTGAAACCCTTATCATATTTGTGATGTGATGTATTTCTTACTACTCAGTGTAGTAATACTCTGACTACAAATATATTCGGTTGAAATATATAACAAACTTGCAAACATATGATATTGCAGGAATACCACTTTGTTTGCTGATTGCAGATTTACAAAGGATAACTGGTCAAGAACGCGAGGCCCGCACTCGCAACAACAACAGGCTAGTAGAAAACAAATAAAGAGCCACGTCCAGAAGGCTGATGTTGATTCCTAATGATAAGCATCCTACGTAACTCGAGGCGGCAATCCAAAAGTGGCCTTGAGAGTGAATTATTCAATGACATGTCATGAGACTTAATACTCGTGGCTGGGAAGGACCCGGTGAAGCCTTGGATTCTTGGATTTCTACCCGACCTTAATTAGTGATCAGCGATTTTCCGGTCTTAATACGATCTGATATGGTCATGGCATTCAGGATTTCTATGGATTGAAGATTTCCCTAACTATCAAGAATACGCCTCCCTTCGTCTATATTTGAAAAGGACGTGATCTAACCACCACCTATCTTATGCCATTACCCCTGGATTTGAGGCCACTTGAGGACCACTGAACGGATGTAGAGTGGATGTCCATTTGCTAGTCTCGACCGATTTCTCGATTGAAACACCCCAAATGAGGGGGCATGCTATAACTTTGAGTTCGAGCTTGTAAGGAAGCGAATTGCTTGATACTCCGACTCAAGGGCTAAGAAGAAAGAAGATAGAAATTTCTTCCATTCGAGGATGTTGGTGCAGAAGGCGCTAGGAACAAAGAAAGCCAGTTCTTCTTGCGATGATCCCTCAACATGTCAGACTAGATATGAAATGGATGGTGCCATTGCTGAATTGAGAACCCAGATTCTCGGCAAGATGAACTTCTTTAGAAACGACAAAAAATGATGGATAACTTCTTTACTTAGATAGATGGAAAGCCGAGCAACTACGACTTTCTTGCTGGAGCAAGTATTGTGGGAATTCAAGCGATAACGAACTTGGCTCACACACTCCCTGTTACACGGTTCAGATCGCATGATACCCTAGGACAGGTTGGCAATGTAGTCTTGAATGAAACAAGGTGCAATCAACCTCCTCCCAAACATTTGCAGCATGCAACTTCTAACTGCAGCATTTTGGATGAAAATGACGGCAATGCAAGCGTCACTGAAAACATAAACGAAGTCCGACCAACATATGCTCCAATTTAGATGAATGCTTCAAATCCAACTCAAATTCAACATAAAGTTCCCCATTTCTTAAATTAGGGGGCAAACGAGATCATTTGAGACAACTATAATCTGACTTTATCGCCACCCGACTCCGAACCTCAGAGCTTGGATGGGAGACCAAAGACTAACATGACCTAGGCACGAACAAATCATTTTGTATCAAACTCTAACTCATAGCTTGATGAGGGAGTATAAATTCTGAGAATACGTGGATTAGATGATTACCATTTAGTAAAATACCCGTGGATGGGGAGTACGGGGTACGAGCTTCGAGCAACATAATTTGACTATCCGCCAACTTTAGGCACATTTACATTTATCGAAGTTCCGCAAGATCCCAGACTATAACCAGAAGAATGGCTCCTCAAGAACAACCAGCATACATCCGAGTAGCGGATCACCATCTAGAATTAAAATATAGAAGCCTGATTGATGACTATTACATATGCGGAATCAAGAAACGAGAGACCAGCTTCCATCCACTTCAAGAGTTCATGTTGGGGGCACCAGCGCTAAATTGGACAATTGGTGACGACTCCGCAAAAACAAAGGCCAGATTTCCAATGTTATTTAATGCTTCATCAAAGGCGGCACACTCAAATGCAGCTCAAAGATCCACACCTATCGACCCAAGAGTATCATGTTACTCACTTCAATCAAACAAAGGTTTGGTGAGACTTTGCATTCATTCCTCAAAAAATTCGATGCCGTGGTGGCATCGGTAGATCAACCTGTACCATCTATAGTGTTGACAGCAGCAGTATCCAATATTCTGGGTAACTCAGACTTCAAAGTCTCTCTGCAACGAGGCCCACCAAGTTGCCTTGAGGCCCACCAAGTTGCCTTGGCGTATTCACCTCTGGAGTAAACATCAATACCTTTATGCCATGAGATTTTCCCAGAAACGTTGATGAATTCTATCCTGAGACAGACAAATTCCTGCAACAAGAGGACATCTATATTGAAATGGATGTTCTCAATGTTTTCATGATAAAGAATGACTCCTTAAACGATCAAGACAAACGAAAAGCCCCAGAAAATACTGACTGGAATGCATAATTCCAGAAAGAAACAATTTCATTAATCGATCCAGCAATCCTGGTTGTCGAGCTCAATGGAACCAAGCAGAAGGGATAGACTCAACAATACTATGACGGCTATTTCGGATAATTCCAAAGCATGAACGAAGGAGCCCGAATGACTCCCTAACAACGTTCCCTCGCTTTCATGATTGACGAGCTTACTCAATCCGTGGCTGATGCAAATCGAGTATCTAAGTTCATTATCGCTCGATGAGGCAATTCTCACTTTCTGACTAAAGGGATGGAATGATACCGGTGTGAATGTTATTCGACCATTCACGTATACAACTCTAACACTCGACGACATAAGAAAGAAGTACGGAACGACACAGGTCAACCAAGATTGTTAAACCTGCAGCTCTAACCCGATGTGAAGAAAGAAAGTTTAAAGGCTATAAGACTAGATATCTGATTGACCTAGTCCAATCCCCAACGATGCTAGGGGCATAAGCACTGACTTCACTCATCTTACACTGAGATTGGGAGCATGATCTTCAACTAACAGACTAGCTTTGAATATGATCCTGATTTTGTGCATAATTCATAACATATACACTATATCTCTGGAATATGACATGATTCATCTCGACCATCCAAGTGAGCCAACTAACAGATCAAACCTGAATCCAAAGACTCGACCCGCAATTGCATCAAATTGAGAGTGTGATAAAATCCTCTACTGCCTCAGGATTGTGATGATCATACATACCATTGGCTTGCACGTTCTCAACAACATCTCGTGCTGATTCGTATGTAATTACGGGATTATAAAATGATCTAGAGTGATAATGACTTTCGGATACCTTATTGTTACGATTCGATGCGATTGTGGAGCCCTAGAATAATACCCTGAGATCGAGATAGTCCAGATCCAAGCACAAGTGACAGATTCATATGCCAATTCTGATGCATTTTGTCCCAATAATCCAGATGCTAGCTCAAAGCCCGAAGATTCTGATACTACCTATGACTTGGATGGCTGTTTCATACATTGACTTATACATAAAAGAAAGTCTGACTCTGCAATACACTTGACTTGCATAAGAAGAAGCGTCGTTTGACATTAACTTTTGCATGTACAACCTCACACAGGAGCCAACGATCCTATATGACTTATGATGAAGGAATTAGACCTCTTGATTCGACGAGGTTTAAATGGTTACCAGATCATTTCGACTACTCCTCCCATAGAATTTGTACTCACTAGCACCCATGGAAGCAGTGCAATAATTTGATAAAGCCTTCTCATGGACGGATGACTTTCCAAAAATATTCAGCTTGGCATATTCAAAGCACGCCTCATCTTCGATAAGACGTACTTTAGGGAACAAAATGTTAGCCTGTTTTGTGACCAGGCCACCCAAAACTCAGATGATCAGGGTTACATATGTTAGAGAATAAAGCTCTCATATGTCCTAAAACCAGAGCTTGGATCGGATCGGATTGGGATAGCTTGGATCGGTTCGAATGGGATAGCTCGGATCGGTTCGTATGGAATAGCTCGGGTTGGATCAGATGGGTGCAACAACACCAGTTCGGATCGGATCTAGGCCTCCTAACCGAACTGCCTGAAACACGCAACTTCCCTTCATTGGAGACCTATTCTTGTGCCTATTTACCCAGACCGATTGACACTTATAAGCTCACGAATGAAGCCACGCTCCCCACTTTCTCCATCATTTTCGAAGTCCTCCATGATGTTGCCACGTGGCCACACATCCCAACCGATTTTACACCTATAAATACACATACAACGCACCAGGGGTTCTGACACTTAATTCATGAATGGTAGCCATGGCCGAATTTCTCAATCAACAACCATCTTCTTCTCCAATAAAAATCAATGAATTCGGAGAGAATAATTCATTATATTCGAGTGATTGTGTGAATGTATTCATTGTAATTGTAATTCTGGAATGAAATGAGAAACTATGAAGTGGACGTAGGCTAGTTAATGCCGAACCACTATAAATCTCGTGTCTCTGCCTGATTTTCTACGTTTTAAACTATTATTCTTCGCAAATCATATTCAATTGGGTGTTAGGACCATTTTTTGGTCTAACAAGTGGTTTCACCATTTGAGCTAATGCTAAAATTTAGTAGTAGTAAATTAGTAGATATATCAAAGGAGACTGATGTCCTAAACTATAGCACACATGATGGGTAGGTTACATGCAGTAGATTTCGCTTTGCCCTAACTGTTTCCTGCTTCTACTTCAGCCGTGTTTAAAGGTGACCATATTGGATTTTCCCAATTAGTAAAGGGAAGACATATGTATGCTTTTAGAAACAAACACAATTACTTTCAATTAATATATCTATACATTATAGACTACAGCTAATCAAATAAAACAATCAGTTTTAGAAATACAAACACTTTCAGATTTCTTCTTTAAGGAACCTGTAACACCCCGAAATTTTATGTTAACTGTAAATTAACAAATTAAAGTATAATTAATTCTAAATGAAAGAATTAAGGGAAACGGTTTATGCCACTGCGTTCGTCTCGGAATTCTGCTTGAGATAGAGTCCGAGTTTGCAGTAATCGGACTCCATATGAAGGAGTTATGACCTCCGGAAGTTTCAGAATTCAAATTAAAAATTCAAACAGATCAAAAGTTAGTTCAAATTTCGAATTCAGACCCAAACTGGGCTGGGCGGGAAAGTTCCCGCCCAGGCACCAGGTCGACCTGGGGGTCGACCTGGGTAACCAGGTCGACCATAGGGTCGACCTGGTTTGGCCCTGGCTGGCCTGGTCGGGTTCTGGTCGAATTTCTGAGCTCTGGTGTGTCACTAGGGCTGACTTGTCACATTCTGGTTGGCTTCTCTCAAAGTGAATGGTCTAGATTCATCTATGATCATCTTATGGCTCAAATCAATCTGAAATTCTATATAAACAACTTAAGTCTCCAACCTAAATTCACACAAAAAAATTAGAGACGGAGCCGCCATGCTGTAGGAAGAAAACTGAGAGGAGCCTCCACTTGTAGAAAATCTTAGAGACGAGCCAAAATTAAATTTAAAACAAGAATTAAAACAACGTTTGTCTACCCAAAGGAAAGCAATTCAAATTCAGAACCCAGAAATCAGAAAACAAGACCGTCGTTTGTTGTAAGTATAGTGATTTTTCCGATGTGAATAAAAGTTAGGATTTGATTCGATGTAAAATGGAACGTGTTATTGTATAACGACGATGTTAATTCATAACTATGTGTTGTAATGATTGTGGTATTGTGATGTTTGTGGTATATTTGAGTTGATATTGATCCTATTGTACATTTAGAATCACATGCAAGTTGTATAGTTCATGTTGTAATCTACACCTATATGTTTATGTGATTATATAAGTTGTATGTGACATGTCCAAGTTAAGATCACATGTATATACTTTATGTTAGAATCTCTATGCCTAAATGATTAAGTTCATATACATGCTCCTATGTTTATACAAAAGTTGCAAAGTTCATAATTGGATCCATGCCAAGATCCATTTTAATACAAGTTTCATGTTATAGTAGTAAACATGATTTGGATCTAGTTCACACATGCGATGAAATTATACATACTTTATGGACATGTTATATTCTTGTCATATGCTAGTGATGTTCGATGTTATGCCTAGATCTAAACATGTTTAGGATTATGTTGTCTAAATCATATGTTAATTCATGTGACACCTATCTGGTTAGACCCCTATTTCAACGTAAGTTCACATGTATGTAAGTTGATTTAGCCTATGTTGCAAGTTCACACCTATGATATTCATGTTGACTACTTTGCAAGTTCACACCTATGAGGTTCATATTGACTATGCCAAAAATGCCAAGTTTACACCTATGTTATGTTTATGTTTATGTTAATGAATGCCAATTTTGTGTATGCTAAATTAGGCTAAGTTTTTAGCCTAATATCATATGTTAAAAATCATGCGAACGAAAAATTAGGCTAAGATTGTTAGCCTAATATTTAGACGGGGTAACGTTGGGGAAAATTGGTAACTTGACAAAAATTGGTGAAACTTGAATGGTATAAATTCTTATACCAAAAATGTTAAACTTGGAAAGTGGGCCACAACATTTAATTGTTGACAAATTTAAATATCATAAGTAAAAGAGACAAATATGTAAACTTAGAAAATACGCGTATGCTTAACACGAGGTTGGATTGAGTTGTGATGTAAACCTGCCCGGATCCGCCCGGTTGTCCTATAGTCACAACGATACCTATCCAATGTGGGTGGTTAAGCATTGAGCCCAATAAGCACCCGAGGTTAGACTGAGTTACGGTGTAAATCTGCCTGTAACCGACCGGCACATCCAGTAACCATAACAATACCTGTCTAATGTGGGTGGTCAGTGCTTTAAAAGGCTAAGGACAGACAAGTCAGGATGGTAGGGTTAAGTTAACTAAAATGCTTAACCAATTCAACATGTTAATTAAACTGATGGGTGGGGTTAGGTAAATACAGACACTTAACCACTTAACATGTTTGACTAGAAAACCCTAGTAACGGGGACTCATTTCAGCAGTAACCCAATTAGGTATCATGGTACCCTGAAACTGGGCAGGGTGGGGCACAATTACTGGGCTGATTGTAAGTGGTCAAAAGCGACGGTGGTGGGTGCAACAGTGTGGGTTCTAACGGAGTGCGGGCATGCACACACTTCGGAGCAGACAAACAGGGCACTGGGGGCACCAGTAGTATAACATATGCATTCTAAGGATTGTGTCGGGCCGCCACCATGGGACTTGATACACCCCATGGTGGGACCAGCATAGGTATGTACAATCTTTGGGGGCCGTAAGACACAGATGATTATGCGAGTAGGAGACGATCTTTAGAGAAAGGGGATCACTTCACCTCGATCATGGGGTGCCAATTGAGACAATGGAAGTAGGTGCAGAGATATAGTGTAGGGTGCGATAGTATATTCGATTCAAACTGCTTTATCTTAGTTTATGATACTTTCCTATTTCTAGTTTATACCTATCATGCCCTTTTTCTTATTCTCATACTGAAGAGTCACTAGACTTACCAGGCTTTATGTCTGACCCTATTTTCTTTCGTCTTCTTTTCTTTTGTTTCCCTCCCCCAGGTCCACAGGGAGGAAACAACCCAACTTAGTCAGACTCTTTGCAAGCTTCAAGATAGTAGATGTACGGTTTGGACTCTCTTTCCTTGGCTATGGCTGTTGGACACATTCTATGGGGATTTATGCAGTTTTAATTTTTTTTTTATGCTTCTTTGTTTAATAATCAAGGCAGAAATGATGATGTAATGTTTTGGAAGTTGTTATGAGACAATTATGGAAATGTTTTGTTTGAACACATATTTTATGAAATAAAAGTCTGTTTTTCGCTGCTTATATATATATATATATATATATGTGTGTGTGTGTGTGTGTGTGTGTGTGTGTGTTTATATATCTGTCTTGTATTTTATCTGTGACTTTTACTTACAAACCTCCACCAAAGTTAAGGCATTCCCTTGGTGATTGACCTTAATGGAGGTAGGGTGTTTCACTTGGTATCAGAGCACAGATTTACCAGACTAGATAAAAGTTTTTGAAACTATTTTCAAAAAGAAGTTTAAAGAAGCATTGTTTTCAAGAAAAAGCATTGTTTTTAAAAGGCATAATTCCCCAAAGCCATATGCACTATCTCTCTATCCTTTTCTCTTGAATACTTTCCTTTTTGTTCCAGCATGTCTGGAGATCTTAACCTTCCGGAAGGAGTACCGATACCCGGCTGGTTCCGAAGGTACCTAGAGGCTAGGGCCAATGGTGCAGGTCCAGCAGACATTCCTCCTCCCACGGTGGCAGCGGTTCCTCCTCCTACTCGTGGAAATACTTTCGCTAAGACATGTAGAGACTTCAAGGCTATGGGTGGAAAGGACTTTTATGAAACCGAATCTTTTGTAGTAGTAAGGAACTGGCTGAAGGAGACCGAAGACTTGTTCGTCATCTTCGAAGTTAACGACAAGCAAAAGATACAACTAGCAGTGTGGTTGCTTAAAGATGAAGCTTCCTATTGGTGGGAAGCTACCCATGCTGAGAGACCAGTGGAGACTTGGGAAGATTTCAGGATAAGGTTTGAGTTGAAATTCCTCTCCCAAGCTGAAAGAAGCCTGCAGATGGAGAAGTTCCTAACTCTTAAACAAGGAAGTATGACAATCAAGGAGTACGTCAATCAATTTAATCAGCTGGCCAGATTTGGGATGGATTTAGTAAACACCCAACACAAGAAGGCCCTTCGCTTCGTCAAAGGTCTGAATGAGCCTCTACACAGCCTTGCAATGACCCATATACCCATGGGAGCGACCTATGAAAGCTTGGTAGACATGGCGCTGCTACACGAGGAAGATAAAGGCAGGAAAGAGGAAAAGGTGGAAGTGCCTCAGGAAAAGAAAGAGGGTTTACAGGCTAAGAAAACAGACTTCAAGAAAGGCGGGAAGAACAACAAAACCCGTGAAAAGAGAAGGTGCAATTTCTGTGGCATTGTTGGACATATAGCAAAAGACTGCAGGAAGAAGAAGGCAAAGATGAATGGTGGTTGTTTCCATTGTGGAGAGACTGGACATTTGGCTAAGGACTGCCTAAAGAAGCGGGGGCAGGGACAGAGAACTGGATCCACCTCAGGGGGACAGGTTCACACGCTGGTGGCACCTCCACAGGAACGAGGTAGAAATATTTCTGTAGAAAGCTTAGTTTATCTTTATGATCATCTAGTTCGCACTCTCTTTGATTCTGGTGCATCACACTCCTTTATTTCATCTGCCTTAGTAGAATCTCTACACCTAGACACTAGTATGGTAGAAGATCCCTTGGTTGTTTCAAATCCAATTGGGGGCTCGGCTTATTTGTCGATGGTTCGCTTGGATTTGAAAATCTCTATTCTAAGTGTTGAATTTAGATGTAGCGCCTTTGTTTTGGGCTTCTCAGGATATGGACTGATCTTAGGCATGGACTGGTTATCCAGTAAAGGGTGCCATTCTTGACTGTGAGAAAAGAGTGGTTAGACTCTTGACTCGACTCGGTAACACTCTAGAAATTTCTTGTAATCCCTTGAGTGTTGCTATGCTTAGTTATTTAGAGTCGCTTGATGCTTCTGTTGAGAATTTGCAGTCGGTTAGAGTAGTCCGGGAATATCCGGATGTCTTTGAAGAGGTGAAAGGCTTACCTCCAAAGCGGGAAATAGACTTCCACATATATCTTGTTGATAATGCAAAGCCCGTAGCTCTGCCTGTTAGACACATGGCTCCAAAGGAGAGAAAAGAGCTCAGTAAGCAAGTTAAGGAGCTTCTCGAGAAGGGGTTTATAAGGAGGAGTATCTCGGAATGGGGTGCTCCAGTGGTGTTCACCACCAAAGCAGATGGTTCACTACGTCTTTGTGCGGACTATAGGGAGCTAAACAAGCTGACTAAAAAGAACAGACATCCGCTTCCCAGAATAGACGATTTGTTTGACCAGCTTGTAGGTGCGTTGGTCTTCTCCCAACTTGATCTGGCTACTGGGTTCCATCAGCTAAGGGTAGCTGAAGATAGTATTAATAAAACGGCGTTCAGAACCCCAGACGGTTTCTATGAGTGGCTTGTCATGCCTTTCAGCTTGACAAACGCACCCGCTTATTTCGTAGACCTAATGAGCAGGGTGTTCAGAGAATTCCTCAATAAGTTCATGGTGGTCTTCATAGACGATATTTTGATCTTCTCAAATAATGAGGAAGAACATGCTCAACATCTGAAGGAGATCATGGAAACTCTTCGAGTTCATTAGCTAAAAGCCAAGTTCTCCAAGTGCCACTTTTGGAGAGAAGAAGTAAGATTTCTTGGACATATAGTGTCCAAAGAAGGGTTAGCTGTGGACCCCGCGAAAGTGGTGGCAGTGCAAGATTGGAAGACACCAAGAAATGCAACCAAAGTCCGAAGCTTTCTTGGGCTAGCCGGTTTTTACCAAAAATTCATTAGGTACTTCGCGGAAATCTCAGCTCCACAAACAAGCCTAACAAAGAAGAATCTGGCGTTTGCTTGGGATTTGGATTGCGAATTTGCTTTACAACGATTAAAAAGGGCTCTCACAACAGCACCAGTTCTGACTTTGCCAGATAGAAGCAAGATGTTCACCGTATACACGGATGCTTGTGGTACCGGACTAGGCGCTGTTCTGATGCAAGAAGGGAGGGTAGTAGCTTATGGTGGAAGACAATTGAAAGTTCATGAAAATAACTACCCAACCCACGATCCTTGAGTTGACCGCCATCGTATTTGCGCTTAAGTCTTGGCGCCATTATCACCTAGGTGAGAAGTTCGAATTATATACTGACCATAAATCGTTGAAGTATCTTTTCTCGCAGAAAGATCTTAACTTGAGGCAACAAAGGTGGATGGAGTTCCTTGCCTCGTATGACTTTGAGATTTCCTATACTCCTGGCAAAGGCAACGTAGTAGCAGATGCGTTGAGCAGAAAGAAGCTGACCCTAAGCCCTCTCTTTATAGAAAGGAAAAGCTTAGAGTATATAGCCAGTTTTGACTTTAGGCCCTCCTCTGATTTTATACCTGGTTTATTGGCATCCCTAGAAGTACAGCCCACTCTTTTGGACTCAATAGGGGCCGCACAACGAGAAGACCCTCTACTTGTTGATATGATTGATAAACTAATTAGGGGTGAAACTTCCAGTCACCTCAATAGGTACTCCATCGATGATAAGGTTGGCTGAGACGGGATGGAAGACTATGCGTCCCACAAGCAAGGGATTTAGTAAAGATGGTTCTCAAAGAAGCACATCATTCCAAGATGACAATACACCCAGGCGGGGACAAGATGTACAAGGACGTAAAGAGAGTTTTATATTGGAGCGGCATGAAGAAGGACGTGGCAGATTTCGTTTCTAAGTGCGTGACATGCCAACAGGTCAAGGCGGAACAAATGAAACCTGGAGGACTGCTTCATCCTCTAGAAGTCCCGCAATGCAAGTGGGATAGCATTTCAATGGACTTCATTGACGGGTTTCCTAGGTCAAGAAGAGGCAATACTAGCATTTGGGTAATAGTGGACAGGCTTACTAAGAGCGCCCACTTTATACCAATCAAGAGTAGAAGGACTGCCTCGTCTCTAGCTTCTCTTTATCTCAAAGAAATAGTTCGACTCCATGGAATACCCACCAGCATAGTGAGTGACAGAGATCCCATCTTTACGAGCGAATTTTGGCGGAGTCTGCAAGAAGCTGTAGGCACACAATTATGCTTGAGCACGGCCTATCACCCCCAAACTGATGGTCAGACAGAAAGGGTGAATAGAGTATTAGAAGATCTTTTGAGACTATGTGTCTTCGGAGGGACTTGGTAGGATCATCTTCCTTTGGTGGAATTCGCCTACAACAACAGCTACCAAGCCACCATCGGTATGGCGCCCTTCGAAGCTCTATATGGAAGACCGTGCCGATCACCAACTTGTTGGTGGGAGTCTACTGACAAGCTTATACTTGGGCCAGACATGATTAGAGAAACTTCAGAAAAAGTGGACCTGATACGAAGGAGAATGAAAACTGCCCAAGATAGACAGAAATCCTACGCCGACAAAAGAAGGACCGACCTTGAGTTTGAGGTTGGGAACAGGGTTTTTCATTAAGGTATCCCCTTTAAGGAACGTCGTTCGCTTTGGATCCGCAGGAAAGATAGCACCAAGATTTGTAGGACCATTCCATATCATCGAGAAGATTGGGAAGATGGCTTATAGAGTAGAGCTACCCGAAAGGTTGGCCGGAATTTACAACGTCTTTCACGTTTCTCATCTCCGGAAATGTCTACATGAATCTGTAGAAGTGGTGGAGCCAAGCATTCTAGAAGAAGCCGAAGTGGAACGCGAAGCAACTGTGAGGAGAGTTCCAACTCGAATCGTAGGAACTGAAATCAAGAAGCTACGCAACCACGAAGTCAAGCTTGTCAAAGTTCAGTGGAGCGACGCCGAGGAAGACGCGACTTGGGAAACTAAGGACAGAATACGCGCGGCCTACCCTTTTCTTTTCGACGGTACATCTTTGACCTCTCTTTTTCCTTAAGCTGTGCTTGTATCTATCTTTTTAGGTATAATCTCCTTGATATTATCCTTTATCCTTAGGTAGAAACCCCTTTGAATGTAAACATGTAATTGAAACATGTTATGGTTGATGGCTGCAAGTGGTTGCAAGTGGTTGCTAGTGGTTGCTCGTGGATGCATATACACACACAGCCTATGTTTTAGATCGGCTCAATCGCTTCATATTGCATATGCATATATGTATTCATATTTGTATGTGGTTGAAACTTGATATGTTGTCATATGGATGTCGCATTTGTATTAATGGTTGCGCACTCATGTAGAATTATGAGTAGGAAAAATTTGCATACATAATGGATTCAATACACTTACATAATTCGCATTAAGGAGGTCAACTGAATCAGTAGACCGCCTGATTTTTGCATTAGATAAGGACATAAACACACACTATGCATATAATCATGAAGCATTAGAAGTCTTTTAACGACAATGGATGCCATTGTTTGTTGGATGAGTAGATGGACGATTGGATGTTAGGATATACGTTCTTTTAGACTTAAAGATTTCAGGGACGAAATCCTTTAAGGAGGGGAGAATGTAACACCCTGAAATTTTCTGTTAACTGTAAATTAACAAATTAAAGTATAATTAATTCTAAATGAAAGAATTAAGGGAAACGGGTTACGCCATTGCGTTCGTCTCAGAATTCTGCTTGAGATAGAGTCTGAGTTTGCGGGAATCAGACTCCGTATGAAGGAGTTATGACCTCCGGAAGTTTCAGAATTCAAATTAAAAATTCAAACAGATCAAAAGTTAGTTCAAATTTCGAATTCAGACCCAAACTGGGCTGGGCGGGAAAATTCCCGCCCAGGCACTAGGTCGACCTAGGGGTCGACCTCGGTAACCAGGTCGACCATAGGGTCGACCTGCCCAGTCGACCAGGTTTGGCCCTGGCTAGCCTGGTCGGGTTCTGGTCGAATTTCTGAGCTCTGATGTGTCACTAGGGATGACTTGTCACATTCTAGTTGGCTCCTCTCGAAGTGAATGGTCTAGATTCATCTATGATCATCTGACGGCTCAAATCAATCTGAAATTCTATATAAACAACTTAAGACTCCAACCTAAATTCACATGAAAAAATTAGAGACGGAGCCGCTATGCTGTCGGGAGAAAACTGAGAGGAGCCTCCACTTGTAGAAAAGCTTAGAGATGAGCCAAAATTAAAGTTAAAACAAGAATCAAAACAACATTTGTCTACCCAAAGGAAAGCAATTCAAATTCAGAACTCAGAAATCAGAAAACAAGACCGTCGTTTGTTGTAAGAATAGTGATTTTTCGATGTGAATAAAAGTTAGGATTCGATTCGATGTAAAATGGAAATGGAACTGTGTTATTGTATAACGACAATGTTAATTCATATTTATGTGTTGTAATGATTATGGTATTGTGATGTTTGTGGTATAGTTGAGTTGATATTGATCCTATTGTACATTTAGAATCACATGCAAGTTGTATAGTTCATGTTGTAATCTACACCTATATGTTTATGTGATTATATAAGTTGTATGTGACATGTACAAGTTAAGATCACATGTATATACTTTATGCTAGAATCTCTATGCCTAAATGATTAAGTTCATATACATGCTCCTATGTTTATACAAAAGTTGCAAAGTTCATAATTGGATCCATGCAAGATCCATTTTAATACAAGTTTCATGTTATAGTAGTAAACATGATTTGGATCTAGTTCACACATGCGATGAAATTATACATACTTTATGGACATGTTATATTCTTGTCATATGCTAATGATGTTCGATGTTATGCCTAGATCTAAACATGTTTAGGCTTATGTTGTCTAAATCATATGTTAATTCATGTGACACCTATTTGGTTAGACCCCTATTTCAATGCAAGTTCACATGTATGTAAGTTGATTTAGCCTATGTTGCAAGTTCACACCTATGATATTCATGTTGACTACTTTGCAAGTTCACACCTATGATGTTCATATTGACTATGCCAAAAATGCCAAGTTTACACCTATGTTATGTTTATGTTAATGAATTCCAATTTTGTGTACGCTAAATTAGGCTAAGTTTTTAGCCTAATATTATGTGTTTAAAATCATGCGAATGAAAAATTAGGCTAAGATTGTTAGCCTAATATTTAGACGGGGTAACGTTGGGGAAAATTGGTAACTTGACAAAAATTGGTGAAACTTGTATGGTATAAATTCTTATACCAAAAATGTTAAACTTGGAAAGTGGGCCACAACATTTAATTGTTGACAAATTTACAGATAATAAGTAAAAGAGACAAATATGTAAATTTAGAAAATACGAGTGTGCTTAACACGAGGTTGGATTGAGTTATGATGTAAACCTGCCCGGACCCGCCCGACTGTCCAGTAGTCACGACAATACCTATCCAATGTGAGTGGTTAAGCATTGAGCCAAATAAGGACGCGAGGTTAGATTGAGTTACAGTGTAAATCTGCCCGGAACCGACCGGCACATCCAGTAACCGTAACAATACCTGTCTAATGTGAGTGGTCGGTGCTTTAAAAGGCTAAGGACAGACAAGTCAGGATGGTAGGGTTAAGTTAACTAAAACACTTAACCAATTCAACATGTTAATTAAACTGATGGGTGGGGTTAGGTAAATACAGACACTTAACCACTTAACATGTTTGACTAGAAAACCCTAGTAACGGGGACCCATTTCAGTAGTAACCAAATTAGGTATCATGGTACCCTGAAACTAGGCAGGGTGGAGCACGATTACTGGGCTGATTGTAAGCGGTCAAAAGCGACGGCGGTGGGTGCAACATTGTGGGTTCTAACGGAGTGCGGGCGTGCATACACTTCGGAGCAGACAAACTGGGCACTGGGGGCACAAGTAGTATAACCTATGCATTCTAAGGATTGTGTCGGGCCGCCACCATGGGACTTGATACACCCCATGGTGGGGCCAGCATAGGTATCTACAATCTTTGTGGGTCGTAAGACACATATGATTATGCGAATAGGAGCCGATCTTTAGAGAAAGGGGATCACTTCACCTCTATCATGGGGTGCCAGTTGAGACAATGCAAGTAGGTGCAGAGATATAGTGTGGGGGTGTGATAGTATATTCGATTCAAACTGCTTTATCTTAGTTTATGATACTTTCCTATTTCCAGTTTATACCTGTCATGCCCTTTTTCTTATTCTCATACTGAAGAGTCACTAGACTTACCAGGCTTTATGTCTGACCCTATTTTCTTTCGTCTTCTTTTCTTCCGTTCACCCCCCCCCCCCCCCCAAGTTTCACAGGGAGGAAACAACCCAGCTTAGTCAGACTCTTTGCAAGCTTCAAGATAGTAGATGTACGGTTTGGACTCTCTTTCCTTGGCTATGGCTGTTGGACACATTCTATGGGGATTTATGTAGTTTTAATTTTGTTTTATGCTTCTTTGTTTAATAATCAAGGCAGAAATGATGATGTAATGTTTTGGAAGTTATTATGAGACAATTATGGAAATGTTTTGTATGAACACATATTTTATGAAATAAAAGTCTGTTTGTTTTCCGCTGCTTATATGTATATATGTGTTTATATATATGTCTTGTGTTTTATCTGTGACTTTTACTTACCAACCTCCACCAAAGTTAAGGCATTCCCTTAGTGAGTGACCTTAATGGAGGTGGGGTGTTTCAGAACCAAAGCTAAAAAATTAAAAAGGCACAAACCAAACCCCTCAAACTGCAAAACCACATACCTTTGTTCTTTAATTAATGGGGTAGCATCTCATCCCTTGGCTTTTTCAGCTCATCCTGAAGCTGTTGCATCTAAGATTGCATTTCTACTCGTTTCTGATCCTCTTACTACTCGTTTCTGTATTAATATGACCCTTATTATCATCAGAAAATTAGGAATGAAGTTGCTAAGCCTATATTTTCATGTTGCTTCTGTATGATGGAAATTATTATAAGAATAAAGATATCAACCATAATCATGATCATTTCTACTTATCAATGTGAGTAATCATGAATAATACCTCTTGCATATTTGCTGATCGAGATGAAGGCTTCTGATCAAAGGACTTGGATTCACTGGAAGTATTTGTAGCCTTAACAGGAAAACTAATCCCTCTAATCGAAGTTTTTTGCCCTAATTCAGAGGACCCAGATCTAAATAAACGACAAAAGTTAATGCAAAATCCATAGAACAAAATTGCAACCACATGACGAAGTCTTTCGATCATAAACCCGGTTTTCACAATTGAAATGGATTTTCGACTAAGAACAATTGGTGAATATACGTGTTTATTATACCTAAACTTAAAATCTTGCATTTTTGGAAGCAGCCTAATTTTAGCTTCGCCCGTCTTCAGATCGCTCGTGCTTCCTGCCTTTGATCGCTCTTGTCAGATTCTTTTTGTCTGATCCATTTTTCACACATCGCCTTGGTTTCTATCAGCGTTGGAGATGGATCCCAAATTGCTCGAACTAATTGATGTGAGACCACAAAAGATTTGATAAATTGTCAGATCCATTTTTCACACGTCAGAGCTGTTTGTTTCACCGGGAAAATGAAAATATGTTCAGCGGGAAAATGAAAATTTGGGACAAAGAAGAGGCGGTAAAAGAAAATTAGATTGATGCGGATTGATAACGAAAAATAGATTGACGCGGATTGATAATATAGACCGTTGGATTATGTTCATGCTGATTGATAATTTTATTAATTTTTTAGTTTAGAATATATCCATAGCTACTGCAACACAGTTTAATATTTATGCCAACGCCTTAAAACTTATGTTGCAATAGATTAAATTTAGCATAGCAATGAAACATTGTAGCTAGATACACCATGGATTTTCGTTGTGATAGGTCATCTATGGCATAGTGAAAAACTCAAGATAATATCAATAATCAAAATATTCCTATTAATGAAGTTCGATCTCCACCAAGAATATTACGAGACCATCCAACTCAAAATATTATTGGAGAAATAACTTCAGACGTAAGAACAAGAAGTCAACTTAATTTAGTAAGTAATGTAGCCTTCTTATCAAATATTGAACCCAAAAATCCTAAAGAACCATCTATAGATGAAAATTGGATAATTGCAATGCAAGAAAAATTAAAACAATTTGAACGTAACGAAGTATGGGACTTAGTTCCATGATCGACTGATCAAACTGTTATGGGAACAAAATGGATTTACAAAAATAAAGAAGATGAATTGGGTAATATCACTAGAAATAAAGCTAGACTTGTTGTATAAGGTTACAATCAAGAAGAAGGCATAAATTATGAAGAAACTTTTGCTCCAGTCGCACGACTAGAATCAGTTTGAATACTATTAGTATACACTTGTTATCACAACTTTAAACTATACCAGATGGACGTTAAAAGCGCTTTCTTGAATGGTTATATTAAATAATGAGTATATGTTGAACAACCTCCACTATTTGCTCATGAAAAATATCCTGATCATGTTTTTAAATTGAAAAAGGCATTATATGTTGAAACAAACACCTCGTGCTTAGTATGCATGTCTTAAAACTTATTTATTAGATTCATGATTTCAAATTGGAAAGGTTGATCAAACACTTTTTATCAAAAAGGATAATAAAGATATTTTAATAGTGCAAATATATGTAGACAACATTATCTTTAGATTAACAAATGATCAATTATGTCAAGAATTTTCCAAAATAATGACCAATGAATTTGAAATGTCACATACGGGAGAACTATCTTACTTTCTAGGTTTGCAAATTAAGCAATTATCAGATGGAATTTTCATTAATCAAGAAAAATATTGTACTAATTTAATAAAATGTTTTGGAATGGAAAACACGTCAAGTAAACCTACACCAATGAGTACGACGACGCATTTAGATAAAGATGAAAATGGTAAAAGGCTCGATCAAAAGTTATATCGAAGCGTGATAGCTTCACTTTTGTATTTAACTGCAAGTAGACCAGATATTATGACGAGTGTTTGCTTATGTGCTTGTTTTCAGGCTAATCCAAAAGAATCACATTTGAGAGTAGTTAAACGTATATTACGTTATCTTAGTAGTAGACTTTGGACTTTTCTATCCAAAAGATTGTTCCTTTGAATTAGTTTCATATAGTGATGCTAATTTTAGAGGATCACAGACGGATCGTAAGAGTACAAACTGAACATGTCACTTTATCGGTAAATCACTTATATCTTGGTTCAGCAAGAAACAAAATTGTGTTTCACTATCAACATGCGAAGCTAAATACATATCTGCTGCACTAGCCTATGCTCAAGTAATATATATGCAGCAAACACCAAAAGATTTCAACGTAAATTTGCCTAATTCCACAATTTATTGTGACAATACAAGCGCAATAAATTTATCTAAGAATCCAGCAAACCATTCTAGAACAAAATTGATATTAGGCATCATTTCTTAAGAGACAATATTGAAAAACATACAATTAATTTAGAGTTTGTAAACTAAGAAAATCAAATTGCTGATATCTTTACTAAACCTCTTTTAGAGAACTCTTTCATAAGACTTCGGCGAGAACTAGGAATTGTATCTTTCAAAGATATCTAAAATGTTAATTGATTACTTTGTGCTTATGATGTCTTAATTTCTTTTTAATCAATGACCAGTGGGGAGAAATATCTCTCTTATGATTCCATCCTATTGGAATATATATGCTATAACATTTTTTTGATTCCATGCTATTGGAATATATGTGCTAACATTTTTTATGATTCCATGCTATTGGAATATATATGCTATAACATTTTTTTGATTCCATGCTATTGGAATATATGTGCTAACATTTGTTGTTGCAGGAATCAAATGGTAAGTTTATAAATTTATGAACTAACAAAATATTGCAGAAATTCAGGGAGAGCTGAACATTCAGGGGGAGAAAATCAGAAGTGTTGTCATCAATCAAAAAGGGGGAGAATGTTGAAAAAAAGATTTTGATTAATGTCAACAACGTGAAGTGCATTGGAAATCATGTCATAAAGATAAGGTTATATATATATACACACACACACACACACATTGAGTCATGTTAGAATTATGTTAAAATCTATTCTCAAGTATAATACGAGTATAAAACTAAACATATATATATATACATTTCAAATGACATGAAACAGCCTGACTGGGCAAAAGTGCCTAAACCAGTCGATTGGTCCAAAACCAACCAGTCGACTGGTCATGCAATTTTGCTCCAGTAACGGCTAGTTTCTGAATATTTTAAATATATATGATTTCATACTTTTTTTAACTAGTCAACTGATTCGAAACAGCACATATTTTCTGAAAGGTTGTCTTCATTCATGAAGAGAAATCTCTTCATTTCTAAAAGGAAATGGAAGCTTCTTTTGGTTAAAACTCTTAATGAAGCATTGCTATCTTTCATATAAACACTTTAAACATGATTTACAATCACCGAATGATTCTCTATTCTATCTGTTTTCTAAATTTCACTTATATATTCTTTGCAAACAAAAAGCTCCCCCAAATTCAAGTTGTTGAATCCTTGATAATTTTTAATATATCTTGATTCGACAAGCAATAATCTTCCTTCAATCTTTGCATTCAAATCATATACTCGAGGATAAGATTATAGGAAGGGTGTACTTAAATTGTTGACTATCTGTGTTGATCAAAGAATACAAATCAGAAGTCAAAATACTTGTATTTGTTGAAGTCCTGTGTAGTTGCTCAGGCGGGAGGCATCCTTGTTGGGGCTTGGGTGTATTGACCTATTCCTTCGGGTTAAGAGAGGGCGTGATAGTGAATTCCGAAGAGGAGCTTCGGAACTGGACGTAGGGCGGGAAGTCCGAACCAATATAAAATTCCTGGTGTCGTTTCTTATTGCATTTACTTTTGATATATTTATATAGCTTATCTTTTGACCTGCGTAACTATCGTACATTAGATAGTTAGTTTATCATCTACATTTCCGCTATATCCATATAGATCCTGCTTAAGTCACGCACACCGACTCTTCAAGTACTATTTAGATATTATGCATATGCATATATATTATACATTATTTGAATTAAACAAGGTTAACATATATTAATTTCTAGACTAAGGTTAATGATACTTATAAAAGAGATTGAAAGGATAGTAAAGACAAAAGTTTTATGGTATTCATAATATATAATAAATTATTTAAAATGATTCTGTGAGAAACGTGGAGTTAAATAATCTTAGTAGGATGCTTCTTTAATATAATAAAAATTGAAGATCTTTTTAAAGAGAATATAGAATTGTATCATATAAAGAAACATATAGTCATATATATATATATATATATATATATATAAGCTATTTTTAAAAAGGATTTAAAATTTAATTTATTATGAAATATAAATCAATCTTTTGGTACAAATCATTTTTAAAGTTAAACTTTTAGAAATCAAAATATATTAATTTGCTAAGGGACAATTTATTTGTTAAAACTTTAAAAATAAGTCTACAGTCATAACAAAATTATGAAATTTGGATATAAATTAAACTATAAAACTATAATTTCTTATATATAATACATAAAATCATATATATATATATTATTTTTATACCAAAATATTAGGTCAAATATTTAAGCTTTTATAAATCTTAATAAGAATTCAAACTAAGTATTTAAGTTCCAAATAATATTTGTAATAATGTAACCCAAAATTGTTATGAAATCATGTGAATAATATATAAATTAAACTATGCATGTTTAAACTATATAAAAGATGAATAAATTTATATTTTATAACAATATCAAAAAGTTATATTAACTTTGTATATCATATTAACATGTTTATATAATTTTTATTAATTTATAAACTTTTAATATATATGTTTTGAAACATGATACAAGAAAATAAATAGACAAACAAGGTTAATAACCAGAGTTTGAACTGGCATTTTCTAATGAAAAAAATGGAGGGAAGTTTGAAAGTTTAAACTTTTGAAATTAAAATTTTAAATTTAATTATGTCGACATGACAATTTATGTATATTGACATACATGTAGAAAATCAAAAAACATATTGTTTTGACTTCTTGGTTTTATTATATTATCGATTTATATTTCAGGTTTAACTATCTCTTGAAATAATATTAATCCTAACAAACATTCAAAATTCATTATTATATTTATTTTTTATAATATTATTATTTTGGATTTATAAATTCAAATTTCAAATTTGAATTTTAAAGTTTATATTTCAAATTCAAAACTAGGAAAACAAAACAAAGCGAACAAAACATCCATTCAACCAAAAAGAATTTAAAAATTAATTAAGGCATACCCGATTTTTAGATCCATTTCTTCAATATTTTCTGAATTCTGAATTGCCGTGAAACACATATTTGAATCTCCGGTTTCTGGCTCTCCATCGCTTGATGACGAATCTGAATCATATTTACATCTTCCAGAATTTGGCGATGAGATCAATGATTTAGTAGTTTAGCCAACTTGGCTCCAAAATTTTGAACTTTGAATGAACGAACACTTCAACTACTATAACCCTAAAAGTCATATCTCTTCATAAACTCTTATTTTCTTGATTGATGAATAATCATCTTGGCGTCTTTCGGTCAATAGTCATCAGACATAACTCTTTCCCGGCAAAACAACATACCTGTAACGACCCGGGGAAAAAGGTTGACGCTCGAGTTCTCGACAATAATACATAAACCCGTATTACTTGCCAAAAACCCAAGTATCGATCCCCCAGATTGTCATGAGAAAGAATTTAGAGGGTGAGAATAGAAAGAAAGAAGTATTAGAATAGAAGAAAGAAGAAGAATACATCAGAATCTCACAGCGGAACGAATAAAATATAATATAACAAATCCTTTATACAAAAACTGTATATACATACAAATCATCAGAGTACACATACATCAGTCACAGCGGAATAATAGCTTTGAATAACTAGCGGTGAAGCCGCCTGCTTCTAGCTCCTGAACTCCAAGCGAACCTAACCTGGAACATACTCAGTCTGACCCGAGCACAGTTGATTTAAAACAAAATACATCGGGTCAGTCTGGAATACTATCAGTGATAAATTCACAGCACACACTTGTTTAACTTTGGAAAATCCTTTCTGAAATCAAAGGATAATAGTAAGACCAGTCCACACATAAACACGGACGGTTTTTACCTTCCTATAACCCAAAACATTTTTGAAAACAATATCTTTCTCTGATATTATCATAATGTCTAATTACAAATAAATATCAATCTAGAGGAACGCTTGCATCTCACGCTCCCCATATATAGTATACAATCAAAAACCGCGAGCGCTTATTGGGTATTGGATTTCCAACCATGACAAGGTATGGGACCACCTTCCGCACGTGTATCTCTAGAGGCGAATACACTGGGTTCAACAAGAACGTCTTGCAACCCGGCCCTCACATGATCGACCACTCATTTCACTTGAGTGTATCGAATGTATATCACCGACGGTTGGGATCAGCAACCGCCTGCCCGAAAAGGGACAGCATCGAACATAGATTAAAGAAGCAAATGGAATTTCTCTAGATTGGCGATCATACATCCTAATGGGAGCGACCCACATAGCCATGTTGCCTGCCCAATTTTTGTCATTTCCCGGTTGATAAGGCTTGAGGCTAGAATCTCTTTAAAACATCTGGCCATCATTCACTTTGAATGCCACATCGTCAAATCCGCCAGATATCACTAAATGTTGATTACCACAAAAATACCCTGAGCGTTAAGACAAAGAAGGTGTACAGCCTTCTCCGCCACCAACAGAGATACGTTTGTAGAAAATCAATATACGTGACCCCTTTGGAAATACTCCGTCAGACACTCGTCCATACAAGTCATCCAGGAACAGGATGAACCGAAGGCACCCTCCTACTGCATCTCATATAGGAATCACCCCATGGATCAGTAGCGAGTAGTCCTTGCAACCCATAGATTTCAACCACGACAGAATCACAAATCAAAATAACACTGGTTGCAAGCCAGAGAGATTTGACAAGTAGTTCTTCCGCTTACGAAGATCCACGGTCTTCGATTGCTCCATCCTCAATTACATCTTCACGTATTGTTGATCGGAATGGTATTCGAATATAATTCGATCACGGACTTTCCATACCAACAAGCGTATTGGTCTGGTTTGATAGTTGGTGATTTAACTATCAAATAACAAATAGTGTGAATACAATGAGTTTGCTGATTCAGCACTTGACACAACTCGACCTCTTTTAAAATATATTTAACCAAATTCCCTTTTTGACTGATTTACTTTGATTGATTAACTCTAACTTGACTAACTCGACTTATTTAACTCGACTGGACTAACTAGACTTGGTTACTCTTATCGATTAACTAATACTCAACTTAACTCCATTTGCTTGACTCTAGATCGCAGCGATCACAATGGTTATGCCTGATTCCCTCAGGAAACATCCGACCGTCGTAGGCTATCTGCATCCCTGTGAATTACGCTAGCAGTCGTACGTAATGGCAACTCTTCCTGGAAAAAACTATGTTTGGCTAACTCTACCACAAATACTGTATTCGATCAACTCTAATTGAAAACAAATGTTTAGTACAATTTGAAATCACTTATTCTTATTTCCTTGGAACCATTATTGCAATATTATTTAATTTCCAAAACCTTGCATTAGAGTTCGATATACCTCGTATAGGGTAAAACAATTTCAACAACTTCACTCACTACAAACTAATATTGTTCCTCGATAATAGTGAAGCCAACCAAGTTGGGGTATTTTAGTTACCTCTCAGACCTTGATCAACCCGTTCTTATCTCAGAATAACATCAGTTTGTCACTTAACTATTAACATCTCAATTTTCCCCTTTTGGTTTCAAATCTGGTTTTATAAACCTTTTCTTACTTTGAAATCTTTGTTCGATAATCTCTTTACTCAATTCCCTTAATTAAGTAAATCTTAATTTACAGCACACCTCTTAACTTTACAACCCTTACACCATCTAATCACTTCAGTGAATTCCAATTAAAAACTCATTGCTTAAATCCTTATTAATTAAAACAATAACTAACTTCAAATATTAACTATGTAAAAATATAGTTAACTTGGTTATTTATCAAAAATATGATAATGGTTACTCTTAAAAGCTGATTAAACAATACTTTTCTTTATAAATTCTTAACCAATCAAATACTTATTCTGAGGTTTAGTTAATCGAAGATTAACTAAAATTTAACACTAAACAATTCAAAAATCCCTTATTTATAGTTAATCAAAGATTAACTAATTATTTAGCACCACTCGCCAAATTTGACGAATATTCAGAACCCAATTAATCCCATTATCGTCATCAGTTAAAAACAGTTGGTTTTGTCGACCTAACATCTCAGTTAACCATTAACTGAATTCTCTTGTCATTTCCCCTTTTTGAATTTATCAAATAACTTAATTAGTTTAAAAACCCTATTTAATTGTTTAATTATTTCACCTTCCCAACCCGTAGGTAAATCTTCGGTTTCCTTTGTTTAAAAACTGGTAAATCCATTTAAATAATCCCTTTACTCTCGATTAAAAATAGATATTTATAAATTTCCATTTAATTCCTTATATACTTTAATTTGAACTTAAATTCGGTTATCAAATAATTCTAACTTTAAAACTACGTCAATTTCTCGAACAGTCAACTGACGTTAGCCACAACACATTTTTAGACATTCACCGTCAATTACCAAATCAACACGATCAGCTGATTTTTAACACATCACGGGTGAATATTATTCAACCATACAAACAATTTTTGGTGTCAGTCAAGGTGAACAACTCATATATAAGCACAACAAACAAATATACAGTTTTATTTGAGGAATCCGGTCAGATCTCTCCAACCTGTCCTTCTCTGCATCACAGATACCAGTCGATAAAAATATACGAAGTAAATAATTGATCGATTATAAATAACTGCAATCAATCAACAATAGCAACCAATTTGCATCCATCGCATCCAATCAACCAATTTAGACTGTTAACTTTAAAATATATTTTACTGTGAATGTACCGCATCACAGGATTCCAGAATGTGTGAGAATTAACTCACCAGATTTATTATGTTGGCGGTTGACGCGTTTGTTCCATTTAATCTTGAACGGGCATTCAAAATTAGCTGAATTTTCAACGGTGTCAGATCAGAGCCTATTCAGTGTCATCACCTAGGTCTCATCCCTGCGATCCCATCGGATCCAATTTCGCTGAAATCCGTTAATGTATGAGTGAGATACGCTTGTTCAAAGTTTGAATATATATACGATTTTAAACTTAACTTTAATTAATAAATTAATTAAATGATTAATTAATTATTACCTACCACCTTAATTACTGTTTAAGTCCACGTCATCATGGAATTATCAAAAAGAACGCGTCTTCTTCCCAATTATCTGCTCCAACCCGATTCTCTCTTCTTCTAAAAAAACGACCGCCTCCCAATCTTTAAACCGTCTCCACTCATCCCTCAGGCCACCGAAACCAGCGAGCCACCCCCCATCAGGACCTCCATAGCCCGACGCCTCTCCACCAGAAACCACGGTCCCCAAAACCCCTCCGACCGCCGGAATTTTACATTTCCCCCAAATCCGTTTAACCCAAAAACTGCACCACCTCCGATCACCAGGGCCAACGCCACCACCGCCAGGACCTGTGCCTGCCACCTGCGCTACGATCCTCCTCAATACCCTCCGCCCAAACCCAACCGGCCGCCTGTAATCGGCCAATGACCGATTGTTACTTCCAAAACGAACCAGAAAACTTCACCTCTGATCATCTCGCTCCTCCGGCCACCACAGGCGTTGAAACAGGTTCGGACCACCTCCATCTGAAATCCTTGTCTCTCTACTTTCACTTCCAACCGGTCTCATCCCCTGAAATCAACCCAAACGCCCACAATAACATGAAAAACGAAAATGGATTTCGTCGGTTTAAAGACGATTCCGGCAACCACAGGTGTTCGTTCAGCCTCAACTTTTCATAGCAGGTCCGCGTCGACCAGATCTATAGCTTTTGCTTTAGAACCCCCCACGAATTCTTCACGGATTTAGAGAATTAATTGATTTTGTAAAACTGGACTTATTTGCAAATTTACATGAAGGGGCTGAGTTTGGGCATTAGGGTTTCAGCCTTAGGACCTTATATAGTGTGGAAAAATATTTATTTAAGTTGATTTGACGAACGACAATGACTAACGATATTTTATTTCGTACCTATCGCATTTTCGAATGTCGTTTATTGGCTGCTGCGCTCACATACGAACCCCGTTCGAGATGCGAATGGACGGCATAGTGTAACTTGACGATACGGTCCTAACGAAACTTGTTTCGTCGAATTCCGAGTCTGTTTTCTCGAATGGCCCTTATTCACGTTCAAACGATCGTTTTTATTTTACACTTTATTTTGCCACGCTCACAAAATAACCATGATTGACGCGCTATCTGAAAATCTAGCAATAATTTACTGTTACGGTCCCAACAAAATTTGTTTCGTCGAAAACAGAGGTCGTTTGAAAAATGTCCCTTTTGAACTGGCCAAATATGAATAAAATAACCCAATCTTAAAATACTTCAATATAAAATAAATTAAATACCGCAGTTGGTCATACACGACCAGAATTTGATAAATTACCAAGGAAAAATATCACAGGTTGAATTTCATGCCAAGTCGATACTCAAAATATTTTAAAACCCTTATTTTATATAAACGCAGCGCTATATATATAAAGGATAAGGATAAGGCCCGAATCAAGGGGGATTTGGATAGAGGAACAAATTAGAATATTTATTTGCTAGGATCCGTACTGCCAGCATTCCTTTTAGGTTTATCACTGATGGTCTCACAATCGATGAGGGTGAAGGTCAGGCATGCTTATACTGATTAGGTAAATAAGTGACCAATAGAGACAGAGCCATGTGTGGGTGCATTCCGGCGGTGCAATGAGTGTGCACGTGCATCGACAAGGGAGAATAAGTCGTTACTACATCCAACAGCGTTTATGTAATGTTGTACTGATGGGTCGGGTCAGATAAAGCCTTTGATCCATAGTGACGAAAGCTACCATGTAAATTGGTAGACTAATAGCCGATCGATGGGTAGTATTAATAATATATCCTACTCTTATTTACCAGATTCAGTAATTGAGAAAGTGCAAATAATCGAATAAATCTATACTTGTACAATTCGAATATATTTCTCTATATATCATTCCATTGTTTACCTTTGTAGTTGTACATAGACACTTACCCTATCTGAGATTATAACTATTATTTAATTTACCTTTCTTTTATTACTCAGTCATGCTAGTAATTACAACACTATCGGGCTTTATATATGACCCACTCCTCTTTCTTCTTTTTTCTTCTCCACCAGGCCTACAGACTAGAGTTAATTTTTTTGAATTTCTTAGAATATTATTCTTTGAGATTCATTCTTACTGTAGATGTATTCACGTTTTTGTTTTGTCTTATTTAATGGAATTGACTGTATTATTGGCTATTTTGAGGGACATTCATATTGTACTCTAATTTTTGACCGAGATATGGTTTTCTTGAGACAAGTGGTTTGAAAATGAAACAACATGTGGTTTTTGAAGTAAATGTTATGCTTCGGTTTCAAAATTGCTTTCCACTATATTTATTATTTATTTTCATCTAATCTTAGTCTCTGTGATGTATGTCTTTACACTTATAACGTTTCACATTTCTTAGCATGACTTTAATTGGGGAATGTTTAGGTGTGCAGAGTGTTTCATTTGGTATCAAAGTGTAGGGTTACAGGATTGTCAAAAAAAATATTTCAAAAGAAGATAATTTTTAGAAGAGGTAAATTTCATAAAAAACAATTTTTGAAAATGAAAGTTTATCCCCTCAAGTTAAAGGACAACCTTTCTTTAATTCCTTTGAAATCTTAAATATCTATCTTTTCTCTTTGCGCATCATGTCTAGAGCTCCAAATCTTCTTGATGGTGTTCCAGTTCACGATTGGCTTCATAGATATCTTGAGGGTATGGTACAAGTCGAATAGCAATAGTGTGTGCAAGATCCAGCACCCGCAGCAGCTATCGACTTCTCTAAGCTTTGTAAGGATTTCTCGAATCTTGGCGGTAGGAATTTTTCAGACATAGAGACTTTTGTAGAGGCTCGCACTTGGATAAGGGGTTTGGAGCAAATTTTTAGAATATTGGAGCTCGGAGATTGTTAGAGAATTCAGCTAGCCACTAGGCATCTAAAAGATGAGGCATCTTATAGATGTGAGATACTCGAGGCGGAGGGTAGAGATACTGATTGGGATGGATTCATAGGTCGATTCGAGATGAGAATCTTGTTGCAAGATTAGGAAGGGATGCAGCTAGAGCGATTTCTTGGATTGAAGCAGGGAGACCTTACTGTAAAGGAATATATCAATCACTTCAATGAGCTATCGAGGTTTGGGATGGATATAATCAATACAGCTCTTAAGAAGGTTGTCAGATTCACGATAGGACTGAACCAACCTCTCAAAGGTTGGGGATTACTCATATAGGAGCGATGTTCCATTTATTAGTAGAGATGACTCTTATGCATTAGGAAGCAAAGAAAGAGGGTGAAGAAGAAGTTTCCAAGTCTGCAAGCTCAAAAAAAAGTGGTAGATAATAGAAAAACAATAAGAAAAATATCGAAGGACCTCAAAAAGGGAAAATCAAGACGGACATCAAGTGTCATGGTTGTGGGTTGACGGGTATTACATCAAGGGTTGTAGGAGAACTGCAATGAAAGGAAAGTGCTATAATTGTGGACAGCCCGGACATATTAGTAGAGCTTACCTTAAGAATACATGGCATGGGGTAATGCAGCAGTGGCTCGTGTACAGGTCTTAAAGGCATCCCCATCTGGTGTTGAATTATAAAAAGGTAGGAATGCTAGGGTGAAAGGTTTTATTTCTATTTCCGATTTTCCCATTTGTACTCTCATTGACCTAGAAACATCTCATTTTTTAATCTCTAGAGCTTTAGTCTATTGTTTGCACTTGAGAATTTCTTTAGTCACTGATCCCATGGTTATTTCAAAACCCACAGGTGGTTCCGCATGTTTGCCTATGATTTGTAAGGATTTGAAAATTTTGGTATTAGGTATTGAGTTTGACTGTGATGCCTATGTATTGGGGTTCTCGGGGTACGGAATGATCTTAGGAAAGGATTGGCTAGCCATGTATGGGCTATCTTAGACTATGAGAGGAGTGTCAATAAATTGTAACATATAGTGGTTGGACCCTTGAGATTTCTTGCGACCCACAATGGCCATTCATGCTATGTTTTATTTATCCTTTAGATTCATCTATCGATGATATTCATTCTGTACTCGAAATTTGTGATTTTTCCAATGTATTTAAGGAGATGAGAGGGCTACCTTCTAAGAGAGAGATTGATTTCCAGATTTATCTCAGTGAGAATGCAAAGTCCGTAGAATTGCCCAGACAGAATATGGCTTCGAGGGAACAGAGAGAGTTGAGCAAGCAAATGGATGAGCTGTTAGAAAAAGAATTCATTAGATGTAGTATTTTCAAGCGGGGAGATCCCATTGTCTTTGCTACAAAGGCGGATGGTTCTCTCTGACTTTATGTGGACGGTAGGGAGTTAAATAAACTCATAAAGAAGAATCACTACCCACTCCCTCAAATCGATGATTCATTTGACCATTTGGTTGGCGCATCAATGTTCTCTCAGTTTGACTTTTCCATCGGTTTCCATCAGCTCAGGGTGATAGAGAATAGTATGGAAAATATGTCCTTTCGGACACCTAATGGATTTTCTGAGTGGTTTGTTATGCCTTTTGGACTAATCGATGCACCAGCCTATTTTATGGATCTGATGAGAAGAGTCATCCTGGATGTTCTCACTAAGTTTGTGGTGGTTTTTATGTATGAAATTTTGGTATTCTCGAAGAGAGAAGATGTGCATGCCTTACATTTGGGAGAGGTTCGAGCTTTATACGAATCATAAGTCTCTGTATTTATTTTCGCTGGGGGATATAAATCTGAGACAACAACATTGGACGGAGTTACTTGCATGATTTTGAGATAGCTTATACCCCCAGTAAGGGGTACATCGTCGCGGATGCCTTGATTAAGAAGAAGGCATCTTTGATTTCTCTATTCATAGAGTGGGAGAGCATGGAGGAGTATATTTCTACTTTTGATTTTAGACCTTCTACGGAATATACCCTTGTATTGTTGGCATCTTTGGAGGAACAACCTACATTGTTGGAGCGGGTTGGATTGAGACTAGGGGAGAATCTCGAACTTGTGGATATTTTTGATGGACTTGATAGAGGAGAGACCTCTAGGAATCTCCAATGTTATTGTGTGAGTAGGAGAGGATGGCTGCTTAGAGATGGACAGCTTTGTGTCCCTTGCACTACTGATTTGGTGAGCACGGTACTAGTTGAGGCAAAACCATTCAAAGATGACCATCAATTTTGATGGTGATAAGCTGTATAGGGGTATGAAAAGAGTATTTTACTAGACTAGCATGAAGGAGAGTGTAGCGTATTTTATGGCAAAGTGCATGGTCTATCAGAGAGTGAAGATGGAGCAGCAGAAACCTGATGGATTGCTCCAACCGTTGGATATGCCACTATGGAAGTAGGAGAGCATATCCGTGGACTTCATTGATGGGTTGGCTAGATCTAGAAATGGTAACACCAATATTTGGTTAATAATAGACTGATTGACGAAGAGCACCCACCTCATTTTGTTCAAGAACAAGAGGATGGGTTCTTGGTAGGGTTGCACACAACCCATGTCCAACCCGACCCAACCCACATAAACCCAACCCATCCTAGTTTGTGTCGTATATGGATTACAATTTGTAACCCTACTATATACGGGTCGGGTTTGATATTTGTTCAACCCAACCTTATTTTAACCCAACCCAACCCTATATTAAAAAACTAATTTAATATCAACCCATTTAAAATTAGAATAATATAATCCTAGAATAATGTTTACATATTCTATAATAAATATACAAAAAAGGTATATTTCATGTCAATCCAAACAAGACATAACTTGGAAAATATATTTTAATGAGCAATTTAATGTATTTTAGAATGAAACATTTGTTCTACTATGTAGTAAATTAATTCATTATGATGTGTTTTACAAAGAAATTGTAATAAAATGTGTCTTATAATGAATCATTTATTTTAAATGCATTATGCTAGCTAATATTTGATACATTATCCTAAATATTTAAATATTGTTTAAAAAAAATCCCTTGTATTCTCATTTTTTAATGTATTAAAGCAAACCAACCCTACTAAACCCAACCCTACCCATACTTCAATCCAACTCATATCCAACCTCATATAGGGTCGGATACGGGTTGAACTACCTTAAACTCATATCTATGCGGGTCGAATGAAGTATTTGGTCTAATCCGACCCATACTTTGTGCATCCCTACTTCTTGGTTAGCTTCAGTAAATATTAGAGAGATCATTCAAGCCCATGGCATTCCTATCAGCATTGTGATTGATAGGGATCCTTTCTTTGCTATTGAGATTTGGAGGAGTCTGCAAGAGGCATTATGAACATAGCTTAGGGTAAGTACATCTAGTCACCCTCAGACTGATGGACAGACCAAGAGGGCAAACATGATTCTAGAGGATTTTTTTAGGCTATGCATCTTATAATTCAAAGGGGTATGGGAGGAGCGTATACTTCAGTAGAATTCACATATAACAATAGCTTCCAAACGAGCATTGGGATGGCTCCTTTCGAGGCATTTTATGGATGACCTTGCAAATTAGCCTCGTGTTAGTGGAAGATGACTGATATATTGCTGGTTAGGCCAGACATGCTGGGAGAGACTTCTAAGAAGGTCGACCTGATAAGGAAAAGTATGAAGGAGGCCCAAGCCCAGAAAAATCCTATGCCAATAGGAGGAGGAAAGATTTGGAATTTGAGTTCCGGGATCTAATTTTTGCGAAGGTACCGCCACTTAGGAATGTAGTAAGGTACATTCCCTGTAACACCCCACCTCCGTTAAGGTCACTCACAAAGGGGATGCCTTAACTTTGGTGGAGCATTTTAGTAAACAGAACAGAAACTTACAAGACAAATAAAAACAGTACTTGAAAATTTTTAACTTTATTACAGCGGAAACAGAAATTAATATGTTTACATCCTTTCAATTTCAGAATTCAAGTACAAAATATCAGTCTTGTACAAAAGCCTTCAAAACACATAGTTTAAAATCATAATCCCCATGGAACGGAAGCTATACAGAGCCAAGCCATACTTTAAGCACTTCAAGCAAAGAGAAATCCGGATCAAGCTAAAGTATTTCCCTCCTTGGATAACCTGGGGGGGAAACGAAAGAAAGGAGGCGAAACAACAAGGGTCAGACAAAAAGTCTGGCAAGTCCAGTGATTTTCAGCATATGAACAGATAATAATAATATGATATGAACATAAAACTGGATGTGAGATAACTATAACAGGTGTAGCAGATATAACAGAAAAACAGAATGATATAAACTATTGTTTTACACTTCTCTGCACTAATACTAGTATAACAGAATTAGGTGTCACCCTAATGTCTAAATGGAAGCAGGAACGGGTACAGAATACTTTAACAGAAACAGAATGCTAATAATGGGCCTTTACTACCCGATCAGAAACAGACAGAAGAAGAAACAGATTTATCCCTATGGAGACAGAATGTGGAATTAGGTGTACACTAGTAATGGGCCTTTACCACCCGAACAGACGGTACCACACAGAAACAGACAGGTGTTACCACCCAACAGAAACAGACGGTACCAACAGAAACAGACAGAACTAAGCGTACCCTAAAACCCTACCCCAAGCGATCGGCTCCCTAATACATAAATATCCTGTGTCGGCCCCACAGTAGGGTGTATCACTCCCTAAAGTGACAACCAATTGGCACAGACCTATTTACAGATGTCACGGCGTCTTACATCCTCAGAGGCAGACCGGGATCCATGCACGCACATGACCCGGTTGGAACGCACCATCAACACCCCTCGCCATTATCAGAATGAACCACTTATAATTAGTTCAGTAAGCGTGCCCGGACCCTACCTACTGTTGGGTCAAAGTTTTGATACCAGAAAGGGTTACTGACTAATATGGGTCCCAAACAACAGATGACACAAGTAATTCCCCTCCTAACCTTGTGTCCCCAAACTAACAGATTTCAGATTTATTTGTTTACAAGTTCAGACATACAGAATTCAGATTTACTAGTTCACAAATTGAGTTAACAAGTTTTCAGACTAACGGATCAGATGTACAGATTTTTCAGATTTGTCTAACTTTGTATTGGGCCTACAGATTCATGGACGGGTTTTACTACATCTATTAATCCCTTTGATTTAACCCTATTTTCCCCAATACGTTTTAGACGTCATTCTTATCTTAGATTTGCATTAATTAATTATTAATGCACAGACCTCTCACATTAGGTCGGTAGCTTGTGGCCGCTGGATATGCCGGGCGGTTCCGGGCAGACTTCTACCACAAGCCAGACCTAACCTCGTGTCTTACGCATGTTATGACTAACTTCTCACATTAGAACCTATTGTTTGCGGCCACTGGATGTGCCGGGCGGTTCCGGGCAGATTTACGTCGCAAACTCATTCTAACCTCGAGTTAGCCATATTCATCTTTGCGGCCAATTAATTAATTATTTACCTTTTATGCGCACACCCAATATATATATGCCAATTCAGATTATATCAATAATAGAATGATCACATCAACTCAACTGATATAGCAGATAACAGATTTTAGCAGATTGGGTGACTTAACAGATTTAACCGATTTAGCACTTAGCAGATTTTGGCATATAACAGATTAGGCCTCTCAACAGACAAATTTAACAGATTTGGCATTTCAATCTAATTAGCAGTCTAGGAAATATAACAAAACTAGCAGTTTAGGCAACTTAGCAAATTAGCAGATTTAGCAAACCTAATAATTCTAAAGGTTCTATTTACATGCCTTGCCTAGTCATAAATTAGGCCTAAATTCATATGCCTACATAATTTTTCATGATTCACAACATATATTCCATGTTTGCTTAAGCGCAGAATATGGACATAACTTGCCATATAACATATGTTCCAATATAGATTATACCAAATATAACCATTAATTTCAATGCATGTCATATATCCAAAAATCCCTATTTAGGTGTAATTACAATAATAGATATCCTAATTAATGTAAATCTTAAGTTTCCATATCTTCCTTCTTTTCATGTCATGAATTATTATGCAAACTATCCCCAATAATATAAATCTTTAAACCATATCTTCTAAAAATCAGATCTTGCCTTTTTATATGCATTTTGTCCAAAGTCTCAAATCATATGTAATCCTTACAGTGGTTCCTCTTCTTCTTTTATCACAAAATATGCATAGGTCTAAAACTAGTTTATAACATATGCTATTTTTTTCTAATTAATTACAGGTCTAAATTACAACATAACTATGCATACAACATGCATAAATTATATGTTCATAGTCAAATTTATGCATTCAATCCCAAGTCATATGTCCAATATATTTTATGCCTCAGACCTAAAGTCATACATTCAATTTGGTTTTGTTAAATTTCTCATCATTCATCCCAAAACTTGCATTCATACGTTCATCTCTTATGAGATTAGGCACAGGCTCGTAGTAGCCTGGCTATAGAAACAGAAAAGAAGAAAGGAATATAGAACAGTCACAGAAAACAGATCTAACAGAAGAGAATACAACCTCAAACTCAGATTTAAATGCATATCAAAATTATAATTAACGTTTATAGTGGAGAATAACTGTACTTGCCTTGATTGGATTAAAGAAAGAACTTTAACTTGTTGTAGAATCTTTGCAGAAACTTTAATCTCTAGTTTGAATTGAGTTGCTTAGGCTGATGTTGATTATCTTCTAGTTTTAATTCCAGCAGAGCAGAGACGCCATTTTTATTTTTTTATTAGAAGAAGAGAGCAATGGAGGCTAGAGAATTGTGCAAGAAACCTAGGTAGAGTCTAGGGTCCTTTTTATAGAGTTGCAAGTTAATTTGAGCCGTCCGATGATGCTAGGGTAAATCAAGGCCATCAATTTCAAAAGAGGCCAATTATGTTCACAATTAAGGACTGTAAATTACTCCCATTTTAAATTATGGCATAATTACTATTCCAATTACATGCAATTCCATGTTTTAGCATATATATATATATATTTCCTACAATGTACACATTTCTCATTTAGGACAAATTCTATATATAAATAATTCCTAACACACTTATGCCATAATTACTCCCTTAATGTACATTATCAACATTTATTATTTATTGCCAATCCATCAAACATAAATACGTATTTAATAGATACATCTTTCCTTTTACCGTATACATTAATTATTCATATATACATGTCAATTAACATGAATGACAATATTAATGTATCCTTTTCATTGTAAATTAGCATATTTATATATTTCTCAACATATTTATATATTTCTCAAATTAACATGTACAGATAAATGTTAATAGCATGTTTTCAAATCAATGCCCTATTGACATATCTTTAAATTAAATGCCAGATAAATATTCGTCATATTAATATGCTTGCATGTTATGTTCACAAAATAATATCACATACCATATTTTTCTTATTCAGTGCCACATTGATGTCAATTGCAGGTTTATAAATGACATTCCTATTAATAGAAAATTAAGTCTAACCTATTCATATTCTTCCTCTTTGAAAATCCCCATTTACTGCATACAAATATTATGCATAAACCTTTCTTTTCACTGCTTGCATCCACACATTTTTATTTAATTTGTATGTTTATGACATAAATGCACATATGTACGAATATGTTAAATATTTCTTTCCTTTAATTTGTCATGAATCCAATTAGAGAAGGTCACTTATAAAAAAACAATTCTTGGCAGGCAAAAATGCGCAACATACGCCTCATGATACGTACATGTCATATATATATATATGTATGTATACGTATATGTATATATATATATATGTATTTTTTTTATCTATCTTCCCAATTACCCATTTTCACACTAAACCACTTTTTGAACTGCATTCACACTAGGCTATTTTAAGCCATTCCCCTAAAACAAAAATAAGGCGCTGGCGGGGATCAAACTCTGTACCTCTTGTATGCAAGTCATGTGTTCCAACCAAATGAGCTACTAAGTCTTTTGCTTACAAAAGTTAGAACAATGCTAAACATTATTCTTTTCTCATTCCTCTTTTTTCATGTTTTGCTGCAATTTTTAATTTAAGGATATCTTTTTCATACGGAGTCCAATTTACGCAAACTCAGACTCTATCTCAAGCAGAATTTCAAGAAAAACGCAATGGCGTAACCTGTTTCCCTTAGTTCTTTGATTTCGAATTAATTATACTTTAATTTGTTAATTTCACAGCTATAGAATACACGGGGTGTTACATTCCCCATTGTGGATAGAGTAGGGTGGATGACATACAGAGTTAGATTATCCGAGAGACTTTTCGGAGTTTATAACGTATTTCATGTTTCGCGCTTGCGAAAGTGCATACATGATTCACTTGTGGTAATCGAGCCAAGTCCACTAGAGGATGTAGAGATTTAGAGGAGGCGTCTGTTCATCACACACCTATAAGGAGAAGTGAAGAAGCTCAAAAACAAGGAAGTGTGGCTGATAAAGGTTCAATCAGGAGATGATGCTAACGAGGCTACATGGAAAGCTGAAGAGAAGATACACATTTCCTATCCATTTCTTTTTGATGGTACGCTTTGAATTTTTTCATCATTAGCTTTGAATAGGTTATATCTTTTCTATCCTTTGAATCAAAAATCTTAGGGTGTAACCTATGGAGGATAGGGTTTGGTTGAAACATGTTGTAAAGTCCCGCCTTTTTTACTGCTTCAAATCGGCGATTAAACCAATTTAAAACGTTCAAATTGACGGATCTTTATTTAGCTTACAGAGTTTAAAAACTGAATCCAACACAGAAAACACAGAATAAAATAAATAACATAGTATTGAATAGAAAAATAGAGCTTTTATATATATATATCAGAGTTTTTGATACAAAGTACAACGGAATTTAAAATACAGTGAATACAGAAAATATTTACTGTTTTGAATCTTCAGAGTGCGCCATCTTTGGAATCCCCAGTTTCGCTAATCTTCGAATCCTAAGATGAAATCTTTAAATCTGGACTGCTTGGGTCTGACCCGAGCATCCCATGCAAAAACATAAAACACTCGAGTCAGGATTAAACATAGTTCAAGTAAATTAACTTCAATATAAACTGAAATATAATAGCTAATCCTAATAGTCGATGTCATATGTAAAATATGAGTGGGGGTATCTGTTCATATCATTTTTTTCTTCTACTTCAGGGGCGAACGGTCTCGGAAGCTTGCGAGTGTACTCATGTATATAATATGCATGTGTACACCGCCTCAGCGTCTCGAATCGAATATACAGAATAACATAGGTGATTTCCAGAAGCTTGCACATACATGTACGTATATATGTATACGTATGTGTACTGCCCCAACATCTTGAGAATGAACATGATATAATAGCGTACGTGTGCAAATGGGTCATCAGACAATAACTCAACGGACTGGAATGATCAGACTCGATATATTAGTGCGACGAAACTAAGTATACGAATTGATCTGGGCATGAAATCAAACTAGCATGAAACCAACTGGCATGCCACATGCAAAAAGGACAGACCGTATTTTCATATTCATATATGTTTACTTCAGATTTTACTGTCCAATAATCACACACAAAGGCACAGAAATTTAACATATACTTGAGTTCAGGTTGCCAAACAGTAAAGGCCAAAAAAAAGTTTCAATGCAAATGGCATATTTCCTTTGATTTCCAATATCACTTATGCATGTAACAAGGTCGGTAGAGTATACATCAAAGCAAGGTACAATGGTAACATAACAGCCAGGCATATGAGTGCGTACCCAGCACTTATCAACGAAGCCAACAGGTATGTATAGGGGTCATGTACTTACGCACACACATTCAACAATGAAGCCAACAGGTACTTACATGAGGGTAACAACAAGGGGAAACCCAGGTCAACATGAATTACTACACAGTTCAAAGACAAACTATATTTCAAGCCACCATGTTCGGCTAGCAGTTACAAGTCCAAGGTACAAGATTGCCACAATTACACTTACTGCATGTATTCTAGACTTCCAGAAATAACGGTGATATTTTAGTATAAACAACTCTCATGTTCAAATATGGTTTCAATTTTCCCTATTTCTGTGAACAAGTGGTTTCATCACCTTTAAGTTAACCAAACAGTCTCAGCACTTTTAAGTAAACAAAATGGTTATCAGCACTTTTAAGTAACAAAATGGTTTTCAACACTTTTAAGTAACAAAATGGTTTCAGCATTTTTAAGTAACAAAATGGTTTAAGCATTTTTAAATCTCTTTGTTATGTCATCTAGTGACTTGCAGATTATAAATTTACTTACTATATCATCATTTCCCAATTGGTGCATGCCCATTATTCGTTACCCATATCCGAATTTGCAGGCGACCGTAGGAGATATAGCCAAATGTACATGACCCAAAATAGCGGGATTTAAGTTGATCAATTAAGGTAGAAACATAGGCATGACAGCTGAAATACTAAACATTTTAATATAGCTGCTTAAATAACATGGCAACTACAATAATTGGACAATTCTATTTAATTCATGCAGTGGGTATACTAGATTCCAGTATCTAACCATTAACATTAGGTGCCAAATGCTCAAAAATAGTAATATAGCGTTTGAACTAAAGTAGGCTTTACTGTTATAATTTTTTCACGGGTTCCAGTAGTATATATTTTGAGTCTGAGCTAGACAACAGTCCACCTTAAATTTGTGAACCTTGGTTCATTAAGACTAAGGCATGCATTCAGCAAGCCTAAACGCGAAATACAGTAAGTGGCCAAGGTATTCGGCAACACAAATAGGGAACATATGACAATGAAGATAACATGGACTAGCTTGTATGCACAGGCAAGAAGGAATGAATGTGCATGGCTTAATAAATCGCAAGGTAAACGGCAATATGGACACATCAAGTAAATGGAGCTTAAGCCAAATGCAAGCAGTCTAACCAAAAGTTCAGAGCCTGGAGAGAATATATATATATATATATATATATATATATCCAAGCCTATACTCCCCTTTTCATGAACCAGGCAGGTATAACTTAGAGACGGTACCTTTCCAGTTTTGCACAATAAGGTTATACGTACAAAACTGAGCAATAATATAACTAGCACCATTCGAACCCAAAACAAAACACCACAAAACTCATACTATCATACTTAGTTGATATTAAAATTAACTGCTTGAAACTGAGATTAATCAATCGTGAGTTCCAAAAGAAACTCACCTTAAAATAGCCGGAGGAAGGCGCGAGCGCAAATTGTAACTTCCCAAGGTGGAGCTTTGATGATGGCGCTCGCGACGATGGTGACAGTGTTGTCAGTGACTCACGGAGGCAATGAGGTAGTGGCACCAACTAGAGGTGGAACGATTTGAAGAAGATGACTTTGATTTGAAGGAGTGTGATTCTGATTGACGGGATGGTGAAGGCTTCGGGGAAGAAAGTGACCATCGGCTTCAGTCATTAAGGGGGAAACGATTTCAATTTTAGGAAGGATGAGTTGATTTTAGTAGGGTGATTTGAGGCTTCGGCCATTATTTTTGATTTAGGAAAATTTTGATTTATGGAAAAGAATGAATTTGCTGAAGGAATGGAGATAGGGCGTGATTTATTTAAGGGGAAAATAAGGGATAAGAACAATGTCGCGAATCATAGATTTTAGGGTGGCTACGCTAATCAGAGATAGGTCTGCGAAGTTAAAAACTAAGGTAGGTGATATTTAGGGAAGGCGATAACACGGTTTAAACTTTATAGCATGAATAACCATGTACCGCTCTGATTTCGAACCGCCAACACAGTCTTCAAATACGACAAAAATTATGTGGACCACTTCATTTTTCCATTCTGATTCAAATAAAATTATTTTGGTTGTAATTTGATTTCGCTTGCATATAACGTTAATTTTATTTTTAAACTATTTATCAGTTAACCGATTTTATTCCTTTTGTCCACCAATAACGCTGTTCGTTTCCAAATTGAAACGTTAAATTCAATTTCTTTACACAACCAACTATACACATATCCAGACCAATTTCCATATATTTTTAACAACCATCATCGCTAATTTATTTAACATGAATAGCATTTATTTTGTAAATTCAACCATTCATATTTTCAAATCGAATTCAAATCCAATTCGAATATTCAACCAAATTCAATCTAAATATTCAAAACTAATTATTTGATTCCCAATCAACCATTCTGAATTAACTTCATATACAAACCATATATTTTGATTTTAAATTTCTAATCCAATCTTAATACAAAATTTATCATTAATAGCCAAGTCTTTAATTAACTCCATATTCTAGTTGTTGAAATTTCTGGGTCGTTACATTCTTCCCCCCTTTAAAACTTTTCGTCCCCGAAAAGGAGACATCGTTAGAGTTATACTAATGTATACTTTAAATTTTCATATTTATGAATTTCTTCTACTGTTAATTTAAATATCGATATTCAAGTCATCGATCCTCTTTGTTCATCCCTCATATTCAATTTACTCAAAAAAACAAATTTCTTTTATAGTTGGAGACCAATTTTGATCAAACACAAACTTTTATTTCCCCAAATAGGGTTCTATTTATTTTCATACTTTTCAATTTTCGTCGACCAATTCCTATCTCAATTTATTTTGAGATATTTCCCAAATTTCTCAGAGATTCAAAATCATATGATTTCTTTTCAAAGCCAATCTCTTTTTAAATTTCAATTTATGCATAAATCAGATTTATGCATCTCAAATTATTCTAGATTTCTTTATCTGTCAATATTTACTTACGTATTGTTGCACTTATTCGAAGTTCAATCAAATCTCCTTGTATTCCACCCATTTAATATTTCTCAATACTCATTGAAGAGTGCAAATAACATCTCCACTTCATGTTGACAATTTATAAATTGTAAACTTGAGAATTTTCAAAACCCGAAATCTTTCATAACTCTATAACACAAAATTCATGCGAAAAATATTCTTATTATTCCAAAATTATGGAATTGAAAATACTTCGAAATATTTTTCTTAACTTATTAAATTAGATATATTTTAATTCAAATTATTTATTTGAAAATATATGATAACTCGAAGTTTGACAAGTCTATTGTCGTTCCCACATATGTTAGGCATACGCTGGCCAGGCGCACGACTAAAATCTCCAAGTACTAAACATTCTTGTTTCAACTTCCAGCAAAAATATTTCAAAACTCTTTTAAAACATATAGGAAAGTACCAATATGATATTAATATGTTGATTGTTCATGAATCGCGGATACACAATGGTTTCGTCTGGATCAGAAAACATCCGTATCCGTAGGAATTCACTTACCTGCGAATTTCATCATGGACAGATCAACAGAAGACAATTTAAGAATCAAAAGAAAATCCAAGGTCATTAAGCGTTGGCTGCTCTCTCTCAAGATCATGATATTATCAAAGGAAATTAACTCAAATCATGAGGACAATCAAGATATGAAGACAAACTGCTGCATTAAACGGGTAGCTTCATTCTACCTCTATTAACTATAGTGGTTACATCTCTTTAACTTGTAGATATATCATGTGGACCGCAGGTACACAATGGTTACACTTGGGTCCCCCAGGAAACATCCATACCCGTAAGCTTTCACAGCTCTGCGGATTACGCCCGTATAATTCGATTGTAGATCGCAGCAGTCACAATGGTTACGCTTGGTTCCCCCAAGAAACATCCGTTCGCTGTAGGTTATCTGCAGTCCTGTGAATTACGCTACACGGTCAAATTCCAATGACTTTAGATCGCAGCGATCACAATGGTTACGCCTGATTTCCTCAGGAAACATCCGACTACCATAGGCTATCTGCAGCCCTGCGAATTACGCTAGCATTCGTGCTCAATGGCAACTCATGAGTTTTATGTCCGGACAACCTACTACTACCAACAGCATATCACAACTAAGCTCGAAATCTATAGAAGAAGGAAGTTACTTTCCTTATTTTGATTTGAAAACATATGGTACTATATATATAGTATTTGAAATCATATTTCCTATAACTTATACTTATGTATATTGACATAGGATTTTTTTCCATTAAATCTACATTTTCCAAATAGTGTTTTTCAACATCTCATATCATTGGTTGTAAAACAAAAATGCTATCCCAAATTCCAATTAATCAGTTCATCAGTTAATTCAATCTGGTTTTTTTTTTTTTTTTTGAAATTTATTAACTATTAGATTTCATATATTCTCGTATTAATAGACCGAATTTAAATTCAAATTCTATTTAAATCTTGCTTTTATTTTCAACTTTTCAAAACAATCAACTAATTTCCTAATAAGACCAATTACTGAATTTATTCAAACAATTTTCTTCATTTCGAATTATGATAGTTTACTTGCTCTTGAACTCATTTGAATTTGAATCGCAATTTTAATCTCATTAACCAAATTTGACTTATTCAAAAATTGGCAACCCGACCTTTCAATTTCATATTTGGAAATTTCAAATTCAATCTTCTCCTCAAACATCTCTAAAGATGTATAACTTCCAAATCCTAGTATATTGGATTGTCCTTCAACCCAACTCAATAATCCATTTCCGGATTTTATTTTAACTATTCCAAACTATGTATTCATATTTTGTGTATCAAATCATACTTCAAAATTACTTTTTTTTTTGAATCAAACAAGTGGCAGAGCTACTAATATTGTCTTGTCCACATGGAAATATTTCTATTCAAAAATGCTTGTATATACTACAAATGTTGTTTTTTAAAACAACTGAAATAAATTTTCAAAATTTTCGGACTCGAATTCTAAAATCTCGTCAAACGATCTCCTTTATTGCAATAAGTTAACGTGCAATTTATTTCATATTTTGTCTTCATTTCGAATATACATCGTTTATCTTCTTCAATGGTTTTCTCAAATTATAACAAATCTGATAGGTTATTTTATTTCATCATTTAAATTTATTCGGTAAATGGAATACACTACTTTTTTTTTACCTCATTTAATGGTTTAACGTCTTCAAACTTATTCAACATCTATTTTCCTTGTATCACATTTTGATAGGACTCGCAAACAAGAAGACGAGAATATACCTACCTAATTTTTCATTTTATGAACTTTTCATTTTTTTCATGCATTTTCATTAATTGGGATCTACAACCGTTGGTGATTGTCTATTTCTTGATCAGTAGTCCCCATCTCTGCATAACTGTCTCCACGGTATTCATCCCCCTCATTTATCGTAATTCCTGAAATTTCTACGATCTTCAATCAATCCGTTTACACCCTTATTATTTTTCTCAATTCTCTTCATATTATTTTCATGGTTTGAAAATATCTCTATATATAATTAACTAATTGGTTATTCGTATTATCACACATTTCTATCCTTCCACATTCATTGATCTCTGACCGTAAATTAGTGAGTGAACGACTCTCTAAGTATCAACCCTGAAGGCCAAAACAAACATCAGATCAATACTCAGGAAATTATTCAACTTAACTAATCTCCAATCAATTTCTAAATCTCTTTATTTCTTAATTTCCTAACCAATCATTTCTTATGCAACTCTCGGATTCAATTTACAAATCCACTTCTCTTACGTTCTGCCGCCCTTTTGTCAACGTCGTGCGGCTCTTTATTCTTCAGTTCTCGCTATTCTGATTTATCGAAACCTGTTAGCCTCTCGTGATCCTTTGAAAAACATTTTCAATTATAATATTTATTTTCTATAGAAAATACTCTTTATTCTCGGGGGGAAACATTTCTAAATTCGTTATTTAAACAGATTAGATAAAATACCGCTATTCTACTTAACTGTTAACACTCATTTACTTCACTTAATTACTCTTACTATTGAATCTTAACCATTTCTTAGTTAACAATGAAGTCAATCAAGTTGGGATATATTTACCTCTCAGACCTTAACTGAACAACATTATTAACTTTGAAATAGATAAAATTCACAACTTCGAATACCAACAAAACATTCATTCCCAAAATTTCTAATTTCAAGTTGAGAATTTATTTCCTTCGCATTAATTCACGCCTTCAAGATTTTTAACTTTAAAATATATTTTATTATTTAATCTAAATATATAAACAATTTATTAGATTTTTGATTAAATGGAAAGTAAATAGTATATTCCTGAAATTCAACGTAATTGACTTTCATGAATAGCTTTCTTTCGAATAATCTATTATTTGATACCATATTTAGAACTCCGGAAAATATTTTGAACTTCAGACTAATCTCACCATACTAGTTAATTCCATCTCCATTATCCTCAGTTTTATTTGCACATTTTTGCTTTCAAACGTTATTCCCTTCCAAAAGTAAATATTACTCCTTTTACCGAAATCTGAACTCGTCATGTCAAATTAACTTCGATTTCATTTAAATACAGGTTCAAACCCCTTTACAATCTTCATTCATATATTGCTTCCTTTACATTTCCCATTTACAATTCACTTCTTGTTAATTAACAAGTTTATACATACTATCGAATTCATATATTCGATTATACATTATTGGTTTGAAACCAATTATAATTTATCTTGCCACGTTCTGGATAGTCTAATAACAAAATTTGGCACAAATATAACATTTTAACTAATTTATATTTCAAATGTCGAAATAAAATTCATCGTTTCCTTTCTAAAATGATTTCAAATTTCCCTTTTTCTTTGATTCAAATTTCCATTAGAATTCTTATTCCAAACAATTTAATACCATCTAATAACGGATTTCAAGATTCAATTCTAAGGCGGCTTACCAAAGAATAACACTCGCAGATCTAGATCCGAAGACTGGGGATTCCGAACAAAATTTAAATCTCAAAATATTTTTTTCATTTATTTCCGCTGTATTAAGTTTCAAAATACTGGTTTCAGAATTTTCAAAATAATTTCCCTTTTAACATTTATTTAAAAATTATTTACAACTTTCAGAATATATATTTCGAAACCTTTTATTTTCAAATTCCAAAACTTTTTTTCCTAGTGTCGATCTTATTCTTTTTAAACCCAATAAGATATACTTTGAATAAACCAAAGCTCTGATACCACTTGTAACGTCCCGCCTTTTTGACCGCTTCAAATCGGTGATTAAACCAATTTAAAACGTTCAAATTGACGGGTCGTTATTTAGCTTACAGAGTTTAAAAACTGAATCCAACATAGAAAACACAGAATAAAACAAACAACATAGTATTGAACAGAAAAACAGAGCTTTTATATATATATATATATCAGAGTTTTTGATACAAAGTATAATGGAATTTAAAATACAGTGAATATAGAAAATATTTATTGTTTTAAATCTTCAGAGTGTGCCGTCTTTGGAATCCCCAGTTTCGTTAATCTTCGAATCCTAAGATGAAATCTTTAAATCTGGACTGCTTGGGTCTGACCCGAGCGTCCCATGCAAAAACATGAAACACTCGAGTCAGGATTAATCATAGTTCAAGTAAATTAACTTCAATATAAACTGAAATATAATAGCTAATCCTAACAGTCGATGTCATATGTAAAATATAAGTGTGGGTATCTGTTCATATCAGTTTTTTCTTCTATTTCAGGGGCGAACGGTCTCGGAAGCTTGCGAATGTACTCATGTATATAATATACATGTGTACGCCGCCACAGCGTCTCGAATCGAATATACAGAATAACATAGGTGATTTCCAGAAGCTTGCACATACACGTACGTATATATGTATACGTACGTGTACTGCCCCAGCATCCTGAGAATGAACATAATATAATAGCGTGCATGTGCAAGTGGGTCATCACACAATAACTCAACGGACTGGAATGATCAGACTCAATATATTAGTGCGACGAAACTAAGTATACGAATTGATCTAGGCATGAAATCAAACTAGCATGAAACCAACTGGCATGCCACATGCAAAAAGGAAAGACCGTATTTTCATATTCATATATGTTTACTTCAGATTTTACTGTCCTATAATCACACACAAAGGCACAGAAATTTAACATATACTTGAGTTTTGGTTGCCAAACAGTGAAGGCCAAAAAAAAAGTTTCAATACAAATGGCATATTTCCTTTGGTTTCCAATATCACTTATGCATGTAACAAGGTCAGTAGAGTATACATCAAAGCAAGGTACAATGGTAACATAACAGCCGGACATATGAGTGCGTACCCAACACTTATCAACGAAGCCAACAGGTATGTATAGGGGTCATGTACTTACGCACACACATTCAACAATGAAGCCAACAGGTACGTACATGAGGGTAACAGCAAGGGGAAACCTAGGTCAACATGAATTACTACACAGTTCAAAGACGAACTAGATTTCAAGCCACCATGTTCGGCTAGCAGTTACAAGTCCAAGGTACAAGATTGCCACAATTACACTTACTGCATGTATTCTAAACTTCCAGAAATAACAGTGATATTTTAGTATAAACAACTCTCATGTTCAAATATGGTTTCAATTTGCCCCATTTATGTGAACAAGTGGTTTCAGCACCTTTAAATAAACCAAATAGTCTCGGCACTTTTAAGTAAACAAAATGGTTTTTAGCACTTTTAAGTAACAAAATGGTTTTCAGCACTTTTAAGTAACAAAATGGTCTCAACATTTTTAAGTAACAAAATGGTTTCAGCATTTTTAAATCTCTTTGTTTTGTTATCTAGTGACTTGCATATTATAAATTTACTTACTATATGATCATTTCCCAATTGGTGCATGCCCATTATTTGTTACTCATATCCAAACTTGCAGGTGACGGTAGGAGATATAGCCAAATGTACATGACCCAAAATAGTGGGATTTAAGTTGATCAATTAAGGTAGAAAAGAGGCATGACAGCTGAAATACTAAACATTTTAATATAGCTGCTTAAATAACATGGCAACTACAATAATAGGACAGTTCTATTTAATTCATGCAGTGGGTATACTAGATTCCAGTATCTAACCATTAACATTAGGTGCCAAATGCTCAAAAATAGTAATATAGTGTTTGAACTAAAGTAGGCTTTACTGTTATAATTTTTTCACGGGTTCCAATAGTATATATTTTGAGTCTGAGCTAGACAACAGTCCACCTTAAATTTGTGAACCTTGGTTCATTAAGACTAAGGGTTGCATTCAGCAAGCCTATACGGGAAATACAGTAAGTGGCCAAGGTATTCGGCAACACAAACAGGGAACATATGACAATGAAGATAACATGGACCAGCTTGTATGCACAGGCAAGAAGGAATGTATGTGCACGGCTTAATAAATTGCAAGGTAAACGGCAATATGGCCACATCAAGTAATTGGAGCATAAGCCAAGTGCAAGAAGTCTAACCAAAAGTTCAGAGCCTGGAGAGAATATATATATATATATATATATATCCAAGCCTATACTCCCCTTTTCATGAACCAGGCAGGTATAACTTAGAGACAATACCTTTCCATTTTTGCACAATAAGGTTATACGTACAAAACTGAGCAACAATATAACTAGCACCATTCTAACCCAAAACAAAACACCACAAAACTCATACTATCATACTTAGTTGATATTAAAATTAACTACTTGAAACCGAGGTTAATCAATCGTGAGTTCCAAAAGAAACTCACCTTAAAATAGCCAGAGGAAGGCGTGAGCGCGAATTGGAACTTGCCAAGGTGGAGCTTTGATGATGGCGCTCACGGCGATGGTGACAGTGTTGTCGGCGACTAACGGAGGCAACGAGGTAGTGGCACCAACTAGAGGTGGAACGATTTGAAGAAGATGACTTTGATTTGAAGGAATGTGATTCTGATTGACGGGATGGGGAAGGCTTCGGGGAAGAAAGTGACCGTCGGCTTCAATCATAAGGGAAAAATGATTTCAATTTGAGGAAGGATGAGTTGATTTTAGTAGGGTGATTTGAGGCTTTGGCCATTATTTTTGATTTAGGAAAATTTTGATTTATGAAAAAAAATGAATTAGTTGAAGGAATGGAGATAGGGCATGATTTATTTAAGGGGAAAATAAGGGATACGAACAATGTCGCGAATCATAGATTTTAGGGTGGCTACGCTAATCATAGATAGTTCTGCGAAGTTAAAAACTAAGGTAGGTGATATTTAGGGAAGGCGATAACGCGGTTTAAACTTTATAGCGTGAATAACCACGTACCGCTCTGATTTCGAACCGCAAACACAGTCTTCAAATACGACAAAAATTATATGGACCACTTCGTTTTTCCATTCTGATTCGAATAAAATTATTTTGGTTGTAATTTGATTTCGCTTGCATATAACGTTATTTTTATTTTTAAACTGTTTATCGGTTAACCGATTTTATTCCTTTTGTCCACCAATAACGCTGTTCGTTTCCAAACTGAAACGTTAAATTCAATTTCTTTACACAACCAACTATACACATATCCAAACCAATTTCCATATATTTTTAACAACCCTCATTGCTAATTTATTTAACATGAATAGCATTTATTTTGTAAATTCAACCATTCATATTTTCAAATCGAATTCCAATCCAATTCGAATATTCAACCAAATTCAATCTAAATATTCAAAACTAATTATTTGATTCCCAATCAACCATTCTGAATTAACTTCATATACAAACCATATATTTTGATTTTAAATTTCTAATCCAATCTCAATATAAAATTAATCATTAATAGTCAAGTCTTTAATTAACTCCATATTCTAGTTGTTGAAATTTCTGGGTCATTACACATGTTGATGAAACATGTTATGTATAATGCACACTAGTGGTTGCAAATGTTTGCAAGTGGATATAATGGATGCATACACATACTGGGCACTATTAGTGATCGACAAATTAGGACACTAATCATATGCATATAGATGTTTATGTATTTTTACTTTATTTCCGTAGTTGATATAACGGATGATTATCAAATGAATGTTGCATATGAATGATGTTTGAAAAACACATGTAGAATATTTATTATCATTAGGATTTTTGCATGCATTTGGATTCATTGCATAAGCATAACTGCATAAACGAAGGACAATTGAATCAGTAGACCACTTAATATTTTGCATTAGTTAAGGTCATACACATTACTCTATTGCATAATTACATAAATCGCATTAGAAAACTTAGGAGTAATTGATGTTAACGGATGATTATTGAGTAGATGGTTGTAGGTATTTGGATGAAAATATTTATCTCATCCTTTTTTCCTTGGAGATTCTGAGAATGAAAGTCTATTAGAAGGGGAGAACGTAACAACCCGAATTTTTAAGACAACGTAATTAACTAAAAAAATTAATAAATAAAATAATAGGTTGTAAAATTGTTAAAATTTGGCTGTGGAAGTTGCACCATTGGTTCCATGATAATTGTCTGGTCAATTTACATATTTGATTTGTCAAAAACAAAGTCAGAACGAAGAAGTTATGGCGAAAACAAAATCAAAGAAAAGAATATACATATATAACCAGGCATGGGTCGACCTCTATAGGGGGTGGGTCGATACACCCGTATGTTTGGGCGTAGGTCGCGCCCAGGCGAGAACGTGCCGATTCGTTCGTTTTAAATACAGACGTGGCTTAATTCTATTTTTTGGTTTTGAATTTTATGCTGACATGGCTAATTTCTATTGGTTGCGTGACTGGTTGACCTAAATTTAATCTGAAATCCAACGGCCTAAGATCCCTAGCCTAACCTGTAAATAGGCCCCTAGACCTAATGCATTCTTCACAACACAATCTCTTCCCCTCTAGGTTCTATCTTGAGATAGAACTAATCAAAAAAAATTTTGTGAAAAGATTTATTAATATATATACACACACTTTTTGGAGACTGAATTTACATAGGCCACAGAGGAATGCTTGGACCATGGGTGTGTTTGTAATTATTTAGATTTTTAACAATTTCCGAAAATAGAGTTTATAATAGTTGTAGAGTTTTCTGTAGTTTTCTTTATAGTTTTCCTATGGTTTTTGTTAGTTTTTCATAAGTTAATATTTTTTGTAAGTCATTTTCTACAAGTTATTTTCTATAATTTTTCAGTCTTTTTCTTAGAGTTTTATTTTATTTAAGTACTATAAGATATTCTCTCGGTCTTTTTAACACTTTTTGTGTTTGTCAATTATTTTACAATTTCAATGTCTATATGTGGTTTATGCTTAAAATATGCCTAGATTTGTAAATGTTAGTATTTGACAACTGATGTAACCTTATTATACACGCGGAAATAATAGAATTAAAGAATAATTGTGCAAATATGGATTAAATATATAAGATTAAATTTACAATAAAGTGTGCATAAAGTATAGATGTGTAATTAAAAAAGGATTAGACTAAAATAAGAAAGTAAGTGTAGATTTGCAATTAAATTATGATGTAAGTTGGAATTGGAAAAGGTTGAACACATTTGCAAGAGTAATATTATGATAAATTGCACATATACATGCAAAAATCATAATGAACATTTTGGCGGCTTTTGTGGACTATAATATTAAATTTATTATTAAAAAAATCATAATCATAGGAGTAGATATACTTCACTATCGAGTGGTGGCCTTGCCAGAACTCGATTTATGAAGTATGATGGGCGGTGGTTTATCCGGAGCTCATCTATCTACCTTCATATGCATATGGTCATAGTCTGAGATAGTTATGTACTTTAAGTTACTTGTCAGGCATGTTGGCAGCTTTGTGGACTATAATATTAAATTTATTATTAAAAAAACATAACGAACATTTTGGATTTATTGCAAATATAATTATAGCATGGAGGTTGTAGTTGAATGAAATGATAGAAATGTTTATTATTGACATAAGCTTAAAAAGTGAATTTAAATTTAGTAAATATGTATTGGTCATGGTCCGCTGGAGCGGCACAAGGCTGATTTGGGAAAATCAACGACATAAGTTAATAAGCTTATACTTGTTGTGGTTAGTTCCGTTAGCCCGGACGTTGATTGGGGAAAATAAGCGACCAAAGGATAAGGCCCGAATCAAGAGGGATTTGTGCTGAGGTGCAAATTAGAATATTTTTTTGCTAGGATCCGTACCGAAAGCATTCCTTTTCTGGCTTATCACTGATGGTCTCATAATTGATGGTGGTGGAGGTTGGGCATGTTGATGCTGGTTAGGGTAAATGAGATATCAATAGAGGCAAATCGGTATGTAGGTGCGTTCCGGTGGTGCAATAAGTATGCATGTGCATCGACGAGGGAAAATAAGTCACTACTGCATCCAACAATAATTATGTTATGTCTTTACTGATTGGTCATGCCGGGTAAAACGCGAGATTGATAGTGACGTAAGCTACCATGTAAGATGATAGACTAGTTGTCGATCGATGGGTAGTATTAGAAATTTATCTTAATCTTGTTAATCAAGTTCAATAACTGAGAAAGTGCAAACAATTGGAAAAAAAATCTATAGTTGTACGGTTCAAGTATATTTCCTTGTATATCACTCCATTGTTTATCTTTTGTAGTTATACATGAACACTTAACCTATTTGGCATTAGAACTATTATTGAGTCTATCTTTCCTTTATTACTCATCACGCTAGTGATTACATCACTCACCAGACTTTATGTCTGACTTCTCTTTCTTCCTTTTTCTTCCCCACCAGGCTCATAAGGCATAGGCGACTAGTTCTGATTTTCTTGGATGATTGTTCTTAAGGATTCATTCTTACTGCAAATGTATCCACTTTTTTATCTTATTTCTTAGAGTTGGTTGTATTGTTGGCTATTCTGAGGGATATTCATATGCACTCTTATTTGTGACTGAGATGTGGTTTTCATGAGACAAGTGGTTTGAAACTAAAATAATATGTGGTTTTGGAAATAAATGTTATGCTTCGGTTTTAAAAATGTTTTCCACTGTATTTATTATTTTATGTCTTATGAATCTTAATCTCTATGATGTATGTTTTTATACCTATAACGCTTCACATTTCCTAGCATAACCCTACTTAGGAATGTTAAGGAGTGCGGGGTGGTTCAATGAGAACCCATAAAATACAATGCACCAAACGTGCATATGTGACTCAATTTATATGTTTCCAAATTAACATGAAAACGGAGAATCCCAAGGTTTACCACCTTGTCCTTTTTGTCTTATATTTCCATTTATATCTAAAGCTAAGAAGATGAAGGAAAAATTCATGTTGCAAACCACATCTGCAGGTTGCCTATTAAACATGTTTTGCTGATGTTGTAGTTGTATTGTTTTTAAATTAGCAATGAATGATTGAAATAGAAATTTAGACAGATTTAAATCTTTATTTGTCTTGGTACGTGTACAGTTTGTGAAATTCTAAATTCTTGTTTTCATTTGTTTGCTGGTACTTCAAAAGTTCAGCTTGGATTTGATGCTTTTTGCTATTTGTAGTTACCAATTGCTATTTGCTATGTTGTTGCTCTTCTTCTGCTTTTATTTTGTTATACCTGTTTGTATATTTTTCTTTCCAGTTGACTGCTTCCACTAATGTAGAGAGATGTGTAGTGTAGCATGTTTTCAATTTCCATCACCGATGATAAAAGTATCACGTTTCCACTGATGTATTAGTAAAAAAAATACAGTACGAAGCATGTTTCTATTATGTTTTATGAATGCTGATTGTTTGAAAATGTGTACTAAGTGCAATTTTTTTGTTTATCATTTAATAATAACCAACTAGTATATGTTTGTATATATTATAGTTAAATTTAACAAACGGAATATAGCACAGGTGCACAAACCACTAAGTGTTTATATAAACACATATTACAAAAACTCTTAGACTAGAATACTAACACTGGAAACCTAAACTAATACAGGCTACTGGGTGTACAATGTAAATAGACAAGAAGGTTTTCGTGAGTAAGGAGATTCAACTACTCATGGATTTGTTTTATTAGTTGGTGTAACACCCCACCTCCGTTAAGGTCACTCACAAAGGGAATGCCTTAACTTTGGTGGAGCATTTTAGTAAACAGAACAGAAACTTACAAGACAGATAAAACAGTACTTGAAAAGTTTTAACTTTATTACAGTAGAGACAGAAATCAATATGGTTACATCCTTTCAAATCTCAGAATTCAAGTACAAATATCAGTCTTGTACAAAAGCCTTCAAAATGCATGTTTTAAAATCATAATCCCCATAGAACGGGAGCTATACAGAGCCAAGCCATACTTTAAGCACTTCAAGCAGAGAGAAATCCGGATCAAGCTAAAGTATTCCCTCCTTGGATAACCTGGGGGGAGAAACGGAAGAAAGGAGGCGAAACAACAAGGGTCAGACAAAAAGTCTGGCAAGTCCAGTGACTTTCAGCATATGAACAGATAATAATAATACGACATGAACATAAAACTGGATGAGAGATAACTGTAACAGGTGTAGCAGATATAACATAAGAACAGAATGACATAGACTATTGCTTTACACTTCTCTGCACTAATGCTAGTATAACAGAATTAGTTATCACCCTAATGTCTAAATTGAAACAGAAACAGGTACAGAATAATTTCCACGCTAGTAATGGGCCTTTACCACCCGATCAGAAACAGACAGAAGCAGAATGTAGCATAAGGTGTACACTAGTAATTGGGCCTTTACCACCCGATCAGACGGTACCACGCAGAAACAGACAGGTGTTGCCACCCAACAGAAACAGACGGTACCAACAGAAACAGACAGAACTAAGTGTACCCTAAAACCCTACCCCAAGCGATCGGCTCCCTAATACATAAATACCCTGTGCCAGCCCCACCAAAGGGTGTATCATTCCCTAAAGTGGCAACCTTTGAATGACACAGACCTATTTACAGATGTCACGGCGTCTTACATCCTCAGAGGCAGACCGGGATCCATGCACGCACATGACCCGGTTGGAACGCACCATCAACACCTCTCGCCATTATCAGAATGAACCGCTTATAATTAGTTCAGTAAGCGTGCCCAGACCCTACCTACTGTTGGGTCAAAGTTTTGATACCAGAAAGGGTTACTGACTAATATGGGTCCCAAACAACAGATGACACAAGTAATTCCCCTCCTAACCTTGTGTCCCCAGACTAACAGATTTCAGTTTAACTCGTCTACAAGTTTCAGACATACAAAATTTAGATTAACTAGTTCACTGATCAAGCAATCAAGTTAACAGGTTTTCAGACTAACGGATCAGATGTTCGGACTGTTTTATCTGTCTTGTAAGTTTCTGTTCTGTTTACTAAAATGCTCCACCAAAGTTAAGGCATTCCCTTTGTGAGTGACCTTAACGGAGGTGGGGTGTTACACTTGGTATCAGAGCTGAAGGTTACCAGATTGGGTAAAGTTTTTGAGAACTATTTTCAAAAAAGGTTTTGGAAGGAAGTATTTTCAAAAATAAAGCTTATTTTGAAAAACATGATCCCCAAGAGCCATATATCTTTCTTTCAGTCCTTTTTGTATTGAACCTTTCCTTTTTTGTTCCAGCATGTCTGAAGCATCTGAGATACCAGAGGGTGTTTATGTACCCGGTTGGTTTCGTCAATATCTTGAGGCTAGGACTGCCGCAACAGGTCCAGCAAATGATCCCCCTCCTCCACCCCCTCCTCGTACAATTGCTTTCTCAAAGATCTGTAGAGATTTTAGGGCCATGGGTGGGAAGGATTTCAAAGGAACTGAATCATTCATAGAAGCAAGGAATTGGCTCAAAGAAACTGAGGATCTATTCGTTATCTTCGAGGTGGACGATAGGCAGAAGGTACAGTTGGCAGTATGGCTGCTCAAAGACGAAGCTTCCTACTGGTGGGAAGTCACTAACGCCGAGAGGCCGGTTGAGACATGGATGGATTTCAGAACAAGGTTTGAGACAAAATTCCTCTCGCAAGCTGAACGAAGTTTACAATTGGAAAAGTTCTTATCTCTTAAGCAAGGAAGTATGACGGTCAAGGAATACGTCAACCAGTTCAACCAACTGGCTAGGTTCGGATTGGATTTAGTCAACACTCAACATAAAAAGGCTCTCCGCTTTGTTAAAGGATTGAACGAGCCACTACACAGCCAAGCCATGACCCATGTACCCATGGGAGCAACTTACGAGAAATTGGTGGATATGGCACTACTGCACGAGGAAGACAAGGGCCCGAAAGAGACAAAGAAGGAAGAACCACAGAATAAGAAAGTGGGGCCCAAAAAGGAAACACAAAAGAAGGATGAGAAGTCTGAAGATAAGAAAGGGAAAAAGTGCTTTACTTGTGGGAGCTCGACTCATCTGAACAAGGATTGCAGAAAAAGGAAGGGCGCTTGCTTCAACTGTGGGGAGATGGGACACTTCACTAGGGACTGCCCGAAGAGACGAGGACAAGGAGGGCAGGCGAACACTCTTGAGGCTAGTGGCTAGGATAGAAATAGGAAAATTTCTATAGTAGGTTTAATTTCTTTATCTGATTCTGGTATTTTGATTTTGTAATCGATACTCTGCACTTTAATACTAGTATTATTTCTGAATTCCGCTGTAGACTCAGACCCATAAGGGTTATGGCTCATCTGTTTGAGATTGGGGTTTGAGGGATATCTGTGTTAGGCGTCAAGTATGACGCATACATTCTGAGTTTTCGTGGGGTATGATTTTATCATGCTTAGCTTCCTAAGAATCATTAGGGAACCTGATCTGTACCAGTAGTCTGTAAATATCTAAATACTTTTGATAGGATTTCCAGTTTTGACATTGTCTAAAGAAGGTAATCCTCTGGGTGTCAATTTGATGTTGGTTTCAGTCTTTGGGGCTGATACTTAGGACCCATGTCTAATGGGAACCAAATTTTCGTTCTGTCTGTACTCGCTTCCATCATTCGACTGTATCCTATCGATCGAATCTTCAAACTTTAGGTAGAAACTAATGGGTGTAAACATGTGTTTGAGACATGTTATGTTTGATGGTTGCAAGTGGATGCAAGTGGTTGCTAGTGGTTGGCCATGGATGCATACACACACTAGGCACTAGATCGGCTCGAAAACACTCTCATACTGCATATGGATGTGTGAGCATTTTTTCAATTCTTGCGGATGCAAAATGGTTGATTCAACACATGGATGTTGCATTTGAGTGAATAATTGTGCACTCATATAGAAATAATATATATCATTAGGATTCTATTGCATACATGTTGGACTCATGGCACTGACATAATTCGCATTAAGGAGGTCAACTGAATCAGTAGTCCGCCTGATCCTTGCATTAGATAAGGAGCATATACACACACTTTTGCATATGTTCATACAACATTAGAAGTTTTCTAAGGACAATGGATGCTTGTGGATGATGGTTGAGTAGATGGGTGATTGGATGGTAAGACACATTCTTCTTAACTTGAAGATTTCGGGGACGAAATCCTCTAAGGAGGGGAGAATGTAACACCCCGTATTTTCTGTAAACATAAGAGTTAAAAATCAAGGTATAATTAATTTTTAGGAGAAGAAATAAGGGAAACGGGTTGCGCCATTGTGTTCGTCTCGGAAAAATACGCGAAATAGAGTCCGAATTTGCATAAATCGGAGTCCGTATGAAGAAGATATGGACGAACGAAGTTAGGCAGAAAAACCGGAAACAGGCCAGAATACACTGGCGCACTTGTGAAGTGCGCCAGTACAAAAATACACTGGCGCACCTGCCAAGTGCGCCCATACAAATCCAGCACCGAATTCTGGAGTGTTCTGAGGTGACGTGTCTTCTTTTGAGTGGCTGGATGATGTGTATTCGAGCTGTGCGATTCTGATGACTTCTGGACTGATCTGAAGGCTCTAAATCACCCTATCCTCCTATAAATACATCCCTAACCTAAACCTAGGTTTCTTACACAATTCTCTAGCCTCCATTGCTCTCTTCTTCTAATTAAAAATAAAAATGGCGTCGCTGCTCTGCTGGAATTAAAACTAGGACTGATGTAAAAGCTAAATCAAATCTCAAATCAAAGGGTAGATCTACAACAACAATTAAAAAGGAATAATTCAGCATTTCTGCATCAACAACAGTTTATTATCCTTTCTTAAACCACGAAAGGCAAGTACAGTTATTTTCCGATATAAACGTTAATTCTGATTGTGACATGAATTGTAAATCTGAATATGAGATTATATCTGTTCTTTTCTGTTCTGTTTGGATCTATCTTATCTCTTTCCTCTTTTTGTTCTATAGCCAGGCTACCACGAGCCTAAGCCAATCTCATAAGAGATTAACATACGCTAGAATATTTGGGACAATAAAATGAATGATGCATAATTGGACTGATTTGTGACTGATTTGAGTGAAGGACATAGGTTGTAAACTAGATCTAGATCTATGCATATATGACAATTTGGGATTATCATATGATAATATATGACTTGTAAATCTGGAATATAAGGCATGTTAAAAATTAAGATCTGAATAGAAAGACATAATACAGGTTAGATCTAGATCCTTGGGCATATTTTATATAACAGACTATGACTTTAAAAAAAAAAGGGAATATGGCTTAGGTAGAAAGATTTACATGGAAGTAGGATATCTATTATGTAAATAAACACCTAAGTAAGGGATCTTTGGGATATATGACATGCATAGTAATCTATGGTTATATTTGGTATAATCTATATATGGATCTTCTGTACTTTGCAAGTTTAATAAAAAGGGGAACATATGATATATGGTAAATTATGACCATAATCTGTGCTATGTGAATTTAATGCAAACATGGGATAAATGATCATATTGGGAATCATGACTATTATTTATGCATGTGTACTTAGGCAAGATTTATATTTAGGCAAGATATGTTGTGAAACCTTAAGGAATGATTAAATCTAATATATTTGCCTAATTTGCTAGTTCTAATCTGCCAATTCTGCCTAAACTGCTAATTAGATTGAGATGACTAGTCTGTTAAATTTGTCTGTTGAGATGCCTAATCTGTTATATGCTAAAATCTGCTAGTTTGTTTAATCGGCTAAATCCGTTAAGTCGCCTAATCTGAAAAACTTGTTATCTGCTATATCCATTAAGTTGATATATCCAGTCTGTTGTTGTCATTAGCTATGAATAATTGACATGTATATTAGGCATGAGCATAAATGGTAAATCGTTAATTAATTGGCCGCAAAGATAAACATGGCTAACTCGAGGTTAGAATGAGTTTGCGACGTAATTCTGCCCGGAACCGGCCGGCATATTCCAGTGGTCGCAAACAATAGGTTCTAATGTGAGAAGTTAGTCATAATGTGCTTGAAACCCGAGGTTAGACTCAGTTTGCAACAGAAACCTGCCCGGAACCAACCGGCCTAACCAGTAGCCGCAAACTGTCAGTCTAATGTGAGAGGTTTGGGCATTAATATTTAATTAATGAAAATCTGAGATAATTGTGATGTCTAAAACGTGTTGGGTAAGGTTAAACCAATTGGACCAATGAATCTGATAAACCCGTTTCGTGAATCCATAGGCCCACTACAAAGTTAGATAATCTGGAACCAGTTAATCTGTAAGCCTGTTAATCCGAACATCTGATCCGTTAGTCTGAAAACCTGTTAACTTGATTGCCTGATCAGTGAACTAGTTAATCTAAATTTTGTATGTCTGAAACTTGTAGACAAGTTAAACTGAAATCTGTTAGTCTGGGGACACAAGGTTAGGAGGGGAATTACTTGTGTCATCTGTTGTTTGGGACCCATATTAGTCAGTAACCCTTTCTGGTATCAAAACTTTGACCCAACAGTAGGTAGGGTCTGGGCACGCTTACTGAACTAATTATAAGCGGTTCATTCTGATAATGGCGAGAGGTGTTGATGGTGCGTTCCAACCGGGTCATGTGCGGGCATGGATCCCGGTCTGCCTCTGAGGATGTAAGACGCCGTGACATCTGTAAATAGGTCTGTGTCATTCAAAGGTTGCCACTTTAGGGAATGATACACCCTTTGGTGGGGCTGGCACAGGGTATTTATGTATTAGGGAGCCGATCGCTTGGGGTAGGGTTTTAGGGTACACTTAGTTCTGTCTGTTTCTGTTGGTACCGTCTGTTTCTGTTGGGTGGCAACACCTGTCTGTTTCTGCGTGGTACCGTCTGATCGGGTGGTAAAGGCCCAATTACTAGTGTACACCTTATGCTACATTCTGCTTCTGTCTGTTTCTGATCGGGTGGTAAAGGCCCATTACTAGCGTGGAAATTATTCTGTACCTGTTTCTGTTTCAGTTTAGACATTAGGGTGATAATTAATTCTGTTATACTAGCATTAGTGCAGAGAAGTGTAAAGCAATAGTCTATGTCATTCTGTTCTTCTGTTATATCTGCTACACCTGTTATAGTTACCTCTCATCCAGTTTTATGTTCATGTCATATTATTATTATCTGTTCATATGCTGAAAGTCACTGGACTTGCCAGACTTTTTGTCTGACCCTTGTTGTTTCGCCTCCTTTCTTCCGTTTCTCCCCCCCAGGTTATCCAAGGAGGGAATACTTTAGCTTGATCCGGATTTCTCTCTGCTTGAAATGCTTAAAGTATGGCTTGGCTCTCTATAGCTCCCGTTCTATGGGGATTATGATTTTAAAACATGCATTTTGAAGGCTTTTGTACAAGACTGATATTTGTACTTGAATTCTGAGATTTGAAAGGATGTAACCATATTGATTTCTGTCTCTACTGTAATAAAGTTAAAACTTTTCAAGTACTGTTTTATCTGTCTTGTAAGTTTCTGTTCTGTTTACTAAAATGCTCCACCAAAGTTAAGGCATTCCCTTTGTGAGTGACCTTAATGGAGGTGGGGTGTTACAGTTGGACTGGCGCTAAATTCTAAAGTAGGTTGAACTAGGTGTACCATATACTTGTATAATGTATACATCATAAGACCTGTTATGTCTTCTGCAATCGGGTTTGAGTCGGGGCGGTCTACTCGTGACACGTATGGATCACAGGTCGGGGTGAAAAGCTGGACCTATGTTGGGTTCATGGACCGGGTATGAGGCAGAGGTAAAGAATTCGAGAGGGGTCTAAGGCATGTAAAACCCACCCTAATGTTACTCTTGACTCCATCAGAGTTACTCATTTAGTTGATAGCTCTGGTATTTTGCAAATGTATTCTGCTTCAAAGTTGTGTTGTTATTGGCTTTTCAAACTTTATATTACTGTGTTCTTGTGGTATTGTTTGTTGTTCATCCTGCGTGATGTTTCAGACTACCCGTGTAGCTTGTTGTTATCAGATGTATTAGCTTGGGCCACTACAACAAAAACACCATATTACAACTTTAATTTTACAACGGTGGTAAAAGCACCGTTGTAATAAATGGTTTTTTACAACGGTGGTAAAAGCACCATTGTAATAAATGGTTTTTTACAACTGTCAATACCCTAAAGTTGTAATAAACGTATTTTTAACAACTTTTTGTTTTGTTTGTTGTAATAGATGCCCATTACGAACTTCATGTTTATAATATCTATATTTAATAACTAATTATATTAATATTTAATAATAATTAATAATTAATAATAAACTTAGGAATCAATAATATTTATTAATTATTATTAAATAATTAATAGTTAATAAGTGGTAATTAATGTTTAATAGTTAATGTTAACTGCTTATTAATTAATATTTAGGTGACATATACATTATAAGCTTTTAATAGTTATTACTCGATTATAACTAAGTAGAAATGTGAGAACCCAACTTTGATGATCCTAGATTATATTGATTTCAATTAAATCCATAATATTTGGGGTGAATAAATAAATAAATAAATCATTTGTGATATGTACATGATGAATATGTGAAATTGTGCATGATTAAAATGGTGAATAAACATATACATTTGTTTGTATATTGTGTATGTGACATGAAAATTTTGTTTAAGTGTTATGATTTGGGGCTTAAATTTTATAAGGGTTAACATTAAATCTAAGGGAAAAATGGACATTGGCAATGGTGAAACCCTAGCCGTATGGAGCAAATAAAAGGAAATAGGTCGTCGGTTTCCATTTCATTCTCTCGTTCTAAAAAAAACTTTAAAATGGCCAAAGCCTTAGAAATCGAATAGGGGAAATCAACAAATCGACCAACGTCTCACATCAAATAGAACGAATTTGTGAGAGAAATGGTTTCCAAGGGGAAGCGACAGTAGATCTGGGGGAGATCGTAACCCAAATAGAGGAACTACGAAGAGAAATCGAGATCTGGAAGCTAATCGGGTTTAAGGTGAGTGTATTTCCCTCTTTTAGGCACTATGACCTTTAATAAGTCCAAAACGGATTTTCACCCCTCATTCTTCCCCGCATTTATCTCCTTTTTTTGTTGATTTCTTTGATCGCAGAATCGATTATGCTGCAGCGATTTGTGGACAATGTCCTCGACGTTACGAAAGAGTAAGATTCTCATTCATTTTCTTTTCAGTTTGCTTATTCAATGATTGAATGTCGTTCTGATTATATCTTTGGATACGATAAGCATCGTTAGACCTCATGTTGATCGATAAACGATTTTTTTTAACTGCTATAAACTACGATGATGTTTAAATTTGAGCATTTGATGTGTCTTGGCTTCGTAGATAGAAAACCGACACCTACTTAATTTTTATATGTTTTTTATTCGTTTTTTTTTGTATCGCCTGTCTGGTAATCTGAATGAATGTGAGAATGAGGTTCCTGATGATGTAATATGAAGTTGTGGTCTCCTCTCTTTTTTTTCCAGAGGTGAAACCAGCTTGATTTTGGGGGCTTGTGCGGAATGTTTGCTTAAATTGTGTACATTTTTTTTGCTTCATGTGATAATGGTTGTTTGTTTGTGGGTTCTTATGCAGGTCGGTGAAAACATTCACTTATGAGTCCTTAAACAATATAGCAAGGTTGATAAACGGGGTATCAGCACTTTTGCTTGCAGTGCTTCCTGGAAAGACAAAGATTTTGGAAGGAATCCAGGTATGGGAGCTCAGACCAACTTTTCGTGATCCTCGCCTTCCTCGTTGGATGGAGAAGTAATTGTTTTTGCTGTTTATATATAAGTGTGTTGATAAGTTTTGACATTTTCAGAACTATTCTATTGGGTTGTTAAAGAGACTACAATTTTGAATAAGGGAATACAACCTTAGGAAGACTCCAATAAAATTGTTATATAATGGACATGATAAAATTGTTTTTAGTTTTTAATTGAGATAGGAAATGATAAAGCAATGGTTCTATCTGATAGGTCAACGGAATTGTATTTGATCGAGGGTAATAACAAATTCGAAAACGAAATCATGGGTATTGGGTAACAATTGATTGAAGGTGCTAACTATTTAATATATGTAATACACTCATTCCTTCCATTTCCTATAATGCTTTAGTTGATTTTAAAATGTAATGAATATCTGTCAAGATGAAGATAATGGCTTTTGGAGATCTGTTTTTGAATTGTTTGTGCTTAACCATACCGTAAGTCTTTCCTTAGCCAATTTGTAGTGCATGTGGTTGAGTAGGTGCGTGTGAGAGATTTACTACATAATCATAGCATTTGCGTTGTACAAATATTGATGCTTTTTATTAGCATCAAACATCAGGTGCACGCTGGAGGGTTCTGATAGTATCTTTTCCTTTTTCCTTACAATTTACTTGTACATCTTTGTTGTACTGTACAGTGTAGACTAATGTTTTGATTCCTTTCTGGTGGCAGTGGTGTTTCTTCCTGTTTTTTAGTTCAATGATTGTAGGGTAGTAAAGTTTTTTTAAAGGAGAACTGGTTGTTGGATGAACATAGTGTTTATATGAGATGATTGCTGAATAGTAATATAATCTTTACCAATAGTTAAATTTTGGTATAAACAATGTACAGGTTAAAATAGGAGATCTTGGAGAAGCAACAGTAGTAGAAAGGAACCTTGCAGCACGCACAATGACCGGAATGCCCGAATACATGGCACTTGAACTATACGAAGAGAACAGTGCAAAAGTGAGTTGTGACTGTATCATGTAAAAGTGAGGAATGTACGTATTGTTATGACTGTATTATGTAAAAGTGAGTTGTAAGATAGTGGATCACAAAGTTTTACTAATTCAAATATTGAAATAAAATATTTAATTGATTATTTCAGTTCAGTGTAGTATCATTTTATTCAATATAAATATTTATTTTTATATGAAATGTAATGTATAAAGAAACAAAAATCATATTGTTATAATTAATTGTAGTAGGAATTACTACAACGGTGAAAAAAAGTTGTAATATGTATTACTACAACAGTGCAAAAATGTTGTAATGTGTATTACTACAACGGTGGAAAACAGTTGTAAAATATACATTTAACAACGGTGTCGCAACGGTGTATAAAAGTTGTAAAAGATTTCAGTCTATTACAACTTCTTAATAGACGACGGTGGCTCAACCGTTGTAAAAAGTCATTTACAACTGTTTTCCACCGTTGTAATAGGGTCATTTGGTTGTAGTGGGCTATTGTGTATCTTTGTCTCCACCTTATGAGGTGTTCAGAGCCAATTGTTGTATAACTTGTACCAGTTTCTAGAGTTAATGTAGTGGATAGACAGTCGGCCTATCTGTTGGTTCCTGTTGTTTTTGTTACTTGTTGTAATAAACCTGAACGGACCACTAGAAAAACCAGTTGGTCTTGTGCCACACACGCATTTTCAAAAAAATTACACATATATATGTGTGTGTGTGTGTGTATATATATGGGTGTGTGTGTGTGTGTATATATGTATATATGTATGTGTGTGTATATATAAAAGAATGGCTCGTTAATGACTACAGGAGAATTTCATTTCGTCTGATTTCGCTGTGCGTGAGTCATTCTTTACCTCTAATTTCATCTCTTTCCAAATTGATTTATTCTTGTTAACCTTCAACGTATTTACTTTTCGTTAAATCGTTGATAGGACTTCGGAATCCTTTTTTATTTTTACAAACTAAAAGTCGGATCTATGTTTAGATCTAAAGCAAAGCGTTTTGCAATTTATTCTAGAACTACGATTCAATTCAAGCCACCTTAGTTGACTTCATGGCCTCCAGCATCTTTGTTTTTCTCCAATACCCAGATCCATTCGGTTTTGGGGATATCCAGATCTATAAATTATGAGATCTATATGTTGGTTCGAACTTTATCTACTCAATCTTTATGGATCTGATTAATTTGATAATGGATTATCAAGCCACTATTAATTTGGGATTCGTCATTACCGGCGCAACTGAATTAGTTTTAGTTCCAAGTTATCCAACTGATCTTCCATCGTTTGAGCTTGCTCGAGTTTAGTTTTGTATTGGGTAAGATCAATCTGGTGTTTGGTTTTGGGTTAATGGATTTTGTGTATTCTGAATTTCATATAAGATCTGGTTATTGGTAGCTAATGAAGCATCTCCAGTTTTGTTTATGGTATTCCCAACAACCTTCTATGTGATGATTTTTTCTGTGGAGACATAAAGTATATCTATGTTTATAGCTGTCTTCTGTTTAATTATCCAGTTTTATCATTTTTAATCAATATTTAGGACGGTGATCAACCTCATGTGAACCCGTTTATGAGATTGGAAAAAGCATTTGAATATTGGTTTGATATAACAGATGGTTGTTTGGCTGAATATTCATAAAAGATATTAGTGATTTATAGTAGGTTCTTTTGGTCTTCTATTTCAACTGGTCCAACATTTTATTCCATTCAATGCCCTATTTTAGCACCTTGACAGTGATCAATAACTGGCCTGCTGTGAGTGAAGATGTAGGTTACAGTTTTATATTTGCAGATGGCAATTGGATACTTTTCAGAGTTTATATGAAATCTACATTTTATATCGTCAATTCTAGCATTAAGATTGATTCATAGTTTTTTATGAATCATCAGCCAGACTTAGTGCCAGAATTGAATATTCTTCTCAGATTTCATTAGCGAGAGTTTCTTGTTGAAGTTAGGTGCTATCTAATTTTGCGTAAGGGCAGCTTTCATTTTAGATTGGATGAATGAGGTGGTTTGTGATCAGATTCTCCCTATGTTTATGTTCTCTTTATGATTTTTCATCCCAATGTTTTAAGGTATCTGGCACTACTACTGTGTGTTCATCCAATATGAAAAATAGCTCGGTAGTTTAGCTCTAGATGGACTAGGATGATTAATATACATTAAATGGGGAGTTTGCAAATTCATATGGTTGTGTAGTTACGATGCATACAGTTTTGGCATTTCTTAAATTACTGATAAGGGGCATGCTTTGATGATTTGTAAGTAGCAAATATATTGTTGGTCGGACAGATGATCACTTACTTTCATATGTTTATTTGCATTGGTATTTGGTTGTGAAGTTTTACAATTTGAGGCAATTTGGCAATAGAGTACGTAGTTTGGATCTTCTTTTGGCTTGGATTTTTTATGCAACTGGAAAATTTAGTACTTGATGCTCAAGGTATCTGAAATAAATTTAATTGGCAGTATGGATTGCAGAGTGTTTGTGGAGAATATCATGCACAAGTTTGTGCATCTAGCGGGTTAAGTGTGGTGCAGTTAGTTACATGCAGCAGCGGGAAGATGGTCTCATCATGGGCCGAATTTATGTTAATTAGGTTTAAATTTGCTTGTACTTTTTTTGTTTTCTTTACGTTTATAATGGCTAGTATGCTAACCTCATTTTTGCACTGGTTTTTAGTAGATAATAAAGCGAATCAATTTTCAAAATTATATATATATATATATATATATATATATATATACGTGCATGTATGTGTGTGTGTATATCCAAGTTAGTTAATCAAAAGTTAAGGTAAAGTAATCAAAGTAACAAATTTATATTTTCATGCATAAATGTTTCTAAATTATCTAGATCTATTTATACCACTAATAAACATTAAAAGAAAATTATTTTATATAAAATTTCTCATGAAACAATCATGGGTGACTTTGATACTAAATGTTGA